>OZ038484.1:123075307-123107807 GCA_964036315.1 Acanthosepion esculentum | reverse complement strand
CCCAGCTATGGGCAAATAGTTAATTGGGGGTCAATTTTCCCTGAGTATGACAATAATCTACATTTGTGTCCTGGATAAAACATTAAACCACATCCGACAGCAAGGCCTCTGATTGGAGGTTTAAAGAATGTGGAACTACCTCTTAATTTTTGGTGTTCCCAGGTCCACCCTGATCCAGGGTGGTAGCACCTGTTAGGGTCCCAGCTATGAGCAAACAGTTGACCCCCAAACAGTGGTCAAAATGCTGTGGCGGTGTAAAAATAGGTATTAATACCAGCAATAGATTTGGGAGAAAAAATTTCTTATCAGCAATACTTTTATGAAGGAAAAAGTATTATCAGTAATACATTTTTGAAGAAAGAGTTATTACCAGCAATATAATTTTGAAGGAAAAATTATTATTGGAGATACAATTTTAAAGGGGAAAATTATTACTAGCAATGCTTTTTTGTAGGAAAAATTATTACCAGCAATACATTTTTAAAGGAATTTATTACAAACTAAATATTACCAGCAATACATTCTTGAAAAAAAAATATTATCAGGAATACATTCCCTTGGAAAAAATATCAGTAATCATAGCTTTTGACAGATTCTTTTTTATTTTTATATCTTAATTGCCGTCTATATTTCTGAGATGAGGTATTATGTACATTATTTACATTATTTGGACTATTGTCCTCCTCTTTGTCGCCATATTTATTACAATGTTTCGGCCTTCTTCAGGTGGTTGGAATGTCGAACTGAACCCCTTTATTTCGCTCACTGGGGTAGACTCTTCTAGTTCCACGTGCCATGTTTTAATGGATGTCAGTTATCAGTTATCTCCTGTTAGTTTTTCCCTCTGAGGCATTGGTTAGATCCAGTGACAGGACCCAAAGGGTGTGAGTTCAGTACCTGGTTAAGGCAGTGGAGAACTTTCAGAGGGAAAAATTAACTGGAGATAACTGATAACTGACATCCATTAAAACATGGCACGTGGAACTAGAACTTTCTACCCCAGTGAGCGAAATAAAGGGTTCAGTTTGACATTCCAACCACCTGAAGAAGGCCAGAGTGTATAACGGCCGAAACATTATAATAAATATGGCGACAAAGATGAGGACAATAGTCCGAATAATGTAAATAATGTATCTTAATTGCCATAACATCTTGGAAAAGATAGTGGTGTCCTGTTGTTATCTCCATGGTTTTAAATACAAAGTTGTCTTTCTTCAAGACTGGTTGCCATCCAAGATTACAGAGCCCAGCCTACCCTGCTATTTAACCCATAGGTAGGTAGGGAGAGAAGGTGAAGTCATACTTTGCAAAAAGGTGTTAGTGCGAAAGTGAATGCAACGATTTGGCCTTAACTCACAGTCCATTGTCAGCAATGATAACCAGTGTACTACCTGAATGTGTAGATGTCTATGCAAATATTGTTCATATGCAATAACTTAAGAGACAACTTAGTAATTTCTTCAAACATCAATGACTATGAAGGATTAAATTAGTTTAGTATGAATTCAGTCAATAAAAGGCTTTAAGAGTTTTTTTAATTTAATAAATTTGTTCTCAGTTTTATTTTAAAATAATTTTAACAGGACCAATTATATTCCCTGGTTTCCTTTATGCAAAAAACATAAAATGCTGCTTTTTCAGAATCCTGGTATTTGCCTGATTGGGTTATATTGATTTATTCCTGTTATGTTCAAGTATAATCTATGCTTTACATTTAATCCAGAAATTATGAGAACAGCGTGAAAATGACTGATTTCTTCTTAAATTCAGTGTTTCTTGCTAAGAAGATTTTAGTGTCCATATAAGTGAACTGCAGGCATTTTAGTGTCCATATAAGTGAACTGCAGGCATTTTAGTGTCAATGTAAGTGAACTGCAGGAAATTTAGTGTCCATGTAGTGAACTGCAGGTATTATGCAGATTGGTTGTATATTGCCTTTTAGAATTCTGGCATTTGCCTTATTGGATCAAATTGATTTATTCCTGTTATATCCAAATTGAATCTATGCTATACATTCAATCTAGAAATTATAAGAACTGGGCAAAATAACTGATTTCTTGTTAAATTCACTGTTTCTTCTTCAGAAGATTATAGTGCCCATGTAAGTGAACTTCAGGTATTATAGTGCCTATGTAAGTGAACTGCAGATAGACTTCTGAAGTGTTTTATTTCATGTTTAATAACTAAATGAGTTTAATATTTGCAATTAAAGCTCATTTCTTGATGTCTAGCAATTATAAAGATATTGGTGAAGTTGATGCTTATCTGTAAATTTAATGCTGAAGAGCTTCCTAAACAATTTTCTAAAAATGCTGAAATGTTCCTTGCTTATATCAGAAGGAAAAACTGTCTTAAATAAAAACCTGTGATGATAGAACTACAAAATTTATGAAAATATCTATCATTGTGATCTATTACTTTCTGATGAATCCTAATACACATGGCAAAGCACAAAAATGAGTTGGCAAGAAAATGAAGATTTCTGAGTGGATTAGACAATGAGAATGCCATAGAAAATCCTTCAAATGGTGCTTGGAAAATTGCAGAAGCAATAAACCAGGTACAGCAAGCATTAAGCTGATAACATTCCATCATCACCGAGTGAATCTTGTATTTTCACCTATCCCGATAAACGGGTGTTCCCTCAGGGAAGCCCCATGCCTGACTTATTGGGACTTAAGCACAGCTCAAACCTCAAGTGTACTTCATATATATGATTACTCACTAAAGATGATAGAAAAATGTTTAGTTCCCTGTACTGTTCTAGTAATTACTTCACTCTGCTTGCCATTATCTATCTTTACAATGTCAGATGAGACTGAAAATGGAATATCTTCCTGTTATATAGGAATAAAGTGTCACTGCCAACACTGGAGTTTGAACACAGATCACCAGAAAGCAAACACAAGCAATCCCATTTTGAATAAGTAGATCCCGTGATGATAAAGGAAATGTATATATGGGAATTAGCGTGGCGTCTAAGTGATCACTATATGGATCACTATTCGGATCACTATTCAGTGGTTACTATTTGAGTGAGTATTATTGAGCAAGTACTATTAGTGCCAGTGTTATTTGAAGGCATCTGACACCACTATTGTTCAATGGTGTTACTATAGTTTTATCTGCGATTACAAAGTCTCTACTACAATGAGCATTGCAAAAGTGACAATGAGTATTTGTTGACATCATAAAAGTGGCAACGAGTGTTCACTGATATCACAAAACTCTCTGTCTTCATTTTTCAGTCCTGAGGGAGTTAAAAAGTGTCTCTGCAGCCTTGTGGGTGATTTTCCACTCTACAACACCTTTTCCCCACAGACAAAATGTTGCAAGCCTCTTGCTACTCTATTGCTATTTCTGTAGAAAGTGTTCAAATTAACTACATTCTTAGTTACACTAGTTCTAACCGTCATGCCTAACACTTGCCAAGTTACGCACATTGTGGCTGACACCCCTCCCCTCATTCTGTTTGTATTCCATTGGTGAGATTTAAGTGTCACTTGAGCTGTTTCTTCTCACAAACTGCTACTTTGTGGAACCAGCTCCCAAGAGGATGCTTCCCAAATCACTCCAATCTTAATCTGTTCAAGGGTTAACCATTTTCTTCTCCACATATACCTATAAACTGTGCCTCTTACTCTGTAATTTTCTACCTCAAGTGGCTCTTAGGCCTTGTACGGGGTGAACATTATTGATAAAAAAGAAAAGCTTTTTTGATAGCACTCGAGTATCAAGATATTGGAACTGCTGGATACCAAAGTTACGAATAAATCAAGGAGAAACAAAAAAAAAGTTGATCTTTCATCAAAACAATACAAGTTATAATTCTGCAAAGACAACTGTTTTGTAACTCAAAAATCATTTTTCCTGTATAATGACCCAGGCTGCTTTGTTTCCAGACTTCAGTCCCATAGAAAATGTTTAATGAATGATAGAGACATGTACACTGACAACATTCAATATTCCACTCTTGTTGAGCTGAAACAAGCTATCATGGATGCATGGCAGGAAATTCATGAGTCAATGCTCTCTAAATTCTGTCGCTGACTATACTGTTCTGGTCTTGAAGGCAAACAATGCAACTGTAAAAAATAAAACAATAAAAAGTTACTTTAAGTATTCAGTACACTTTTTGTTAAATAATGTCTTTTTAATAAAAACCATTGACTTTGTACTGTTTTTTTTTTTCATAATTACTGTACATTGTTTTTTTTTAAGCATGAAAAATTAGTCTCACTAAAAACTTACAAAAATTTTGATATTTATTTTCATAATTTCTTAATTGAAAATTTAATTTCTTATAAGCTCTTAACTATTTAAAAAATATTTTTAACCATTTCACCCCAAGGAAGGCAATAAATTCACTAAGACACAAGGGGTTACTGAGTGAAAAAATAAAAAAATATTATTACGGTGCAAGAACAATAAAAGAGGAATCAATAAAACTGGAGATAATTGACATTGCATTTAAATTTTTGAAGATCAAGAAAAGCAAGAAGCCAGAAGAGTTCCACAGGCAAGAAGCACAAGAAAAGAAACTGTTAACAAAGAACTTACGCTTACATCGAGACAACTTTAAAATGATGAGACCTTGCTGCCAATCTGGTACTGCACTTAAATTCATAAAGTCACAGTACCATAGAGCAAAGTTCATCAGAACAATTACTATGAAAGTATTTATAAAAAAGGCACATGGAAGCTACATTATGGTGGCAGAAATATTTGAATGGTAGAATGGTAGATTTATAAATATGTAAGATATATTCTGGAGAGAAAAATTGTCTAGTACAACACAGCAAATAAACTTTCCTAGCAGCAGACTTATTGGATGAAATTATGATAATATTAAGGTTCTCAGCTATTGATTAAGATGCAATATTTTGAGTGTGATGCTTCATGGCTGAAACAATAGCATATTTCCCATTAATGTCAGAGATTGCCTGATTTTTAATGTTGATTTCTTAGGCAGGTACAGTAGAGCTTTCCACTTGAAAAACTGTCCTTGAGTTAAGTTAAGCTTAGTAAATATCAGAACAATATTTTTATGCAAGTAGTAAATCTCATTATTTACTAATAGATTAGAAAGTCCTGTTGATTATTTTGCTATAACTTTAAAGTTATTGCTGGGGTCATAAGGGCACCACATACACTACAGCCATAACAATAGTGGTGTGTTTAGGCCAAGATAACCTAATGGAGCTCATCTCTCATCAGGTTGGCTAAGAATTCAATTTTCCTTCTCTTCGATTGGTTGCTACCTCAAGTCAAGAGAACCCAGTCAACCTTGCTATTCAACCCATAGCTGTCAGGAGAAGAATTGAATTCATCCCTTTCTTAAGGTTATTTGTACAAAAGTGAATGTAACTAACTAGGACAGATCTTGAACTTTGCTTGCCGATTTCTTTTTCTGAGTTGATAACTGTTACCCTACCCATATATTCACATATAAGACATATGTATGTTTCAAGAATATTTAATGTTAAGTCAAATAATTTCTGAACTGATTTAACCCATAAAAAATGAGTGTGGATTGCACCCATTTGTGATACTGTATGCTTTATAAGTTCAAGGAAGTTTCATCAACTTTAGGAATATTTGTATTCTGTAGTGAAAGAAAATTCTTAAGTGTCAAGCAATACTTATGATAGTTTATTCAGTTTTGGTGAGGGAATCTTACTCTCAAAGTTTCTCCTCATTCTGGACAACAAAATTCAATAGAGAATCAATCTCTTCTAACTGCAACTGAAAAAAAAAGCTGACAGTATAAAAAGAATTGCAGAACTGTTCAATGCAGTAATCCATGAACGGTTTTAAAGTATCAAAATTTGAACCCACCTCCATGAACTATTTTTAAAGTATCAAAATTTGAACCCACCTCCATGAACTGTTTTTAAAGTATCAAAATTTGAACCCACCTCCATGAACTGTTTTTAAAGTATCAAAATTTGAACCCACCTCCATGAACTGTTTTTAAAGTATCAAAATTTGAACTCACCCCCATGAACTGTTTTTAAAGTATCAAAATTTGAACCCACCTCCATGAACTATTTTTAAAGTATCAAAATTTGAACCCACCTCCTGAAACTGTTTTTAAAGTATCAAAATTTGACCAATGGATTTCTGACCAGTTCTCAACTTAATCAGATTAAGCATTTGTTTGTCATTTAGGACAAGATATCAGATCATTTTTGAAAAGGATTGTCATCAGTGATGAAAAGTAGATCCTTTATAATTATATTCAGTGAAAGTGACAATGGTTACAATTTAAGGAAAGGACTTTGCTTGTAGCAAAACCAAGATTATACTCAAAAAATAATACTGTTTTCTGTATTTGATGTGATATGAAAGGAATTGTCTATCATGGATTGTTAAATTGTAAAGAAAGTCAAATTTGAAGTTTTGTAGTTAACTGGAAGCAGCAAACTATTTTTTTTCTTTTTTGAAAAAAGAAGCTTCACTGATCATTAGGAAAGATACTTTTGTATTTTTATATGACAAGGCCGCACATTGCAAAATACATGCAGGAAAAAATTTTAGCTTTGAATATGAAAGTTTATCTCACTCTCATATCCCCCTTAGTGTCTGATCTTGTTCCATCAGATTATCATGCTCTTAGATCATTGCAGCATTTCTTGGTTGGGATAAGTTACACCAATTATGAAGAGGTTAAAAAATACATAGACTTTTTTTCTTTTTGGCTTAGAAACTTGAAGAATTCTATGCCCAATGTATTAATAACTTACCTGCTCAATGGTTTTATATCATCAAAAATGAAGGAAACTACCTCAATTTAATTTTTAATTAATCATTAAAAATAAGACACTTTTTTTCAATGAAAACTATAGGGCTTATCTAGATGTGAATAAAGAAAAAAGGAAGACTTTATTTACTGACACGTTTCATTCACTGAGGAATTTTATCTTTTAGAAATATTCCTTTCCCAAGCCAACATTCATGACCATAAAATTTTTTAAAATTAAAAGAAAACGTTTAACTCAAGAGCTTCTATTATTCAAAGTAAATATCTACATAAATAATTGTTCAAATTAAAATAAAATAATAGACGTCTCTTCTACTCCAATAGCTTCATGTCTCGCACATCTCGCCTGTGGAACTCCCTTCCTTATTCCTGTTTCCCTGACAAATACAATCTCCAACTATTTAAGTGTAACATCAATCGACATCTCTAGCTGCCTTGATCTATCCTCTTCCCTTCTCCACATCCTTTCGCCTTTCATTCCCATCTGCTCTTGCTCCAAATCTTCTGTAACCCCCTAGCCTTGATCGATCCACTATCTTTCTCCACATCCTCTCCTTTACCACTCCTATCTGCTCTTCCTCCAAACCTTCTGTAACCCCCTGCGTACTAGTGGCTTCCAGCCTTGCTTGGGGTGATATGTTTAAAAAAAAAAAAAAAAAAAATTACATTAAAAAATAAATATATATAAACAAATAAGAAAATAAAATTCAACATTCACTTTCGTTTACTCGACATTAAATTATATCACTTTTTACCTCCATATTTTACCTTTTCTTACACAGTTAGCGATAAGAATATTTTTGAGCATTCTTAAATTTAAAAACTTTGAAAACTTGATATTTTTTACTTTTGTTTATAAATGAAATCTTTATATTTACCTCAAAGTCTCTCAGTGGACAATACGTGTTGGTAAATAAGTTTCCCTTTTGTCACACTGTCTTTTTGCAGATCTGAATTTTTATGCACACACACACACACACACACACACACACACACATATATATTTACTTATTTACTTTGTCAATTACACAAAGAGAAAGAAAATTAAAAAGGTGCGAGACCATTTTATTCGTATATATATATATATATATATATATATATATATATATATATATATATATATATATATATATATATGAATAAAATGGTGCGAGACCATTTTATTCATATATATATATCAATTACACAAATATATATATATATGAATAAAATGGTCTTGCACCTTTTTAATTTTCTTTCTCTTTGTGTAATTGACAAAGTAAATAAGTACCCTATGTTGATATTAAGCAACCATGTTTCTTTCTTCATCTCTTCCTTTTTCTTCTTCTTACCTTTCTCTTTGGTTCTTTCTTTATACCTTGCATGCATTCAGCTACATAGCTTTTTTTTTTGTCACAGCTGCTACCAGTTATACCTGCATCTTGTTTGCTCATAAGCCTGGTACAGAATAACCTGAAATATATTGAACATCTTCTCCCCCCCCCCCCCAACCTTCAACTGACTGTTTTTGGAACAAGCTCCTTGACCTAGTTGCTATGGAAACAAATGCCAATCATATCCTCTACCAACATATGATTTCTCTGCATCATGTCCATCCACATTTTTCTTATCTGCTTAATAGATTCATGTTTGTGATTCATGACAGTTAATTGATTTAGCCAACAATCTATTAGATTACATTAATTAATTACTAATCAGGTTATTGTTGGAAGCATAGTAACATGATTATAAGAATACAATAAAAATCCTTCAGTATCTGTCTATATTTCTGAGATGAGGTATTATGTACATTATTTACATTATTCAGATTATCATCCTCATCTTTGTCACCATATTTATTACAATGTTTCAGCCGTTGTACACTATGGCCTTCTTCAGATGGTTGGAATGTCAAACTGAACTCTTTATTTCACTCACTGGGGTAGACTGTTCTAGTTCCATATGCCATGTTTAATGGATGTCAGTTATCAGTTATCTCCTGTTAATTTCCCCCTGAAAGTTCTCCACTACCTTAGCCGGGTATTGAACTCACACTCTTTGTCCTGTCACTGGATCTAACTAACGCCTTTATCCACTGTGCCATGTGTCCTCAAGAGTGTGAGTTCAATACCCAGCTAAGGCAGTGGAGAACTTTCAGAGGGAAATTAACAGGAGATAACTGACATCCATTAAACATGGCACGTGGAACTAGAACAGTCTACCCCAGCGAGTGAAATAAAGGGGTTCAGTTTGACATTCCAACCACATGAAGAAGGCCGGTGCTTACAATGGCCGAAACATTGTAATAAATATGGCAACAAAGATGAGGACAATAGTCTGGATAATGTAAATAAAAATCCTTTCAGTGTTTTTTGACTCTATTTGGCTGTCAGCAAAAGCAACAGCTCAACATGTAAATTACAAATTAAAGATACCAAAATCAAGCAACTACAAAAATTTAAATATCTGGGAGATGTTTATTAACAGAGGAAAGCAAGTTTACACTTAAATCTGAAGGTAGATTTGGTTAGTGAAAGATGCTTAACAAGGTATTAAGAAACAGGAAAATTTTGTTAGAAACGAAGAAAAGACTACATGTATAGCTTGGATTACATTGTTTCGAGTTAAGTCATTCTCGATTATACGTCATTTGTCACAAAAATATATGGAAAAATTAAAAATCAAGTTTAAGTAATTTTATTCGACTTTGTCTGTCCACCTCAAATATTGAAGTCATAATATCACTAGAAAAGCGTTAAAAGCACAAAATCATGTTATTGTACAATAAATAAGAATAAAAGGATATAAAATCATATTAAAATATGTACATTTATAGTAAATGCTAATATAATTATCATAAATCTTAGAGAACAAAATATGAAAACGTGTGTGACTGTGTTGTCGACTTATTTAGTGGCTTTTAAGAGTTCAATATTGGTGTTTTTTCATGGTAATTCCAATATCTACCATTTGGCATCATTGTCAGTGCCACTCGCGATTCCCAGTTTAGTTTAGGCATACGCACGGTATATGTCTGCTTATCTCATACTTTCTCATTCATTTGTGACGTTATATTTTGCCCCAATGGCTCCTAAGAAAATTCCTATTGCAAGTGCTAAGCGTCATGTTATAATGCTGGACGATAAACTTTCTATGATAAAACGCCATGAAAAAGGTGAAAAGGTTATATCGATTGTTCAATCTTTTGTAATGAGTTGGACAACTGTATCGATGATTGTTCACAATAAGGATAAGATTTTGGCACATATCAAATCTGATGCCCCAGGGATGAAGAATGCTGTTATCGATAAGAAAAGAGGAAAAATCGTTGAAGAGATGAAACATCTTCTTTCTCTTTGGATTGATAGGTTGAATCATCAGTGTGCTGCTATTAGTCAAGAAATCATTCAAGCAAAAGTGTTGTCTTTGAGGATCTGAAAAAAAAATACCTAGATGAGAAAGAGTTTAAAGTGAGTCAAGGCTGGTTTATGGGATTTAAAGAATGAAGAAGTTATCATTCTATTAAGGAACAAGGTGAAAGTGCATCAGTTGATGAACAAGCAGCAGCCAATTTTCCTAAAGCATTGGCTAAGATCATCAAAGGAAACAGGTTTCTTCCTGAACAGATTTTTAACATTGATGAAACTGGATTATATTGAAAAAAAATTGCCAGACTGTTCTTTCATTGCTAAGGTTATCTCGCTGATAAATTATTTTATTCAGAATACTGTATCTACATATCATAAATACTGTAATATTGGTAGTGTTTATTTGTGGTTTATAATGTGGTTATTTCTACGTAAGTCATTTTTTGACCCAAGTTGTGACCTCTAGAATTAACGACATAGGGTGAGGTATACCTGTACTGAACCATTATGTAATATCAGTCCTATATGGCAGTGAATACTGAAAAATCTACTCACAAATGAATAAGAGACTTGGTTCTATGGACTGTACATGTGAATAATGACAGTTTTTAAAAAAATGGAAACAAAAGGACACCTACTTAACATTAGAGTTGAAATTTCTAGGGCACATAATGAGGAAAGAGGACTTAGAAAATTTGATACTCACAGGAAATATTGAAGGTAAGAGAGAAAAGTAGCATATAACCTACCTAATCTTGTGTAAATATTTAGTAGAACAGGGTTTAAGAGCAATAGTAAATTTTGTCTTTTTACTAAGAACCATGAAGGACTGGTAATTGTTGTGTGCCATGATCGCCTTTGTCCTGATAGCACACAGCATATAGAAAAAGATCTTGGGAATATATTAGAAATTGTGCCTGAAAAGTATTAGGGGTTTCAAAATTATTTTCATCTTTTTATAGCTTTTCATGTACAAATCAAATCACTATATAATTAAAATTATTATTTAAAGTGCCAAAAATTTATAGACAACTGCCCATTATATAGGTTCACTTTTTACTTACTACAATACTTACTACATTACTTTTATAATATATCTGGTGCAATGATTGTTGCAGGGATATATACCTATCCAAGTATGTTCCAGAGATGTTCAATTGTGCTTATTATGGCTTATAATCTGTAACATACATGCTCAGTGAGTTTTAAATCTTGTGAGCACAGAAGCTAATGAAGTATTTGGAAGTTATCTAGGTGTTATCGCATGAGTACTTACATTATCTTGGTGGGGCAACTATAATCACTAGTAAATACCATAAAGTATGAGGTGCAGTTTTTTTTCCTATAAGGTCTTTGTATGTCACACCTGTCAAAACAGATTCCAGTATCACTAGTAGCCTTTGTGAAATCCAATAAAGCAGATCCAAAACTATTATAGAATCACCACTATTTTGCATACATCCTGCTAACAGGGTATAATCCAATCCATTACTGAAGATGCTAGAAAAAGGATTAACTATGCTTTTTTTATAAGTCAGACCAGAAATGGAGTTTTGCTGGTCAATCCTCTCTTTCAATCCTTGATAGAGTTCAAAATAGTTTACACAGCTTTGTGGGGGAAGGTTTTATCATTCTTTAGTTCTACCAATTCAACCCTTTAGAACTTGGACTTGTCATGCCACTTCCATGGAGTCAAATCACACTAATTTTATCAATGTTCTAAATGTAAAAAGAAAATTCCCTTCAGGTAGTCTTTTGCAAGAGAACTGCCACTTTTTGGAACACTCTTGTATGGGTGCTTACCTGAAAACTACAACCTTTGACCTCTTCATGCCAAGGATTAATTGTTTTCTTTCCTCCTTACCCTCCATAATCTTTTCTTCTTACATCTCCCCTTTTATTCCAATGAAAAAACTCATTCATCAAACTGTAATCTCAACCTTGAGTGGCTCTTAAACCTTGTATTGAGTGAAATTTAGTATTAAAAAATAACCTGATACAATTTACTGGTCAGATTGGTCATAACAGAAGTCATAGTCCAGCTGTGATGTTTCTGGCCCAAATGAAATACAGTAACCAATGTCATCATGGTAATAATAATTTTCTTACTGGTTGACGACTCCAAACCACACTGAATGCATATGTACACAGTAATGTCCATTGATTGATGAAATGAACAGTTGCAGCATCAAACTGGTTTATGATTTGATATATTACATCATTTTTCAAATAATTATGTTCACCCTATACAAGGCCCAAGAGCATATCTAGATAAAGGGGCAGTTTATGTGGCTATATGGAGAAAATAATGGTTAACCCGAGACTTGATAGATTAAGGTTGTAACGATTGGGAAAGCATCCTCTTGGGAGTCAGTTCTACAAAGTAACAAATCATGGGAAGAATTGAAACTCATCTCACCAATGGAATACAAAGAGAATGAATTTTGGCACTTTGTGCCCTCGACATGTTTTAACTGACCTTTCAATCACCTAATGAATATTCAGGAACGTTCTCAAATTTAAAAGCCTTGATAAAGCAATGACATTCTTGCTCTTGTATATAAACATGTACAACAAAATAAATCCTATATTTGCCTTGATAAAGTCCCTCAGAGGATGAAATGTATCAACTAAGAATAGTATGCCCGCTTGTCTTTTTATTCATATTATTATATCTATCATAGCATTATAAATATTATTCCACTTTACTTTATGAGGAGATAATGAAACAAAGTAGAAATGTTCTTAAAATTACACATTTCACCTCTTTATAGTAGGTGTCTTCAGACCTAGATGAGAGAATCCATGCACAAAGTATGTCGGAATATGAGGAAGAAGAAATTAAGGTCCTTATGAAATGCCACAGCCAAAATTTTTGTTTTTCTTTTTGAAGCCATTAATATTTGCTAAATTTGAAATTAGCCTGATCCAAGTAGATATTGCAATTGTTTTTCTATTCATTCATATACTGCATTCCTTTTACTCTATTAGTTCATATACTGCATACCTTTTACTCTATTCGTTCATATACCACAGTACTTCATATTTTAGATTTGACAGATACATACATTGAGATTCTGGTAATTTTGAATAAGTAGAATTTTTTGCAACATGCTGACACATGTCGAAATCTTCAAAGTATTTAGTATTGTTAAAGTTATCGCTAACATTTTTTATCGAGATTTACAAACTCTACGTTTTGTTCAATTTCGCAAACCAATTGATGAAATTTGAATAAGCTGATTCATTTGGAAAAATACTTTGACAAAAACTCTACTTTGCAGTTTAATAATTTCTTTAATTTAATTTTATGGGACTTCATGGTAAACAATAATTTATGAAAATTTCGTTTTTTCCTTTTTAACAGGGAAGAATAAATCATTAATTTGTTTTTTAATATAGTGGGAGCTTTTTGCATGTTAAATAATAAAACTTCTAATTTTTCAAAAATATTAATGATAATTTATTGTACTATGCTACGCACCCTAGTGAAATCAACTGTACTTTGTATCCTCTTACCTACTTGCACCTCTACCCCCAAATCTGGTTTCAATTGGTCAGTGTATGGCTATTTTAGAGGGTGTGATGGATGGACTAACAGAAGATACAGAAGTTTATATATAGATTATATTTGATTGAGTTTTAGAATCACTGAAGCTTTGTTAAGAGGAAAGTAAGTAAACAGTATTTGATTGTACTATCCAAAATTGGTTTAAGTATTTTAAGAGTTGTGACTTGTCCATTGAAATAAAGCCCAAAGGTGGATGACAAACAATTCTTTACAATGCAAAGTAGAGGAAAACCCAACTATAAATGTTTGAAAACTTTGAGGAGAGTGAGGATTCTGGAAAGGTACCATATGTAGAGTTGATTAAAAATAAAAATTCTTTTGATACATACCAATAATTACTAATTAGGTTAATAACAGTAGTATAGTGATATGGTTATAGCAATAAATTTGTTTATTTTTCTTGTATCTTTTTGCATGAGAACATGTTAAAAATTGTGCTTGATAAGTCATTGTGTAGTTTGATGACTGAAATGAAAAAGGGATATTATAATGTTTATGAAGAAACTGATAAAAGATTTTGATTTACTGATGGGCTTTATTTTTAATTTTAAAATGTAATTCTTTTAGATAAAAGGAGCATTACTTGAGATCAAGCTCATAATTAGAAAACTATCAAAATCAAAAGGAACCTGAGCAGAAAAGTTTATTATTTTCTATTGAAAATATTAAAACTAAGGACAATCATGGGTCAGCCATCATACTTTGTTCAAAAGACCCACAGTGGATGAAAGAAAATGCTAAATATAGAACTGAGCTTTGTGTCTTATGAATGAGTGCAAATTAACTAATTAGGTCATCTTTCATGTACCTCTTTTAAGGCTTTCAGTTGCACATATATTAGGGGACACTACTCTGTGTTCCCGCATTTTCCATCTGATTTGGAACAATTAGATCTCCTACTTTGTCCAGTATAAAAGATCTTTTTACATGATACCATTACAGTTCAATGCCAAATATCTGATCTGTTAGATTCTACCATTGATCACATCCAACATCCTGTTGCTGATCTCTTTGTTATGAATAATCAATAGTAGTCTCCCCTTTCCCCTTGTTTTGTTAGTCTCCTCTTTGAGAGAGCTATTTCTGTTTACTGGGACTATAAAAGGACACTATATGCGGACCTTGTATTCTCAGTTGAATAAAGTTTTCTTAAAGCCTACACCTGCAGACTTTTGTCATTACACTCTTCATCAATGTGTTTTGAATGAGGAGTATTTTTTTTTACTTAATATTACATTTGACAAATCTGAACATCTAGTAAAGGAATTCGTGGCAAGAAAAAATAAAAGAAATAGATGAAAATATTTAAATTACTTTCCTTTCTCCTCAGATTTAATTTCCAATTTAATCTTTGTCTCTTCACCTACAAAAACATTCACCTGTCTCATCACAAGATTTCCCAGAACTATTGCATAGTAACATTTTCAATACAAATAGAACACCTTTCATTGGAAATTTTATATTATTATAATATTTTTGAACTCAATGTATTTTTAAAAATATATATCCAGTGGAAATAATGATGTTGGGGGAAAAAGGTTATTTGGAACTTTCTGCATTTGTGATTAAAGAAACAAAGTTAAATCTTCAGGGAACTCTACCAGAGGTTGAAAAGTGCTGTTTTTATGGAGCTTAATTTCAAATTTAGAATATTTAACAATAATTCCATGATACCTATTGATAACTTGTACATTTAAAATTGATAGGGAATAGACAACCCAATGATATATTATTGGTTGGGCAGAATGAGTAGCAAGTGCACTTTTCCATATAAATTCCAGTTCCATTGCTATAAACTGAAGTTGCAAAGTCGACACAAAAGTGCAGAGAGAATTCAAGGAGACAAAGAGAAATAATCAATAGATTCCATTCTATAAAGAGATTTTATCTCAATTTAAAAATAAAAAGAACATTTAAAAGAAAGAATAAAGATGAAAAATACAAAGGCAATACAGATTCAGTTATTAAATAGCTCAAAATCCATCTGCAAATTATTTTTAAGCTGAAAGAAAAAGAAAACAGAAATTCACTGTTATCTTGCTTTTGAAAGAAACTTTCTTGGTATAACTTACAACAAATGACAGAAGAAACATAACAACAACAATAAAACCAAAATCTCATTTGTATGAAAATAAAATAAAGAAACACAAGCAAACAAAAAAGATTCTGATATCTTTTATTATAGAAAACAAATGAAAAACAAATTAGTTTCATGTTAAAAATTATCAACTCAATCTCACATTCTATAATTGCCCTCAAGTTTATGTGCATTTATTGTCAGGAATGTAAGATGTAAAGGGTGATGGAGGTGTGGGGTCTGTGAATGGTAATGACACTCATGACAAAGGTGTGTTTTATATGTTTTATTTAAGAAGCAGCTATTGCAAATGGAGAAGAGAAGGTCAAACAAGGTTGCTACATTCAGCAAAAAGACATTAGCAATGCAGGGATAGATGAAAGTCTCTGGTGGGTAAATGAATGACAAAATGGAAAAATATCCTCTGTAACATGTTTCGTCCTTTGCACGGACATCTTCAGAGTAATATTTTTACTGATGAAATATTATGTTAAAGGATTCATATGAATGTATATTTACATTTATACAAGTTTGGCTAAAGACAACTGAAAGTTCTTTGTTAAGGATATTTTAAAATTCAGTTTTTATATTTTGGTTCATTTTCCTAATTTCTGGTATATATTTAATATAAATTGTCCAATAGATGAGTACTTTTGGCCTTTAAAAGCTATTATAAAAGAGTCTGCTTTTGTTTTGTTTTTTTGTGTGGTGCTTGTGTTATGTTAGTTTCACCATCATCAAATGTTGTGTCTTTGCATCTTCGCATCACATTCATGTTAAAGTTTTTATTTTTGTAGAGACAGGGAACAAGACACATCTTGTTGCTATGGTAACACTGTTGGTAAAAGGAGCAAGAGGAAAGAGAGACAGAGAGATTTTGTACCATTTTCATTTATATAGTTTTTTGGTAGTGACATCTAGCAGTGATTAATAGAAGTTCCCTGGCAGACAAGTAGGGAAATTTCACTATGTTACGGTCCACTAGCCAGGATCACTATAAATACAACCAGTGATACAGTTGCCACTCAATATGACTCTAAAGACAGCAAGTACTGAGGTACACAATTTAAAACTCCCTAAATATACCCTGTTGTGAATGTATCTTTGTTAGTGCTACCATAATTACAAGCAGTTTGAAGGTATGCCGAGTTTTCATTTTTCTTTTACTTTACTAAACGTTTACCCAATACAAAGCCTAAGAGCCACTCAAGGTAGAGGGCTACTGAATGACATTGCTGTGTAGATTATGAATATATGTAAGAAAGTTAATGGTTGACTCTAAAGTTGAAGAGACTAACATTGTAGTAGTTGTACAAAAGCATCTTTGTGGGTGACTGTTCCAGAAAGCAACAGTTCTGAGGAAGAAGCTATTTGAATGGAACTTCCTCCTTACAAATGGAATATGAAAAGAATGTGGATAATTTAACCTTGTGGATATGGTATAGCATATCCTAGCTGTAAAAGTCTGCACTGGTGGAACTAAAGAATGTAGATCCTCTGAACCTTTGCCATAGCAATAGAATAGCGAGAGACTTGAAACATTTTGTCTGTGGTGAAGAGTGAATATTTCTATACTTATTTGGAATACTGAATATAGAAAATAAAAAGTTAAATAATATCAAAATTTAAAAAACTATCAGCTTTAAATATCAATTTTCAGTCACTTATTTTATGCAGTAAAACAAAACCTGACTTGCTGGTGGGCTGCTAGATATAAAATTGTAATGGTAGTATTAGCTGTTTCCCTATAAGGAAACATTTGACATTTATTGACCAAGCAGCTAGGAAGCTTTTGGTTGAAAATTATAAATCTTTCTCTTAAAACAATTTTTCTGGAAAGTGTTTTTTTCAAGTCCAGTAGCTGTTATTGCTCTTTTCAATATTGATGGCAGAGGGGTAATCCTCAAGTGACATGGTTTCTGTTATTTGGTACAGTTCTTTGTTTGTGATTCTGTAGTGCCAGTCCACAGAAAAGGATGATCTTTGCCAAAATCCTCAGGCTTTACTTGTTCAAAGCCATTTTTAATGATTGATCTGAGAATGTTGTGGTATACAAGTAATAGTTTACATATTTCTGAATGGGTCTGGTGCCATGCATATGAAAATCTCAATCTGACAAGGCTATGTAAGAACATAATTTAAGTTTTCAGGTTGATGTTTTGGTTTTGTACCAATCTGCAGTGTTGGGAAAAACTACCCAGCAGCCTATTCTATGCTCAGTTTCCTTTTCGCCCATACTAAATTGTTGCATGTTCAAATAAAATATTTATTTAAATGTAGGATACAAAAATTTTAACAGTAATTACTTATGATGAAATGAAAGAAAGTTTTTCTCTTTGGCTGTAAGAAAATAAACATGAATAGTCTTTCAGTGATGAAGAGAGAAAGTAGTGTTGGGAGACAAGATCCAAGGGAGTTCACTGTTGGTTTGATGAGAAAGACAAGACGCCGAGGTTGACTCGTGTCTCTTTACTGCAGTCAGTCCTTCTGCTGAGTTGAATGAACGTTTGGTTTTTTATGATCTTGTGTAGGCTCCAGAAGCCTGTGTTTATTTACTGGTCAGAGCTGATTTTATTGGCTATTTATTTTTACTAAATTGAAAATTTGAAGCATGTTTAATTTTGTCATTTGCTCCTTTGATTTGATGTTGTTCACTTCCGCCTACTCTATAGTTTCAAAGAATAACTGTAGTTAATCTAACCATTTTTCTTATCTTGCCTTCTTTTCTGTCAAGATGCAGCTTGAAATAAGATAAGTAAATTAACTACCATCTAACTGTCCTGTTCATTATATTTTTAGATTTGGTGCTAATATTATAACAACCAGAGTTGTGGTAATGCTACTAGTTGGCCTAAAAGCTGTGGTGAAAAAAATATCAATGATGGGCCAGCTTTGTCAATAGAGATGAAATGGACTAAATTTCAACAAAGCAATATTTACATTTATTTTTATATAACTATTAAATGGGGTAACAATATATAAATTTTTATATATGAGCAACAATTTTTGAGGAAAGATCTATGACAAAGTGGAAAAAGATTTCATGTGATGTGTTTTGTCCCTTAAAAAATTTTCTTTCTACATTTAAAATTCCCAGCGTCTCTTGTTCATGTGCATGCATAGTTGCATCAACCTAATCTGATGAAGTCCAAAAGGACAAAATGTGTCACACAAAAACTTTTTCCACTTTGTTATATATCTTTCCTCCATAACTATTCAATGATTAACAAAGAGGAAATTCACTAGTGTGCATGCAAATATAGCTGAAAAGAAAGAAAACATTAAAACTAGCAATTATGATTCGGATGTTTGTATGTGTGAATGATATGTATATGTGTGAAAGAGTTCCATCACTCTGGAGAAAGATATCCCCATGCTGGGGACAAATCCCATGCTGTTGTTACATCTACTGCATGTTAGAAGCAAAAAAAGAGAAAAAGAGAAAAAAACAGGGAGTGTCCCATTTTGATAGGGGTTTAAGCTAATGGTGTGTTTGCAAATCCAAATGGATACATCCAATATATTCAGTGTCTTTACTTGTTTCCTTTGTTGAAAGATTACGCTTTGTCACTGCAGTTCTCTTTAATTGGTGTCTCTAATGTATAGCATATCCAAAAAAAGATACTGCATTTTGATATAAAATGCAGAAAGTTCAAAAGTCATTGTTTATTTAATCAAACATCAGGCATGAATTTCAGTGTTCCTTTATCAGAATAAAGTACCATATCTGGAATAATATTCATCTTTTTAGAAGATGGTTTATGAATGTATCTTTCATTGATCAGTAATACCACTGAACCTTTTGATCATAAAATGTTGTTTACAAAAAGTAAAGTAACACCAGTTTATACTCATTACACGTATTCAAATTTTTTGGTTGAAGCTTCTTTGTATATTTAAAAATATTTTATTACTTTAAATGTTATATTTTAGTTTGACTTGGCTCCGATATTTTAAACAGTGTGAATTAGATCTACTGGCCTTAATAAAGAAGATCTGTTCTCTGGAAGGGTTCAAACATGTATCCCACTTTGTAGTGGGAAAACCATTCTTTGATCTGGTGTACTCTAGACCAATGCTACTGAAAGTGTGGTTTGCATACAGAAAGTTTATAATACAGAAAGCTGAAATAATTTTATGACAGACCAATAGTGTAGTTATATATATAAAACAGTTTTTTTTCAGGTCAAAGTTAGATCTGAAAAATGGTTATATAAGAGTGCTCGATACACAATGTAAAAAGAAGAAAAACTGAATGTGCAGAGCTATTAAATATCAAAGTCAAGGAATACTAACCACTCTTGCTATTATGGCTTCCACCAATAAGGTTTCTTCAGGCAGTGAAGATTATTAGTAATTCTTGGATGCTATGGTTCTTTATTTTGTGAACATAGACAAAACATTCAGGAATCACTATTAACCTCCACTGCCTGAAGAAACCTTACTGGTGGAAACCATGGTAACCTGAGAGGTTATTTATCATTGACTTTGATATATATATCATTTTGTATGTGCAGTACTTCAGACAAACAGACTCAGAAATTCACATCAATGCAACTAAGTATATATATATATATATATATATATATATATATATATATATATATATCTCATTTAAAAATTTTTATATATATATGTAATTTTAAAATATTTATATATATATAATTTAAAAAAATTATATATATATATATATATATATAATTTAAAAATTATACATATATATATAATTTAAAAATTATACATATATATATAATTTAAAAATTATATATATATATAATTTAAAAAATTGTATATATATATATATATATATATATTTATAATTTAATAAAATTATTTATATATATATATATAATAAAATTATATATATATATGTATATATTTATAATTTAATAAAATTATTTATATATGTTTATAATAAAATTATATATATATATGTATATATTTATAATTTAAAAAATCATATATATATTTATAATTTTAAAGAATTATATATATATATATATACATATATTTATAATTTTAAAGAATTATATATATATTTATAATTTTAAAGAATTATATATATATTTATAATTTTAAAGAATTATATATATATTTATAATTTTAAAGAATTATATATATATATATATATATATTTATAATTTTAAAGAATTATATATATATATATATATATTTATAATTTTAAAGAATTATATATATATTTATAATTTTAAAGAATTATATATATATTTATAATTTTAAAGAATTATATATATATTTATAATTTTAAAGAATTATATATTTATAATTTTAAAGAATTATATATATATATATATATATATATTTATAATTTTAAAGAATTATATATATATATATATATTTATAATTTTAAAGAATTATATATATATATATATATTTATAATTTTAAAGAATTATATATATATATATATATATATATATATATATATATATATTTATAATTTTAAAGAATTATATATATATATATATATTTATAATTTTAAAGAATTATATATATATATATATATTTATAATTTTAAAGAATTATATATATATATATATATATTTATAATTTTAAAGAATTATATATATATATATATTTATAATTTTAAAGAATTATATATATATATTTATAATTTTAAAGAATTATATATATATATATATTTATAATTTTAAAGAATTATATATATATCTATATATTTATAATTTTAAAGAATTATATATATATATATATATATTTATAATTTTAAAGAATTATATATATATCTATATATTTATAATTTTAAAGAATTATATATATATATATATATATTTATAATTTTAAAGAATTATATATATATATATATATATTTATAATTTTAAAGAATTATATATATATATTTATAATTTTAAAGAATTATATATATATATATATATTTATAATTTTAAAGAATTATATATATATATTTATAATTTTAAAGAATTATATATATATATATATATATTTATAATTTTAAAGAATTATATATATAATTTTTAAAAAAATTTTTACCTGTTTAATATTAATATGGCATTAATCTCTTTATAAAGTTCTGAAATCAATCCGTAAAAATAACCTTCCTTTGGTAATGTGAGTTTTTGTTATTGTTCATTTGATAATCTAATAAGTAAACTAAAAATTAACTTGCAATGTTCCAGATAGATATATTGGTATGTATTGGTATTTTCTACCCTTAACTTATTTTTTTTGCTTTTATTCTGAGATAAACTACAACATTGCAATTTTTATGAGTTTTAATAAATCTGATCATCCAAGAAAAAATTGGAACTTTGCTCTTTTATAACAAAGGTTTTTATGACTATTTTTAGTTCTTTACTTGCAAAATTCACCTTGCACAAGTTACACAAATATTTCCCACTTAAAACGATTTGTGTAACTCGTATGATACTGATGTCTTATTTATTTTACTTTCAAATTGAAACTAGAAAACGACAAATATTCAATGTAAAGGTTGATTTTATTCAAATTTATCAAGCTTTCAATCAAGCCAAGTGATTTGTGTTGTGATAATTTTCTCTAAAGATTGGATAGATTTAGATTGTCAAATTAATTAAATTAATATGAGGAGGTACTGAAAAGTTCTCAGACTGACCAAGAAAGCCTTTCCAAAAGAAATTCTGATATTTAGTCATATCTAGGGAATTGGGTTGAACTGGGAATTATTCAACACCTCCTCATATATAGTGTTGATAAATTGGAGTTAAAAAAAAAAAAAATTATAAAGCAAGCCAATAGAAAATTTTAGTTTTAATCAATTAATTTTGGCATAAATTTCCATCATTCACAACTGAGCTATAGAACTGTAATGAGGGAAAATCCCATAATCCACAGTTTACCTTTATTGAAAGAAGGTGGATAAATAAAGCATTTTAAATTGATAAATTCATTTTTCTTTTCCTTTTAAATAGCATGTCCCCTCAGGTGTTCATGTCTCTGCACATATTTGTATTTCTTTATTATCTGTGAATTACCATGACGTCTTGGGAAAGACAGTGGAGTGGTTTCCTGTTGCTTTTTCCACAGATTCCTTTTCTTTATTATTTGTGAATTACCATGACATCTTAGGAAGTATAGTGGAGTGGTTTCCTGTTGCTTTCTCTACAGATTCCTTTTCTTTATTATTTGGGAAATGTAGTGGAAGGATTTCCCATTGCTTTCTCCATAGTTTCCGTTTTACCTTCTCATAGACTGGTTGCCACCAAAGACTAGAAAGTCCAGTGTACTCTACTATTTAACCCATAGCTGGAAGGAGAAGAGAGAGGGATTCATGTCTTTCCAAAAGGAATTTGTGTGAAAGTGAACACAACAGACTTGGCTGGGGTTTGAACTCTACTAGCTAATTCCATTTTCTTTAACAACAGCCATTACACTACCTGCACATAAATTAACTAAAAGAATTAATGAATAAAATAATAAAATATTTACTTTTGATGGAACATCAAATGGTGTAAACTCCTGTTAAAATATTTTGTATTATGGTTGTGGATGGAAAATCCTTTTAATAAAACATTTGTTGACTAAACTAATAATTAAAAAGAAATAAAATATTAAAAATAAAAACATTATTTTTGAATGAAATGTCCATCAGTGAAAAGCCTTGTTAATAAAACATTCTTTCGACAAAGAGTTTAAGAAAAAGTCCATTAGACAAAATGTCTGTTGATGAAATATCTGTCCACAAAAATCCAGGAGCCATTTTGAAATTACCAGTATTTTCTTTTTCATTTCTTTAAAGCTCAGATTCATTTCAACTGGGAATTCAGCATATGTTTCATATAGAAATAGAAATATCATTAAGAAAAACCACCCAACTCTACAAAAAAATAATAGTTTACAGTGTACATAAGATATTAATATCAGAATTTATCTGGTAATGTAAAAATTTCATTTCATTTGTAGTCTGTTTATTGAATGTATTGATACACATACACTCACATACATATAGATGCATGTGAGCATAATGGATATGAATAGGGCTTTGATAAATACCTAGGAAGCTTTTTCAATAGAGGACGGGAAAAGCAACAACAAAATTTGAAGGACCTCTTATGTAATATTAGTCCTCCTGTATGCCAGTGAATGCTGGACAATCTCACTAGCAATGAAGAAGAGAATAGTAGCAACAGAAATTTGGAACTGTTAGATGTAGACGTCTCTTCTACTCCAATAGCTTCATGTCTCGCACATCTCGCCTGTGGAACTCCCTTCCTTATTCCTGTTTCCGTGACAAATACAATCTCCAACTATTTAAGTGTAACGTCAATCGACATCTCCAGTTGCCTTGATCTATCCACTTCCCTTCTCCACATCCTTTCACCTTTCATTCCCATCTGCTCTTGCTCCAAATCTTCTGTAACCCCCTTGCCTTGATCGATCCACTATCTTTCTCCACATCTTCTCCTTTACCACTCCTATCTGCTCTTCCTCTAAACCTTCTCTAACCCCTTGCGTGCTAGTTGCTTCCAGCCTTGTTTGGGGTGATAAGCTTAAAAAAAAAAAAGAAAAAAAAAAAAACTACAGAAAGATGCTGAGAATACCATGGACTGAATATGTGAGCAACGGTGAAGTTTTAGAAAATAGAAACAAAAAGGACACTTATGCTTAACATCAGAAAGAGAGTTTAAATTTCTAGGGTGCATAATGAGGAAAAAGGGATTAGAAAATGTGATACTCACAGGCAAGATTGAAGCCAAGAGAGGGAGTAAAGCACCACATAACCGACCTGACAAAATTGTGTAAATGGTTGGCAGAACAGGATTAGAATATCTAGGAAAAAATACAAACTTTGCTAAGAGCTACAAAGGAGAGGAAACTGTGGAAAGCCATGATCACCGACATACTGAAGAAGATAGTACTTTGGATATTGGATATAGTTGTCATTATCCCTAGTTTAATTTCTATTAGACAAAATTCAGTTCCCTCTTGGCCAAGAACACTATAAAAACCCAACAATGTTATGATTATGAAATTACTTACACAGGATAAAAAATAAAGATATGTTATTTTATTGTTGAGACCCACAATAAATTCGGTTCCTGAAGCAGGTTTTATGATACTTAAGGTGCTTTAAAAACAACAAAACTCCAGAATTTGATATAAGGGTGTCACTGTGAGCACCTCCAGTGGGCAACTTCAAGGCCACACTATGTTGTAGTCTGTGTCAGTTCCACTCCAGCACGTTACATTAGATGACCAACTGCTACTACTACTCCTGCCTTTCCTTACTAAAACAACACAACATAACTATAAAGTACCAAAGATAAATCTAAACCGGCTCAATAAAACTCACCTAAACCTCTCGACCTTTGTTTCTCTAATATTTTTGGTATTTGTACCAGCTTCTGCAGTGTGTAATTGTTCCACTTCAAAAAGTCTCCAGACATCCTAGCTCTCTCTGAAAAAATAATCTTAACTCATCAATCTCCTCTGATTTTTTGATACCTGGCTATCTTCCTCTCTTTAGAAAGGATTCTAATATCCACATGCATGTCCTGGGAGTTTATGTTCATGAACATTTCCTGCTGGCTAGAGAACTCTCTCTTGAATTTCCACCCCACTCTTGCATGTGTAAGATAAATGCGCATCTGAGATCTCCTGGATGAAAGCCAGCACCAATGTTTTCATTCCAGCAAGGAAATACCAAGTTAAACTGCATTCATCTCCTTGGTTCTCACCTGCATGTGTGGTCGCTATAGCTCACAGGAATCACTTCTTCCAGCTGTATCAGAGTGACACATCTGATTGCAACAGACATCTCTTTGTCTCTGCTCATAACGGGTGCAAGTGTGTTCTCACTGAAGCAAAGTGACTGTTTGTTGATAATATGAAACGATGTATAGCATCTTGCAAGTTGGGTTCTAGAGATTATTGGCAGCTCTGCAAGAATGTGTTGAACAACAGCAAATCCTGAATCCTTCTATTCAATCAATTTGAAGTCCTGGCATCTAAGCAGATAAGGTTGAATGCCTTGCTCGGAAATTCTCTTTCAATTTAACACTTGACTCAATTGGAGTACCAACACCTGATTTTCCTCCTAGAACAGAGGCTCTACTGAGTGATATATGCATAACTCCATCACAGGCCTTGGACATTATTTCTATAAGGCAAGTGGAGGTGACAAGATACCAGCTGTCATCCTAAAGAAATGTGCTCCTAAGCTGGCTTCAGTTCTCTCCAAACTCTGCAGCTATTGGCTCACCGCTTCCTGCTTTCCTGTTTGTTGAAAGTCCTCCTTTGTAGTTCCTGTTTTTAAGAACTCTGGAGAACCTTCTGACGCCTCAAGGTTAAAATTCTCATTGTGAGGGAAGATCATGCATAAGATGGAGGACAATATCATGAGGCTGCTCATTAGTGTCCTGCTATTAGTGTCCTACCACCACTTTTTGGCAAAGTATTTGAGGCTTTAATCAATACTGAAGTGGCTAAGCATGTTACCTCTCACAACCAACTCTCTAACAAACAATATGGTTTCCGTTTTTTAGGTCTACTGATGTGCTAGCAACCATCACTGAATATGTATATCAAGATCTTCATAATAACAGTGAAGCTTGAGCTTTGGCTCTAGATATCTTGAAAGCATTTGACAGGGTTTGGCACACTGGTCTTCTACGTAAGCTCTAGGGCTACAGTATTACTGGAAGTTTGTTTGATTTAATCCAATTGTTCCTATCAAATCAAAATAGTGGCATAATCAAGAGGCTGACATTTCACACTACTTCAAATAAAAGGTTAGGAAGGAAGCCCACATTAATACTGGAAAGAGCAATAACAGTTAATGGACTTGAGAAACCTATTTTTTTTTTAAATTGCTTTATGCGAAAGATTTCTTAAATTTCAATTGACAGCGATACTGCCTTCTTGGTCAATAGATACTGAATTGTTTCCTTGTAAGTAAACAGATATTGATGTTCAACAAACAGAAAAATGCAAGAATTGGTTGTATGTGGTGCTGTAAGCAATGGAATTGCATACCCTGCCACAATGGGCTGTTGAGAGAAGACCTTCTACTTAGAATAGATGGCACAGACTATTTGCATATGAACGATACTGGGCAGGTATTAGCTAATAGTCAGTGTGGGTCTGGGACTAGGAGAGCTATATAACAACAGTGTTTTTCTCAGTCAAGAGAGGTCCTCTCAACATGTGTATGTGTGGACATGTGAAAACCAGACAAGATGAACACAAAAATATCTGGGGATTCCATGGACTCTCTGAAAAGTGGCCAGTCATTCTAAATATCTTGACTGCCTATTTTTTACATTTCACCCTCGGAGGGGGGGGGGTGCAAAAGATTACATCCCCCAGACTTGTCACTTATACCCCTACAGTCCAGAAACTGGCTCTGTTTTTTTTCTCAAAGTTAAAATTCTCATTGTGAGGGAAGATCATACATAAGATGGAGAACAATGTAACGAAGCTGCTCATGAAAAACATGAAAAAGGTTTTTTTAATGCCTATATTGAGGTGACAAGACACTGAGCTCAAGCAAGATTCTGCTCAGAGAAGTGGCTGGCTGAGAATTTTTCCAATTTTGTCGGCAATAACAGGTCTTGTCTTAGATCTCATGATTTGAATTCTCCAGACTATTTGAGGCAGTTTGAGATGAAGACTAGTTTTCTCCCAATACTAAGAGCTTGTTGGAGATTGCCATCATGAACATAATGGCCAACATGACAGAGAACCACCTGATCCAGGCATGTTGTCACATTTGTGGTCACACTGAGACCATCCTCTGGGCTGGGAATAAAGTTATTGAATAATTTTTGTCTGTTTTTCTAAGTTGAGCTGATACTTTTTTTGTATTGTTTCTCTTTATAATTTGTTCTCAATTATCTGATGTACACTGTTGATTTACATTGTTTTTTTACTGTTCCAACTTTTGATAGGGTATTTGGGCAGTATAATGGTTACTGGCTTAGCTGGAATTTGAATTCAGTTTGCTAAGTTTGTTGCATTCACTTTCACACTAATACCCTTTGGAAAAGTATGAATCCATTTCTTCTCCTCTCCTCTAGCCATGGGTTAAATAGTAGAGTAGACTAGGTTCTTTAGCCTTGGACAGGCAGCAGGTCTAGAAGAACAACTCTGAATTCTAAACTGTGGAGAAAATAAAAGGAATCTGCAGAGACACGATTGTCTTCATTTTGAATATGGCAATAAAAAATCTGCTGATAGTTTTTCCAATTCTCCTGTGCAACAGAATGTGAAAGGTAAGTGATAATTTATATGCAGAATTTGTAGATATTTACCAAACTTAATCTGGCACAGGGTAAACAATTTCAAAGAGGCTTATGGCCTCATCACTTTGAAACACCAGTTTCAGTACGATCACTAAATTTAAGCAACGTCAAGCCTGGTTTGTACTGAGATGGTGACCACTTGGTGCTGTAAGTTTGGATGTGTGGGTGATGTAATGGATAATGGCTTGGTATTGTTAATTGGAGAGCTGAGTTCCAATTCCAGTTGGGTTTGTTATATTCACTTATGTGCAGAAACACTTGGGAAAGTTATAAATCAACATCTCTCTCCCCAACTATGGGTTAATTAGTAAGATTTGTATCACTAAACCCTTATTATCTCAAAAAAAATTCTTACAATCTAAAAATATTTCCTGACTTTAACCCCTTCCCTGATGTAGACGTGTATATATGTTTTTACCAAAATTGTCTTTTTCAGACATGGATGAATGAACACATCTAAAACATAATGTTAGAAAAAAACAGTTACAGACATGTTTATACATTGATCTTGATTATTTTTATGCCTTTCTGAGCTTGGAACAAGTCCAATTGTTAACTTTTACATCTGGTAGAGGTGTTAGCCATCACTCAGGTACTTCACAATCCCTCACTTTCTAAGTTATTATATTAAAAACAAATAAAAAAAAATTGTTTGAAATTAAATGTTTTTCCCAAAATAATTGGCAGGGAAGGGGGTAAATAATCTGCAAACAGTTCATAAGCTGTAGAAAATGAATCGGTCAAATTGAGAGAACTCACTCATGGTTTGTAAAAGTAACTACTTTATGGATGGTGTCTATGTATCCAATATTTGTATTGTACTAATGAGAAACATTTTACTAATATCAAGAGATTATTTATATGAATTAACCTTATCTTTAAATGATCATGTATCTTTTTTCACTGAGCAATAAATGTTCATGTCTTTTGTATAATGCTCTCAGGTTCCTTAATAACAAGCTGCTGATTTAGTTAAACAAAATAAATTTTAAAAAAAAATTAGAAATAAATCCTTTATTCAATCAAAATATTCCCTCTTGGCCTCTTTACATTTATTGCACCTTGGTAGCAAATTATCAATTAGTTACCTTCCTAAAGAATACAGCATTCAAAAAAGAAAAAGAAAAATCAATAAATTCATTGAAGACTCCTTCAATATAATCCAGATTAGAGAAGTTCCTGCCTGTGAGGAAATGATCTAAATGCTTGCAAAAATAATTAATAAGAGAGAGGTCAGGTGAATAGACTGAATGCAATAAACTCTCCGCTCTCTACTGATTCAATATTAATGATGTGCTTTTTATTATTTTTGTTTCTGCAACATGACTACAGTTTTATTATACAGAAGAATGATATCTTTTTTTTTTTTAATTTACCAAACTGGACAATGTTTATTTGATATTTCAATGTAGTATTTTAGTTTGTAAATCTATATATTATGAAATATTCAACAATTATTTAAAGACATTTTTATGTTTAACATTCTTTTTTATAGATACTTAAATACTTGTATCTATAAAAAAGAATGTTAAACTTAAAAATGTCTTTAAATCTATATATATTAAGTGTTTATCTACTTTAAAAGAAGTTATAGCATCAGAAACCATCCTGTTCTATCAAATATTTGGCATAACCTTAGTTTTGGGCAATGTTTCTTTTGCTCATCTGTATCCAGTCATTGTGCATATCGATAGTGACAGAAAATTCAAAATGAATCAGTTTTATACTGCTGTGCATGATTTATGTAATCTTCTATATATTTATTTTTTTCAAAATGTCTATTTTTCTAATTTATTATAATCTAAGTCCTAAAAATCTTGTATTTGATTTTAAATAACCTAGCAATGGTTGTTATGTTACTAAATTAACTAATCTCACTATATCTCTTTCTCCACACCTGATACATACAGGGTGCAATGGATAAATTGTTGTCTAAATTATGCAAAAATGAAAATAACACTGACATCTCATTTTAACAGATATTTTTGTGTAATTTTGGTAAATATATCTTGAAATACTAAAGAGTATATTTTTTTTAATAAAATTGCCATTAGCTTCAAACACGGCCTCCATACGACTTCAGAATCTTCTACAACACTTCTGGACAGTCTGCTTGTTTAAGTTGGTAAATGCTACCATAGTCCTTGCCTCCAGTTCAACTTTAGTGTTACAAGGAGTTTTGTTGGTCTCTCAACTGTGCCCCACACATAATAATCAAGTAGGGTGCAGTCTGGGGAGTGAGATGTCCAGATATAAGGGGTTATGTGGTTGCAGAAATTGTCTGACAGCCATGAATGGGTTCTCTTGCTTGAGTGGCATGGTGCAGTGTCCTCTTCCAACAGCCACCTTCTTGACTCAGGGCAGCACTAAACACTACCTCTTCAATGCACTTAATCTAGGCCTCCATGTTTACCCATTGCACCCTGTGTGTGTATATATATATATATATATATATATATATATATATATATATGTGTGTGTGTGGTGGAGTAATGGATGGCAGCTTGGATTGAGGAATCGGAGAGCTGAGTTCGAATTCCAGTTAAATCCATTACATTCACTTAAGTGCTAATACACTTGGGAAAGGTATGAATCCTCTTCTTCTCCCTCCAGCTATGGTTAAATAGCAGGACAGACCGGGTTCTATAGCTTTGGATGGCAACTGGTCTAGGAGAAGGACAAACTGTGAATTCAAAACCTGCGGAAGTTCGTTTGGGGACACTGTGGTACATAGTGCACCAGGTTTCTGTATTCAGCCCTTCAAAAAGTGTGGTTAGTTCATCACACAAAACCTTCACCACCATAATCAAATCTCATGTGTAGGTGTTGGGCTGTCAGTTCCTAGGAACTGATCTGCTTGACCCTCATATTCAAATTCAATGGGAGAGTCAAGTATATATGTATATGATAAAACAAGGAACAAGTCAGAAGACCTTTATAAATTTGTTTATTTAATCATTTTGTCAAATTTAATCTATATTTTCAATACACACATGTGCGTGTATGCATGCACACACACACACACACACACACATATATATGGTGCAGATGATATTCGTTCAAAGATTGTCATCTGGGGGGGGAAGTAACACAGTGTTTTGATTTTTTTTAGATATATTGGCCAAATTTGTGTTTGTTTGTCTTCATGACATGTTCTGTTGATCTCATTCAATGAACCTGCCTTTGGTTTCAATGACAGCCTCTAGGTGACCTCAAAACTGGCCACAGACCTTCCCATGGTGATCTTGGCACTCAGCTTATCTTTTATGTTGCAGCTGGATCTGTTGGTCTCTCATTCTACACAAAAAAATCGAGTGAAGTGAGATTAAAGAAGTTCTCTGACAGTCAGACCTAGGTCTTCTGGCTGGTATTGCAGGTTACCAAGTCTTGCTGACACATGTATGGCCTCATGGTCAATCCAGGGTTTCACCACCTTACTCGGAATAGTATGTAGCCATTGGTGTACAGCCTGAGATCCTCAGGAAACAAGTGGGGTGGCATGATGTCACCTTCACTGTTAATGACACTGAAGAACATGATTGCCACTGAAAACTTCATCTGTATAACTCTGGGCACATCTTTGGGTGAAACAGCAAGCCATCTGTTGTTTTGGGAGTTGATCTTCTTGTCTTGGCAGAAGTTCTTCTTGTCAGACAAGAACCACAGTATATCTGGCTCTAGCAGGTGTTTCAACTTGATGATCAGCTTCTTGGTGTGCTTCAGTTGCTTTTCCTGCATTGTCTTGGACAGAAATTGTCCCTTCCTCATCTTGCATGAAAAGTAGCAAATGTCCTCATGCACCATCAGCCTTATGAGCATTTCATCTACACTTTTCTTGCAGTGGCACACATTGACTTGCAGGGATCATTGTTGATATTCCCCTGGGCTTCAGTGACAAACTCTCGTATTCTCTTGGCATCAAATCATCAATCATGGGTTTTCCTCTCTGCTGTCATCTTATAGTTGAATCTTTCTGAGCTTTTTCTCCATCCTTCTGCTGATGCTGTGGAAGTCTGAAATCTCCTTGTTTGTTCTTCCATCACAGATTCCAAGGAGAACTCCATGCCTTTTCCACAGATTGGGTCATTTAAAATTCTCTATAGACAATTCTTCTGCAAGAAACGAATGTGAAAATGGTTATTGATTTTCATGAAAAAATGACCAACATTGAAAGTAAAAAAAAAAAAAATGTTTAAAATTGCAAATAAATACTATTCTTACCCTGTAGATCTGTCCACAATGGGTTTTTTTCTTTGTTTATTTTCTTCCCTATTGTGACCAAGTATTTTTGCATCCCCCCGACATATGAGAACTAAGTTAGTTTTGTCAGCCCTTCTTTGATTTTCATTGTCTGAAGATTCCCTTCAGATGAAATGTAGAATCATGATTTCAAATCAGAGTTCCTTATTGCTTTTTGGTATTTGTCGTCATTATATAAACCAAGGTCTTTTTGACTATTTGTCCTA
>OZ038484.1:123065307-123070307 GCA_964036315.1 Acanthosepion esculentum | reverse complement strand
TAAGCAAATAAGTAATAAATAAAAAGAACTAACTAAACTTGGTTTTAAAATTAAATATTTCTTTCTCCTAAGAAAAAATTGCATCTGCTGTTATTGAATTCAAGGCCATTTTGTTTGTTTTGCTATTCTTAGCACTAAGTTACTATTCAGGAAAATTTTAGTGCTTCTTTTACAGTTATTGTAACAGTAATTTGGCAAGAAGAAAATCCAAAAAAGAATCTCCAAGATTATCAGTCCTAACCCAGTATCCCATGCAAGCCCTTGACTGAAATCCACAAGGGAAGTGAAAAGTGGGTCAACCAAAACAGACTTGGGGCAGAAGTGTTGACACAGAGGTGAAGGCATGGGCTCAGCTGAAGAGGATCACCCAGAACTGAGTCCATTGGAGAGGTGTTGTTGCGACCCTATGTTCCCCAAGGAATCAAGAGACATGATATATATATATATGTATTAACCTAGCATTTCAGCTTCAATCATTTTCCCACCACTGTCATATAGTGCAGTGAATTAATATACACACATACGCTCACATGCTGTTTAGAACATATAAATTGCAGTAGGATTTAGGACTGCCAAGCCCTATATGTGTAGGAGTTCTGGATTGGCTGCAGAACTGTCCAATTGTGGCCCATCTCTCTGCTGGCTCATTGGGAGATGTAGGGCTCTTGGCCTCTTTTCACTTCCAACAATACACACCTGTCTAGTCCTCCTTTCTGATACCACATGCTGGACTTATGAAGACAAGTTTCATTGTTCTATGCTTAACTCATTCACAAAAAGATAAAAGCTTTTTATGTTATCTATTGTTTCTTCAATACAATAAATATTATACAATCAATATATGTTAGGACTATTCCCATTGTTTTTCCATAATGTTTATTAACTAAGCATTAGAATAGTTCCCCTGTGTCTTAACTACAATTATTTTCATGGCAACTGTTCTAATGATCTTTCCTCCTTGGTATATCAACTTCATGAATTTTTTTAATCATTTCATCCCAAACAAGGTAATAATGCCACGAAGTTGCAATGGGTTACTGAGTGTGTGAGAATATAAGAAAAAGTAAACATTAAAGAGAGAGAAAAATATAAGACAGAAGAAAATACTAGATTGGCAGCTAGGTTTTAACATTCTACTAGCAGTATAACCCGTCTTTGACCGGGTGTTTCATTACTGGGGATTTTTGCCGTTCAGTTGGAGAAGTTTAAGTTTAAAGTCAGCCCACCCGAAAATCAATATTAGTAACAACACTTGGGTGCAACTGAGACACATCCCCAAATGGGGGGGGGTGACAATTTGAATGGGGGGTGATCCTGAAAAGGTCCATTTTTGCGTTCTCAATCTTGCAAGGAAGGAACCTCTTCCATGGACTGTCATAATAAAAATATACAATAATTTTTATTTATAATATAATTTTTTTATAATTCTAATAATCTTTTGTGTTAGATTTCAACTCTCTAAGTTGATTGTATGCTGCTTTTTGGAGACATTAAATTTTGCCTTTGATTTTTGTGCAAAATGTAAAAATTCATTTTTTTTTATTTTTCAAGGTTGTAATTTTTTCCAGTCAATTTGGACTCAAAACCGGCACTGAAGAATTATCTATCAAAAAAAGAGATTTCACCAAAATCGGATGAAAACTGTGGAAATATATAAACAACATCTGATCACACACACACACACACACACACACACACACACACACACACACACATTTTGAGAATTATAGATAGAGATGGTGGAAATTGTTAAGTGTAAGTTTAAATTCTATTCAAATAGTTTCTTTTTAGTTAGGTCAATTTAAATTGCTAATTGTAATTCTATGCTAATAGTTTCTCCTCTTGCACTTCTTGCCTGTGGAACTTTATTCCAGCTTCTTGCTTTCCTATCAACTCTGATTTTCAAATATTTAAATGTGATATCAGTCATCAACTTCTGTGTCCTTGAATCCTGTCCTTTTTAATATCCTTCTTTCATGACAAGGTTTTCTCATTCTTTTGCTTTCAGCAACCCTTTGTGTCATAGTGGCTTTATCACCATGCTTGGAGTGAATTGATTAAAAAAATGATTTCATTCTTTTTATGTTTTATGTATTCTGTCAGGGCCTAAAATAATAATAATTCCTTGTTACAAGCTAGTCTATTGTGTTTACTTTTGCACAAGAGCCTTTGGGAAAGGTATGAATCCATCTTCCCAACCTCAACTTTTGGTTAAATAGCAGAGTAAACTTGGATGGTAACCAGTCTAAAAGAAGGAAAACTGTATTACAGACTATGGAGAGATAAAAACAGGAAACCGTTCCACTGTCTTTTCTAAGAATGCATGCCATCATAAATAAAAAAAAGGATCTGGAGTGTCATGATTGCCTATATCTTAAGTATGTGTGTGTGTGTATATATATATATATATATATATATATATATATATATATATATAAACACACACACACACACAGTTTTAAGGTCTTCTATATTATAGGCTATATTATGGATAAAAGTACTTAATATCAGAAAGAGACCATATGTAAATACAACTGGAGACACAAGCAGTGAAAGTCTGTTTCATGTCTGAATGTAATCGATGACCTGAAGATAGAATTCAAGCATGAAACAGACTGTTGACACTCAATGCTGACCTCATTGTCTACTTATGTGAATATAAAATTATGCTCATCATAATAAAACAGTACTCAATGTATAAAAGTTAAAACTTATACTAATTATAAATATATATTTTGTTCCTCATCATTTGGTACAACTAGTTGTAACAAAATGTATATTTATTATTACTGTGTGTGTGTATGTATATATATATATACACATATAGCATGGTATTTTCTTGATATGGTGCAAGGCCACAAGTTTAGAGTATTTCTTAAGGATTGAACTCTCTTTCCACTATTACCTGTCTAGCTTGTTAACTACTATTCTATGGTGAGACATCTTACATGTTTGTGAATAAATCTCAGAAAAGTAAAAGAAAGAAAACCAACTTTGTCATTTGTGTTATATTTTCTCCCATTTAAGACTGATTCAAGGAAGATAACTCTTGCTTTTCATCATAAAGTGCTTAAAAATGGTATCAAATTACCTTCAATAATAGCTTTATGCCAATAATGTTATATTCCTTGTACTTCTTTTCATCTTTCTCAGGCTTGTTGATATTCAGAATTCTGATATATAATATAATTATATTATTTGCCATGGCACACACTGCTAACACAATCAATTCCACTCACAGTAAACAGGGTACACCTTTAGAAGAACTGTCCAAAATGATGAAATAAATACATTTGATGAGACTGCTTGTTATGGAATATTGAAAACAAAAATACAATGTCCTAAGCAATTTCTCGGTTGCAGGCCAGCTGTAAACAAGAGAAGCAAATTGTTATAAGGAGGCTGGCACGTGCTGCATTTCACCCTCCAATGTCATTAATGACTTGTCAAAGATAAGCCAGCAATAAGCAGGCAGTAGCTTTAACACAATCAAGGTACCTGCCAAGATAACTTTGTCGTTCTAATATTGAACAGTATGCCTCGGGATCTGTAGTTCAATTTCAAGAAAGGATTACAAAAGGAGAATGGAGAAAATTGGGATTTTTTTTTCTTTTTTTAAAGTCAACGAAACAAAACATTTCCCTGGAGGCCAGTCTTATACAGACACTATTCATAAAATATTCATTAACTACTATATTTATTAAGATTTCAGAAAAATAGCTCAATGGTTAAAGCATTGAAAAGGATTGCATGAGGCCAACAGTTAAGTGAGAGGTGAAGGTTGTTTGGGCAAAATATATCTGGAATAAAAATTAAAAAAACAAATTGACTTTTTGGACAGAGTATTTCACTAACTGGTCTAATTATTTAAAATGAAGTGATAGAATATTGAACTAAAGATTTGACTAAAATCTTTGATGTTGATTATATATCTGCAGAGATGAAAATAATTTCCTTTTTTTTTTATATAGTAAAGGTTTTCCATTGTAATGTTCAAGAGCTACTGAATGAGAAGTGCAATATGAACATAAAATGTGTAGAACGAAGTGAAGATTATCAGGGTAAGGAGGATAGATAACAACTTATCCATTACTTGAAGAGTGTTTAGTGAAGCTTCCATGGAGGAGTTTGTTGCACAAAGTAGTAGTTTTCAAAGAAAAAACTGTTTGAGTGAAATGTCCTCCTTATGTATAGAGTACAGAGGTATTGTGGGTGATTTCACTCTGCAGACATAGCTCGGCAAGTCTTAGCTACAAAGGTCTGAACTAGGAGAACTAAAGAGTGGAGCTCATCTGAAGACTTGCCACAATCTTAACAACATAAGATATGCAGATGACGCAGATGGAACTACAAGAACTTCTACAGAAGGTAGTGAAGGAAAGCAAGAAGAAAGGACTAAACATCAACTTCAAAAAGATGGAATTCATGGTTATTAGCAAAAGGAACAGCTCAACATATAAATTACAAATTGGAGATACCAAAATCAAACAAGCACAAAAATTTAAATATCTGGAAAGTGTTTTAACAGAAAGTGTGACAATGATATCCAAAGGTGCACTGGGATATAGCCAAGGATGCATTCTGAAAGCTAAGCAAAGCATTAACAAATAAAATTTCATTAGAAACAAAGAAAAGACTACTGAACTATTACATAATATAACTCCACCTGTATGGCAGTAAATGTGGGACAATCTCCTCACAGATGAAGAGGAGGCAACAGAAATGTGGTTTTACAGGAGGATACTGAGGATACCATGGACTGAACATATGAGTAATGACAAAGTTTTAGAGAAAATGGAAACAAAAAGGAAATGTATACTTCACATCAAGAAGAGATAGTTGAAATTTCTAGGGTACATGATGAGAAAAGAGGGATTGGAAAGTCTTATACTCACAGGACAGATTGAAGGCAAGAGGGAGAGAGAGAGGAAAATAATGCATAACTTACCTAGTGAGCTTGAGTAAATGGATGGTAAAACAAGGTTTAGGAGAAATAACAA
>OZ038484.1:122985307-123060307 GCA_964036315.1 Acanthosepion esculentum | reverse complement strand
TTATAATATTAGCTCTACTTCTGTATGGAGCATTGTCTTTTTAAAAATAAAAGCAAAAATACTAAGGAACTCCGGATTATTTACCTAACGTGTTCTTTCCTATTTTTCTGCATACCTATATCCATATGCTTTATCACAAATACTGAGTACTCATCTCCCATAAATATAGACATTTTTAAAAATATTTATGCCTAAGATTTTGAAGAAAGTTAAATTACATTCCAGTCTATGTATTCATTTGTCTCCCCACAAAAGCAATTTTTACACATGTTTAATTAAATGTTGGGGCCCACCTGCAAATTTTGTCATTGGTGAAAGTCATTGCTGAGTATTAGGGTACTCATCAACATTTCTTTCTGTGTGAAATGAATCTTATGTTGGATTTGAAGAGACGTCTGCAGCCACTACATGGTAGGGTAGGAGGATTCAGGGAATGGAGATCTCTGGTTTTTGTTTGGGCTCTCTTCATATTTTTAATCTATTTTCTTGTGTTTTTTAATCATGTTCTTTTTTCATGAACTGCTCTTCTCAAATTGGTTCTTTCTGCAGCATCCATCTGCCAATTGATCGGATCAATTTCTGGCTTAGCAAGGTGTTTTTGAGCTGATCCTTGGATCAATGATGTGGAGCTCTATATGGTTTCTTGACAGATGTAAGCTCTGAGAGGATTTGTGTGGGTAGGTGGATGTATTTAGGCAACGCTCTTCATCTTTGTGTGGTGGAGAAATTTGTTGTTTGTGATGTGGTCCTGCCATGTGTTCCACAGGATTTGACAAAGTTTCATTTGATGAAATCTTTCAAGTTTGAAGATGTTGCTTCATTTAGAGTACCCAGGTCTCACGGGCATGCAGGAGATTCAAGATTACAACAGCTCAGTAGACCATTAGCTTGTTTGTTGTGTGCTAGCCAAAGATTGCTGAAGACTCTTTTGAATAGCTTTCTGTATGCCTCTGTGGGCTATATTGGCAGAACATGCTGCAGTGAACCATGGAGAAGATTGAAGCTTCATCTGGTATTTCAGAGAAGGAATGAAAACATCATTGACCCAAGAAGACTCTGTGATGCAATTCTCAATATGGAGGTTAAAAATGTCAGTCCAAGAGTCATCTTGAAGAATCTCACAGAGGGAATCCCAATCAGCATGCTGGTAACAGAAAGAGGTCTTATGAATAAGATCCTGTCTAAAAGATGATTGGAATGAGATATCAGTAGATACTACAGAGTGATCTGACTTGCCAAGAGGACAGTGTTGCAAAGCTCTATAAGAGCTAGGAGATGAGGTAAGAAATAAATCAAATAAGGAAGTCTGTTCCTCAGACTTTCTGATAAAACGAGTAGGCAAATCCACAATTTGAGTAAGGGATCGAGTAATGGTAATGTTGAAAGTCTGAATGCTGGCATCATCAGTAACATTAAAGTGCTTAAGCCATGTATCTTCATGTACATTAATATCACTAAACACAAAGAATTGAAATTGGTTTCACCAAGTGCAAAGATACCCAGTGACCATTACAGTTGAAAAGATTCTATACTGCTGAAGTTGGAATGGACACTATGAACATTGGAGAAGGAAATGTTGAGTTGGGTAGGTGGTTTTTTATTTGCTGATCTTTGCATATTTATTTTCATTGTATTTGTCATGAAGAGATTTGTTTTTACGAGAAAAGAAAAAGGCCAATATAATTAACACTGTCATTAATGGAAATACAGACTAACCAGAACATGGCTTATACCAGAGCATAATGTGGCTTCAGGGTTACCCAATAGAAGTACATGCAGGGACACCTACTCCTGCTTGACATGGCATTACAGATACCCTGATATTATGTGACTGTTGATCAGAGCATTTTCTATAAGTGCTATCAAAGACTTTGGGTTATTTACTACCAGTCAGAAGCAGCAGTTAGCAAATTGCCAACCCGGTACCCTCATAATGGAAAGTTGTAATTACTTATTAGTCTGATCATCAAAACGTTAAGACAGTTAAATCATTATAGCCATGGAAGAAAAAAAAGAGCCAGTAAACTATATCCTAAACAGGGAACAAGTGATGATCTTCTACTCCTGTTCAATAGATGTAGAAGGAGTGAGGGCTGGACAATAGGTGAGCTCATCCACTCCTATTAACCTGATCACAGCACAGGAGGCTTCATATTCAAATATTTTCAAGAGTTTGTTATGGAATATAAATTAGTGTGAAAGTGATAGTTGATTATGAAGCGAATAACATGGCAGACAAGTATATTTTTTAAATTGCAAAGAAGCATCATGGAATTTCCATGGATCCATCAAGGACATAAGAATTATTAGTAAGAATAGTAATGGTTGAATTACTCATAATAGCATTACTCTGTTAGCATTATCCTTGTAAGAACCTTGGCAAACACAATTAAAGTTTCTGTTTCCTGAAGAAATTTAAATTGTTCAAAGTAGTTTTTATGCCAAAGGCATATTAATGTTGTTTTTTTTAGACTAATGGAAAGTTTCCATTTTAACAAATCTATGAATTTATTAATTAGAAGTGGAAATGTTTTCTTTTCTAGCATATTTAAGATATTTCCTGGGAGAAAAAATATTGGCACATGGTATATATTTCACCATTTCATGGTGGACTGAAATCTTTGAAGGCCACACTCGTACCTTTTATTTCAATCTGATTACTAGTCAACACAATTTACATTATTCGGACTATTGTCCTCATCTTTGTTGCCATATTTATTACAATGTTTTGGCCATTGTACACTCCGGCCTTCTTCAGGTGGTTGGAATGTTGAACTGAACCCTTTATTTCACTCACTGGGGTAGACTGTTCTAGTTCCACATCCTCAAGGACACATGGCACAGTGGATAAAAGCATTAGTTAGATCCAGTGACAGGATCCAAAGAGTGTAAGTTCGATACCTGGTTAAGGCAGTGGAGAACTTGGAGAGGGGAATTAACAGGAGATAACTGATAACTGACATCCATTAAACATGGCATAATGTAAATAGTGTACATAATACCTTATCTCAGAAATATAGACGGATACTGATTACTAGTTGAGTTTACTTTTTGTTACATCACATGAAATGGTTTTATCAGTAGAAATTCTGTTTATTCTCTTGATTAAATGGAAAAATCTATTTTGGACCATTGTGCAGGAAACCTGTTTGAAGAAATAGAAATATCTTGGAGGACAAAGTTTACTCTTAATGAAGCACGAAGAAAGAAAGAAAACCAACAGCAATGAATTATGTCCCATATAATAACTACAATTATAAATCCCAACTACTAATATTACACATGATATTGGTAAGATTTAGTATACAAATATGAGAAAGATTTCATTTGCTCTAATGATTACATATGATTTAAGTAGTTGGTAATACAATGTAATATGTAATACAAGTGTTACTGATAGAATAGTGATAATGTATATATGATGAAAATATATTGCTAATGATTTTATGATAGAAATGCTATATGAAAATGAGTGGTCAGGAATTACCATAAGGTTACTGATAGAATAGGGATAATCTATGTATACTTATATATCACATGAGATGTAAAGGTGAGGGTTATTTTTATATGTGGTCACTAAATAAATAAATAAATTGACTTTCATTTATTTGATGTATCTCCCAAGCAGTTACTTTTCTACATCTCTTCTCTCTAATATTAATTATTTTAAAAATATTCCATGCAGTTGTTTAATAATACTCTATTCATCTTTTAATTACAAAACAAATAAATATATAACTGAATATATTTTCCTAAAATATCTGAGTTGTTAACACCTGACTTCTTTTTAAAATTCCCCACTGTGAGTGAAAGGCTAGCAGAAATAAAAATGAGGATGGTGGTAAGAAAGGTAATACTGACACTAGAAGCTCTAATAGTCAGGTGATAGAAAGGACTGTTGCTGTTGTGGGGATTCCAATATGAAATATTAAAGAAGGGAGATGATGGTAGCCATTATGCTAGTGGTCAAGGTAAACTGTGGAGAAAGTGGGTATTTTGCAGTAGCAGTGAGCAACTTAGGTAATTAATAACAACATAATACTCTCGACATGGAAAAATAAAACGGCAAAAATTTAAGTTGTGGAGTGATAGAGTAAAAAAAGGAAAATTAATTCATTATTTATTGTTTTTGTAGTGATATTATTTGTCTCATCCTACCACTAAGGTAGGATGAGACAAAAGGCTAATTTATATGGGGTGCCCATACACAGACATATAGACCAAAGAAAAAAAATTGCTGAGTCCCTGTAACTACTATCATGCTGACATCAGTATTACACTGACTCTACCTCTCTTAGTGAAATGGGGAAAGTGCCGTCACAGTTTGGAATCTCTGGAACTAGGAACCTTCTTCCATCTAAAATGAAAACAGATACTATGCATTGATCCTGGCCTGCTGTTTTATTTTTGTTGTTTTTTTTTTTTTAATTGAGTTCATCCCATGCAAGACAGTAATGCCACTGAGACTCAAGGGGCTATTGGGTATGGAAGAGTTAGAAACAGGAACATTGCTAAGGAGTGAGAACAAAGGAAGAGTAACTAGTAGGACAGTAGATAGTGATTGACATTGCATTTAAATTTTTAAAGATTTGATGGAAAGCATGGAGCTTGAAGGGACATCCCTAAGTAAGAAGTGCAAGAAAAGAAACTGTTAGCATAGGATTTATGGTTACATCTAGCCAATTCAGCTAAATTGGTTAGACCTCATCACCAGTCTAGTACTGCACTTAAATTCAAAGAGTCTAGGCACCATAGTGAAAAGCAATATTTATTTCTGCTATGTACAGAAAATGAGGCACAAGACCAAAATGGGGAATGGGGGAAAAGGACGGTCTTCTTCTGTCTTAACTTTAAACTTAGCTAGCCACAGACACTGACCCAAACATACAAACAAGATTCCTAACACCAAAACAACACATTCTTACTTACTTTTCTTACTACATCCACCATAATACCACATTGTCTCAATGAAAATGCTAACTTGTCCCCATATGTACAATTCATTGACTGTGGTGGGAGGGGAATAAAACAAGAATTTTAAAAGAAGCCTCAATGAGTATTTACAATATGAAACAAAAACTATTTACAAGAAACTAAACAAAATAATGTTAATAATAACCCCCACCCCCACCCCCACAATCCATAGTGAAGAGCTCATCCAAACAATTGCCATAAAAGTATTTATAGAAAAGGCAAAGGGAGTCAACCTTATGGTGGTGGGAAAGTGATTGAAGCCGAGATGTCAGATCAGGGCCAATAATATTGGAGATTCTCCCTTGGATTTTATCAAGGCACTCAAGATAAATAACGAGCACTAGATCATATGTGGCAGCAATATTCTAAGCATGGATAAATGGTAGACATATGGATATGTAAGATAGACTCTAGAGAGAAAAATTGTCTAGAATGACACAGTGAACCAACTTCCCTAGCACCAGACATAGCCATCAGTTCAATATTGTCTTTCCACTCCATGTCAGCCAAGAATGTTAGCCCAAGAAGGTGCAATGAGTCACTCTACTGGAAGTCAGCATCAGCCATGCTCGTGGAAGGCAGTGAGGAATCACTCACATGCTTACTAGACAGAAGTTTAGTTTTGCTAAAATTAACAAGCCATCCTTTGCCCTAGTTAACAGATATATATTTGCGTGTTTGGGTAGCAATCCTTCTTTTATGCAAGTTCCAATAAAGATGACTGACAAGGTACTGTGATTAAGCTTTTATTCAATTTTTCTTGTGTTTGTATAAGTGTTTATTTTTCTGGACTTAAAGTGTGTAAAAACTGTTTGTATGTTCTATATATCCAAGTACTTGCAGCTATTCTCTTAGCTATTATCAAGTATATATATATATATATATATATATATATATATATATATATATATATATATATATATGGTGGTACTTTTTATTTATTTTTATTTTATTTTTTTGTTGTTGAATAAAGTACGTAGCCCCTAACTCCCAGTTGTTTGAGTTTTTTTTTTTTTTTTTTTCAGGTGGTCATGGTTGTTTTTGGTTTTAGCTATAAATTCTGTTCCATAATTTTCCTTTTCGTCCAGCATCACCCTGACAATCCATTTAGGTGAAACCTAGGTAGGTTTGCCTGGCTCCTTAGGATTATCTTATATATATATATATATATATATATATATATATATAGGTAATAATCTGTTGGTATATAATCCAAGTGAATCCTATTAATAGATTTATTTTTTTAATAAAAATCTTTTTTACTTTTTCTTATCCATCTGATGAGTTTGAAAAATCCTGCAAATTATTTTTAATTTGTGGGTAAAATGCTCATTACCTTGAAGTCATATATATATATAATTTTAATCTTTTCTCTCCAAGCAAGACAATAGTTGCTAAGATGCAAGGGGCTACTGAGTGCAACAAAAGAAAATCATTAAGGAGAGAGAACAATAAAAGGAATTAAGATAGGACATAACAATTGATACTACATTTAAATTCCTGGAAAACAAGAAGCTGGAAGAGAGTTCCAATAGTAAGAATTGTGAGAGAAGAAACTATTAGTATAGAACTTACAGTTACATCTGGCCATTTCAACTGTAAAAGGGTTAGATGTAGCTGCTAATGTAGTACTGTGTCTAAATTCATTAAATCTAGGTACCAAAGAGCAATTGCCATGAAAATATTCATGAAATAGGTACAGGGAAGCTACATTATCAATATAGTGAGAAAGTAAACTGAAACACAGATGCCAGCTCAGGACTTATAACATTACAGATTCTTCTTTGTGTTTTGTTAAGAATCTCAAAATATATAGTAGAAGCACCAGACCAGATGTTGCAGCAATATTTACTGCATAGACAAATGTTACACTTATAAATGTGCAAGATGGATTCTGGCAAGAAAAACTGTCTAGTATGACACAGTGGACCAACTTTCCTAGCAGCAGACCTTGTAATTGATTCACTATAATCTTTCCACTTCATATTAGCAGAAAAGTTTAGCCTGAGGAGGCTAAATATATATATATATATAATATATATATATATATATATATATATGTATGTATATGTATTTATATGTATTTTGGTAGTGATAAACAAAGGCCTGCATGCTACACTTGGAAAAATCTGTACCAGCAAAGTAACCCACTTTTTTATGCACATTGATGTCACTGGTGCTGAAATACATTACCCACTGCCTTACTCTGCTCACATTCACTGTCTGGACTCTGTAAATGTTCAGCAAGTGTCAGTGAATGCCAAAATATGAAATGTTTATTTTTTCCATATCTTCCTATGCACTTTCATGTCAGAGTCTACCTTACCAAACTGCTGCTCAGCTGCTATCTGTAACAAAGCAAAAAAAAGATATATTATTGGTGCAAAGGTTCAACTATACAAACATCATCTGTCTCTGATGTTGTAATAAATAACAATGCTGTGCTGAATTACTTTTTGAGTGACCCTATATATAAAAAGCAGTGCCTGCTTCCAAGGCTGGAGGGTCTCCACTGATACCCAGAAAATCACCCCCTCTCCTGTAAAAATGATGTGCAGATTCTTATTTGCAGTTCCACTCACCCCACTCAAAACAAAATGGTATGGGCCTGCGTATGTTGCTTTGTGACACAAAACATTACATTATGTTTAAAAGAGAGCTTGACAGAAGATTGCGTCTCATAGAGAAATCAGAAGGCAACATAACGTAAATAATAATACATTTCAAGAATGTGGACATCACCAAAATGCTTATGAATAAATATACAGTGGTTGCCTGTTTTGTGGTTTGTTTAACTTCTTATCAGAGCATCACCATGATGGGTAATTTAATAACTATTATCTAAACAGTAAAGTTTTATCAGAGCATCATCTCTTTTAAATTGTATAATTTGCCTCTTTCCTTTTGCATACTTGGGTGAATGCATTGCAAACCACCCAACAGGCCATGGTCCATATTGCTTCCAAGTACAGTGCCAAATTTATCATATTAAAACAATAACTAATAACTGATACAACAGAAGTTAATGAAAATGAACATGCTACCACCACTTGTCTGGATGAGTGAATTTCTCTGTATCCTTGGAAACAGTGAATTATGAATTTTTGCCGTGCCTTTAAAACTCAGTAAATTTTAAAATAAGTTACTCCAAAATTCACTTGAAGATGAAATGGAACTAATGTTTTTAATTTAATTACAAAATTAAATTCGAAGCTTTTAGCTTCCATTTTTGAAACATGGTTATTACTGTGTAGCGAAAAAACATTTTAAAACCAGTTAATTTATAATATTAATGCTCTGTAAATTTACATTGAGCACTATTTTGTAAAAATAAAAATGTCTATAAGAACACCGGATTTTATATCTTACTGTTCTTTCTTTTTATTTACATATATATATATATATAATTTATTTGAAAATTATAACATGAACATGTTATAAAATCACTACAAAAATAGCCATTTTGCTTCAACACTTCTGGTGTCTTATCAAGTGATGGTGTTGAATGTAGAATGTTATATTTGCTCTACTCTGTATTGAGCAGACTTTTAAGAATAGCATTTTTAGTTATTGAAATTTATTCCATATACACCAATCCTATACTTGGTTATATATATATATATATATATATATATATATATATATAATATTAGTGGTCAATATATATATATATATATATATATATTCAAGAGGATAGAATCCAGGTAGAGCTCAATGTACAGGATGGAGCAAGAATATAATATAAAAGGCATAAACACTAATATTCCATAGTTATAATTTATTACATTGGAATTGTAATCACAATCCAATTCATCAGACCTACAAATTCAAAAAGAAATCGGAAATTTTAACTCCAGGTCTGATTTCTCTCTCTCTCTCTCTCTCTCTCTCTCTCTCTCTCTATATATATATATATATATATATATATATATATATATATATATATATATATATCATTTCACCCCAAGCAAGGCAATAATAACACTAACATACTGGGAGTGAAAGAGAAAACTTTAGTGTGGGAAAGGACAATAAAAGAACAGTTTCCAGGAAGACAGAAGATTGCAATTGATGTTGCATTTAAATTTTTGAAGTTGAGCTATCAAGGAGCATAGCTCATTAGAACAACTGCCATAAGAATATTTATAGAAAAACCAGAAAGAAGACATGTCATGGTGGTAGGAATGTGACTGAAGTCAAGATGCCAGGTCAGGACCAATGACATTCAGACCCATCCTTGGATATTGTCAAGAATCTCAAGATATATATGATGCAACATTTTAGGTTAAAATAGAGATATACTCATCAATTTAATGCTGACATGGAAAATATTTCATAAAAACAACAAAGAGGTTTCTCTGTGGTTAGCACTTACAAAAATTCACAATAGACTCTTGAATGCCAAATTTCAAAAAGGACAGGAAGGCAGACAGATAGGTAGGTACTCTCAACACAGAGAGTTGGTGTAATACAGTCTTTCTGTCCCAATGTCAGCCAGTATAGTTGTTTATTTTAAAAATTCTGCAATACCTATAACATATAAATATTTATATTTTTGAATAAATCAATTTTAGCATCAGATCACATTCAAAGAGAACTTTGCAAGGAAACAAACATAATCAATAAGACTGGCAAATAATGTGTTTTCACATTTTACTCCCTCTTTCAATATCCATGTGTGTGTGTAAGAGAGAGAGAGAGAGAGAGAGCGAGCGAGCTGAAAAGTTCTCTGCCTGACCCCAAAAATAATTTTTCCAAAATATTTTTCAACCTACAAAATTTGATGTATGGTCACTTGATCAGATTTGTGGAAGTGGGTCATGTCAAGAACTATTTGTAATCTCTCACACACACACACACACACACACACACACATACATATATATATATATATATATATATATATATATGATATGGTTTTAAGGTATTCTATATTTATCGTTAAAAGTGCTCAGGGATAGAGGATATATAAATATAAAAGTGGACACTGAGTTCAACACCAAACAGTGACGGTCTGTTTCATGCTTGATTGAATATTGTGTTCAAGTATGAAACAGACTTCATTGCTTGGTGTTGAACTCACTGTCAAATTTATACTGTTGATCTTCTCTCTGGAGTTGCGGCATGATTTTTCTTCTAATGCACATGGTTGAGTATGTATATGCATGTCTCTCTCTCTCTCTATATATATATATATATCTATATATATATATATATATATATATATATTCAGTTATATGGATTCCATAGAACTGAATATGTTAGCTCTATAACTGATATTGAGAACTTTCTGGTAAGTACTATGCATATAAAATAATAATAATAATATATATGTATGTAACATATGAATAGGTTTTTGGATATGAGCATGCAGTATGTATGTATTTGGCATAGATATCTGCATTTTGAAAGAGATGCCGATCAATAAAAAAAACCTTGTCTTTTCAACTTCAAGTTTTAATCAACAGTTTTCCTTTTGACAAAGACCTCAATAACTCGGTCTGTAAGAGATGACAATTTTTTGAAAACAAATCATCCAGAGAAGTTATAAATTGATAAGACATATTGATTGTGTTGCATCTGTCTTTATCATTGATTGCTAATAGTAATGGTAACATGAGACAGGAAATATTTTGCATTCATTGACCGAATAGTATTACTGTCAGTTGCAATTCATAAAATCTTTGTATTAAAACAGTTTTTAAAGGAAATTTGAATTCTCATGTCATTTAAGTCAAGAATTTCATCAAACCTGTATTGTTATTAATTAACATCTACACGTCCAATAATTAGCAATTTGCCTTGTCTTTCACACTAACAGTGATGTCTGATAACTTTTTTTTCCAATGTTCACCCTGTATATATCTTGAGGGTCACTTGAGATAGAGGGATGCACAATAAGAGGCACACCTTATGCAGATATATGAGGAAAATAATGATTAACCCTAGACTTGAACAAGTTAAGATTGTAGTGATCAGAAGAAGCAGCCTCTTGGGAGTCAGTCCCACAAGGCAGTGGTTCATGAGAAGAAGCTGCTTGAGTGGAACTTACATCTCATCAAAGGACTACAAAGGAAATGAAGGTGGTTTGTTACAATGGGTGTGGCATGGCAGGTCTCAGCTGTGAAGGTTAGGACTTGTGAAACTAAGGAGTGTAGTTCATCTGAACACTCTCCATGGAAATAGAGAAGCAAGAGGCTTGCAACATCTCAACTGTAGAAATAGAATTTTATACAAATTGACCATCACTAATCTGGCAACCATGGAAATTGTAGATTACAGGATTAGTGATAGTTATATTTTAATAAAATTAACCCAACAGCTAACCACTCTATCTTACTTTTAAAATACCCTGTAAATCAATACATGCTGGTTAATAAGGGAAAAAGAAAAAAATTATGAAAATCAAAGGAAATTATGGACAATATGTTGTGTTTGCACTTTACACCCTAAGAAGCACTTCCTGTATTCATTGGATTCATTACTGGAGTAGTAATTTTTATATATATATATATATATATATATATATATATATATATATATATATATTGTGTGTATTTAGGCAGCATTTTTTCATTGATGCATGTTTCATTAAATAATATAGACAAGTTTTGTCTATTTAAGTAAATTCCTTTCATATTGTCTAATAAGCTTAATAACATTATCAGTGAAAGATGAAAGAAAATCACCATATTGATACATGTTTTTTAATCCTATCTAAGTTTTCGGCTTACATAAGCCATTATCAAGGATGACAATTTAATTTCAATGGATTAAATAATATTTATGTTGGTCACACCACAAACTTGCTTTCATGACACTTGACTCTACATTTGAATAATAACTCTAACATTTTTAGGCATTTAAAGCAACATACCTGGCCACATACACAATTCCAGAAAATCCTTGTTGAAAACACAACTATACTTAAACATGAAAACAATAAACAAAAGCTAAAAATTCTTGAAGCTGTATACGTAAAATAGTTAAAACCTAACCTGAACAAAATAAACTATGAAATCTCCACAAATATTTTTAAATGCCTATAATTGATAACAGAAGCCATTATTTATACCAACAGCTTCCCATACTTAATACTTCTCGTTTTCACTCTCACGTGGTCATGTGTGACGTCATGAGCTGCAGTGTGATTTTCGTTTCTACGTCTCGTATACATGAGTTTGTCAATGCTTGGAAATCTTTCATGCAACAAAAACAGACTATCATTATTGTTTTATCCGTGTATTGTTTAATGTATTGAAATGTAATTGTCATCTTTGATAATGGCTTATGTAAGCCGAAAGCTTAGATAGGATTAAAAAACATGTATCAATATGGTGATTTTCTTTCGTCTTTCAGTGATAATGTCATTAAGCTTATCAGACAATATGAAAGGAACCTACTTAAAATAAATAGACAAAACTTGTCTATATTATTTAAGGAAACATGCATTAATATATATATATATTTATATATATATCAGTAGGTTATAATAAAAATGCACAAAAGACATTAGAAATGTCTTACTAGTATTTGAAAGTGTTCAAAAACAGCCATCACAGTGCAGTGGCAGATCTGTGCAATGGTCTGGAAAATCTGAAACTTCTCTCATGGAAATTAGTGCCAAATTACTGACTGAACCACATTGGTGGATTGGTGATGGCCAATCTGTATTATGCTAAATTTGATAAATTGTACATTTATTTAATTCTAACTTAACATTAGTTTAATATTTGATAGTTAATATTAAAATTATTACTTATTGCTTTTGTGTTAGTTATAATTCATATGCATGTCAAAGGGTGAGAAAGGTGTTATCTGACAGTCTCACAAAAGGAGAAAAAGTTCAGCTGCCTCATCAGTTGGAGTTCATCCCTCAGAGTGACAGCTTCTCTTGTCTGATATGGTTTAGGCAGAGTTGCTGATGCCAGGTATGACCACACCAACTCACAAGTAAGACCTGTAATTAATTTTTAATTCTGCTAATGTGTATGTTTTTCACTGCCTCAACAAAATCTTGTCATATACAAGTACTTCTCTCAAACATAAATGAGCTTGTCCGTTTTCAGCCAGGAACAAAGTGTTATCATATTGCTGGCATGGTAATGCTTATATTGAAATGGTTAGGTAAATTTTTCTCCACCAGAAATTCAAATACCATCATTTTTTTATGGCAAACTCTTTTATTTTCTACCATGATGTAGATAATGCTGACTCTCCACAACTTCCAATTTTTTCTTGTTCAAAGTAATTCTTGCCATTTCATCATCCTACTTTCATTTGTGAACCTTGTGAAAAAATAATTTAATAAAATGTGTTCTACTCAATGCAGAAAGCTAAATTTACATACCTCATAAAATATAGACATGGCTAACCCTGGGTAAAATTAAAATTAGCTTAGTACATTAGTAAGCCTGTAAAAGTATAAACAAGACGTTTTTATTAAAAAAAACTAAAATTTTGTAAACACTCAGCCAAATTTTGCCAAGGATTTATTTGATTACAAGTTGGCTTGTGGGCATATAAACAGGGAATCAAAATCCAATTGCAGCAGTCAACTTTATCTTTTTGGGGTATAAAATGAAGTTCTATGACACTCTCCCAGCCAGTACCACTTTATTGGTAGAGAGAACTATTTTTGGCCTCTAATCCCATGTATACATGGGACTCCCATTTTAAACCCTGCTTTTTGTCAAATTCTGTTTATGTGGAGGTTAAAACTCACCAGACCAGTCAAAGAAAGCCCAGATGAAAAGACTCTTTGTGAATGACCAGTACATGTGTCTTTAGAATTCTTAAGCACTTTGTTATATGCCTCCACTGTTATAAAATAATTGAAGCCCCCATAAATAACTCTTGAACGAGTCAGGTTTCATTCTATATACAAAATATATATTTTCATAAAACAAAAAAAACAACCAATTTATTTTTCACATATGTATCTTTGAATACGTTTCGTGAGAGCTTCTTTTGCAAACAACACTAACACTTGTTCTGCCATCCATTGACCAATTTGTTATTTGCTCTTTTCTCCTGCTACTCTTGCCTTCACTCTGTTCTGGGGGTCTTAAAGTCTCAATCAATCATGATGTCTCCACAGAATTTTAGTTGTCTTTTTCTAATTCTTAGCAACAGTTTCTTTATAGTTCCTATTCCTCTTAAAACTTCCTTGTTACTCACATGTTCTGTTCATGGCATTCTCAACATTCATCAGTTGGACCACATCTTTGTTGCATCCAATTTCTTTTTGATCTATGAGGAAGTTCTTAAATATTCACTGCCATATACTAGATATTTGTTAAGTCCATTACTCTTTTCTTTGTCCTTTAAGAATATCTCTTAATACTTTGCTTAGTTTCTGTGAGGCAACTTTTGCTATCCTAATGTGCCATCAGATTTCCGTGTAACACTTTTCATCTTCTGTGATTTCATTACCCAGATAGTTAAATTTCTGAACTTGTTTCAGCTTGATATCCCATTATACATTAACTCATACATTGGGATCTCTCTGTTGTTAATAACCATGCATTCTATCTTCTTACAGTTAAGGATTAGTTCTTTCTTCTTGCTTTCCTTTACTACCTTGTTTAATAGTTTCTTTTATTTTTGCTTTCTGGAGTAAATCAGTATAACAATTTACTGTGTTCAGATGAAAATCAGTATCATCGTTTAGAGTGTTGCAATTTTACTATACATTACTATAAAAATATACATCTAACAAAACCAAAACACTAGAACTCAAGTCATGTACTTAAATAGTTTTGTCAGATCAAGACATTCATATGGATGTCATGCATGGTACCAAACACATTCAGAAATATCTAAACTGTATAGAACTTCTTTCTCAGATAAATGGTTGAAAATGGCTTTGAGCAAATGAAGCCTGTAGTTATTAGTAAGGACCAAAGTTCAAATAATGTGGAATGAAAAACTGTATCAAATTACAGAAACTACATTGAGGACTTTCAACAACAGCAGCAACTAAAATGGATAGCATATGTAATTTGAAGAGAAAATAATGACATAATCAAAATGGTGATGTTCCACACTACACTGAACAAAAAGTTAGGAAGGAAACACCCACTAATTTCTGGAAAGAGCAATAACAATAGATATGAGAAAACTATTTTCATTAAAGATTGTTTTAATAGAAAGATTTTATAAATTTCAAGCAGTGTCTATTTTGTCAATAAATGTTGAATGTTTCCTTATAAGGAAATGGCTAATATTACCATTCTCCACACCATAACTAAGACTTAGATCCTTATGCTTAAATAGGATTTTTCATTGTGTATACATACATGAACATCACCAGAAATATTCAATCACATATTGGTTTATATTTTAACAATATCTGATTGGTATTGCTTACTCACAATAGGAGAATGATGATTTGAGAGTTGTAATAAAAACAGCTGAAATTAAGATAATAATAATGATTAAGAATTGACATACCAGTTTGATTTTGCAATTCAAAAGACAAAATTTGCATTCACTTATAATATTTAATATTTAACTAAATCTTCATAGTATAAAAACTGTAGCACATTAATAATTTATTATGAATTACGTTTCACTATCAAAACAAGCCTGAAAAATTACCTGACTGCTTGAGATGCTCATATTTGAGAAGCTTGTAAATATCAACCTGACAGTATCTGAAGAGCTTCACTTATAGTGTGGAGAGTTGTATTTGACTTTCTGTTGCTAATAGATTGTGAATATCAGTGTACTGCAATAAACAAAACAAAGATGTGAGTAGGAAATTAATCACCAATGTTGTAAGTACAAAGATGCGAATGTGTAGAGAATGGTCAACATCAAGTCAGCATGACATTGAGTGAGCATAGCCGAATATCCCTTTCATTGGCATGGTTACCAAACATGTTTGAACTCAATGGTTGGGAGTTGAAAAAGAGAAAAATCATCTCCTTTCTGAAAGTGGGTGTTATGAATAATCAAGTGGTCTTCCCTTGTTTTGTTACTCTCCTCTTTGAGAGAGCTATTTCTGTTTACTGGGACTATAAAAGGACACTATACATGAACCCTGTATTCTCAGTTGAATAAAGCTTTCTTAAAGTCTCCATACTTTTGTCATTACATTGGGGTCATAAAGTTTTGGTTTCCTTTTTTCTTTTGCATTATGAGAAAATGAAATTCTTTATTTTTTATTATTATTTTATTTATTAATTTATTTTCATTCTCCAACAATAGTGTTGAAGTTTCAACTTTTAAAGCTTTCTAATACAGTCATTGATGATATTATATTTTTTGTTCTGAAAACAAAACAATATTCAATGCAATGAATACAAAAAAGAGTTGAAAGACACCAATTATTTTACAGTAAATATTATTAGCATTATAGTTACAAAAAATATCCAAATATTATATTGTGTCTAATAAACAGTTATTATGGATAGCAGTCTGACCACTGAAGGTTTCAGTTACAGGTCAGCATGAATTATAAGCTATTAGATGAGAAATGAAGAGTGTTGTAACCTAGGGAAGGTTACTGAATAGAATAATCACATGAAGGTTGGGAATGACTGATAATGCTTAGGACAAGAACAACACATATAAGATTTGCCAGCGGCATGTAGAAGTAGTAGTCAACTACTAGAAGTGAGTCAAGTGAATTCCACAATGAATTTCCAACTGCAGATCAACATACAGTATTTACTACTGTATTTATGTGAATGGGGACATACCCATTATCATCCATATGTATGCTGCAACAAAGAGAATGAGCAAAGAGAGTTAATTTTAGATTATAAAAACTGATGTGAATTACAGCAGGGCTCCAAACAAACGTTTTTTTGTTTAACGAAAAACAAATTTAACCATCCCAAAATCATGTTTCTTAACACTGTCCTTGTAGTTGTTATATGCCTAATAAAAACACCATTAACATATTAAAGATGTTAAGATTTTATAAAATGCATGTATAAATCATAGTTTTAAATAATTAAAAATTAAAAAAATATTTTCATTATTTGCAGTTAAGATAACAATGATTGAGCATATACTGATGACAACCTTTTTTTTATTATTTTACACATACATCAACAAGATTATGGAAATAATAAATTAAGTATATGGCAGTGGTGACATACCAGAAGAATTCAGTAGATTCATCTTCATAGTGCTGCCTAAAAAGTCAGATGTGAACAAATGTGAGCAAGTTCCATCAAACAATAAGTAACCTTATCTAGATTCTGATGAGTAGAGTGCATAGCAGAATTAAACCAGAAACAAGGCTAGAACAATGAGATTGCATTAAAGACACTGGGACAAGAAATGTAATCTTTATGATCAGAATGATAAATACATGTGCAGAAGAATGTATACTTATCTTTCATAGACGACATAAAATCATTTGATAAGGTAAAACACAAAGATGTATTTTAACAGTCAGGAAAATTGGATTTGTTCAGGTAAGATCAAACAATGTAATAAATATCAATGTGTATTTATTTATATATTTCCTGTCCCATCTTTAGTGGAAACTGGGGGAAATCAATTCAATAGAAAATTTATGAGTGATTACTACCTTTCATCATTTTAATAATCTATACAAATAATATATTTATCTGCATTTAGAAAAATTAGTTTTAGAGCAAAATGAACCATTCAAATACCTTTGTCTATTAAGTGATCATCTTGTTTCAAATTGGTCTTGAAATAGGCTTTATTGTCCTGTTACTAATCTTTTTCTTTTCCATTTCACTGTTATATTAAGCACATAAAATTTTTGACATGAAAAGATATTAAGCAAAAAATGATTTATATAATACCAGGAGTAATCAATGAATCATAGATGCTATTGAATGTCTAAAAAAAGATTTTAAAGGGAACAGATTACCTTATTTTCCAGTTTACAAGACACTGCAGCTTGGAAGATACACCCTAATATTGGAAAGAAATTTCTAAGAAAAAAAAAAAAGAAGTAATTCTCATGCAACAACACATTCACCATGCATCCCTCACATACTGACACCACGTGTTGTTTACATTAATCACTCATCTGATTTTGTTTGTATGGCAATGACATACTAGTTGGTGGTTAGTAAATATATTATACATCTTTCATTGTCCAAGGGTGGTTTTATTTTCATAAATATGAATTAAAAATTTTTAAAATATTTTATTACTCTTTAAATCCCAAGAACTTGTCACTGCTGGATTCCTGTAAAAGCTCTAAACTGTCATCTGCAGAGTCATCACTACCGTCAGTCATGTACAATAAATGATCCTCACTAACATCCATGTCATTACTTATATCACACTTTTTGAAAGACTTTACAACAATTTTAGTATTAATAGTATTCCAAGATTTCAACACCCATTTACACACTTGAGCTACTGATGGGATTTTCATCCTTCCACATGGTATCATTCCATGTCTGCCATCTATTTTGACCATTCTTCACGCATGTTATTCTTGAATGGTCTGTTGATGCTCACATCTATTGGCTGCAGATGGGAAGGAAGGCCATCAGGAATTGCAACTAATGTTGTGTTCATTTCTCTTGCTAGTTTTTTAGTGTCGTCTATCCTGTGTGCACTGAATTGATCCCATACTAGCAATGCATTTTTTATAGCAGACCACCTGGTCGATTGGACCACACATTTTCCATCCACACTTTAACTCCTGCTTCATCCATCCAGCCTTTGTGTTGTGCAATAACAGGAATTCTATCTTGCAATTTTTCCTTGGGCAATGTTTTCCTTTTGAAAATCAACAATGGGGTGGTAGTTTGGTGCCATCAGCACAACAAGCTAAATCTGCAGTGTAGTGAGTCTTTTCATGACTAGTGGTTTTAATAGTGACTGTTTTGGTACCTTTCACATCTATGCTTTTATTAGAAGGTATGTCATATGTTAAAGGAACTTCATCCATATTCCCGATCTGGTTAAGTTTGAATGAGTTCTGCTTTCTAGCATTAATGATAAATTGATGGAAAGTCAGTATTTTCTGTTCATAGTCACCTGGCATTTTTAAAAATATTTTAGTTATTGTTCATAAGCATAACTTGTTTCGCTTCATGAACCAAAAACACCCAGATGTAGTAGCTTTGAAGTCTTTTACTCATATGTTTGTTGCAAGTTTTCTTGTTTTCAAGATTATCATTTTCGTACTAACTGCAACTCCTAAATTTCTGTGTTCCATTATCCATGTACACAAGCCTCTCTCTAACTGTGCTCCATTTTACTGGTACTTGACAGAAATTGTGCTTTGTATTGTTTCCAAGTTCACTCAATCCTTCTTCTTATTTCCTCTACTGCCAAATCATTTTTTCAGTAGGTGGTGGTCCAAAGTGTCTTTCTGCTGCTCTGTTACCATATTCTTTGGCATATATCATACAACTTGTAGCTTTTATGCAATAGTATAAGTAAATTGTTTTGATAAACTCAACATGGGTGATAATTTCCAGGACAAAAAAGCTTGTGATACATGTGACAGTCTGGTGGTAAGTGATATTTTCATCACATCAGAGTGTGAGCAAACCTACATTGTCAAGATCAAGAGCAGAAAGGCTCCTGCTCCTGCTAGAGAGCATGTTTAAGCTTGTGGCTTGGCTCCAGGAAGGTTTATAGTCTTGGAAATACTTGTAACAGCTAAGTACTGAGGTTACATTATATAAAATGCTGAATTAGATAGCTAACATTATAGTGTAATGAGCTGTATAAATTATGATTTAGAAAAAATTAAAAAGTTAGACAGATTAAAATTATATTGGAAACAGAATATATTCTATCAATCAGTTCCAAACAAAATAAAAAAAAATCATTTTATTGAAAATTAAGATATTTATCCCTACTGAGTAGATACCAACTTGAGAATAATTAACTTTTAATCTATGAGAAAAGATAAAAAAATGTATGAAAGATTTAAAACATATATCAAATTATTAATTTGAAAAATATCATCTTTTAAGCATGTATAGTTATTAAGTTATTAGAAATTTTATAAAAATTATAAAAATTTAAATAAGTGAATATATATATATATATATATATATATATATATATATATATCTCATTTTGTATAATTTTATATATCAACAAACAGTATTTAGAAAATATGCCAAACTGGAAATGTGTCACAAAAAAAACTTTCCAGTTTGTCATATTTTTCTAAACACACACACACACACACACACACATACATATACATATATATATATATATATATATATATATATATATATATATATATATATATATATATGTAAGGGAGAGATTATAGTATATCTAGCTACCCCCCCACGAAGGTTGCATGTGGCACAAGACCGGGTTTAATGTGGGTTTTCCGAGCCCGTAGGCTCAGCCAAAAATATTCCCTTTTGAACCCATATAAACGGGTTCAGGGTCAGTCTACCTCCCCGAATGAGACTCTGCCCTTCGCCGGAGCCTCGTCCAGGTTCCTCTCTGCACAGAGGCAGAGAGTTCGACTGTGTAGCTGGAACAGGTCGCAGCTAGTCTCAAGGGGAGAGATTATAGTTATCCCGAGAGAAAAGTGTATATTTTAAAGAGAGAAGAAGCCACAAACCTTTATGGTTATAATGTGGATTTTTTTTTATATATTATACTTTATTTCCTATATTTTTTACTACACATTTTTGGGCCTTGTGGCCTTCATCAGGCAAAGAATGGTTATTTTCACATATTATTTAAAGGAATTAATTTTTTCTTATGCTGAGTGTTTTAACCATTGCCTTTTGTGTGTAGTAGAAATGATATAATATATATCATGTGAATAATGACAAAAGGAAAACTTATCTTAGCCGACACGTTTTGTCCTCTTAGGGATTATGTCTTGATAAATGCATTGGCTAAGATAAGTTTTCCTTTTGTCTTTTTTCATATTTCCCTTTTATAGATATACTCTATCTGAAATTTTTACACACACAAATGCATATATATGTGCCCTGACAATTGTGTTTAATCATGAAACAGACTGTCAACACTGGGTGTTGACTTCAATGTCCACTTTTATATTTACATATTACTCTGTCTGATATTCAGCACCGTAACCCATAAATATAGCCTACCTTAAAACTATATTTTTATAATATATAATGATAATGTAACATTGGTGGCATCTTAAGTCTTCTTTTATAGAATTTAACATATAATTTTATAGTAAAGTACATAAAAGAATCGCCAATATAGCCTCAGAATCAATAAGGGGAAGCATATGTATCTGTTTGACACATGGTTTGATCAACTGCATTACATAAAAGCTCAAGACTTGTACATTTTCTGATTAATTCTCACAGAAATTCAATGCTGATGGCTGTAGTTGTATTGATAACTAAAAGTTTGATTCATGTAATCTGAAAGATTTCATGTCCATGACTAGAAAAGCATGTCAAAGGTTGACAATTTAATGGAAAAACAGAATTTAAATCTTAGAAAAAAAATACTTGTGGTGATTTTAATAATATAATGAACATAACCAAACCAAATTGTTAAATATAGAATGAACATTGTATCAATAATTATGATAATTATTGCTAGTGTTAGATGTTATGGTGGGGCAGGTAATGGCTTTTAGATTGAAATAGAGATGATAGAATGGTGCTCATGATGTAAAAGAAAATAATGATTTCAGAGATGATAGAAGCAATATTTTGGTAATGGGAGGTTCTGGAAGTGAAGATATTAATGGCTGTATTGATCGTAATATTGATGAAGGAAGGTGATGTGATGATGCCAGTGATGGTGCTGGTCGGTAAATGAAAACAGTAGCTGTAGTAGTGGTGGGAGTGACGGTGAGAGTTTGGAAGATAAAATTGTGCTATCAATGATGATAGTGGAATCAAGGTAGGGGCGGTGGTGATGTTGTCGATTTACCATCTTGATAATGAAGCAGTTTACAATTTACAAAGATTCTCTTCAGACTCTGATCAAAAAGATTAATTCTCCTGAACAAAACTAAAGAGCTCTTCTTTCAAAATTGACATATTATTGCTTCTGTTGTTGTTATTGTTGTAATATAATTAAAAAAAAATGTTGCAATATTACTTTGTCAGTGAAACAAAATTTTCTCCTAAGCTCTTTGCTCAAAGCTAATTCTTAGCAAAAATTTTACATGATTAGTGGAAAATAAAGCTAATAATCACATTATTGCCTCCAACATTTGGAATGACAATGAAAAGTTCTCTGTTTGTGTCTGGCTTTGTAGTTAGACCATTAAATTTTGTACCACAAGGTTCATGGTTTAAATCAAAGTCGTAATAAGAAAAAGTTGCCCAAAATTTATCAACAGCAACCTACAGCAGATCCAGGATTTTGGACAGGGTGGAATCCTAAATTAAACATTTTTCACTTACACTTGACATAGCTTTTTAGCAATAGAATAAAGTGAAAAGAAAATTAAAGAAATTTACTATTCAACCAATAAATAAAAAATAAGAGCGAAAACATTTTACTTATATTAAGTGAAAAAAAGAAAATAATAAATTTTTGTTTTTAATGTTGATGTATTATAACTAATTATATTATTTTGTTTTTTGTATATAAAATTTCTTTATCAGGATATTTAAAAATGTTTTTTTTCTTTTTGCTTTGCCTGCACACATTGTGGGAAGGGATCAAGAATGCCTGGATCTATGTCGGTTCAACTGATTTCAGAATCAATTCCATTCAGTTTTCATTAACCAAGATAAAAATGAGTTTGTTGTGAGGTTGTTCTGTGATGTGTCAGCCTTGTCTGAATGTACTTCTTATATATATATATATATATATATATATATATATATATATATATATATATATATATGAATGTAATTTTGTTTGGGAGAAAACAAAAAGACATCATCAGCCCCATAATGAAAATATATAAATTACAAACAAATCATATACAAGACACAATAGAATAAGCATAAACAATAATGATGAATGGCTTTTGTATACACTTCAGAGAAAATTGTATATTTTAAAGAACATATAGATATACAGATAAAAAGTTTGTGTTTATCTGGTAGGATGCACATTATGCTACCAGAGCACTGACCCGGACATCTGTTTCATTTGGTCATTGAAGATGAAAAAAGAGAAAATTTGATTGCTCATTCCATTGGTGGCAAATATGCCTGTTCTGGTGCATGATGTGAGTCTTCATATTTATTTAACTATTTTTTTTCATAATTTCATTTTTCTTTTAGTTATCATTAATTATCATTCTTATTTACATTTCAATGTAATTTTATTAATTAACTGATAATTTTTTTCTTATTAATTACTCCCTCTGTTCTGAAATAGTTGTTCCATAGCTGGAAATCTCATGTGGAATATACTAATTCTTAGTCAAATTGTTTGCCATTTACATTAACAGGTTAGCTTTGATGTTCCTCAAGTATTTATATTAGCTTATTCAGGTAGAATAATTTGAAGTGCAAATTATATCACTTTTTCGCCACATTAAAATTGTATTTTTTTTCAGACCACCCGCTGGCAAGAGATTATGATGGGAGAAGAGAAGCCAATTGGCAGAAATGCTAAACAAAATTGCAAGAAGCACAAATTGACAAATAATGAATGTAGTGCTGTGTTGCAAGCACTGCTGGAAAGATCCACAGATCGTGTCCTGAAGCGTGGTGCAATAAAACAGGTTGCAGATGAATTAAACATAGCTGAAGAACATCTGGGTTTGCAAATTGAATTAGTTTGCCAGCCTCCAAATAGTCCTGATCTCAATGTCCTTGATCTGGGTTATTTTAATGCAATTCAATCCATTCAGCACCAGCAAGCTCCAAATAATGTTGACCAGCTCATTGAAGCAGTAGAAGAAAGCTTCAATAAACTTCAGAAGTCGAAGCTTAACAATATTTTTCTAAGTTTGCAGTTAGCAATGGAACAAGTTATTTTAGTTGACAGCGATAACAACTATAAACTCCGGCACATGTCTAAAGAGAAGCTTGAAAGAGAAGGAAAACTTGAAGTATCCATTTCTATTTCTGACGAGTTGCAACAAAAACTGCTTTTGTTAAAGTAAACCTTCCCCAGTTATTTTTGTTATCAATTTAACTATTTATGTATATCAGTTTTGAAATATTTCACACTTATTTATATGACAATTCACTAATATTACTCATTTACTGTTAAGTATGGGAATAAATTATATTTTTTGTTCTTTTTAGTGTTTTTTTATCTACTGGAACAATTATTTTGGAACAACATGAAAATCTTTTTGGTACAACTATTTCGGAACAGAGGGAGTATTTATTATTTTGGTTTCATACTCTCACATAGTCTAGTACTAATGGTTATAGGTTATTTAGTGATTTATTTGTTACTATCACTACACAATCCCCTCCCCCACTAGAATGCAGAGTCATTCAGTAGTAAAAATATTCATTATGCTTCTTCTATGAAACAGTTTTATCAGATGAGTATGTCTTTGGTGTATGGTTGTTTATTTTCTGCACTACATTAAGTAATGGTATGCATTTATTTCTCTAATCTAGAACTACTTGATATTTTCATAGTTTGTTTAACTTGTTTAAGTGTTTCTATAAAAGGCTTTAATCTATCAACAGATACTAGAGTATGTACATCATTTATTTTGATCAGATAATATTTAGGAGTTCAGTGAAGCACTTCAAAGGAGCCTGTATAGGTTGCTTCTAGAGGCTTGCGAATTGTATCTATTCTGATCCATACTTTCTCACACATCTGTAATTGTTCTGAGATGTACTTTTTAAAAAAATCTGTATCACCCCCATGCAAGGCAGTAAAGCCACTAAAACACTAGGGGTTACACGGTGTGGAATAATTAGGAGCAGAAACATTAAGAATGAGTGAAAAATAAGAGTAATCAAGAGGACAGTACATAGCAATTGACATTGCATTTAAATTTTTACAGATTAAAGTTGGCTGGAAAGCATGGAGCTGGAAGGGAGTTCCACAAGCAAGAAATGCAAGAAAAGAAACTGTTAGCTCAACTAAAAGTTGATGAGATCTCAATGCCAGTCTAGTACTGCACTTAAATTCATAAAGTTTAGGTACCATAGCAAAGAGCTCATCCGGATAATTACCATGAAAGTATTTATAGAAAAGGCACAGAGAGGCAACCTTACTGTGGTGGGTAAGTGACTGAAGCTGAGCTGCCAGATCAGGACCAATAATATTGCTGATTCTTTGGATCTTTTCAAGGAGCTTTAGATAAATATCAGGAGCACCAGATCATATGTGGCAGCAATATTCTAAGCATAGATAAATGGTAAACTTATAGATATATAAGATAGATTCTGGAGAGAAAAATTCTCACATGACACAATGAAGTAAATTTCCCAGCAGCTGAACTAGTAATGGATTCAATATATTTTTTTGACTTCATATCAGCTGGGAACCTTAGCCCAAGTAGGCGCACTTTCCTGGAAGATAGCATCAGCCATACGAATGAAAGGCGGAGTGGGGTCTTTCAGATGATTAATGGAGAGAAATTTAGTTTTGGAGGTATTAAAAATTAACAAGTCATCTTCTGCCTCAGTTAATGATGGATGAGGTCATTTTGGACATTTTGGGACTGATCAGCCTTACTATGAAGGCATTTGTAAATGGTGGTGTCATCAGCGTAGAGAGCTGATGTCAGCAGGAAGGTCATTAATGAAAATTAAAAACAGAGTATGAACAAGGATGGAACCCTGTGGAACACCCATGTTAGTACGAAAGGATCTAGACAAGTGGCCGTTCAGGATAACTTTCATTTCACAATTTGATAGGAAAGACTGGATCAGTTCAAAAATGTGTCTGAAGACACCATAACTTTTCAGTTTGTGGATCTGTATGCCAAACCCTGTCAAAGACTTTTAAGATGTCCAATGCTCCAGCTTGGGATTCACTGTTTTTATCTCGGGCATGATAGACTCTTTCCACAATTATCGTCAGTACATCAACAGTTGACCTGCAGAAATGAAAGCCATATTCCTTGTCTAACAAAAGGTCCTGCGATGAGTGAATATGAACCAATTCAGCATTGATTAGGGGTTCTGGGAGTTTCCCAAAAAGAGGTCAAAGGCTAATAGGTGGATAATTGAAAGGGTCAGACAGTTCACCAGAGTTCTTAATACCTGGAACAACAATGACTTCCAGCAGGCAGGAGGAAGTGAGGCATTTATTATACAGTTTAGAGAGAACAGGAGCCAGTTCGGGAGCACACTTTTTAATGACTATTACAGTGATATCATCAGGTTCACATACTTTGTGGAGATCTACGTTAGAGATGATAGCAGAAACCATGGAAGGGGTTATATACATATCACTTAAGAGATTCAGTTCTAAGTGGGAAGTTAGGCAGGGATACTCCAGATGAGTCAAGAGTAGAGTTTGAGGAGAATTTGTGGGCAAAGCATTCAGCTTTGTCAGCAGAGGATGATAACACCTCAAATAGATTGAAGAGAGGAGAAATAGAGACCTTGCACTTATTTAACACCCTATTACAGAGTCATCAGTAATCACAAGAGCCAAAGTTGTTAGAGGATATGTGGTGCACCATTCTCTCAGCAAACAGGGATTTAGCTTCTTTGAGGACTCACTTACATCTATTATGAGCAGTAATGAATAGGCACCTGTTGTGATAAGAGCTGTCATGGTGGTATAGCCAAAAATAGTGGTTTCTGTGTGCTATAGCAGCTGAGTATGCTGGTGTGAACCATGGAGAAGATTGAGGTTTCACCTGGTACTTCCAAGAAGGAATGAAAGTGTCCATGTCATCTTTGACCCAAGACGAAACCTCAGTAGTACAGTTTTCAATTGGGAGGTTAAGGATGTCAGTTCAAGGCGTGTCATGAAGAAAATCATGAAGCGAGTCCTAATCAGCATGCTGATAACAGAAAGAGGTCTTATGGATAGGGGGTTCCTGTTTAATAGATGATTAGAATGAAATATCAATAGCCACCACAAAGCAGTTCGATTTACCAAGAGGACAGTGTTATGAAGCTCTGCAAGAGCAAGGAGAGGAGGTAAGAAATAAATCAAGTAGAGAAGCCTGTTGCTTGGTTTTGTTAGGGAAATGAGTAGAGAAGTCCAGGATTTGAGTAAGAGATTGGGCAATGGAAAAATTTGATGTCTGAATGCTAGCAACATTAGTACCTTTAGAATGTTTCATTTTATTATTGTTATGATGATAATTATGGGTATTGTTTAAATCTAGCTGTGATATGGTTCTTTGTAGTATCTGTATCATTTGTACTGTCTGTGAGCAATTGTGGTATTAATATCTGTATACCAGTAATGGTATAAAAATGTGTGGTGTTTGTAGAGTTAATTTTACTAGAAATATCTAGTAAAACCATTGGTAAATCTGAGAGCCAGGACTCTTTTCTTGCCATAATTGCATGGTTTTAATGGTCCTGAGGATGGTTGGCAGTAGTTCTTAACCTACAAAAACTGAGCAGTTTTGCTATATCTGCATATAATTCATTTTCAAATTGTCTATGGTGATTGGTAATTACATGAAGTGGGTTACCTCATCATTTTATACATATGTTAACAAAAGCTTGCGCTATATTTTTAGCTGTGATCTCTCTCAGAGGTTCTGCTTCTATCAATTTGGTAGTGTGATCAATGTCTGTCAATAGATATTTATATGAACTATTTTAAGGATCATTAGTATTTTTAACTAGAGGTACTGATCCATCAATATTAATTGGGTGGAATCTAGCTGATGGGATTTCTACAGATTCGATAGGTGATCTAGTGTCTATTAATTTTGGCTTGCTGACATGTTTCATATTCTGAAGAGAAATTTTTTGTCTTATCCATCTCAGACCAAAAATACCAGGTTTTGATCATTTTTATAGATGCCCTGATTCCAGGATGTGCATGTGTACTATCAAATATAGACTTGCATAATGAACTAATGATAAACTGTCTCGGATAGAATGTAGAGACATTGCATAACACAAATTTTTTTCATTAGCAAGGTTAATTTTTTTTTTAGATTTTGAATGTTGTGGATTTCTGTGTCTACTGCTTGTGCTTCTGCCAGTGAAAGTTGACCTCATAGAGGTCGACTTTCACTGCCAAAGTGGGCCACGGCAAACAAACAGCAACTACATTGTTTTTCCTTCTATGTGTTCAATGTTGGAGAGATATTCAGTTAGCAGGGCTAACTGGCATTGTTGTTTATCCACCTTGGCTGGATTGAGGTTCTAAATGGTGCTACACAGGGGTTTATAGTCAATAGTAACACTTGTCGACCTTTTATAAGGTAGCGAAAATGCAATATCAGCAAATATGCAGCAGGTAATTCTCAATCAAATGTTGAGTATTTTATCTGTGTTTGTGAAAGATTTTTTGAGAAAAATTCTATGGACACAGGATTACCATTTATTTATTAGTACTGCACCTACCACATATTTACTGCTATTTGTAACCAATTGATGGGCGGTACAGTTAAGTTGGGGGTGAGTTCATGAAGGAAAATCACTAAGGGTTTTGATAATGTTATTGAATGCTTCTGGCTCTATTTTATTTGGTGTAATTAAACCTTTTGTAGAATTCCTCATTTTTTTTAATGTTAAAATTCCTCATTTTTTCTATTAGAATTCCTCATTTTTTTCTGTTAGCTCTGCAAATTTTGGGATTAATTTTCTATAAAAAACACACACACACACATAAACTCTACACACTATAGGAAGTGTGTGTATATATGTATATATATATATATACTAATTCCTTATAATAAAACAATATATATGTATGGAGAAGGAACATGTATACACATACTAGCAAAAATACGCATGCACACACAATACACAAAAAAGAGATAGGTTTAAAAAGATACAGAGGTCATAAAAAGGTAAGAACAAAGACCACCTTCCTTCGCCCTTTCTCTGACTAATCCTAATTGCTTTATTACCCTTTAAGCAGAAGAATATTTTCTCCACAAGTCCAAGAAAATTGGGATTACTTCTTTTATGTGCTGTGTCCCTTCAGAACTTAGGCTATCATAGCTCTCCACTTCGCTCTATACCTCTAAATAAGTTTTGTCCCTTTGCTACTTCTCCCAAACCCTATTCTGTCATACACTTGTTTAAGCCCACTAGGTATGTCATGTGTTGCTTTCCTTTGTCTCTCCTTCCCCCTATTCACCCTGTGAATATCAGATTCACCAAGCCCTCCTTTCTCATTAAATGTCCCAGAAATTTCAGCTGCTTCTTCCTGATGTTAAGCATAAGAAGCTTCCTCCTTGTTTGCATCCTCTGCAAAACCTCATCATTGCTCACACACTTGGTCCATAATATCCTTAGTATCCTTCCATAGAATCATACCTCTTTTGTCTCAAGTCTCTTCTTCATCTTTGAGGAGACTGTCCAACACCTGCTGCCATAAAGGAGGACAGATATCACGTAGCAGTTCAGTACTCTTTGTTAACAATGAAATCCTCTGCCTAGTTTTTGGAATTCATCTTTGGCCATCCCAACACCGGAAAATCTAAGCAGATCTATTTTCATAGCACTGCCTAAGGAACCAGGTGCAAACGAATGTGAACTCCACCAAACAATCAGCCTAATGTGCAACATAACAAAACTCATCATCTGTATTCTGATGAATGGAGCACGCAGCAGAATCGGACCAGAGACAGGACAAGGACAGTGTGGGTTCGTTAAAGACTCTGGAACAAGGAATGCGATATTCATGCTCTGAATTTCATCAGAAAGAGCAATACAAATGCAGAAGGACGTGCACCTGTGTTTTATAGACGACGCAAAGGTGTTCGACAAAGTATGCCACAAAGATCTATTGGAATTGCTCAGCAATCATGTTATATTTGGGAAAGACTTTAGAATAATCAAGAACCTATACTGGCAGCAAACAGCCTGCATGTGGATAGAGAATGAGTTCAGCAGATATACAAAAATAGAAAGGGGCGTAAGGCAAGGATGTGTCTTCTCACCAGACTTATTCAACCTATATAGTGAGACAATTCTGAGAGAATTGGAAATCCTACTGGGATTCATCATTGTTGGTCACAATCTTGACAACATAAGATATGCAGATGACACAGTGATGATAGCAGACATGGAAAAGAAATTACAAAACCTCCTACAGAAGGTAGTGAAGGAGAGTGAGAAGGGACGAAGCATAAAATACAAGCAGACAGAATGCATGATCATCAGTAAAAGGAGGAGCCCAAAATATGATTTACAGGTTGGGGATACTAAAATCAAGCAGGTGAACATAAGAAAAAATTAATTCCTTTAAATAATATGTGTAAATAACCTCTCTTTGCCTGATGAAGGTTGTAAAACCCGAAATACATGTAGCATAAATATGGAAAAATAAATATATATTTAAAAAAATTCACATTATAACCAAAAACGTTTGTGGCTTCTCTCTTCTCTTTAATATATATATATATATATATATATACACACACAGTGGCCTAAGAAATGTTTTTAGACAGGAGAAATAAACTACATCCAATTTCTAAATTTAATTACGTAATCCCTATCAACATAAATAATCAGTATTTGGAACTAGTATGGAGTAGGTCCTCCATTTGCTAGTTTCAGTGCTTGTATTTGATTTTTCATGGATTTGATCAAGTTATCAACAATCGTCTGATCCACATTTTGCCACTCCTTTAGCAATATTTCTTTAAGGGTTGCCACTGATGTGATTTTGGCTGCACGCTCTCTAAGTCTTCGGTCAAAGTGCTCCCAAACATGCTCTATTGGATTCATGTCAGGACTTTGGGTTACACATTGCAGTGACTTGATCCTTTGCAATTCCTTCCAGGCCTTTGATACTTTGCTTGTATGATATGATGCTACATTTTCTTGAAAAAGGTAGACATTTTTGTCAATCTGATTGGTTTCAAATAGTGGGAGTAGTTCTTTCTCTAATATTTGATTGTATTTTTAACCATTCAACCACTGGTCAACAAGAATCAGCTCAGATTTCCCTCCAAACCAGGCAGCGCCCATACCATTACTCCAATCCCTCCATGTTTCACAGTTGCCTGCAAACATTCAGTATTCAAAGTCTCATTCTGATTTCTCCAAATATCTGTCTTGAATTTGAATATTGGCAGAATTTACTTTCATCTGCCCAAATTACAGACTGCCAAAATTTATAATCTTTGTTCTCAAATTCTATTGCTCAGTCCATATGCCTGTTCATGTTAACCTCTGAAATCAAGTGCTTCTTTCTTGTAACTCTTCTTTGATAGCCTAGCTCTTTTAGAGTCTTTCTTACCACATATGGTGACATTTCCATGCTGTTGGTGATATCATTGATGCTCTGGCAACAGTTTATGATAACTTCCTTATTCAGTTCCCTTTTCATTTGCTCAGACATGATGCTTGGTCTTCCTGAATGTTGTTCCACATGACAATGGCCTTCTTCATTAAATTTCTTGACAATATTATTAACCGTTTGATGATTAACCTGGAAAAACCTAGTAATTTCTCTATTTGACTTGCCACACTGATGCTATCTTATTATTTGTCCTCGTTGTAATTCACTAATTTCCTTACTTCCACAAACTTTCATTGCAAGATATAAGTCAACTATTATTCATAGATGAGTGTAGCTTGATACTAACATGGTTTTGTCTGAAAAAAAAAAAGAGACAAGCCAAAATTGTTGTAATCAATGGTGGCTAAAAACTTATCATATCCCACTATATATATATATATATATATATATATATATATATATATATATATATATATATATATAGTAAAGGTAATAAATTCATTGGTATATTATACAAGTGGATTCTAGTAATATAAAATATTAAAAATGAACCACAAAAAGAGCTCAATGTATTTGTTATAACAGAGCCATATAATTAACAAAAAGAAAATCCCAAATCATCTCATATAAGGAATAGCCTATTTCAGCAGACAAAGATATTGGTTGTCTGTCCTATCAACTGCAGTGTTGACTGAATTTGTGTCTATACCGTGAAGGAGGGGGTGGGAAATAGAATTTAACTGAAAGCTAAAAAATCAACCGGTCAAAGAACTAATACAGAATTTATCTTTTTCAATGTTTCAGTCAGACGAAATGCATGAGGCAGGGGCCAGGGGAGGGTGGAAGGTATTTGTCTTAAATGGAAGAAGTTTTATAAAATTAAACCCAAATATTAACCTTATGACATTAATTTTGGGTTATATGAAGAATGAAATATTAATTTCAAATTAAAAGAGGAATGTTAAAATGTTTAAAACATTAACATAAAAACAAATTCAAATTTCCATAATATAGGTTTAACTTAATTAGCTACCATATCTCCATAATATTCACTCCCCTCTAACTCTTCAAATGTTGCCATAACTAATTCTAATTTTCTATATTTTATTTCCTCCCACCTCTATAACCTCTTTACATTAATTATAATCTATAAACTTTCCCCTACTTTAATATCTCCCCAACTCTCTTTCATTTAATCCCTTACATCTTTTTAGCTATATATTTTAAATTTACTTTTAGACCCCTTTTTATTCCTCTTTTTTCTAAGGGTCTTAAGGATTAGAAATCTGTTTTCATCATCAGTAGGAAATAAACTGCTCACTTTCAACTTTGAAAATTTTATGCAAATTGTTATCCATCTTTAAAGTATACTTAAATTCATTGTCCTTTTGAACAAACTGTATCCACAAAAGACTTTAAAGCATAAACTACATAGAACTGTTGCAATAGTTATGCTTAATGGTATGTATTTAACTTTGTACAATGAATCTTTTGGGGATCTTATATAATTAAGTATATAATGCATGTTTGTCCACTGAAAAATGAATGAGAAAATTTTGCTCTACGCTATTTATCCTGTTAGAGGGTGCTGAAAATTTCTTTGCTTGAGTCACTTCTAAAAATTTAACTGTGAAGTTTTTTATCCTCTTTGGTTTGGCTGGGAGATTTTCAGCACCCCCACCTCTTTCTGCTTCTGTCTGTCTCTCTCACATATATATATACATACATATATATATATATATATATATATATATATATATATATATATATATATATATATATATGAGTCTTTGTATTCATGTATATATTCTACTTATAGGATTGCAGAGTTAAGTAGTTTTCTCTCACATTAAAACAAATGACAGTATTGAACTATAAATACATAGATAAATATTTACAGTTACTGTAATACCAAATTCATGGACCAGTGCTTTCAGCCACTAGGCTATTGTCCAGTGGGACAATCCTGAATATAGAACTTAGTGTCTTAAACCTAATATGCATGCTGATTGACTGCATTCACCAAGGCTTCTCTGTTCTTTCTGTTGCCACTGTTTAAACCTTGCTGTAATTACTCTTTCTTCATTTACTAATGGCTCCCATAGAGAGAGGGAGAAAGAGAGAGAGATACTAGGACTACTAAGGAGGTATTCATAGCTGAAAAGGTAAGAGTGTCTGAAAGAATCAATGCATATGCTATGCATTGATTCTTTCAGACACTCTTACCTTTCTGGTGTTCCTCTCTGTTTAGTATTGTCACTTCATTCTATAAAGGTTGATGAGTATCCTTTTTAATCCATACATAAAAGTTTTTCCGTCTATTGCTAGGGAATGTAAGGGATTTATGGAAATGTAGTTTGCTTAAATTTTCACTTAACCACTCCCTTCTCCAGCAACCATCATGGCAGGCCAATGATGAAGGGAGATGTGGAGTCAAGCCTTTTCATAAGTCGTTAATATGAAGTGAATGTAAACAGTCTCAAACAAATCTTGAATTCATTTTGCTGATTATGTTATGCCATACCACATCTCTCTTTCCTATGTTTAGCTTTGCATGGCACAAGATCACTTGAAAGGAGAATGATGGCAGGGTGGGAATGGTTAAAGAAAATTTTGTTGCATTATTCTTCTAAGTAGAGTTGCAGGTCCAACTTATTAAGAAAATAAGCATTCAAAATCGGCTTTTACCTAGACTGAAATACCACTCTGTTACTAGAGAAAAATATGAAATTCTCCCATCTGCAAAGCAAACCACATATCTCCTTCCCATCTCTCTCACTTTCTCATATATATATATATATATTACACAACAAAATAAAAAATTACCTTATATGAGGTGGCGTATAGATCTTTTTCAAACAACGAGAAGTACATTAGTCTTATTCAACCCTGGTGTAGAGAGAGTATATGTGTCAGAGTTAGAAATTTAAAATTTAATTTTGACTGCAGTTGAAAAATTGATACAGAATTTATCCATTTCGATGTTTCAGTCAGCCGAAATGCCCAAGTCGGTGGTAAGGGGAGAATTGAAGGTATTAGCCTTAAAGGGAAGAGATTTTATAAAATTAACCTGGATATTAACCTGATGACATTAAATTGGGGTTATATGAAGAATGAGGCTTTAAACTGAAACTAAAAGAGGGAAGAAATATATATATATATATATCCCAGCCAATTCATTGTCTTCCTAATTATGGTAACCTACCCATTATCTATTTTAAACTTAATGAACAACATTCAGCCAAGTTGTACACGTAAGTATATTGCATGGCAACAAGCTTGTTACTTGTTAAACTAACATTTCTTGATGTACAAAATTAATTAATTTTTGTATGTTTCCTGGAATTAATATAAAAAAATAAAATGTGTAATTAAAAAGTGTTTTAAATTCATACATTTTAAATTAATTTAACCTGAAGCTGTTAAAAAATAATTTCTTGTTACTACTTTCTATGTTTGATGTTAGATTTTATTATAAGCTGAAAGGAAAGCCTTTCAACAAATCCATGATAGTTGTATACACCAACAGCACAAGACACAGAAGAAGAAATTGAAAAGTTTTACTGTATGCTAGAAAATGCCACTGCTCAATGTAAATTGTAAGAAATTAGAATCATTATAGGAGACCTGAATGTCAAAGTAGGAAAAAGAAGAGATGGTGAAATAGTTGGCAAATTCAAGCTTGGGACTCGTAATAAATGCAGAGAAAAATGTGTTCTGGTCATGTAGTAGCCAACACCTGACATATATGCAGAGGCCAGGGGATGCTGCCCCTGAACCCCTGACGACTCTGATTTGGGGCTCCATGCATTCCTTTTGCGACCCTTGCTATCTTAACATTTGCTTTATTTCTACCTACATTTATATACATTACAAATTAAACTAAGCGCAACTGATTATTAAAGGATGAAATTTTTTTACAGATTTTGATGTCATTCTGGCATCTTTTTTTTTCATTCAAATCTGTAAATTTGTTTTACTCATGCTATGTCTAAAAAAAAAACACTAACTAAAATTTGCTATTTTTTATCCATAATGTGTTAAAATTATTCAACATTTAACACGAAAAATCTTCAGTTGATGTTAAAAATTGCCACAAAAAATTGTTGATTTATATAAGACGAATTGATTTATTATGATATGTCTCTAATTTGTATTTAGATACATTGTATTTATTTTCAATTTTTTAGTTGAATTATTCACCCGTATTGCATATGATCCATTACTGTACATAATTACAATAAAATATCATAGATTCGCTGTCATTGGGTTTGTCATGAGACCCTCGCACCAGCCTTATGTATATGGACATGGAGAAGTCCAGGAGGAGAAACAAAAAAACAAATCAACTATATAACTATCAGTAAGAGATTAATGAATGCAGTTTTAAACTGCAAAACATACCCAAGTGCTGACTGCAGGAGTGACCACCTTTCAGTGATATGTAAACTTGGTGTGAAACTATGGAAACTAAAGAGGGTCAAGGCAGCACCCAGATTGCAATATGACAAACTCTTGACTGACCCACATGTGAAGGAGTAATATACAGAAAGTGTTAAAAGCAGATACAATGGACAAAATGACAATGGAAAATTGAAGTGTGACTCATTAAGTGAAGCTTTAGTAACATCAGCAATTGAGATCATCTCAAAGGAAACTAGACAAAGAAAAAAGGGATGAATAACAGATGAAATTCTTGACATAATGAAAAGGAGACAAAAAACAATGCCAAGGTATGGCACAGAATATAGAAAACTGCACAAAGTAATTTGTAATAAATTCAGGCAAGCTAAAGAGGAATGGCTTAACAAAACATGTGCAAAAATAGAAATAATGAGTATCACAGATAAAGCAGATATGCATAAAAAACTAATAGAACTAACAGGACAAAAGACATGCTCATCAACAGGATGTATAAAATACAAGGATGGGACACTGATATTAGAGAAAGAAAAATAGTTCATAGATGGAATGAATACATTGGAGAACTCTTCCATGATGAAAAAGGACAATGGCAATATACAGAAATATCAAAGAACCAGAAATATTAAAATCCGAGGTGTAATCAGCTTTGGCCAAATTGAACAGAAACAAATCAGCAGGATCAGACAGAATTGTAATAGCGTTGCTGGTCGCCTTAGATGATTTTGGCAAGGGAGACATAATAAAGTATACAACAGTAGTAGGCATTATCCATTACAGGATTCTAATTAGAACATAACTGCTGAATTTCATTGCCAGCAACTGGATGAAATGTACATTCAGTTAAGCAAAATGTGACCAGCACTTGTAAATTGATGAGGTGGACCAATTATGCTTCATGACAATGCTTGACTGCATGTTGCCAGGATGATACTGTAGAAGCTTACTGACTTCAGATATGAGACTTTGCTGCATCCACCATATTCCCCTGATCTCTCGCCCACTGATTACCACTTTTTCAAGTATTTTCATACTTTTTTTTAAGCCAAATGACATTCTGTTGGAAAGAAGATGCAGAAATTGGATTAAAACATTTCTTGGCATCCAAATTTTTAGAGACATAAATAACTTGTAACTTGAATGGCAGGGATACATAGATATTTAAGATTCCTATTTTGACTGATGTAAACATTGTTTAAATACATTAGTTCAGGAATAAAGGTTGATTTTAAAATTGGACATTATTTTCCAAACAATCTAATACAAAAAAATATCTAATATGATCATTATCAATGAAAATCAAGGATTTAAGAAAACAATATTGTCTACAAATTGCTTGCCTGCTTGAAGAATGTCTAATATTAATTCAAATGACAATTGCCACACAATTGCTACATTATGACACCATATAATTTTCCATTTATTTCATAATAGCTTTTAGAAAGTTTTGATTTAACTGGTTCCTTGGGAAAAGACTATTTCTTCTAGGAAAGGAGATATTTTTAAAAAATCTGGGGTGAATGTTAGCATTTTAACCTTTGTTATACCTTTAATAACTCAGTAATATTTATGTAGAATAAGCTGACAAGACATAGGGGTTTTTAGTGGAGTGATTTCTGTCATCTGGCATTTTATGTAGTCTGGAAGAGATCTGGTCCCAAGGATTCTGTCTTAAAGAGGTCAGACTGTATTTTATATGATCTTCCTTAGCATTTTTGCTTTCTGAGATATCTTTTTCCATTTCTTTCAATGGAACTTTTGTTTTAATCTCAGTAGAGATTTAATGTATTTTGATTAATTTGGAAGTTTTAGGGATGCTTAATTATAAAAAAAAACTTTTTTTCAAAAAGTTCTGTATATCTAGAAAACTAATTATTGGTGCAATTCTTGTTTCATATTTATAATTGCTCTACAAAAGAATTTTGTTTATTTTTTTCTATAACAATGACACTTGTGATCTCTCAGTCGCCCACCTCCCACATTTCTTCTGTTATCTTGATGTGTAATACAGAAACAACTATTAACATGGTGGGTATTATTTGACTTTGTGCTGCTAACTGAAGGTGAATGTTGGTGGACCTCAATAAATAAAATTAACACTTGATTAGAAAATGAATGGCCAATGTTTATTGACGCACATAGATACAAGATGTGGAGGTATAAAAAATGGTAGACCTCAAGTCAGCCTGGCATTGAGTGAGGGTAACTAAATCTCTCATTCATTGGGATCGCTACCAAACATGTCTGAACTCAATGGTTGGGAAGTGAGAAGAGAACGATCATCTTTATGGAAATGGGGTCATATAATTCACATGTGACCGCAAACCCTTTTTGGTTTCCTTTTGCATTATGGGAAAATTTTTATTTTCCCATAATTTTCTCATTCTTTATTCTTTTATTAGTATTTTATTTATTGGTTTATTTTCATTCTCCCACAATACATCCCACCCAGAAGTGTAGCTGTATAAATACATTATTTACTAGAAATATATAAATTCATTCTTTTTAGAAAATGTTACCAATCTTCCTGAGCATGTGGTTCTAGGTTGAGTTTGAGACTGTTCTAATTTGGTCAGGAGTGGGATCTTCATCTGTGGTGTTTTTCTTAACTAATAGTTCATCTGTGGGTGTGCATTTATCAGTTGTTGCTATTTCCTTAGATTTTTGATAATTTCCAGAATGGAGCTCAATAACAAAATATTTTCCATGTCTCTCTATGACTCTAAACAGTCCAGGGTAAGGTGCTTCTAAAGGGTGCCTCAGTCTGACAACCCATAACCAGACATGTGTACATCTATTTAGTTCTTGAAGAATGAAAGGTTTTAGAACAGTATGTAGGCATCCTTCAGAGAGAAATTCTATTTTGAGTCTTATCACCTCTTGTGCTAATTGCCAAACCTTTACATTGATAAACTCCATAGAGTCCTTTTCAACCATAGGCTTCATAGCACTGAAGTTCCTGTTACTGAAACATCTGATGAGTAAACTTGGTGTTTTAGCATACCTACAGACGATAATGGGTATGTCCCCATTCACATAAATACAGTAGTAAATACTGTATGTTGGTCTGCAGTTGGAGATTCATTGTGGAATTCACTTGACTCACTTCTAGCAGTTGACTACTACTATGCTCGCTGGCAAATCTTATATGGGTTGTTCATGTCCTAAGTATTATCGTGCATTACCAACCTTGATTATTCTATACAGTAACCTTCCCTAGGTTACAATACTTGGTCTGTTGGTAGGTTTCGTAAACCAAGTAGCACTATTGGCAAGACATCTAGCCAGCTTTGTTTTCTTGCCATTATGGCAGTTTTAATTGTCCTGTATTACATTTCAATTACTCCATTGGATTGTGGATGGTATATAGTGGTTCTTAGTCTGTGAGATCCTATCAGTTTTGATAATTCACTAAAAAGCTCACTTTCAAACTGACTTCTCCTATCGGTGGCAACATACAGGGAAACTCCAAATCAAGATATCCACACATTTAGAAACAACATAGCCACAGTTGGAGCAGTAGTGTCTTGCATAGGTGTAGCATCAACCCATTGAGTAGCTCTGTTTATGCACGTTAGGATGTAACTTGCTGGTGATGAGTATGCACTGATGTGATTGATGGTTAGTGGCAATGGCCTTACAATGTCAATATGGATGGTTTTAAATTGTGTACAGGGTAGTAAGATAGAAACTACCATTGATTTTGTATGATGAGTAAGCTTATTTTTTTGACAATTGAGGCACTCTTTGGTCTATGTGCTTATGTTCTTTTCCATGTCAGACCAAAAGTAGCTAGATTTAATTAGTTTTACTGTGGCTGTGGGTCCTGGATGTGATATATTGTGGAAAGTATCATAGATCACCCTGCACAGTGTTTGTGGAATAAATGGTCTTGGGTAGGGTGAGGAAATGTTACAAAAATAGTTTTGTTGCCAACAGTGTAAGCCTTCAGCCTCTCTATGTAGGCCTTTATTTCTGTGTTATGCCCTTGCTGCTTGACGAGAGCTGGTAAGTCACAACTACAACATCCGTCACATAGATGAAAACACAGTCGAACTGGAGAAATATATTGTCCATAAATCTTTGAAATGTAGTTGTAGCATTTCATAGACCAAAAGGCATATATACATACTGAAAGTGGCCAAACAGTGTTACCAGTTCTGTTTTTTCTATAGCTTCTCTCATATCTCTCATAGGTATTTGATGATAGGCTTGTAGAAGATCTCTTTTGGAAAATGTATTTTTCTTACCTGATTTAGAAGAAAGACTTTTGATATTCAGCACTGGGTATCTGTTGGGTTTTGTCAATACATTTAAATTCTTGTAGTATCCACAGGCATGCCACTGTCCAGGTGTGGAATTTGGAACCATGTGAAGGGGTGACAACCAGAGAGAGTTTGAGTGTCTTATGATTCCTGCTTGAAGTAGCATTGTAAATTCCTCCTCAGTAGCTTTAAGTTTTTCTTCAGACATTTGTCTCACTTTAGCAGAGGTGGGTGAACTATCACCTGTATCTATGCTATGTCTGACTTTTGAAACCTCTAGAGTAGGTGCATTCATTCTTGGTGTAAGTAGTGTTGGCAGGTCTCAGAATAAGGTACGTACAATTTCTGGGAGAATATTACCATTATTGATTGATATATCTGGTGTACAGGTCCCTCAATGCATTTACTCTGTAAGTGGTATTTGGTATTTGGGTCCACCACTCTTCCATCTTTGCAGTTCACTAGCAGCCCATAGTGTTGCAGAGAGTCTTTACCCAAAAGTGGGTTTACATTTATTAGTTTGTTTTTATTCTCCCACACTATGTATATCAGAAGCATTTTACTACCTTTCACCTTAGTATGTAATGAAGATGTATATCTTGCATATTACCATAGAACAGATATTTTCTTAAAACTCAGAGATTCTCTCTAGAATTTCTCAACTATCTGATGCTTTAAATTTATTTCCACTAATGTCTCACTTATCTGGGTTTTTTTTTTCTCAATGAAACATCCATGGACAAAAAGACAAAATTTATTAAGAGCTACAAGAGACAGGAAATTATGGAGAACCATGATCGCCAACATCCTGAAGTGACACAACACATAAAAGCTATTATGAGCAAGGATGAAACTATGAGAAACTGAATTTTTAGCATTCAATTTAGAATGCCTTTTCTCAATGGATTTATTGAACATTTACTTTGAGATTGATTCTAAGAGGATAAGACCTACACAGGACATAACCTTAACAATAAACTGATGAAAAATTCAGAGAAAATACTGAAATCACTATAGACAAGCTAAGAAAAGAGAGCAAGAAGAAAGGACTATGCATTAACTGAAAGAAGATTGAATATATTGTTGTTAGCAAAGAAACATTCCCAGTTGTGAGTTATGTATCAGGAATATCAAAATCAAACAAGTGCAGAAATTTCTACATATGTCTATTATAGTAACAGGCAGTGGAAAGTGTGACACACAAAGTCACATCAGAAAGATGTCTTTTAGAAAGTAAGCAAAGTGTTAAGAGATAAGGAAAATTTCCTTAGAAACAAAGAAAGTGTTCTGAACTGTTATTTAACATCTATTCTATATAGTTATGAAGTGGAACGGTGGAGTAATGGATAGTGGCTCGGATTGAGGAATCAGAGAGCCGAGTTCAAATTCCAGTCAAATCCATTACATACACTTACATGCTAATACCCTTGGGAAAGATGTGAATCCTCTTCTTCTCCCCCCAGCCATGGGTAAATAGCAGGACAGACTGAGTTCTATAACTCTGGGTGGCAACTGGTCTAGGAGAAGGACAACTCTGAATTCAAAACCTGATCCTCCAGGTTGGTGGTTGTGCAGTAGGCTAACAACCTACTCACATAAAAAAATACTGGCTTTTTACAGAAACCACAATATCTTGCAGCCCTATGTTCCTCAAAGAATTAAAGACATAATATATATATATAGATATATAATGGACTCTCTTGTCGCTTTCATCGTATCAGGATCTGACAGCTTAATTGATTCACCTATGAAGTTTTGTGCGATAATCTTAAGTGGCACTTAAGACGCACTATTGATTTACAAAGGAGACCACATATGGAGCAAGAGTGAGGACTGTGAGATGAGATCACTGTTAGATTGGCTGACCTTTTAGATCTTGCTCTCACTTCTTGAAGATGATTCAGACCAGCAGATTGAAAACTGCTGAGTCCACTAAAACACATTGATCTCCATTCTATCAGCTCCAAGGCTAAGCGCTCAAGGGTGTTATGTGGTATATTGACAGCTGACAAAATATATATATATATATATATATATATATATATATATATATATATATATATATATATATATATATATATATATCTATCTATCTATCTATCTATATATATAGATATTGTGTGTATTTAGGCAGCATTTTTTCATTCATACATGTTTCATTAAATAATATAGACAAGTGTTGTCTATTTATTTTATGTAAGTTCTTTTCATATTGTCTGATAAGCTTAATAACATTATCATTAAACAATGAAAGAAAATCACAATATTGATACATATTTTTAATCCAATCTATGCTTTCGGCTTACATAAGCCATTATCAAAGATGACAATTACACAATATATTAAGCAATACATGAACAAGAAATTGATGATAGTCTGCTTTTGTTTTCATGGACGATTTCCAAGCAACGTGGTCATGTGTGACGTTATGAGCTGTTGTGCGATTTTCGCTTTCAGCGTCTTATATGCACGTGTTTATCGTTGCTTGGAAATCATCCATGTAAACAAAAACAGACTATCATCAATTTCTTGTTCATGTATTGCTTAATATATTGTGTAATTGTCATCTTTGATAATGGCTTATGTAAGCCGAAAGCTTAGATTGGATTAAAAATATGTATCAATATTGTGATTTTCTTTCATTGTTTAATGATAATGTTATTAAGCTTATCAGACAATATGAAAAGAACTTACATAAAATAAATAGACAACACTTGTCTATATTATTTAATGAAACATGTATGAATATATAGATATATAGATATATATAGTGGTGAATGTTAGGAAATTTCCTAAATAAGCAGTGACAAATAATGAATGCTGAGAATAAGTAAGGGGAGTAGGAACTACAAAGACAATTCTGGTAATGATCAGAAGAGACAATTTAAATTTTGGGGACGCATAATGAGGAAGTAAGACTTGGAGACTTTAAAATTCACAGGAGAAGGAAAGAGAAGCAGAGGAAAACAGTAAGTAATCTAGTTAATGAGTTTAAGTAAATAAATAGCAGAACCAGGATGATAAAGACAAATATGAGTGGTAAAGGGGCAACAGAAGGAAGTTGTGGAGAACCATGATTAACAATGTTTTGAAAAAAACGTGTCACATAAAAGAAGTATCCAAATACACAAGCTCACTTGTGCTGTAAATTAATTAATAATTCTTGTTTTCAAACACTGTTTTGTGGACAGTATTTTTTCTTGGAATGAACATACATAATGTCTGACTACTTGCATCTGAGCACACCCATCTGCTAGGGCAGCTACCAATCCCTGTTGCAGACACCTGCTCAGGCACATTTGTGTTCAACACTCATAGAACCAGCTTGTGGTTTATACAGCCACTGTACTGAGTAAACCTTAGTTACAGTTTCTGGGAGGGAGCACATAATCTGGTGTGATCAACAGTTTGAACAAGGCCAGTATGCTCGAATCCTCAGTCACAATGAATTGTGACCTCATGCTAACACAACTGTTGATGACTTTTGAACATTTCCATCTGTCCAATGTTACTTACAAGGCTTAGATCAATCATGGTTTAGTTTACAGGCATTTTTCAACAGTGTCACATCCTTGGATCCCTACACTAGGACCATAGTGAGATTTGAACCTAGATCTAATTGTTAGAAAGCAAACATTAACCACTTGGCCACATGCCCATACTATGTGTATACATACTAAAAGATTTTGCAGCACTAAAATGTATTTTATAGTAAATGAATGTTTAAATTTTTTTAAATGTGGTGCACCAAACTCCTAAGAAATTACTATTTTAGAATTAAAGTTAACTTTGTTGCAGTTACAAACTTAATTGTTGTTATAATTTAGCAAATATAAGTTTTGTTTGCACTATAAAATGTTTGCTTGCAAAATTAAGATGCGTTTATATAAAAATTTATTTAATCCCACATGAATTCAAGCAACTAAAGTACAGTAAGTATTGCATGCCTAAGAAATATCTTTTAAATGTAACATTCAGATAATGGATGGTTAGATTTAATAAGATATGCTGATTGGTCATTATTTATACAATCTCTAAAGAATGTTGATTGGAGTTAATTACTTTAATGAATAACAACAAATTTTAGCCAATCACAATGAATTCTCAGTCTTTGAATGTAACAAATACAAAATGCTAACACACACATGCAGATACAGTCACCCATTCTTGACAAAAGAAAAGTGCCGATAATTATACACTGGGCTGATATTACTTATTTAAATGTAATTCATCAACCACTAATTTGATTATTTTTTTTTTTTATTTTATTTCTGAATATTAATAATACATTTCCAACCAATTAAGTATGATTATTCATTTTTAAAATTATATTCACTCAGCAATTTTCAAAAGTAGCCCACTTTGCCATTTGGGACATTGGAACAAATATTTCCAAAAATAAACCATTTATAATAAACTCATTAGCAAAGATGATTTATTATTGCAAATCATTTATTTTATACTTACTAAATTTTGTAAAATAGCATTTGTATCTTAAAGTGAATATAAATAGTAAGCCGAAACATGCTAACTGCAATATATATATATATATATATATATATATATATATATATATATATATATATATATATATATATATATATATATATATCAAAAAGAAGAAAAAATGCAAACATTTTTCATTATAATGTGCATTTTTAAAAAAATATATTATACTTTATTTTGCATATTTTTGCATGTTTCTGGTCTTGCAAGCTTCATCAGGCAAAGAATGGATATTTCCACATATTATTAAAACAAATTAATTTTCCTTATGTTTTTCAATGTTTAACCATTGTCTTTTTTGTGTAGTAGTAACCCAAACGTTTCTTTTTGGACTGGCTTTCTTCTGCTTAAGGGGTAATAAAACAATTAAGATTGGTCATAGAAAGGGCAAAGGAAGGACATCTTCCTTCTTTTCTTTTTATGACTCCTGTGCCTTAGATCTATTTCCTTTTTTGTATATTGTGTGTGCATGTGTGTTTTTGCTAGTATATGTATGCATATTCCTTCTCCATACATACATATATAATGTCTTATTATAAGGAATTACTATATATATATACACTTCATATGTTGTGTAGGGTTTGTATGTGTGCTTGTATGTGAGTAGTCTATTGTTTTTGTTTTTGCCAGTATGTGTATATATATTTGTTGTCCATAAATACTTTTGTGTGTGTGTTTATGTGTGTGTGTGTGTGTTTATGTGTGTGTGTGTGTGTGTGTGGTCCGACCAGTGTTTTTAGTCATTATGTGTGTATGCTGTGTGTTTATGTGTGTGGGTTTATGATCTGTTTAGTGCTGGTTTAAATTTGTTTATAAAGTTTTTTTCTTGTATTTGTAGGTAAGAATAATTATCTGTTTGATATATTGGCATAATTTAAAATTTGCCTTGATTACATTTGTAGATATGTTGTAATACAAAGAGTTTTCTGTTGTCTGGTAATTTGATGTTGCTCTTTTGAAGCGAAACTCTGTTGTTTAGTGCTTGGCTGATACCTATATATGATTTATCGCATTTTGTGAATTTGAGTGCATAAATCACATTTTGGGAGTTGAAGTTTAAATTTTTATTTATTGTAATTGTCAATGTGGCATTTTCAAAGTGTAGGAGTTTCCTTCTATAATGATATCACAATGATATATAAATTCTGTGTATTTAGGCATTAAATGTTCTTTAACGCAAGTACTATTAAGTAATAAAAGAAATGATCCACGCTTTCAATCCTGATGATGACTTAAGAAAGTTGAACGCCTGGACAATAGTTTACTTTTTCTTTCAAAAAGAACTTTGGACAATTCTCGACAGAATTTCCTCCTTGTTTGAGAAGGAGTATTTATAATTAGGAAAATTAATCAATATAAAAGGTCTATCGTTTTAAATATATATGTTTGTGTGTGTGTGTGTGTGTGTGTGTGTGTGTGTGTGTGTGTGTGTGTGTGTGTGTGTGTGTGTATATGCATAAATAAAAATTTCTAAATTAAATTTCTACATTTATCTTGATAAAGTTTCTCCAGGAGTGAAATCTATCAACATAAAAGGGTTTTTTTCTGTTTATCATTTCTTATAAATACATTCATAATAGATGATTGATATGAAATATCTGTACAAAGTATGTAAAGTAGAATACTTGAAAACCAGCTTGATGTATATTTTTTTTATTTCCTTCTAGATATTTCACTCCTTTCATTTGAGCCTTATTGAAACATCACTGAAAAAAAAAAATCAATGGAAAAATTGTTACCATGGCAATCCTGCTACTTTAAAATGTTGTGGTCAATTTGAAAAATTTTAAGTTAATAAAATTTTTAAAAATTTATCCATGAACAAGTCAATGAAATTTTACATAGGAATATATATGTTTATTTTTGTCAGAATTTATCTTACACAATTATAATTCTACCATTTTTCTGTCTGTGCATTGAATATTGCTGCCACATCTGGTCTAGTACTTCTAATGTGTATTTAAACATTTTTATTAAAATACAAAGAATCTGCAATGTTATCAGTTCTGACCTGATCAATCATTATCTTCTGTCTTCTTAATTCCTGTTCTCTCTCCTTAATAATGTTATCTTTTTCTTATATTCTCCTACACTCAGTAACATGTTGCATCATAGTAACTTTATTGCCTTGTTTGGTGTAAAATGAATAAAAAAAAGAAATATGTTAAAATAAAATGTAAATATGATGATTTGACAAAGGAAAATAAAATGAATAAAAACATTATGGTGAGAAAAATAAAGCATATATATCTTGGTAATGAATAGTTAGAATTAAAATTATAATTACTAGAAATATGAGTGAAAATTTCACAGTTTTCTTACTTTAATTTTCTGATGAATCTTAATTCTTTAATTTGAGCTTAACAACTTTAAAAAATTATTGCAATAACAATCATAAATAAGAATTCTGGTTGTTATTTTTAGGACTATGGAGATACAATTGAAAATATTTGAAATTGACAATCTTTTTCCATTTCAATGAAACAACTGTGAAACACTTCCATCTTCCTTTCATTCTTTTTTTATTCATTTTCTCAGTGAAACCAAGTAGCATCTCTGATATATTTTGTTTTGTCATGCAATCAAAATGGAAAAAATCTATTATCCATGAGATATTGGCAGCAGAGATTAAACACTTCTATCTTCCTTTCATTCTTTTTCTCATTCATTTTCTCACTGAAGCAAAGTAGCATCTCTGATATATTTTGTTTTGTCATGCAATCAAAATGGAAAAAAATCTATTATCCATGAGATATTGGCAGCAGAGATTAAACACTTCTATCTTCCTTTCATTCTTTTTCTCATTCATTTTCTCACTGAAACCAAGTAGCATCTCTGATATATTTTGTTTTGTCATGCAATCAAAATGGAAAAAAATCTATTATCCATGAGATATTGGCAGCAGAGATTAAACACTTCTATCTTCCTTTCATTCTTTTTCTCATTCATTTTCTCACTGAAGCCAAGTAGCATCTCTGATATATTTTGTTTTGTCATGCAATCAAAATGGAAAAAAATCTATTATCCATGAGATATTGGCAGCAGAGATTAAACACTTCTATCTTCCTTTCATTCTTTTTCTCATTCATTTTCTCACTGAAGCCAAGTAGCATCTCTGATATATTTTGTTTTGTCATGCAATCAAAATGGAAAAAAATCTATTATCCATGAGATATTGGCAGCAGAGATTAAACACTTCTATCTTCCTTTCATTCTTTTTCTCATTCATTTTCTCACTGAAGCCAAGTAGCATCTCTGATATATTTTGTTTTGTCATGCAATCAAAATGGAAAAAAATCTATTATCCATGAGATATTGGCAGCAGAGATTAAACACTTCTATCTTCCTTTCATTCTTTTTCTCATTCATTTTCTCACTGAAACCAAGTAGCATCTCTGATATATTTTGTTTTGTCATGCAATCAAAATGGAAAAAATCTATTATCCATGAGATATTGGCAGCAGAGATTAAACACTTCTATCTTCCTTTCATTCTTTTTCTCATTCATTTTCTCACTGAAGCCAAGTAGCATCTCTGATATATTTTGTTTTGTCATGCAATCAAAATGGAAAAAATCTATTATCCATGAGATATTGGCAGCAGAGATTAAACACTTCTATCTTCCTTTCATTCTTTTTCTCATTCATTTTCTCACTGAAGCCAAGTAGCATCTCTGATATATTTTGTTTTGTCATGCAATCAAAATGGAAAAAATCTATTATCCATGAGATATTGGCAGCAGAGATTAAACACTTCTATCTTCCTTTCATTCTTTTTCTCATTCATTTTCTCACTGAAGCCAAGTAGCATCTCTGATATATTTTGTTTTGTCATGCAATCAAAATGGAAAAAATCTATTATCCATGAGATATTGGCAGCAGAGATTAAACACTTCTATCTTCCCTTCTTTCATATTTCACTGATTTTCTCACTGAAACCAAGTAGCATTTCTGATATATTTTGTTTTTTTCCATGCAATCAAAACAGAATAATCTATTATTCATGAGATATTGGCAGCAGATGTTAAACACTTCTATCTTCCCATTATTTACATTATTCCGACTATTGTCCTCATCTTTGTCGCCATGTTTATTTAAATGTTTCAGCCGTTGTACGATCCGGGCTTCTTCAGGTGGTTGGAATGTCAAACTGAACCCTTTATTTCGCTAACTGGGGTAGACTGTTCTAGTTCCACATGCCATGTTTAATGGATGTCAGTTATCAGTTATCTCCTGTTATCTCTGAAAGTTCTCCACTGCCTTAACCGGGTATTGAACTCACACTCTTTGGGTCCTGTCACTGGATTTAACCAACGCCTTTATCCAGTGTGTCAAGGACACATGGCACAGTGGATAATGGTCATGTGAAATAATGAAGGGAAGGACAAGCACAATTATAATAGGATTATATATTATTTACGTGTTAAGGAAAGTATATATATATATATATATATATATATATATATATACTTTAGTAAACATAAATTTCCAAATATATACTGATCACACCTGATGTAATATATTTTATACTAATTTACCTAGATCATAGATAATGATGGCCTATTTTTTTTTAAATCTGTAGGGAACGGGTGCTTCAGGTTTGAAAGGCATGAGATTGCTATTGGCCTCGAGTTTGTAGTGGGTGGTGTTACCCCATATTGTAACAGATGTTGTTGTTTAAGAATTGTGATGAAGTTGAGGATTTTCAAAAGAAAGAAATTGAACATTTTCAAAAGAAATCAATTTCAGCACAAGAAGAAATCTTACATATATATTTCTATAAATAACAAATAGCTCACAAAAGTAGAGAAATAGAATATTATGTTCATATAGATATTTAAAAAAAAAACTGAAAGAAAAGCATTTAGGTAATTAGACATAGTATGTGTGAGTGCATGCATGATGGCTTGTTTAAAATTAACTACTCAATTTGCTTGTGGAAAGAAATCTCCCCCAGTTGGGTTAAGTCCCAATGTTGCCACTACAATGAGTAAAAAAAGGGGGGAAGAATGTTCTTTGTTGTTCCTTTTATAGTCCTGAACAGAATGTCACCTAGCGTGCATTTTGGCCAACAATGTGAGAATATTACCCACAAGTCCTGAATATTGTTTTCACATGTCAGTATTTAAATATATATTTTTCTAATTGTTGTACTCTATTATTTGATAGAATTAGTCTTTTCACCTCCTTTGTAACAATCTTGGAACAGTTCACCATTGTCCTAACAAAGTAATTGCCACCTAGCATTGCCAGTGCAAGGGTTATAACACTAGATCAGCAAAAATTTGAAGATATTATATACCAAAAAACATTTTGCATATTGTATAGATTATAAAAAATATGCGCACCTTGTGCATGTGAGTATAGAAGAGTAATGAATTCTTTTGTTCAGTTAACAATCACCCAGATACATTTGAACATTTTTTTTATAAACATATTTTGCATGTAATAACTGAATTTTATCAGTCATCCTCACATTGACAATGAGTTTTTTTTTTTACTCATGTTCAATGCACAATTATGAGTCCTTCATAGATCTGTGAACAATTTTCACTCACTCTTGCACCAAGACAAACATTTCTCAAAAATAGTATCACAAATTCTTGTCAGGGGTCCAAATTCTATCCTTATTATCTAGACTTCTATAGATCACATTTGGCATAAGCTCTCAGGCAGAACAGAGATAAATATTTAATAATGAACTTCTTTTTTCTTTTCTTTTTTAAATTCTTTTTCAATTTGCTATATCTGTTTACAAACTAAATGTACCATGAAAACTTTGGCATTTGTTGACTTCCTAAATAGTATAGGATAGATGTTCGATTCCTGTCAGAGGACGAATATTTTCTATGAAAATTTCTCAGACATTCATGCCGATAAATGTTATTAATACTGTTTATTATAAACAGAGAATTTACTTAAATATTTTTATCTAAAAAAGAATGTATAAACATAAAAATGTCTTAAAATAATATACATACATACATATAGCTTAGTTGATTCAGTTATGAAATTTTGTGCGATAATCTTAAGTGGCATTTAAGACCCGCTAGTGATTTACAAAGGAGGCCACATATGGAGCAAGGGTGAGGATTGTGAGATAAGATCACTGTTAGATTGGCTGACCTTTTAGATCTTGCTCTCGCTTCAGACAAGCAAATTGAAAATTACTGAGTCCACTAAAACACGTTGATCTCCATTCTACCTGCTACAAGGCTAAGTGCTCATCTTTGTCACCATATTTATTACAATTTTTCGGCTGTTGTACGCTCCGGTCTTCGTCAGGTGGTTGGAATGTCGAATTGAACCCTTTATTTCAATGGATGTCAGTTATCAGTTATCTCCTGTTAATTTTCCCTCTGAAAGTTCTCCACTGCCGTAACCGGGTATTGAACTCACACTCTTTGGGTCCTATCACTGGATCTAACCAACGCCTTTATCCACTGTGCCTTGAGGACATCTGTGTATGAATTTCTGGGTATTATAAACCTAATGTCTTCAGCAACAATTTTTACCAGTGCTCATATTGCAATTTTTGTTGTTGTCAAATGCAGGTTTTTACCAGAGCTCATATTGCAACTTTGTTGTTATCACTTTTCTCTGGCACTCCTTATTACTGGTCCCCGTATTGTATTCATTTCTATGCTTGGTTGGCTCAGGAGATTTTTGTAGCCTAGCATATGTGCTGATTCCTTAAGTTTACGAATTTTCCAATGGTGTTCTTTGTCTATGATCTCAACCTGATCCCACAGAGGGTGGTAATCTCCCTTCTCTCTCCAGAGGCTTGAGGATTTCTTCAACAGAATTACTAATGAAGAAGACCAGAGAAAGATCCAAAATGACCTGGATAAATCCTTCAGACTTGAATTTGATGTAGTCAATGCTCACCAAGTACAAAAATTAAATAGATTGAAAGATCAGAAGGTGACGCACAAGGTCCATCACCCACCAGTGAAAGCAGTAGTCAATATCAGCCAATATCAGCTGAGTGCCTCTGAGGAGTCAGTATTGAATAAGGGTCTCAACTTCGCCAAAACCATCAGGTGAGTGCCATAGTTGGACATCATTACCAGAGTCGAGGAGGTGGCCTTGAACATCCCTCAGGCTCAGGCAGATGAACTGAGATGGAAGGTGAGACAGACCTTGGAGAGGGCCAAGCCGCCCAGGTCTAACATAACAAAACTGGAGAGGCTGGCGACTGGATCCCTATAGAGGAACAAAAACATCATCATACTACCGGCTGACAAAGGCAATGCGACTGTAGTGATGGACAAATCAGATTATACAACAAATCTGGAAGACCTCATTAGCAACAGTAGCTACAGCAAGGTAAAAAAGGATCCTACTATGAAAACAGAACGCAAACTGTCACAGATACTAATCAAGAAAAAGGATCACTTCGCACCTAATATGTATAGGCAGTTATCGCAGCGTTACACCAAGCTACCTCACATAAACGATCTCTCTAATATTCACAAAGACGGTATTCTACTCAGGCTGATTGTTAGTTGCCAAGGCTCTGTGTGCCCCCCTCTGAGTCTCTTCCTTGTAGATATAATTGACCCATTGATCGGAAAGACTCCTTCATATATCCCAAAACTCAGCCCACTTCGTGGAAATAATCAAAGATGCTCCCATGCTATCCAACCAGATGAGCTTGGACATGGTGAGTTTGTTCACTAAGGTACCCATGGAGGAGGCACTCTCAGTAGTCAGAGACCGATTGGCCTCTGACTCATCCCTAGAAAACGGACCAGTATTCCAATAGATAATCTAATGGAGATGTTGACTTTCTGTACACAAACAACACACTTCAGAATGGGATCACACATATATCGACAGGATGAGAGCTTAGCAATAGGCTCGCCATTATCACCAGCAATGGTGAATATATACATGGAATACTTTGAGGAAATGGCATTAGAATCTATATCTCTAAAGCCAACTATATGGTTAAGGTACGTAGATGACACCTTCATACTCTGGCCACACCAGGAAGATGTAGGTATTGAGCACTGTCTGTTTCAGTTGTACTTTATTGTGTAGTTGATGTATACAAGAAAAAACTTAAAAGTTTAAGAGTGTTAAAAGACCATGTGAACTCAATAAGACCTTCGATACAGTTCACAATGGAGAAAGAGAGTAACAACACAATCCCATTCCTGGATGTTCTAATATCTCAAACAGAGCATGGGTTCAAGACATCCGTATATGCCGTAAGCCGACATTCACCAGACAGTACCTCAATTTCAACTCCCACCATCCATACAGCATAAAGAAAGGGATCGTCCGCTGCTTACAACACAGCAAAAGTCATAAGTGGCAATCCAGAGACATTAGATAAAAAATTGGTCAGTATAAGTAGTACCCTACAATGTAACAACTACCCTGGGTACATGGCAGCAGCCCCCAAAAACTGGGATAGGCAGGTACAAGAAGAGGGGGAGGAGGACAACAACACTCAGAAAACAGTCTGCCTGCCTTATGTGAAGAGGTTATCAGAGAAAATACAAAAGATCTGCCGTCCATATAACATCAGGACAACCTTCAAAAGCTTGACAACACTTTGCAGATATCTCTCCCGAGTAAGACCCCCCCCCCATAATGGAGAACATGACTAAAGACTGTGTGTACGCTATCCCATGCAGCTGTGGAAAGAAATATAAAGGAGAGACAGGCCGCCCCCTTAAGGTAAGGCTTCAAGAACACCAGAAAGCTGTAACACAAGAGGAAGTGGAAAAATCAGGCATGGTTGACCACATATGGGATCAGGTTGAGATCATAGACAAGGAACACCATTGGAAAATTCGTAAACTTAAGGAATCAGCACATATGCTAGGCCAAAAAAATCTGAGCCGACCAAGCATAGAAATGAATACAATATGGGAACCAGCAATAAGGAGTGCCAGAGAAAAGTGATAACAACAAAATTGCAATATGAGCTCTGGTAAAAACTGTTTGATAACAGTAAAAATGGTTGCATTAGGTTTATAATACCCAGAAAATCATACACAGATGTCCTCAAGGACACATGGCACAGTGGATAATGGCGTTGGTTAGATCCAGTGACAGCACCCAAAGAGTGTGAGTTCAATACCCGGTTAAGGCAATGGTGAACTTTCAGAGGGAACAATTACATTAGATGTCCTATCTTGAAGGTTAACTCCACAGATTGCACGCAGACAGCTTTGTGTATATTTTTGCAGCATGTTTTCATTAAGACATGTCTCATTAAATAATTTAGACAACATAATCTTAGTGTTTTTCACTTAACATGTCAAAATTTAATTTTCAGATGAATACAACAATTTTGTCTTAGAAAAAACAAGACCCTGATGACAACATTGTGCTAATGTCGAAAGTACTCAAAATAAAATGAATACGTATCAGCATTATAATTTTCTTTCTTGTTTAATAAGGCTATTAAGAAACTTGTCGATAATTATGAGAAGATCCTATTAAAAATATGAAGACAAAACTTGTCTAAATTATTTAATGAGACATACATATATATGAGGGTCATTCAATAAATAAGGCAAATTTTTCGGTATAAGGACTTCTAATACAGATAGAAGCTTACTCTTTTTTATTTTATACATATATATACATATATACGAGGGTCATTCAATAAATAAGGCAAATTTTTTGGTATAAGGACTTCTAATACAGATAGAAGCTTACTCTTTTTTATTTTGTACATATATATACATATATACGAGGGTCATTCAATAAATAAGGTGAATTTTTCGGTATAAGGACTTCTAATACAGATAGAAGCTTACTTTTTTTATTTTTTTGTTTCACTTCTTTTTCACATGGATTTAATTTCTTTTGCAGATTAAAAAAATCTTTCAGAGTTTTGGCGATTAACAAAGATGGCCGACCAAGAAGCATGCTCCAGGATTGAACAGCGGTCAGTTATCAAGTTTTGGGTTGCTGAAGGGTGAAAACCAGTTGAAATTCATAGGAGAATGTCAACTGTGTATGGTACCACATGTTTCAGCCAAAAAAATGTCTACAAGTGGGCTAAATTGTTTAAAGAAGGATGGAGCAGTGTTGAGGATGAAGACAGGCCTGAGGGGCCAACAGAAGTGAGGTTTCCTGAGGTCATCGAATCAGTCAATGACCTCATTCAGTCTGACAGAAGGGTGACAGTGGATGACATTGCAAGGACTTTAAGCTGTTGGGACAGCACACAAGTTCAGCTGCCGGAGGGTGCCAAAGATGCTTACTGCAGAGCACAAACAGCACAGCAGCCCAAACGGTGCAGACCATCAACGAACTGGGCTGGGAACTGCTCCCTCATCCCCCTTACAGCCCAGACCTTGCCCCTTCAGACTTTCACCTGTTTGTTCCCTTGAAAGCGTTCACGAGAGACACAAAGTTTAAAAGTGACGATGAAGTTAAAAGTGTTGTGAGCGACTGGCTGAGACATCAGTCCAAAGATTTTTACGCTGAGGGAATGCGGTTGCTTGTGCACAGATGGGAAAAGTGTGTGACAGTGCTGGGAGACTACGTTGAAAAATTTTTAAAAAGTAAACTTCTATCTGTATTGGAAGTCCTTATACCGAAAAATTCACCTTATTTATTGAATGACCCTCATATATATATATATATGTCTGAAAGAAGAAATTTATATATATATATATATATATATATATATATATATATATATATATAAATTTCTTCTTTCAGACATCTTTCATAGAATACAGCCAACAAGTAAGATGTAATTAATTTTTATAAAGTTTTTTTCAGCATCCTTACATTTTTTGGTTTTGTAGGAGTAAGGGAATAAAAAAATTGTCCATAATTTTTATTGCTCCAAGCACTTTCAGCCACTTCTATAGCCATTTTCAAGGATGTTTTGTCTCTGATAGTTTTGACTGTTATATTGTAATTTATATTTGTGTTGTTTTGAATAGGAGTGTTCATTCTGAGCTTTCATGTGCTGCATATGACTGGAATCTTGCTATTTTTAAATAACTTTTAACACTCTTAAACTTTTAAGTTTCTTCTTGTATACATCAACTACACAATAAAGTACAACTGAAACAGACAGTGCTCAATACCTACTTTATAGAGCAATATTCTTAAATATTATCATAGAAAGATAGAGCCATATATGAGTGCGATGTGCTTGTGTAAATATATAGAGAGAGGGAGAAAGAGAAAATCTGAACTTAGAAATTAACTCTGCATGGTGATTAGTAGTTTTACCTGGACTATTAAACTTTTAGATGATTTTTGTTGTTAGTATATTTTGGGAGATATCCATAATAAGGAGTTAATTTTTTTTGCAGAAAAATGTTGGCAAGCAAAAAAAAAAAGTAGATAATTTTTTCCTTGCCAGCATTTTTCTGCAAAAAAAATTAACTCCTTATTATGGATATCTCCCAAAAATATAATAACAACAAAAATCAACTAAAAGTTTAATAGTCCAAACAGATCCTGGGATCTAGCTAGTTAACTCTAGAGTGGGTGTATTTGATCAGCAAGTTTGGTCAAAAGCTAACAAATATTATTTGTTTAATAATCTTCTATTTAATTTTTCTGTAGTTGAGATCATTTTCTGGTTTCCTGGGAGAATTTAAACATTGATGTCTTCTTAGTGCTTTTGGCTTTCTTAAGTGTTGATAGGACTATGCATTGTGTTCCTTTAATAGTTTTCAAGTTTCATGCTTTCATTGATATCGTCATGTTTTTTTTAGTATTGGGTCTTTGCCTGTTAATTTGTGGTCTCATCATTTATTTTTCATTACATTTTTTAACTGTTAGTTCCCCAATATTAGGCCCAAGGGCCTCTCAAAGTAGAGGGTTAGTGAGTGAGATTGTTGTGAGGGAAAGGGGAAATAAGAGTGTATTATGATGAGTAGGATAGGTGTTGGTTGGTCAAGATTTTAGTTGTAAGGGAAGCATTCTCTGAGGAGTTTGTTTAACAAAATAAGTTCTGGGGAAGAAATTGAGTGGAACGTGATTTTTATCAAATGAACACAAAAGGAGTGAACATGGCATAGTGAGGGTTCTAGCTGTGGAGGTGTGAACTGGTTGAACTAAGGAATGTACCTTGCCCGAACATCTGCTATAGTAATAGTGATATAGATTTTGTATGTTATCTATAGATATATATCTGAGAAAGGACGTCAATATCATTAAAATATATATATTATTCTGTAATTGATTCAGTTCTTTCTTTCTTATTTGGTTTTTGTTATATATTTCTGTATAACTGTTACTTTATTCAATCTTGTTTATATCTGTTGAACAAGGCCAATATTGTTACATGGCAACATTTTTGAAAGACTCAGTGAAACTAAACTTACTCTCAGGGGCTTGTAAGAACGCCACACTAACCAATACGTGACAAGTGCCTCTACTTCACCATGATTTTTACAGAAATGGCACCACCAAAAATAAAACATTTATTTATAATTACTATTTTCCAAGAGTATTCGTTTAAAATGGATTCCATTTTCAGAGGACGAATGCATCAGATCATTTTAATGTCCTCCAGCTGAATGCTACATCCAAAAAGCTTTATTTATAACCAAGGCAGTGTCAGTTTTATTTTTGTCACTTGTAAAACACGACCATTGCTCTTGCCGCTGCAGTTGTCATGATATGTGTTGGCTGTGTTGAGTGATAGTTGCAATTTGAAGGAACCTACAGTTGTTGAGCTTTTGGGGCAAAATGATAGAAAGGAAAAGGTGAGAAAAATTATAAATCAGGTATGAAAAATAACAAGTTTTATTCTGACAGATAAATCAAGTTGTACAGAGAATCAGCTACTGCATTGTCATAATTTATATTTTGCATACACACAACACACATGCACACATAAATATGTGCACACACACATTCATTTTTGTGGGGGTGTAATAGCCATTGGTACAGAAAGTGGAATTGCCAAGCTGAATTCAAATTCCAGTTGATTCCATTTTGTTAACTTCATGCTAATGCTCTTGGAACAGACATGAATCTATCTTCCTCTACCTCAGGGTTAAATATCAGAGTAGACTGTGCTCTCTTGCCTTGGTTGGCAGCCAGTTTAGGAAGAGGAAAATTTTGAATTCAAAACTGAGGAAGGGTATTTGAAAACTTCATGGCATACTGCATGATTTTTCTGTTATTAGTTCTTCCAAAAGGTGTGGCTGGTTCTACACAAGCCTTCACCATTATAATCAAAACACTGAATGATTTTAGAGAGAGCAATACAAATGCAAATGGATGTTTACCTATGTTTCATAGATTATACAAAAGTGTTTGATAAAGTATGTTACTAAGAACTGTTGGAACCGCTTTGACATATTTGGGGAGGATATTAGAATAATCCAGAACCTATACTAGCAGCAAACTACCTACATATGGATAGAAAATGACTGAGATCCGAAGACTTATTGGGATGGCCAAGGACACATTCCAAAAGCTGGGCAGAGTATTGTGAGACAGGAGGATTTCTTTGGTAACACAGAAAAGAATACTGAGCTGTTACGTGATATTTGTCCTTCTTTACAGCAGCAAATGTTGGATGATTTCATCAAAGATGAAGAAGAGACTTAAGGTGACGGAGATGTGGTTCTACAGAAGGATGCTAAGGATATCATGGACCAAGCATGTGAGCAACGATGAGGTCTTAGAGAGGATGCAAACAAGGAGGAGGTTTATACTTAATATCAGGAAGAGGCAGCTGAAGTTTCTAGGACACATAATGAAGAAGGCGGGCCTGGAGAATCTGATATGCATGAGTTGAATAGAAGGAAAGAGAGACAAGGGAAAAGGACGCATGACATACCTAGTGGGCTTAAGCAAATGGATAACAGAACATAGTCTGGGGGAGATAGCAGAAGGAAGGAACTTGTTAAGAGCTGCAAGAGATAGTGGATGTGGAGAGCCATGATCACCTATGTCCTGAATGGACATGGCACATAAAAAGAAAAGAAAGAGTATAAAAAATAGAAAGGGGTGTAAGACAAAGATGTGTCTTCTCACTGAACTTATTCAACTGAAACAGTGAAGTGATTCTGAGAGAATTAGAAGTCCTATCAGGATTCATTATAGGCAGTTACAATTTTAACTACATAAGTTATGCAGACGGAACAGTGCTCATAGCAGATATATAAAGGAAATTATAAGAACTCCTACAGAAGGTAGTGAAGTAATGCAAGAAGAAAGGATTAAACATCAATTGCAAGAAGACATAATGCATGGTTGTTAGCAAAAGGAACAGCCCAACATGCAAGTTACAAATTGGAGATACCAAAGTCAAGAAAGTACAACAAATCTAGCTATCCGGGAAGTATTTTAACAAAGAATGGAAAGTGCAGCATTGATATCTGAAGGCACATTGGAATAATGAAAGATGCCTTCCAGAAGCTAAGCAAAGCATTAAGAAACAGGAAGATTTTGTTAGAAACAAAGAAATGAATATTAAACTGTTACATGATATCTGTCCCCCCTACATGACAGTGAATGCTAGACAATCTCCTGATAGATGAAGAAGAGACTTGAAGCAACAGAAATGTCATTCTACAGCAGGATGCTGAGAATACAATAAACTGAACAGGTGAGCAACAGTGAAGTTTTAGAGAAAATGGGAACAAAAAAGACACTTATTATTACCTTCAAGAAGAGTTTAAATATTTTTGGTACATAATGAGGAAAGAGTGCTTGGAATGTTTTATACTCACAGGACATATTGAAGGCAAGAGGGAGAGAGAGAAACAATGCATAACCTAACTAGTCAGTCAGTTATGTGCCATGTGTGATACACACTTAGGTGATCATGTATCTTTCAATACACTCTGACAGCATTCTGGTAATAAAAATAACATTTCTTGTTCCAGTGTTTTGAACAGAGCCACATTGTTTTTGCCCTATTTCCAGTCTAGTTCTGCTATGAGCTCGAATCATTAGAATCATAATAAGTTTAGTTATATGACTCATTAAATCTAGAGTCTGATGGAGCTTGCATTCATTTGTACCTGATTTCTTTGGCATCTCTATAAAGATAAAGGTAGATCTACCAAAGTTTTCTGGTATTTCAATGCTCTTAAATATTTCCTCTTTGAGTAGTTTTATTGATTTGAAAATTATCCAAGGCTGCTATGATCTCTCTTACAATCCCATTTAGTTCTTCTGCTTTGTTCCTGTTCATCTTGGTCAGTGACAAATCTTATACATAGATTTTAATACTTCTGATTCTTCCATCTTTTTATGCATTATTGGTTTCACTCCTCTGTTGTCATGAGAGCACTCTTATGAATCTTCAACTTTGAAATATCATTTATTTATCCATTGTGAGTTTCCCTTTTTAAATTTTATGCATCCTGCTAAAGAGCCCATTTTCTGTCTTTCAATTCCATTTATCTCTTTTTTGCTTTAAATCATTTCACCCCAAGCAAGGCAATAAAGCCACTAAAACACAACTGAGTTTGAAATAATAAGGGGAAAAGAAAAACATAATTGTGGAGAGAGAGCAATAAAAGAACAGGAATTTTAGAAGATAAAAGATAACAAATCTCATTGCATTTAAATTTTTGAAGATCAAAGTTGATCGGAAAGCAAGAGGCTGGAAGAGAGTTTCACAGGTGAGACATATGAAAGAAGAAACTGCTAACATAGAATTTATGGCTACATTTAGCCATTTCAACTGTAAAATTATTAGACCATGCTACCAATCTAGTACCATGCTTAAATTTATAAAATTGAGGGATCAAAGAGAAAAGCTCACAGAACAATTACCATGAAAGTATTTATAGAAAAGGCACAGGGAAGCTACGTTACCATGGTGGGAAAGTGACTGAAGTTGAGATGCCAGTTTAGGACCGATAACATTGCAGATTCTTCTTTGTATTTTATCAAGAATCTCTAATCTTTTTATGCATGCCTGCTATTTCAGTGTTCTGTAGCATTTATATCTCTGCACAATTCTTGTTGAGTCATGCATCTTATGCTTGTTTGCATCTGTTTCTGATGTCTTTGTTTAACATCTTATATTTTCTGCAATTCTATGACATTATAATTTCTCTTTTTCATTTGTTTGAGGATTTCATCTGTCATCCACTTCTTTTTTCTTATCTCTCTTTCCTTGGGATGATTACTTTTGCTGATATCACTAGTTCTTCCCTTAAAATATTCAACTTTGAATTACTCGCCCCTTATAAGATTTTATATCTGTTCTTAACTGCATCAGCATATGTTTGTCTAAAAAATGAGATAGTTATGTTGACGGCTGTATTTTAGTTCAGATATTACTTTAGATTTCTTTAATTTACATAATTTCATCATTAATTTGTATATGAAAGGGAGGTAATCACTCCCACAGTTGGCACTTGAATATATTCTAGAAGACAGAACTGCATATCTAAAACTTTTACTGATTGCTAGGTAGTTTATCTTGCTCTTGCTGTCTGCTTTTGGGCTTTACAATATCTATTAGGTTGGTGCAAAAATAATGTTGTTTTCTCACGTGAAGTTGAATGTCAAAAAACGACATTATTTTTGCACCAACCTAATACAAGAATCTTGGGTATTTTTGAAACCAGATGTTGTTGGTAATGGACCCATTTTTCTCTACATTTGTTATGCAAATCAAGTCCATATTTGCCATTTATTTTATTATCTTATTCCTTATGTCATGATGATGATAATAAATTCCTGCAATCTTTATTGACTTTTGACATTTTCTCATGTGTTTTAAAACTTGTTTACTTCTTCTGTGTTTTGTGATGATAGTGCATAAACTATTATGGTAGCTTCATTTTAAATTTCATTGGAATAACTCTGACAGTTGCCAGTATCCCAGAATATCTTTCCACTTGTTTTTATTTAATATTAACCCTATTACTTTTGCATTTTTTCTCTCTGCTTGCTTATATGATTCCAGTTCATTGTTTGTCAAAACCCTACTGTTTATCCATCTAGCTACACATATTCCCAGAATGTTGATATTAACCTTTCCATTTCCTGTTTGACATTTTTAACTTCTCACATCGGTATAATGTCCTAACATTCCATGTGTCTATTACTATTTTGTCTTTGTTGTAAACAGTCACTGAATGATGGTCAGGCAACACCTGTCACATATGTCTTTCCATATTGGGCAGGGAATCACTTACAAAGGAGCTGACTCCATTCGTATTGTTTTATTTTCAAGTTGTGTATTGTCAATTGTTCTTGGGAAAGATAGTGGAGTAGTTTCCTGTTGCCTTCTCTGTAGTGACTTTATTGGAATGCCAGTTCTAGTTAACCTGCATTTGGCTCTTTTGAGTTCATGCACTCTTTGGTAGGGCTTATTCTATGTTTTTGGTAAACACCCTCCTCATCCCTTTTAAAGTGGGTCAAGGGAGTCAGTTTGATCACTAAGAATCCAATAAAATGTAGACACTTATTCACAAATAACAAAAAAAAAGGTATTGGTGAATCTTCAAAGAACAGTTCAACCAACACCAAGGCTGCCAAAAGAAAAAAACATGAAAAGACAAAAGAAAACAAAAATGAAAGACCAAGCAAACCAAGAAAAAAGCCAAAAGAAGGGAAAGGTAACACAAAAAGAAAAAGACAGACACCTACCTATGCAAAAATCTAAAGTGCTCAATGCCTCTAAAATTAAACCAAGACAGATTAGTAATGCTAAAAAAGCAAACAACTCACAGGAACACAACTCCAAATTGTAACTTTAAGTTTCATTCCTATTGTTAGACTCAGAATCTCAAAAATCAGAGTTAGAATTTGAATTTAATTGAGTGCTGTTTGGTTTGTGGGTGTATATATATATATATATATATATATATATATATATATATATATATATATATAAATGTCATGACCTATATTAAAAATTTTTGTTTTTTTCTGGTGAATTTGATTTTATATAGGTCACATTTGATTGGTTAATCACAGCAAAGTGCACAAGTCTATTTTTTAAAGCATTCTACTTTTTGAAATCAAATTAATCTTTCACTCGCCAGTAGTTTAACATCGGCTGAAGAGACACATTTATGGCGCTGAAACATAATTGTAATTGTGTAGCAATCTTTAATAACATGTTTTAACATCCTAAAATAAATAACATATATATAAAGTGGGTAGTGTCCAGGTTTTTGTCCTGGTCCATTTTATAAAATCTAAACAAATGACAAAATATCAGAATTTAGCAGAGAATATTTCTTTTTCAGGCTGAAAACATTTTACCACCTTCTTGTGTGTGTTTATATATATATATATATATATATATATATATCTTAAAAAGATAAGACCACTGATTGGAACACTACCCCAGTTTAAGATATTAAATCACTCTGCAGGTTTGGTTTTCCAATTTGAAATTGAGCACTTTGAGCATGTATATTTTTAACAAATATTTCAGTGTTTGTTTATTTCGGCATATATATATATATATATATATATATATATATATATATATATATATATAAAGAAAAAAGGAAAACTTAGATGATTCATTTCATCCTCTGATAGACTTTATCAAAGCAAATGTGCTTTGATGAAGTCCATCAGTAGACAAAACATGTCTGCTAAGATAAGTTTTCAATTTTCTATTTGTCTTTATTCATACTATCTTTTATAGATATATTTTAAGTTATATCTGACATTTTACACACACACATCTCTCTCTCTTTGTATATAAAGAGAGAGAGAGAGAGATACAAGAGTGTATCATTAATTCTTTAAATTGATACATTAATTGAATTTTGAACTGAAAATTACAATGTATAATGATTAATTTATGTAATGAAAAATTCCTGTTGATTAATTTTGAAATTTCAATCTCTGATGTGTAAAATAAATGCTTTCTTATTACTGGACTTATTGATGTGCCTCCATGTATTTGTAATAAAAATCAAATGTATAAATAATTTTCAGGTTTAAATTTAGAATTCTATTTAAATCCTTTACTTAAACTGTATTTACAAGATTGCAACATTAACCAAAATAAATTTCAATAAAATGTTGCAAGAAATTAGGCAATATATTATATCCAGTCTTCAACCTTCTCTGAACAAAATGTTTTTTTTAATTTTTTACATACAAAGCAAAAGAAAAACTAACAAAATTACAATAAAATTTAAATATTTATATCAAACTTGCTGAAAATATTTTTGTCAAAATAAATATATACAATTTTTTTTTCAACAAGATTTATATTACTTGTTTAAATAAATTATATTTTCTTGTGTAATCTTAATTGAATTTTCTTTACCTTTTCTTTTTTAATTTTTTTGCTAACAATAAACTGAATGCAAACAAGGTTTATTTAAAAAAATCTGCCCATCATACAGTTGGTCTATTTATAAACAATCAAATTGAAAATCTGGTTGATTAACTCACATTCACATATGTGTGTGAGGGACACACACACACACACACACACACACACACACACACACACACACACACACACACAATCCCTATATAAATTGAAAAATAGAGAAAACAAGATATATTTTAGCATCACTCATATTGTTTGTTTTGTTTTTCATATTGAAACTTAATGTAAATTATTATTTACATTCACAAGACCTTAGGGCACCTCAAGATGGTGTAATGGGTAGCAAGCTTGTCTCGCTAGAACAATTACAACTGAGTAGTGAGTTTGATCCTCACTAGGTGTCCCATACTTTCGGCCTTGTGCCACATCTGAGCTATGCTTGGAAAATCACTACATTCACAAGACCTCTTTATTTTCCAGGCTTGATCACATTCAAAAGCATCTACATGGCTTTGTGGGTGATGAATTATTTTCCACTCTACAACCCCTTCTCACAGATGAAATGTTGCAAGCCTCTTGCTACTCTATTGCTATTTCCATGAAAAATGTTCTGACAAGCTACATTCCTTAGTTCCACAAGTTCAACCCTTCACAGATAAGACACATCATGCCATGTACATTGAGACAAATCATCCCCATTCCCTTCATATTCTATTAGTAAGAAGGAAGTTCCATTCAGAGAGTTTCTTCCCAAGAACCATTACTTTGTGTAACAAAGTTTTGAGAGAATGCTTCCCAGGCACTATAATTTTAACTCCTTAAAGTCCACAGCTAACTGTTTTCTTTCCTACATACCCTCATCATCAGCACTTCTTACCTCCTCCTCTTACATTCATACAGCAACCACATTCAGTAAATCTCTACCTTGAGTGGCTCTTGGGCCTTGTATTAGATGAAGAGTTAGTAAAAAAAAATAGAATATCAATGTTCCCTAATAGGACTACTTTTCTATTTCGAATGGTAAGAGTCATATGCAGATGTTAATAAATAGGTGCAAATATTTTCTTCAAATGTGACATATAATTAAGATATACTCATTTACAATTACACTAATAGAAAAACTGCACAATCACTTCCCAATGCTTTACATATTTATATGTGCATTAAATATTGCTGCCACATCGAGTCTGGTGTTTTTATCATGTATTTAGAGATTCTTGATAAAATACAAAGAAGAATCTGCAATATTATTGGTCCCTACCTGGCATCTCATCTTCAGTCATTTTCCCACTGCCGTAAAGTTGCTTTACTGTGCCTTTTCTATAAATATGTTCATGGTTATTGTTCTGATGTGCTCTTCGCTATGGTACGTAGACTTTATGAATTTAAAAGCAATACTAGATCTCATCATTTTACAGTTGAAATGTGTTGTAACCTAAGGAAGAGAATAGAATATATCAAACAAAGGTTGGTAATGAACGATAATACTTAGGACAAGCACAACACATATAAGAATCGCCAGCAGTGCGTAGAAGAAGTAGTCAACTGCTAGAAGTAAGTCAAGTGAATTCCACAATGAATCTCCAACTGCAGACCAACACATACAGTATTCACTACTGTATTTATGGGAATGGGGGCATACCCATTATCATCTGTAGTTATGCTGCAACAAAATGGTTAAATGTAGCCATATGTTTTACGTTAATAGCTTCTTCTCTTGCTCTTCTCACTTGTGGAACTCTCTTCTGGTTTCTTACTTTCCAGTCAAATTTGATCTTTAAAAATTTAAATGCAATGTCAATCATTACCTTATGTCTCCTTAATTCCTGTTCAGTTATTATTCTCTCTCCTTAATGTTTTTATTATTCTCATATCCTTTCACATTCAATAACCCTTTTGCATCTTAGTGGCTTTATTGCCTTGCTTGGGGTGAAATGAATAAAAAAAATATTGTTCTTCTGAATACAGAAACTGTGGTATTTCAGAAGAGGTTTATAAGTGCTTAATATGAAGAAAGTTTAAATAGCATCAAAAGTTGGATACCTGCTTTCATTGATGGACAAAAAAAAGCACCATTTTTTTGGATGAGAAAGCCTCAAGCTATATAACTGGGGCGGCCAAACTGAAGCTCATTTGTCACCTGTGGATATTTGGCAATTAACGTACTGCATGTTGCAATATGTTGGGTAAGGTCTTTTGTCTTTACAGTTGGTATACAAAAAAAATTTCAAGCTTTATATTGACTAGGCATGAACTGTGATTACATAGCATTACAAGAATTCAAATTCTAATTATAATACAATATTTGAATGGAGGAATGGTGAGATGCAGTGGGGTTAAAGAATTCAAATTCTAATTATAATACCATATTCGAGGGAAGGAATGGTGAGAAGAATTGTTATTAAAGAATTCAAATTGGAAATATAATACAATATTCGAGGGAAGGAATTGTGAGATGCAGTGGGATTAAATAATTCAAATTATAATTATAATACCATATTTCATGTAATGAATGGTGAAAAGCAGTGGAATTAAAGAATTCAAATTGGAAATATAATACAATATTCGAGGGAATGAATGGTGAGAACCAGTGGGATTAAAGAATTCAAATTTTAATTATAAAACCATATTTCATGTAATGAATGGTGAGTATCAGTGGGATTAAATTATTCAAATTCTAATTATAGTACAATATTCGATGGAAGGAATGGTGATATGCAGTGGGATTAAAGAATTCACATTCCACTTGTAATACCATATTCGAGGGAAGGAATGGTGAGATGCAGTAGGATTAAAGAATCCAAATTTTAATTATAAAACCATATTTCAGTAATGAATGGTGAGAAGCAGTGGAATTAAAGAATTAAAATTGGAAATATAATACAATATTCGAGGGAAGGAATGGTGAGAAGCAGTGGGAATAAAAAATTCAAATTATAATTATAATACAATATCTGAGGGAAGGAATGGTGAGTATCAGTGGGATTAAAGAATTCAAATTCCAATTACAATACCATATTCGAGGGATGGAATGGTGAGTATCAGTGGGATTAAAGAATTCAAATTCCAATTACAATACCATATTCGAGGGATGGAATGGTGAGATGCAGTAGGATTAAAGAATTCAAAATCTAATTCTAATACCATATTTGAGGGAAGAAATGTTGATAAGTAGTGGGATTGAAGAATTCAAATTGTAATTATAATACCATATACCTTTTGATGGAAGCAGTGGGATTAAAGAAATGTTAGGTTACAAGTATTACAGAGGAATAGTTGTTTTATGCCTGTTAAACATTTGAAGATTATGATGTACATCTCTTATGTTTAGCAAGTTCGCCAATCACTGATAGAAATGAAAGAAACAATGACTAAAAAATGGCAGGTCTAAAATCTATTCTTATTGTCAAATCATTTTCTTTCTATGACCTTTGAATCATGACTGAATTTGATTGATTGGGTTTTTTTATGGCTTATCAACCATTTGTGGGTTATTTAAAGACAAAATAGTTTGAATAATTCTTCTTCTTTGTAAGTGGATATTACATTAACAACTTTTAGTAAGTGGATATTTTATTAACAATTTTTTTTTTGTTTGAGAATAATGATTTTTGCAGCTATAGATCTGACCATTTAATCCCTAGCTGAAGAGAGGAGAGAATTTCAATCATGAAATCAAGAAATGTTTTAGAAAATCTCTTACAAAAGATTTCTTTTATATTTTTAACATTGATTGGCAGGTTATCCCAGAAGATAAGATAGCAGATCTAATAAATTCTATATTTAAAACAGAATAAATTTGAAACTGTGATCATTGTAAACCCAGCAAATTTTAATTTGCAGAATAAAATATTCTTGACTTGTTTAAATTGTTGAAGAAGTATCTTGTTTGATAACAGAAGCATAGCTGAGAAACAGTGTCCCAAGAAATGTATAAACAGATAAACAGTTTTTAAATTTTAATGATTTTATGAATTCAACTTTTTTATTTTTCATTGTGTTTTATAATTATATCATCGTCATGAGTCCCGTAAACTGTTAAGGTCATAGGAGCATCACATGTACTGCAACTGTAACAGATAACCTGATGGAGCTCATCCCTTTTCAGGCTGGTTTTCAATTCAGAGTTGTTTGTCTGCTAGACTGGTTGTTCGATGAGATTAAATAACTCATAAATGAAGGAAGATGGACTATTGTCCTTTCCAAGGGGATTTGTGAAAAAGCGAATGCAATGGACTAAGCCAGAATTTGAACTCAGCTTGCTGCTTCCACTTTCTACTCTGATATTCATTACACTACCTGTACAGTCCTTTATGGATTCAACTTTGAAATGTTACTGTTTTATAATTAAAACCATGAGTCTCATAATCTATCTGGGTTGCCAGAACACATGTTCTGCAGCCATAGCAGCAGTAGTTATGTTTAGGGCAAAATAGTCTGCAAAAGTCCAAACTTCTTCCAGCTCGTTTTGAATTCAGAGTTGTTCTTCTCCTAGACCTATTATCCTATAACCTAGAGTCATTTATGTATTTAACCTTTCAATTCTACTGTTTAATAATCCCATTCATAATCACAATTTGAATAACTCATTTGGGCTGTAGGGGCACCTCATGTACTGCAGCTGTGTGCTCAGTTTGTAATTCATAATTCAGCGTTTTTGTCACTTTTTATTCAGGAATTATGGAAAAATCTTCTTGAAATCATTAAAGATTTTAAAGAAACAATAATTGTTACCAGTTCCAAAATAAAGGATTACTTGCCACATGATTATTGTAGATTTTACATAGAGCAGATTGGTTGATATTAGTTTGTATTGAAAGCACAAGGATTGATCAAAAACCATTTCTGTTCTGATTTTAAAACTATCAGTCAAAATTACTAGTTTTTAAAGGTTTTTTTTACAGTTATAAACCATAAACTATTGAATAACCCTGGAGAAAAATTTGTGGAGTTATTTTTGCTTTTTCTACCCATAATCCTCTTTCAAAATGGCAGCCTCTCTGGATATATGTCAAAAGCAGAGCTGTCATAGAATATTTTGTTTTCTGGAAGGTGAGTGCTGCAATCAATCAAAGGAGGTTAGTGAAAGTTTATAGAAAGACTGTACTTGAAGTAACCACACTAAGGAGATGTGCTAATGACAAACAGAAAGGAGAAACAGACCTAAGTGTCAAGCCCTGCAGTAACAGGCCAGCTGCTGAGTATACAGTCAAACTAGCTAATGTTTTCAGTACAGCTGACAGAAAAATCACAATTGCAAAATTCTGAGATCATTCAGGTCAGCCATGTTAGTACTTGTAGCTTTGTGCAGTCTCTTGGTTACTCAAAGGTCTGTGAAAAGGTCTTGTAGGTTCCAAGAATGATGATGGAATCTATGGATGAGCAGAGTGTGGTTGTTTCCCAAGATCTTCTAGAGTGCTGACATAACATTTTCATTTCAATCTCTATTAGGAATCACTGCTAAGGACATCTCTTCCGCAAATTTATAGACAAATTGTACAGATGCATGCTGGGATTTCTTCCTAACCAATAAAAAAGGAGCTATTCTTGGTTTCATCTGCTATATTTTTGTTCTTTCTTGTCTTTATAAACATGCACATGGTAGCATGAGAGAAAAAACAAAACAACAAGTACTGCTGGTGAGGTGAATGGAAAAAAGACAAGAATTGTTAAGATGAAAATCTTTGTATTGCCGATATAGAGGATGTGAGTAGAGTGTCTCTTTATGGGTAAGGGAAGAAACTCGGAGGAAGTGTAGCGTTGGTAGAGCCTGGAGTTGATGATTGTATTGGGTTGGTTAACTGAGCTAATGGTGGTGAAGTTGAGACAGGTTGTTTGCAAATTAGTAGAAGCTTGCCTGTTTACTGTGAATCTGTCCTAGTTGTTTATGGGTGTCATTCTTAAAAGCAAATGTGATGGCTCCTAAATTCATATGTTTTTTTTTTGGCAGCATAATTTATGATTGGCTTCTTTTATGTCATATTTTTATATGTTTTTTTTTGTGGGGATTTGTTTTAAGGGGTGGATAAGTTGCTCAGAGCATTTTGAAGCAGAGTATAAAATCTTGAAGTCAGAATGCTATAATAATTGAATGTATCCCTTTTGCATGTGAGCACAATTCTAACTTTGTGAACTTTCTGCCTTATTACTGTTATTTTATCTAGTTTTGACTTGCATATATATTGTTTGCTTAGTATTGTTTTTGCCCTGTTCATTTTCTTTTTTTTTATTGTCTCAATAATAAGAAAGAAAATGACAGGCCAAAAACTTTGTCAGTTCCATTTGTTGTGAATTTCATCAGTTATACTCTTAACCATGACCAATTGCTCCACAGAGCACTCTCTTTAATTTTCATGCATTTTGGGTTCATGAAGGAAGCACTCAGAGGACAATAAATTTTCAATGATGATGTGGTGAAAGAGGCAACACAAATATGACTAAGAAAGCAGCTAAGAAGCAGGTATACCGGCTCTTGTTCAAAAGTGGACTACTACCAATGAGAAAGGAGACTTTCAAGAACTATATTTGGAATTCTGATATTTTTGTGTTCATTTTGATATGCTTTCCTATGTTTCCACTATTAAATCTATTGTAATTAATGAAGAACAGGTATTACTTTTTGATTTACCTTTGTATTTTGTTTTTGCAGTATTTACTCTTGTAATGGAATAACTACTACTAATAATGAACAATGGGTTATGAATTGTAATGGCTGCTGTTCAGAACTTTCAAAAGAAACACACCTCTAGAACATTTTATATAAAAGTGGGCGTTACCCAGGAAACTATGCTCAGACTTATGTTGTTCTTAATTTTTATCAATGACCTTCCCAATGTCATGACTTCTTGACTCAGTATCTATGTTGACACAACTATTTACTTTTATCTTAATGGTAAGTCTGATAGGTTCAATAATGGTAACTTACATTGAAAATGCCTCCAATTTGTTGTCAACTGGGACAAGAAATGGCTTGTTAATTATAACGCTTCTAAAATCAAAACTGTTCTGTTTTAATTAACTTTGAGAAACTTTTTTGCCTTCCATCAGCATGGCTGATGCTAACCTCCAGGAGAGTAACTCATTATGGTTTTTGAGTGTAATGTTTTCACCTGATATGAATTGGAATGATTATATCAAATTACTTGCTATGGCTGCTGCCAGGAAAATTGTTGTGCTAAACAATTTTTTGCACCTGAATCTATCTTGTACCTTTATAAATCTATCATTCATCTGTGCATCTAATATTATTGCCATATCTGGTCCACTGCTTCCTGTTACATATCTATAGATTCTTGACAAAATTGAAATGAGAATCTCCAATGTTATTGGTCCTGACCTAGTATCTCAGCTTCAATATTTTTCTCACTGCCATAATATGGTTTCTCTGTGCATTTCCTCTAAATATTTTCATGTTGATTATATTGATCAGCTTTTCTCTTTGATATCTCAAATTCATGAATTTAAGTGTAGTACTAGATTGGCAGTTAGGTCTCATTCTTTTGCTGTTGAAATTGCTAGATGTAACTGTAAGTTCTATTCTAGTAGTTTCTTCCCTTGCACTATTTACCTGTGGAACTCTCTTCCAGTTTCTTGCTTTCCTGTCAACTATAATCTTCAAAAATTTAAATGCAATGTCAATCATCATCTATCTCCTTGAATCTTGTTCTTTTATTGTCCTCTCTCTGTTTCTTTCACTCTCAGTAACCCCTTGCATTGTAGTGGCTTTATCACTTTGCATGGGGTGAAACAACTAAAAGAAACTCCACACGTGGAGGATTTTTCATATATACATATATTCATATACAGAACAAGATAGTTCACAAAAGAAAAGAAATTATACTCAAGATTATCTATAGTGTGTGTGTGTGTGTGTGCGTGTGTGTGTATGATACACCACGTAGTTTGGTCTTAGTGGCTTTATCACCTTACTTGGGGTGAAACAAGTAAAAGAAATTAGAGCATAGAGAATTTTTCATTTATATATTCATATACAGAACAATATAGTTCAAAGAAGAGAAATTATACTCATATGATTATCTATAGTCTGGGTGTGTGCACATGTGTGCATACACCACATGGTTTTGTGAAGAAGTTGGTTTGAGCAGCTGCTGTCTCCCTAGAGGGGAAAACTGGTCTTCTATATACTGAATTCTGTGTCTGAGAGAGCAAAAGAGTGGAAACTTGTCCTTTCTTTTTATAGTGCTGTTTACCATACCACCCAGTGGGTATTAAGTGAAGTCCCCTAGCAGACAAGCTGGGTTAACCCCACACTACAAAACTATAACTTTATTAAATGATTAACTCATTAACTGCAGCAAAAATTGCACCTAAACAATACGACTGCAAAGGTGAAATTTCTGTCATCCACAGTTTATAGGTATTTGATATAAATATTTTATCACTTAAATGTTATTTTTTCTTTTTTTTAGTGGGTACTCATATTTGAGTAGCCGCTTCATTTATTTATTAAACAGTATATTTATTTATTTTTATCAAGGGCCAGATTAACTCCACTGACCAGGGAGGGTGGCTAATTGTGGGTCCTGCGCAGTGGATTGTGACCATCACTATCAACATTTGCTTTTTTTCTATCTACATTTATATACATTACAAATTAAACTAAGCACAACTGACTACTAAAATGTTGAAATCATTCTGGTATCTTTTTTTTTTTTGTCCAAATCCATAAATTTGTTTTGCTCATGCAAAGTCTCACAAAAACACTTTATAAAATTCATTATTTTTTATCCATAATGTTGAATGTATTAAGATTCTTCAAGTTTTTAACAAGAAAAATCTCAAGTTGATGTTAAAAATTGCCGCAAAACATTGTTGATTTATTTAAGATGGAATAATCTATTGTGACAGGTCTCTAATTATTTAAGATGGAATAATCTATTGTGACAGGTCTCTAATTATTTAAGATGGAATGATCTATTATGACATGTCTCTAATTTGTATTTAGATACATTGTATTTATTTTCAATTTTTCTAGTTGAATTGTTCACCTATATTGCATATGATCTATTAGTGTGCATAATTAGGTTACAATAAAATTTGTACTTCATATGAATACCACCTTGTGAAAATTGAGATAGGGTAGAGATCACCATATCATAGATTCAGTGGGTGAGGGGCATTAGACCCTTGTACTAATCCTGTTTTTGTCTACCAGCCTGAATATTTGAGAATTCTTTTCTTTGATTTCTCAAATATTCAGGCCAGTAGATGAAAGATGAAAATAAGTAAATATACTGTTTAAGAAATAAATAGTGTCTACTCAAATTTTGGTATCCACTAAAAAAAAAAAGAGATAAAAATAGTATTTAAGCAATAAAATCTGTCAAATTTTAAATAAAAATCCATTACTTCAGACAATTGCTGGTAACTTCTGATGAGTGGATGGAGTGATTGCTGGAGGGTCTGTCTACAAAACTCGGTTGGGATGCTGAAAATAATATCAATCAGCTAAGTGGCAAATTTTATATTTGTATTAAACATATATATATATATATATATATATATATATATATATAGACAAACCTCTCATTAATGGACTAATAGGGGGGAGGTGTGGCCCATTAAAGCCGATTGTCCATAAATGGGAAGGGATTATTTTTGAGTTATAAAAACATTATAATAACTACCAGTAGTTATGATCATAATGTAAATGCTATAAACATGTATATATGAAATAAATATATACTGCACCACATATATAATAAAGTTTTTTATTTTAAGTAGTCTGAAAGACACAATTTTCTCACAGTTTTTCACAATTTTTGTGAGAAGCCAATGTAGTAGGAAAACTATCAAGCACTCTATATAAACCTCAAACATGAGCTATGTTTTGCAGTACGTGCAAAGAACATCAGCTTACCCAGTAAAAATTTTGTTTGTGTGTAACTTTGATTTGGTTTTTGCAAAAATTTGTACGTAATTTTCAGTTTAATCAATTTTTCTGCCAAATTGGAAGTCTGGGGGGCTGGCGATTGAAAAGTTTGTCTTGACTTATAATAAATTTGCAATATGTGTGTACGATTTCATCAAAATCGGTCAAGAAATGTGAACATGCATAAATAGCATACACACACACACACACATAGATAGACACAGTTTTATAGAGATAGATATATATATCAGGTCATCCCATAAGTTCTGTCCGAATTTTGAATAAAGAAAACAAGTGACCAAATATTACATTTAATTACAGATTCAATCAACAATGTATTTTCCCTGATTATCTATGACTTCCTTCCATCTATTAACAAGCTTACTAATTCCATTACTGTAAAATTCTTTTGGCTTTGATTCGAAGAACTCACAAATGTCAGTTTTAACCTCTTCCTGTGTTACAAAAGCTGTTTCTTCCAAATGATTCTGTAAGCTACGAAACAAATGGTAGTCTGAAGGAGCAAGGTTGGGAGAATAAGGTGGATGAGGAATTTTCTCCCAACCAAGTTCTTCAATCTTTTGTGACATGATTCTTGCTGTGTGTGGTCGCACATTGTCATGATGAAACATCACCCGTTTTCAATTCACTAGAGCAGGTCTTTTTTTCCCTCAAAGCTTGGTTCAAACGCTCTAATTGCTGACATTATATTTGAGCATTAATTGTTGCATTAGGTGGTAAGAATTCAAAGTGGATTATTCTTTGGCAATCCCACCAGATTGAAAGAAGAACCTTTTGCCCATGAAGTTCCCTTTTCGGCTGTGGATAGGGTTCCTTCCCCTTTACCAAGCCACTGTCTACGACGCTTAACATTTCGATAAAAGATCCATTTGTCGTCTATCCAAAAAAGGTGAAACAAGTTGGCGAGAATGGAGAGAAGAGCAGATGTCAACTCGGGATTTGATGTTGTTTTCAGACAATTCATGAGACACCCATTTTCCAAGTTTAGGAACTTTGCCAAGTTGTTGAAGATGACGATGAACAGTTGTATGGTTTGAACTGAGAACCACTGCCAATTCCTCAACTGATAAAGCAGGATTTTCTTCAAGGGCTGCTTCAAGAAGCTTTTCATCAAACTCAACTGGACGTCCGGTTCGATCTTCATCTTCAAGGATGAAATCTCCACCTGTGAATTTTGCAAACCATCTTCTGCAAGTTCTTTCATTCACACATTCCTCTCCATAAACTGAGTGAATGTTTCTAGCTGCTTCGGCTGCTGAGTTTCCTTTCTTGAACTCATAAAGCATTATGTGCCTCAAATGATTCTTGGGTACTTCCATGTTAGCAGGGTTTTAATCAAACAAAATTTAATTTTATTGTTCTCTGAAATAAAATTTCATCAGTTTAAATGCATCTAAACATAAAAATAATGTTCAGCTCCATTAGACATTATAAAATACTCTTTAAATTTCGTTCATTTTAACAAAAAGTTAAAAT
>OZ038484.1:122732807-122977807 GCA_964036315.1 Acanthosepion esculentum | reverse complement strand
AACAAAACAACAAAAATTGTTTTGAGCATCAATTATAATCGTGTCACACACACGCACGCATGCACACACACACACACACACACACACACACACACACACAAATGTGAAGAATGTGGTTTTACTATTGCACAAATATCTTTTTTATGAATTTATAAAATCAATCATTGTGAATTAGTTTTTTTTAGTGTAAGGAGAATAGTGAAAGAAATTAAACATTTTGTCAATGAAAAATGATAAAAACTAAAACATTAGGATTTCAGTTTATCTAATGAAAAAGTCGAGTGACTGTTAACATTAATATCTTTATTGAGTTTTTGACTATCAACAGATGTGTTCAGATCCCTATAAAAAAAAAAAAATTAAATTTTACACCATTTGATACAGTAAATTTAAAAAATAATTTATTCAGACAGAAATTTGTTTTCTGCTGATATTTTTCTCTTGCTATCAAAAGATTTAATATACAATTTGTTTTTAGTTTTCAATTTTTGACCTCCTGGATTATTTTTTCTTAAGAAGCCCACTTCAATATTGTATTCCAAATAACTTTTACAAAGAATAAAATACTCTTTGTTAAAACATAAACAAAAACCTATTTTCCTTCTGATGTAATGGAATAACCTGTCACCCCTGCGAGTGACTATACTATAGGTAGTAACTACCTATAAGTATCTGTAAGTCAACGGACTACAGAGTCTAGCTGAAATCTTTTTTTTAGCTGTTCTGGTCAAACTCTCTGGCTCCAAGCAGAGAGGATCCCCAGACGAGGATATGCAGAAGGGCAAAGTCTCATCTCAGGAAACAGCTACCCGACCCCGTTTTATATGGGATCTATAAGGAATTTTTGACTGACCCTACAGGCTTGGATACCCCACATTAAATTAAGCCCTGTACCACATCTGATCATGTGGGGAGGTTAGTAAATATACTAGCTGGAATCTTTTCCATCTGTGCTGGTCAAACTCTCTGCCTTCGGGCAGAGAGGAATCCAGATGAGGCTATGCCCAAGACCTGATCCATTTATGTGGGGATGTTTTGGCTGAGCCTACGGGCTCGGGAACTCCACGTTAAATTCAGCCTTGTGTCACATGTGATTGCATGGGGCAGTTGCTAGATACCATCTAGCTGGAATCTTTTCCAGCTGTGCTGGTCAAACACTCTGCATCCGCGCAAAAAGGATCCCCAGACGAGGCTATGTCGAAGGGCAGCTACCCGACTCCATTTTATACAGAGTTTATGGGGAATTTTGGGCCAAGCTTACGAGCTCAGATTACCCCACACTAAACTCAGCCTTGTGCCACATCCTACCTCGTGGGGAGGCTGGTAAATATTGTCCACATGGAAGATGACACTCTTTTGATTGGCCAATTTCAACTGCTACCCTTAATCTGAAATTGGAATGAAAGCAGTGATGGAACATACCCTGAATCCATCATAAAAATTCAGGATGTGGAATTAGGAAATACAAAACGCTTCATATACATTGGAGTATGAATCAGTTATAGCAAATTTAGTATAGGATAAGTACTCTTTCAATCCCAACAGGTAAACAGCATCACCTATGGATGCAGTACACTTCTCTGGGACTTTTTGCTCCATATTGTTATAAACAATCCATTTTTCATTACCTGTGATCATTCTTTTCAAAAATGCATCCTTTAGAATTATAAATAGAAATTCAGTCTATTAAATTTTTTCTGTTAAATCATGAAGCACTCAAACATAGCGATTCACATGTCCAAGTCGTTTTCAAATGCCTTACAACACTCATATGAGATGTGGAATATCTCTGCAATGTCCTGTTCTGTGTGACTGGATTATTTTTAATTAGCATGTTGATGTGGTCATCATCAGTGACTGCAAGCTTGCCAGCACATTCTTGGTTTTCCAGATCAAAATTCCCACTTCTTAACCTCATGAACCACTTACAAACAGAAATCTCATCTCTGGCACTATCTCTATAAATAGCACATATTTTTTTGTTGTTTGTATAATATTTTTCTTCCATTTTCACTTTTAACATCAAAACATTTAAAATTCACAATCCCTATATAAATTCTATAAAAAGAATCATTGAAATATTACCTTTCAACATATATATATATGTCATAAATTTCAGTCACCTATAAGGGCGATCCTTCTTTGAACCTTGTGGGTTGGCAATATAGAATCACAAACAACCATATCAAATAACAGGAACCACATCATTTGAGAACTTTCAACAGCAGTAACAACTAAAATGCATTGCACATGTAACTTGAAGAGAAAATAATGATATAATCAAGATGTTGACTTTTCACACTACTTCAAAAAAGGTTAAGAAGGAAGACCCCCATCAATACCGGAAAGAGCGAAAACTGTTACTGGACTTAAGAAACCCATTTTCCTGAAAAATTGTTTTAGTTGAAAGATTTTATAAATTTCAATTGAATGGTAGCACTGACTTTTGCTCGGTGTTGTAAGCAGCGGATGATCCCTTTCTTTACGCTCTATGGATGGTGGGAGTTGAAATTGAGGTACTGTCCAGTGAATGTCGGTTTACGGTATACGGATGTCTTGAACCCATGCTCTGTTCGAGATATTAGTACATCCAGGAATGTGAGTGTGTTCTTACTCTCTTTTTCTATTGTGAACTGCATCGAAGGTCTTATTGAGTTCACATGGTCCAGTAGAACCTGAACATCTTCCTGGTGTGGCCAGAGTATGAAGGTGTCATCTACATACCTTAACCATAAGCTTTAGAGATATAGATTCTAATGCCATTTCCTCAAAGTATTCCTAAGTCATAAGTGGCAACCCAGAGACATTAGATAAAGAATTGGTCAGTATAAGTAGTACCCTACAACATAACAACTACCCTGGGTACATGGCAGCAGCTCCCAAAAACTGGGATAGGCGGGTACAAGAGGAGGAGGATAAAAACACTCAGAAAACAGTCTGCCTGCCTTATGTGAAGGGGTTATCAGAGAAAATACAAAGGATCTGTGGTCCATATAACATCAGGACAACCTTCAAAAAAAAAAAAAAAAAAATATATAAATAAAGTGGACACTGAAGTTAACACCCAGCAGTGACAGTTTGTTTCATGCTTTGCCTATCTTATTGTGTATATGCATGAAACAGACTGCTGCTTCAATGTCCACTTTTATATTTACATATGCTCTATCCCTGATATTGAACACTTATAAAGATTTTCCTTGGATGCAATTAATTCTGCAAAGAAAAGAAAGAAGAAGAGAAGCAACTCAACGACAGTATTAAATGAAACGGTTTTAATGTACAAAAAAGGCTGTATACACAATAGGTAAAAATAAGGCTTGCAAATCTAATTTATATTTGCGGATGTAACTGTTAGAAGAGTATCTAAGAAGCAAGTGGGATTTGTGACCTCATGGCTTCTGTACTCAATTGAAGTCAGAAAGGACAGTTTACCATGTGGCCCTAAGTTCAAGGTTGATCTTTGAATGGTAAAGGGTTAGCTCCCTTTACTATCCCTTTCAAATTCTTATACACTTTAACCCATAAATATATCATACTTTAAAACTGTATTTTATCATATATATATATATATATATATATATATATATATATATATAATTTTTTCAACAATGACATTATGACAATAACAGAGAGCACTGGATGCACTAAATTTACAATATGAATTCTATAGAAATGTTTTGTTACTATATGCTCTTGGCAGGAAGAAATTATTGATCAAGATCTGCAATTACTATATGAAATGTACTAGAACAGTTAATCCAAAGAAGCTGAATAAGAAAAACAAATTATACTTTAAGTAAATATTACATTCAGAGTACAATCGTAAATGTTTCTACCTGTCAAGGTTGATAATGGAAGTAATGGCTTTTTGCTACTGCTACTACCAAGAAAGGTTAACTAGAGTGCTTGCTTATTCACTTCAATATCAATTCTTGATGAAATGCTAATAGAGAAATATTCCATCATTATATATGGCAATGGAATAGCACACAGGAATTAATAGATTCATGCCTTTTCCCAAGAAAACGTGTAATGAGCTCAAACAGACAGAACTGGATTTTGTGCTTCATTAGCAAATTCCACTTTCAGGGATGCTACCAACAATTATTCCATTTCTCAACAACATTTAATCATGACAAATATATAATCAAATGTAATAGATGATAGAATGAGGTCATATTGGAATAGAATCTATTTCATTTTAAATGTTTTTCCATTAACCATTTCCCTCCAAGCATTACAATTTAATGATAATTTCTCCTCTCTGATACTGATATTTACTGATACCTTTGGTTACTTCATGGAACTGAAATGTTTCTCATGGAAAGAAAATTGCTATTTACCCTAGAAGGAGAAGCAAAATTTTTACATACATACATACATATATATATATATATATATATATAATTATGAAATGGACAAAGTCTGACAATTATTTTAAGATATTTTAATTTTTATACATTCTTTTTATAGATACAAATATTTAAGTAAATGCTCTGTTTCATAATAAACAGTAATAATAACATTTACCAGCCTGAATGTCTGAGAAAATTTAATAGAAATTATTTTCATATAGAATATTTTCTATTAAAATTTCTCGGACATTCAGGCTGGTAAATGTTATTAATACTCTTTATTATAAAACAAAGCATTTACTTAAATATTTGTATCTATAAAAAGAATATATAAACATAAGAATGTTTTAAAATAATTGTCGGACTTTGTCCATTTCATAATGTGTGACGTCATTTGTTTACATTTGGATACGCTTTGAGCAGATATGAATGTACGTGAGAGATTCATGGAAGATTGAAGTTTAAAAGCAATAAAATCGAACTTGCCAATCAAACGATTCTCTGTGGCTCAATCGGTTAAGGCATGTCAGGCTAAATGACAGTTCCATATAGGATACAGGTTCGATTCCTGTCGGAGAACAAATATTTTCTATGAAAATTTCTCGAACATTCAGGCCAGTAAATGTTATTAATACTGTTTATTATAAAACAGAGCATTTACTTAAATATTTGTATCGATAAAAAAATGTATAAACATAAAAATGTCTTAAAATATATATATATATATATATATATATATATTATGATTATTTTTTTAAAATATGATTCTATCACTACATAAGAGTTCTTATATTTCAAAAACAGAAGCTAAAAACTTCAATTCTGTTTTTGAAACGTGAGAACTCTTATGTATTTAAAAAAATAATTATAATATAGGCTCTACTTGTGTACTGAGTACTGTTTTTAAAAATAAAACAAAAATACTAAAGAACTTTGGATTATTAACCTAACGGTTCTTTCCTATTTTTCTATATATTTGCACAGGCACACACACACACCTATATATATATATATATATATATATATATATATATATATATATATATATATATATTATGAAATGGACTAAGTCCAACAGTTATTTTAACATATTTTCTGTTTATATGTTATTTTTATACATACAAATATTTAAGTAAATAGTATTAACAACATTTGCTGGCCTGAATGTCCAAGAAATTTCATAGAAAATATGTGTCCTCTGACAGAAATCAAACCTGTATCCTACACAGAACTATCATATAGCCTGACGTGCTATGCCATTTAGCTACAGAGGAAGTGTCTAGTTAGCAAGGTTGAATTACTATATATACAATCACAAATATATATATATATATATATATATATATAAAAGTGAACATAGAAGTCAACACTTAGAGGCAACAGTCTGTTTCATGCTTGATGCAATCGTACCACGATTGCATCTAGCATGAAATAGACTGTTGCCTCTAAGTGTTGACTTCTATGTTCACTTTTATATTTACACACGCTCTACCTCTGATATTGAGCACTTTATCCCATAAATATAGCACCCTTTAAGACTATATTTCTTCATATATAAAGTATCGACATTGAGTGCTGGTGCATATAAAATAGTGCTAGATTTATAATAACAGCTAAAATTTATATTTAAATACACATTTTTTTCCTCACCAGTAGCACAACTCTGAGTTTCATGCATGATGTAATGGTCAGGATCTGGTACCAATTCTATAGGTGAGGAAATATATATACTTACAATGTTTATAGGGGAAGGGTACTCAATATCAGAAATTATAAGAATTCATAGATATAAAGTGCTGTTTCCAGTGTCCACACTATCTCTCTCATATATTTATGTGTGTGAAGGTGATGAGACGAAGTGGAAAATTTTTAATCAAAAATGCCTTTTGTTGGAGAAATCTTTATGTTCTCTTTGGCATCATCAGTTTGACTCAAACTTAGTCAAACTAATGATGCCAAAGAGAACATAAGCTTTTCTCCAGTGAAACACATTTTTGATTAAAAATTTTCACTTTGTCTCATCACCTTCACTTTGTTTTGGATACTATTATACATCCTACAAAAACACACACACTATATATATATATATATATATATATATATATATATTGAACAATAAAAAATATTAAAAAATTAAAATCTTCAGACACACTGGGTTGTATATTAACATTCTTTCGTTTTTATTATTATTTCATTTAGATTCCTTGACTAGTTTCGGCCAACATGGCCATCATCAGGAAAAAGAATTTTTCTGCTTGCTGATGAATGTCTTGATGGAGAAAATGAACTTTTGTCTGTAATTTTCATTTGTTTTTTATTTTTTAACATGAATTTTGGTCAGTCCTTGTGTTGGTCAAACAATCTCTTTTAAGTTGTTATTTAAGATAAGAGGTCGATGGATTCATGCTTCTCTGAATTCCACATATATATATATATATATATTCAGTTTTATGGATATGAGTTTGTGACCCTGGGTTTCATGCTTTTGCAATCATCAGATAAACTCAAAAGTGTAAAACCCCGGGTCACAAACTCATATCCATAAAACTGAATATAAAATAACATATATATGGGGGCCCAAATGTCACCAAGTGATCTTAAAATTAAATAAATCTTTCACTTTTTAACTTTAATTTATACTATCATAGTATAATATAAAGTAGACATGGAAAATAAATTTACACTAGTTAAGAAAGATTCCATCTTTTAAGTAGCATGACATCCATTTTCAGCTTTGCGCAAATGTACCCTTTCTAAGGTATTTTCCATCACAGTCCTCAGTGTTTCAGTGAACATAACACAAATAATAAAAAAGCACAACAGGAAACAACAAACTACCTGGTCAAATGTTACTGCAGAATAAAGAAAATTATCCCTTAAACAGCAATTGCTTGCAGAACAATATAATATACCAAACCACTGTAAAACAGCAGATAACAAAGAAAAAATATATATAGGAGTAACTAAATGACCCTAAAAACAAAAAAAACTACATGCACCAAACATCCTTTACAAATAGCAAATGTGCAAACAGCACAATGCTTTCTAAACATATCTGGGATATAAAAAACAAAAAAAAACTACATGCACAAAACATCCTTTACAAATAGCAAATGTGCAAACAGCACAATGCTTTCTAAACATATCTGGGATATAAAAAACAAAAAAAAACTACATGCACCAAACATCCTTTACAAATAGCAAATGTGCAAACAGCACAATGCTTTCTAAACATATCTGGGATATAAAAAACAAAAAAAAACTACATGCACAAAACATCCTTTACAAATAGCAAATGTGCAAACAGCACAATGCTTTCTAAACATATCTGGGATATTAAAAACAAAAAAAAACTACATGCACAAAACATCCTTTACAAATAGCAAATGTGCAAACAGCACAATGCTTTCTAAACATATCTGGGATATAAAAAACAAAAAAAAACTACATGCACAAAACATCCTTTACAAATAGCAAATGTGCAAACAGCACAATGCTTTCTAAACATATCTGGGATATTAAAAACAAAAAAAAACTACATGCACAAAACATCCTTTACAAATAGCAAATGTGCAAACAGCACAATGCTTTCTAAACATATCTGGGATATAAAAAACAAAAAAAAACTACATGCACAAAACATCCTTTACAAATAGCAAATGTGCAAACAGCACAATGCTTTCTAAACATATCTGGGATATTAAAAACAAAAAAAAACTACATGCACAAAACATCCTTTACAAATAGCAAATGTGCAAACAGCACAATGCTTTCTAAACATATCTGGGATATAAAAAACAAAAAAAAACTACATGCACAAAACATCCTTTACAAATAGCAAATGTGCAAACAGCACAATGCTTTCTAAACATATCTGGGATATAAAAAACAAAAAAAAACTACATGCACAAAACATCCTTTACAAATAGCAAATGTGCAAACAGCACAATGCTTTCTAAACATATCTGGGATATAAAAAACAAAAAAAAACTACATGCACAAAACATCCTTTACAAATAGCAAATGTGCAAACAGCACAATGCTTTCTAAACATATCTGGGATATAAAAAACAAAAAAAAACTACATGCACAAAACATCCTTTACAAATAGCAAATGTGCAAACAGCACAATGCTTTCTAAACATATCTGGGATATAAAAAACAAAAAAAAACTACATGCACAAAACATCCTTTACAAATAGCAAATGTGCAAACAGCACAATGCTTTCTAAACATATCTGGGATATAAAAAACAAAAAAAAACTACATGCACAAAACATCCTTTACAAATAGCAAATGTGCAAACAGCACAATGCTTTCTAAACATATCTGGGATATAAAAAACAAAAAAAAACTACATGCACAAAACATCCTTTACAAATAGCAAATGTGCAAACAGCACAATGCTTTCTAAACATATCTGGGATATAAAAAACAAAAAAAAACTACATGCACAAAACATCCTTTACAAATAGCAAATGTGCAAACAGCACAATGCTTTCTAAACATATCTGGGATATAAAAAACAAAAAAAAACTACATGCACAAAACATCCTTTACAAATAGCAAATGTGCAAACAGCACAATGCTTTCTAAACATATCTGGGATATAAAAAACAAAAAAAAACTACATGCACAAAACATCCTTTACAAATAGCAAATGTGCAAACAGCACAATGCTTTCTAAACATATCTGGGATATAAAAAACAAAAAAAAACTACATGCACAAAACATCCTTTACAAATAGCAAATGTGCAAACAGCACAATGCTTTCTAAACATATCTGGGATATAAAAAACAAAAAAAAACTACATGCACAAAACATCCTTTACAAATAGCAAATGTGCAAACAGCACAATGCTTTCTAAACATATCTGGGATATAAAAAACAAAAAAAAACTACATGCACAAAACATCCTTTACAAATAGCAAATGTGCAAACAGCACAATGCTTTCTAAACATATCTGGGATATAAAAAACAAAAAAAAACTACATGCACAAAACATCCTTTACAAATAGCAAATGTGCAAACAGCACAATGCTTTCTAAACATATCTGGGATATAAAAAACAAAAAAAAACTACATGCACAAAACATCCTTTACAAATAGCAAATGTGCAAACAGCACAATGCTTTCTAAACATATCTGGGATATAAAAAACAAAAAAAAACTACATGCACAAAACATCCTTTACAAATAGCAAATGTGCAAACAGCACAATGCTTTCTAAACATATCTGGGATATAAAAAACAAAAAAAAACTACATGCACAAAACATCCTTTACAAATAGCAAATGTGCAAACAGCACAATGCTTTCTAAACATATCTGGGATATAAAAAACAAAAAAAAACTACATGCACAAAACATCCTTTACAAATAGCAAATGTGCAAACAGCACAATGCTTTCTAAACATATCTGGGATATAAAAAACAAAAAAAAACTACATGCACAAAACATCCTTTACAAATAGCAAATGTGCAAACAGCACAATGCTTTCTAAACATATCTGGGATATAAAAAACAAAAAAAAACTACATGCACAAAACATCCTTTACAAATAGCAAATGTGCAAACAGCACAATGCTTTCTAAACATATCTGGGATATAAAAAACAAAAAAAAACTACATGCACAAAACATCCTTTACAAATAGCAAATGTGCAAACAGCACAATGCTTTCTAAACATATCTGGGATATAAAAAACAAAAAAAAACTACATGCACAAAACATCCTTTACAAATAGCAAATGTGCAAACAGCACAATGCTTTCTAAACATATCTGGGATATAAAAAACAAAAAAAAACTACATGCACAAAACATCCTTTACAAATAGCAAATGTGCAAACAGCACAATGCTTTCTAAACATATCTGGGATATAAAAAACAAAAAAAAACTACATGCACAAAACATCCTTTACAAATAGCAAATGTGCAAACAGCACAATGCTTTCTAAACATATCTGGGATATAAAAAACAAAAAAAAACTACATGCACAAAACATCCTTTACAAATAGCAAATGTGCAAACAGCACAATGCTTTCTAAACATATCTGGGATATAAAAAACAAAAAAAAACTACATGCACAAAACATCCTTTACAAATAGCAAATGTGCAAACAGCACAATGCTTTCTAAACATATCTGGGATATAAAAAACAAAAAAAAACTACATGCACAAAACATCCTTTACAAATAGCAAATGTGCAAACAGCACAATGCTTTCTAAACATATCTGGGATATAAAAAACAAAAAAAAACTACATGCACAAAACATCCTTTACAAATAGCAAATGTGCAAACAGCACAATGCTTTCTAAACATATCTGGGATATAAAAAACAAAAAAAAACTACATGCACAAAACATCCTTTACAAATAGCAAATGTGCAAACAGCACAATGCTTTCTAAACATATCTGGGATATAAAAAACAAAAAAAAACTACATGCACAAAACATCCTTTACAAATAGCAAATGTGCAAACAGCACAATGCTTTCTAAACATATCTGGGATATAAAAAACAAAAAAAAACTACATGCACAAAACATCCTTTACAAATAGCAAATGTGCAAACAGCACAATGCTTTCTAAACATATCTGGGATATAAAAAACAAAAAAAAACTACATGCACAAAACATCCTTTACAAATAGCAAATGTGCAAACAGCACAATGCTTTCTAAACATATCTGGGATATAAAAAACAAAAAAAAACTACATGCACAAAACATCCTTTACAAATAGCAAATGTGCAAACAGCACAATGCTTTCTAAACATATCTGGGATATAAAAAACAAAAAAAAACTACATGCACAAAACATCCTTTACAAATAGCAAATGTGCAAACAGCACAATGCTTTCTAAACATATCTGGGATATAAAAAACAAAAAAAAACTACATGCACAAAACATCCTTTACAAATAGCAAATGTGCAAACAGCACAATGCTTTCTAAACATATCTGGGATATTAAAAACAAAAAAAAACTACATGCACAAAACATCCTTTACAAATAGCAAATGTGCAAACAGCACAATGCTTTCTAAACATATCTGGGATATAAAAAACAAAAAAAAACTACATGCACAAAACATCCTTTACAAATAGCAAATGTGCAAACAGCACAATGCTTTCTAAACATATCTGGGATATAAAAAACAAAAAAAAACTACATGCACAAAACATCCTTTACAAATAGCAAATGTGCAAACAGCACAATGCTTTCTAAACATATCTGGGATATAAAAAACAAAAAAAAACTACATGCACAAAACATCCTTTACAAATAGCAAATGTGCAAACAGCACAATGCTTTCTAAACATATCTGGGATATAAAAAACAAAAAAAAACTACATGCACAAAACATCCTTTACAAATAGCAAATGTGCAAACAGCACAATGCTTTCTAAACATATCTGGGATATAAAAAACAAAAAAAAACTACATGCACAAAACATCCTTTACAAATAGCAAATGTGCAAACAGCACAATGCTTTCTAAACATATCTGGGATATAAAAAACAAAAAAAAACTACATGCACAAAACATCCTTTACAAATAGCAAATGTGCAAACAGCACAATGCTTTCTAAACATATCTGGGATATAAAAAACAAAAAAAAACTACATGCACAAAACATCCTTTACAAATAGCAAATGTGCAAACAGCACAATGCTTTCTAAACATATCTGGGATATAAAAAACAAAAAAAAACTACATGCACAAAACATCCTTTACAAATAGCAAATGTGCAAACAGCACAATGCTTTCTAAACATATCTGGGATATAAAAAACAAAAAAAAACTACATGCACAAAACATCCTTTACAAATAGCAAATGTGCAAACAGCACAATGCTTTCTAAACATATCTGGGATATTAAAAACAAAAAAAAACTACATGCACAAAACATCCTTTACAAATAGCAAATGTGCAAACAGCACAATGCTTTCTAAACATATCTGGGATATAAAAAACAAAAAAAAACTACATGCACAAAACATCCTTTACAAATAGCAAATGTGCAAACAGCACAATGCTTTCTAAACATATCTGGGATATTAAAAACAAAAAAAAACTACATGCACAAAACATCCTTTACAAATAGCAAATGTGCAAACAGCACAATGCTTTCTAAACATATCTGGGATATAAAAAACAAAAAAAAACTACATGCACAAAACATCCTTTACAAATAGCAAATGTGCAAACAGCACAATGCTTTCTAAACATATCTGGGATATAAAAAACAAAAAAAAACTACATGCACAAAACATCCTTTACAAATAGCAAATGTGCAAACAGCACAATGCTTTCTAAACATATCTGGGATATAAAAAACAAAAAAAAACTACATGCACAAAACATCCTTTACAAATAGCAAATGTGCAAACAGCACAATGCTTTCTAAACATATCTGGGATATAAAAAACAAAAAAAAACTACATGCACAAAACATCCTTTACAAATAGCAAATGTGCAAACAGCACAATGCTTTCTAAACATATCTGGGATATAAAAAACAAAAAAAAACTACATGCACAAAACATCCTTTACAAATAGCAAATGTGCAAACAGCACAATGCTTTCTAAACATATCTGGGATATAAAAAACAAAAAAAAACTACATGCACAAAACATCCTTTACAAATAGCAAATGTGCAAACAGCACAATGCTTTCTAAACATATCTGGGATATAAAAAACAAAAAACAAATTACACCAAAAATATAATGGAAAATAAGGGCAAGAACATTATCATACAACAATTAATCCAAAAACTGTAAAGTCTGCCTGGAGGAAAAAATAGCTATAATTACCTTCCCAGACCAAAATAAACTACTAAATAAATGATCAGAACTCATCTTAAAATGCAGATGCGAAAACAAATTTTTGCCACGCTTAAAAATTGTAAACTGAAAATGAACAAGAACAAATGAAAATAAATAAATAAAATAAAATAAATAAACAAAAACAAGTAAAATAAATTAATCCATGCAAATAAATAAATAAATTTGTTATGAATACACTCCAATGGGTGCACAGAATTGCCTCATCACTGATGTTATGACTTGGGGTCATGACTAGTTTTGGGTCTTTCAACATCATAATTGTTCACCCAAGAGACCCTGCCGAAACAATGCCTATTCTGGCAGGTGCTCCTGAAGCAAAAAACCACCTGGGCATATTAAATAACTGCTGATCATGAAACCTCAAGCGCCCCACATCACGTCCTCCTAAGCCAAGATGATACAAGAGAACAAACAGAATGCTCGTCTTTTTCCCTCTTATGTCCAACACGTGGAAAGACCCACATTCTCAATGAACACTGCTTGACATAACAGGTTAGTAATTTCTACTTGTCGCCAGGAAAGCTTTTATTTCCTATGAAATGATACTGCACTAAAAAAGAAATATATATACATATTCATACACATTCGTTGGTTGTAGGAATTATGATCAGAAACGTTCCTTGCTTTTCTTTTAACTCCACCACAAATTTTTTCCTCTTTTTTTCCCTTTACCTTCCCCCCCTCTACCCTTCGAGGACAAAAAAATGTACAAGAAACACCAAGATGTCGTCATTGAACATGTCGAAAAAAAATGACCCTCCCTTCAAACAGCGACTTTAGTCCTCCCCCCATATATTTCTATTTTTTTCTTCACCCCGAATTTCTTTTTTTACTCTCTCCCCCCCCCTTTTTTCTCCTTCATCTCTTTCAACAGCATCTTAACGCCCACCGATCTCTGTTGTAGAGCTCCATGCATCTTTTAATCCATAGCCATTTTGAGCCTTTTTCTGCAGCTTCTGAAATATTTTCGATGCCCTTTCTCTTTTTTACTCCCCTGATTCCTGGCTGGCTTAGAAGTCTGCATACAGACCTTCCTGCAAAACAACAACGTCTGACTTCAATCGGGAGACAGATAGTCTGCCATTTGTTAGATCAGCATTTCTCAACCAGCTCCTGGTATTTTTCCAGCTTTCTTTCAAAGGTCTATTCCAAATTCTCCTCACAGATACTGTAAGTTCGCGCATTATAACCTACCAGATTAAGAAGTTTGGGTGCAGGGAAGATGTCTGCTTCACGAATCTCAACTAGTTCCTGAGGTCTACTCTCAGCTGCCAATCTCAGACAGAGGAGAGCATGCAGGTTGACGATTTATGCACTGAAGTGGAGTTTTCACCGGCCTTGATGAAATACCTCACCTTTGTTTCAAGCTTACAACTAAAACCGCTGATTGCTGTGGCCTCTAATTCAGCTAATTACTTAAGTACCTGATCATGTCTCCCTGGTACCTTCCTTCACCAAGTGCCCTCAGACAGGCACTTAGAATGTGTTTCAGTATACCTTTCCTGGCACATAGTAGGTATGATGGTGACTCACTCCTCCCCCAAATATGCAAGTTTGCAGGACTTGATAGTCCATCAGAAAAGAAATGTAATCCAACTATCATCGGAGTGCCAGATCTCCGACCAACTTGTTTTTCACCATAAAAAATTCTCCCATCATGCCCAAGCACCCTGCTGGCTTAGTCCCACTATCTTGCATATTTTTGTTCATCAATGTTGGCTCGTACTTCCTCTGGAATTAGTTGCTGTCTAATTCAAGTTCGGATGGACAAAGTATCCTTTAAAGGGGCTGTTAAAAGATTTTCCTAGGCTCTTTACAGGTCTCTCTGTCTACATGGAGATAGTAGTTCCCGATATCAAGAACCTGAAATTATCCGCCACCTTTCCCTTCTTCATAACGAACGATCTCGACTTTGCAGGCTTGAAACTCATTTTCGCCAAAGGTATAAGCTTTTCAAGTCTGCGAAGGATCCACCTACCCCCTGTGACTGAAGATGTCATAATGGTCAGATCGTCCATGTACACTCTGATTGGTGGTTGACGCACACTTCTGTCTTCAGCATTAGGGCCTCGACACTCAACTTTGGCTGATTTGACCACCATATTTATTGCGAGGGTAAATAGGGTAGCTGAGATTGTACAGCCAGTAATAATACCCCTTTCGAATCTGTGCCAATCGGAAATTATAAACCGGGAAGAAATTCTCATTTTAAAGTTATTACAATAATCCAGGATTAATAAGCTGATCTTACTGGATATATGATCTCTCCTTAGGGCTACTTTTAATGATTTATGTGGAATGGACCTGTATGAGTTGGCAAGGTCCAACCACAATGCGGCATGGTCGCCCTTATTCTCTTTAGCTTCTCTTAATATCTGTGTGACTACTCCAGTATGTTTGAGGCATTCTGGGAAACCTGGAATTCCCCCCTTTTGTACTGAAATGTCGATATAATTATTAACTGAAAGAAATCTCGTCAGACACCGCAATAAAATACTGAAAAAGATCTTACTTTCGGTGCACAATAAAGAGATACTCCTGAATTGATCTAAATCTCTGGAGTTTTCTTCCTTGGGGATCCAAACATACTCTGCAAATCTCCATTGGTCTGCAACTCTACCTCTACACTATATTGCCTTTAGTATCTCCCAAAGGAGCTGGAGAAGACTTGGACGTTTATAGACACTGTAAGGAACCCCACTTGATCCAGGAGCTGAGGCTGATCTAGCTGCCTTCACTACCTCCCTAATCTTCTTCCAGCTTGGTTTATTCAATTTGAAATCAGTCGTTGGCTGGGTTGGATTAATAATGACTTCTGTATGGCCGAGATCCTCTTCGCTTACAATGTGTTCCGGAGATAGGTGTTAATCTCATCTGCAGAGCATTCTAGCTGACCACTCCACTTATCTCCAAGCAGTTTCCTAATAAAACCAAACGGATCTGCAATGAATTATGATCCCTTTCTCGATCTTTCCTTCCTTGGCCTCCTATGCCATTCACCTTTACAAATGGATTTTAGCCTTGCTCGTAAAATATTTCGCAGCTCTATTAGTGGATGGAGTTTTTCTTCACTAGCCTGCTGATACCTTTTCTTGAGTGCCCTTAACTCCCGCCTCAGGCCCTATATCCTCCTGCCCTACGGTTCTTACTGTAAGGTTTATGTTTCCTCTCTTTGTGCAAGCAAATTGTTCTGTGGCATAACTGACTATCATCGCCAACAAGATGTGCAACCACTTGTCAGTGTTGCCTTTTGATGTAGTAATGACAATTCTGCTTATGTCCTCATCAAACTGTTGCCACTCGCTATGACAAGTCACTGGAGGCCACTTGATCTGCTTCCGAATTACTATGCTTGGGGTTGTTTTGGTCAGTTGCTTGGAGGGATTGGGCACTGTGGTGTGAGTCCCAGACTTTCACCTCCTTCAGCTCACTAGGGGATAAACCTGTGTATAGCATTAGACCTCCCTTATCCATGCATTTCATACTAGCTTGGTGTATCCTAACACAGATTCTTGCATTCTTTTCCGCAGACGCAAATCAAAATCAAAGTCCTTAGATCGATCATAAGGGTCAGTATTGAAATATCCATCCTAGTGGGAATCTCACTCTCCCCACCCCCATCTCAGGATTTCCTGGGGGTGTGTATTGTTGTGCATAGTCGTGACAAATCTGGGATTATTCCTCACAGAATATAGATGTTGAAATGCCAGTCCAACATGTTCTTGTGTGCCATCTTTCCAGCTGTTGACTGTCTCTCCTGCAGTCACCAAGACTTTTCCTCATTCATCATTTGGTCTATTTTCAGACATCACTGCATAAGTCAGAATGAAATTTGTTATGAAAACTCTCCAACGGGTGCACAGGATCACCTCATCAGTGATGTTGTGACTTGGGGTCATGACAAGCAGATTGTGCTAAAATACAACCATGATGATGGTTTCATTTTTTTTAAACTAAGTAAATAATAAACAAATTAACAAATCAGGACCACTAAAATAACCATTAGAATAATACAAGAGACTACCCACAATACATCACTGACCTGTATATATAAAAATTCAAGCAAATTTTATTTTTATAATTAATACCAGATGTTATGGTGGGTATCAATGGTTTAATAAATTCACTTGATGATGTCAAGGAATATATAAACAAATGCTATATATATATATATATATATATATATATATATATATATATATATATATAGTAAAGATAATGATGCCAAGGAATATATAAACAAATGCTATATATATATATATATATATATATATATATATAGTAAAGATAATGATGCCAAGGAATATATAAACAAATGCTATATATATATATATATATATATATATATATATAGTAAAGATAATGATGCCAAGGAATATATAAACAAATGCTATATATATATATATATATATATATATGTATATATATATATATATATATATATATATATAGTGAGATAGTTGGTGGATGATAATTGTACCTGAGGGTGGTGTTCAAATTCAAGCCAAAACTACAAATTTTAAGAGTATGTAAGTTTTCTCTATGAGGGATACTGACACAACATATTCTCATACCCATTTCCCTAATATTTGACTGGAATTAAATTTCATATCTATCTTTATATCTACCTAACTATCTATCTATCTTTATATCTAAATATCTATCTCTATATCTGTCTATATTTATATCTGTCTATCTATCTATCTATCTACATGTATGTATGTATATTTGTATTTCTTACATTCACCTATAATAATTTGTTAATTATCTAGTGAGGAACAAATTCACCCTCAGTGTTTTGCAAAACTAGAAAGATAATTTTTATTCTATGACAGCCTTCTGTATCAAAATAAAAAAAAATCAGAAAGTTAAATAACTAACCAGTCAATAGTAAATAACCTATAAACTAAATACTATCTGTCCAAAAATATAGTTTTCAGGTATGCTATATTTGTTAACTTACTGAAAATAGATTAAAAATTGTTTTAAAATTGATTTGCTATTGTAGTTATGGCCGAGCTCTATTCAGAATTTATAATTAAAAAGAAAAGTGGTAGTGAGTATTTACAGACTTAGTGACCTGCGTTGTGGCAGAATTAGCTCTATATTTATTGCTAAGCATCTAAAATTTCATATACTGCCATATACTGAATTATAAGGTATATTGCAGGCAGCTGGTAGTACCTTTGACAACTTCTATAATTAATATCATATCATAATATCAAAGATATTTTTTTACTTTTCAGTGCTAGATAAGTTAATAAAATCATTCTTCGCATTATTCACATTCAAACTAATGTTTTCATCTTTGTTGTTATTAAGAAAGTGTTTCACTTTTTCTCTCTTCAGTCTTCTTCAGGTGTATGTTTATACAGGTAACCTTCAGGGAATTTCAAACTGAACTTGTAGTCAGTTTCTTCTGGCTTGTATTAAATGTCCAGAATCTGTTTCCCCTACCAACACAGTAGCAGTATGAACTTAGGTCAAACAAACCAACATGCGTCTCCTGTTCGTTATGGTACTTGCAATTTTGTCTGTTGCCACTTTAAGCACATTTTATAGATTGACAGTTAAAATTTGCATATGTTAAAAGAGATTCTTGTGAAAGACTATCCAACTCTGAACCACCTCTTAATTGCTCTTGTTCCAAGGTCCACCCTGACCTGGGGCAATAACACCTGTTAGGGTCTCAGCTATGGGCAAATAGTTACAAAAAAAAAAAAAACTGGGGTCAACACTACCAAAGTATAAAAATATTTTTATAGTAAAAATACCACCAATACATTTTTAAAATCTTACCATCAAAACATTTGACTCTCAACTAAAACCCGATCTACAAACTGATTTCTTACAAATACTTATTCATATGAATCTATCCTAAAAATCTTGTCGGCATTAAGTAATTCATTGAGGTTGATATGCTGTAAAATGACATAAACCAAACCAAAATGATTCCAAGAGCTATCTATTTTAAATATACATCTTGTGAAGACACCACTTTCTTTTGGGAAATATTTTACATATGAGACATGTGTGAATCCATTTTCATCCAGGAGGTAATCCATTCTCTCTAGTCTTATAGAACCCTTTATTTACTCTATGAGGATAGATTGTTCTTGTTCTGCTGTCTATGTTAAGGGATATCTTGTCTTATGCTCTTTTTAGTCATGCTCAGTTATTGCTAAGCCTGTTTCCACAGAATCTGAGTCTGTACTATTCTGCCCAGGAATTGAACTCACAATTGTTATGCCACAAAATTTGCATCAACCAATGCTTTAATCATCTAGGTTATCATTTTGTGGCCCAAAGATAAGGACATGACTCTGAATATAAATAATGTAAACTCCTAATCCCAGAAATTTAACATCCTGGGTACGATGTTAAACTGCATCCAACAGCAAGGCCTTTTTGTTTTTTTGAGGTTTTGAGGAAGCGTGGAACCACCTCTTAATTGCTGGTGTTTCCAGGTCCACCCTGACCCAGGGTGGTAGCACCTGTTGGGGTCCCAGCTATGGGAAAATAGTGAACTTCCAGGTCTTTTCTAGCACATTGAAACAATGATGTTGCCAACTACACTTTTTTGAAACAATGATGTTGCCAGCTATACGTTTTTGAAACAATGATGTTGCCAGTTTTTGAAACAATGATGTTGCCAGCTATACGTTTTTGATATGTTTAGTAAATACTGGATCTGGCATTAAATAACCCATAGTGGTTGATATGCCATAAAACCCCAAACAACCAACCCAGAAATTTAGATAGTAACTTGTTATTTTGAATTAAACAGCTGTAAAAAAAAATCCCTTTTAAATAGCTATAGTAAATGTGTCTTGCAATGAAACTTAGTAACTTTTGAAGAAGAGCAAGTAGATGTGTAGGCTGTATAATGGATAATGGTTCAGAATGAGAAATCAGAGAGCTAAGTTCAAATTCCAGTTGGGTTTGTTACATTCACTTATGTGTAAATTCCCTTGGGAAAGGTGTGAATCCATATCTTCCCCCAGCTATGGGTTAAATAGTAGGACTTGCATCTGGAAAAAAATGTTATCCTCAAGAAAATATTAATGCAATATTCACTAATAAAAAAAAATATTCTCACAATGCAAGGTATGGTTCAGCTTTAAATAAGCCACAAAAGGGTTGATAAACCATAAAAATGATACAAGAAGAGCAAAATAGACATGCTTTGTGATGAGCAGATAGCACATTTGAGTTGAAAAATTTGAAAAATATTAACTGATACCATGCACCAAACATGTTGGCAATGACAAGATTTTAGAGAAAATGGAAACAAAAAGGAAACTAATACTTGACATCAGAAAGACGGAGTTGAAATTTCTGAGGCAGGTAATGAGGAAGCAGGGCTTGGAAAATCTGATACTCTCAGGACAGATTGAGGGAAAAATGGACAGATGAAAATAATGCATAACATACTTTGAGTAAATGGATGGCAGAACAGGGTTTAGAAGAAATACCAAAAAGACAAAATTTATTAAGAGCTACAAGGGACAGGAAGTTGTGGAGGGCCATGATCGACTACCACTTAAGGGGAACACAGCACATAAGAAAATGATTTAAGACATTTAACTAGAAATTAATTTTAAGTACAAGGTTCATTCAGTTTCATTAACCATAATGGGTCATTCATTTGTATTTAGTTTTAGGTTGAAGCTTATCATAATAAAAACAAACTATACTGGATAAAAAAGGGATAGCTATGACACTGCTGATTCTTGGCAAAAGTTAATTCCCAAGCATTTTGGCAAATTGAATATAAATACAAAATTTGATAAAGATTTTTTCTTTTATTCATTTATTTAAAAGAAATCATTTATATGGAAAATTGCCACAGATTTTTATTTTCAATAATTGGTGTGCCTTCAAATCTGCCTGCTAATTAGGTGAAAAGCTGTTGATCAAACTGTCTGGCAAAAAGCACCATCTGGTGCAAATCTGAGAATACATATTTCCAATTTGCTGGGTTAATGTAATGTTACTGACACACAACAGACTTGACACAAAAAAAAAGCCAGACACTGGCTATGCATGCAAAAATTACAAATGAATAAACAGTAGAAAAATCGAAAGTATAAAAGAGAAAATTGTTCAAACAGGAATCAATCTTTTCAAAAGACATCAAATAGCCAACCTTTATTTGAAAGAAAAATTTGTAGCAAAGCTGTTGTCCATTTTGCTTCAGAAGTTTCCCTTCAGAGAAAACAAAATCTCCCTGGTTTTGTTTAAAGAATTAAAAGCAAAAAGAAGAATAACAAGAGACTAAGTTTTGGTACACAAGACCTGTACTCTTTTGTTATTCAGAGGGATTTTATTGAATTATTTTTTTTTTCAGATTTAGTGAATATATATATATATATATATATATATATATATATATATATATATATATATATATATATATATGAATAAAGACAAAAGGAAAACTTAGGCAACTCATTTTGTCCTCTGAGGGACTTTATCAAGGCAAATGTAAGGATTTATTTTGTGACAAGTATTTATATACAAAAACAAAAATGTTATTGGTTTGTAACAGGATTGATAATTTGGGGTTGATGAAGTAGTTATCTCAACCTGATGTTATTTGTTGAGTGTTGTTAGAGGAATCTTTTTTAATTTTTTTATTGAAATTAAAATACATAAAATGTACAGTGATAACAGCAATAATACTTGAGACATGTGTTGACATTAATAACAAGAAAGTCAGCTTTTTGCTGAATCGGATTTGCTTGCTTGCTTGTTGGTAGAACAGCTTTACAGTTTTTGTGTTATTTTTTGGTTTAGGGCAAATGTTTTATATCCTGAAGAGCATTTTGGAGCAGTTTTTGGTGTCTCTGGTGTTTTCTATTTATCTGTAGAATCTGAAGAACTGGTACTTTTCTTAGTTTTTTTTTTTTTCAGGAAATGTTACCTGTTCATTTTGTAGTGTCTCTGCATAGAGATTGTGAGGTGTTTTTATAAATTTTCTGTGGTTTAGGTATTTTCCAGGTTTAGTATAGTGTTCAGAGTAAGGAGGATTGCTTAGCTGGATGTAACAGTCCTTCATAGAGAAGCAATATGTTCAGCTTAGTCATCCTTCAGAAAATTGCTTCATGTTTCTTTTGGTTTTCTGTTGGTAATGGTAGAACTGTTATGTTTTGTTGGAAGTTATACTTGGGTTCCAATGACTGTGACAGGTACACTTTTCATTCTAATTTGTAGGGCATTTATCAAGTTTGTTTTTTTTTTTCTTGTCAGTTGTCAGTATTGGTTTTTTTATTGGTTTTTTGTTGTTTTTTTATATACAAACAACAAGGCAAATATTCATAAGTTTTCCTTGTAAAATACACATAGTGAGAAAAATATTCTTCCAATGCATGTGGTGTAAATAAAATTTCTTCAACACATGTGGCAAGGTAGAGAAGTCGGTTGACTATATTTACATGTTGTACATAAGATACCTCTATATTTTTTTCTTTCAGTGGGCATTTAGTTCTTTTAGTTGGGTCACCACGGTAACGGAGTTGATGCAGTAATCTCGATGTGATATTATAAGCTGAGTGTTGTTAGAGAAATCCTTTTTACTTTTTTTACATATTGAAATTAAAATGTATAAAACATACAATGATAACAACAATAAGACTTGAGACACATGTTGACATTAATAACAAGAATATGTTTCTTTTTTGTGATGTGAATTACAGATATTGGAATGGTGTATGCTAAAAATGTTCTCAGTGTTACTGTCTCTTTTGTTTCTTTAAAAGTTTGTGCTTACTTGTTTTGTTTTTTTTTTTGTTCCAAGAATTCTGTTGGTGAGGATAACTTTTGAGATCATCAGTTTTCAATTTTCAAGGAGGGATGAGGAATATCTGAGTGTTGGGCTTTTTTACCACTGCTACTCTCCCGACTCCCTGTCCTAACTGCCATCACTATACCATCTATAGCTATAAAGTATTAAATGCAGTAAAAAGATACATGTGCTGTCCAATTACATTATTAGCAAATTGAAAAATAAAGTTTCTGCAAGCTTGCAATTTTTGTTTCTTTGTAAGTTTGTTTGTTATACAATCGCATAAACTGTTAAATGTGTTAAAAAATACACAAGTACTATCCAATTATATCATTAGCAAATTGAAAAATAAAGCTTCTGAAATATTTTGATATTTTACCCTTATTGCATACATGGCAAAATCAAATTTTCAGTTTGGGGTAACCTTTTTCAAGAGGTAAAACAAATTAATGCCTTTTTCATTACTTTTGAACAAAGCTCATTGATTTATGACACAGGAATATAGGGTTACAAAAAAGTCTTAACCCTAACATACATACATACATATACATATATATATATATATATATATATATATATATATATATATATATATATATACACACACAGTAATGATACAATATGGTAATCCATATGGATTTTCCAGGTGATATAGATCCAGGGATAGGTCTATGTCAAAAGACAGAGAAAAATTATTGTTGATTAAAGAATATCAAACACTTAAAATCCCATAGGTAATAATTTTTATTTCATAACAGCTCTAAAAAACAGCAGATCTCAATCTTCAAAACCTACAAACAAATTGTGATTTGTTTGTAGGTCTTGAAAATTGAGAGCTTCTGTTTTTTAGAGCTGTCATGAAATAAAAATTATTACTACCTATGGGATTTTAAGGATTTGATATTCTTTAATCAACAATATATATATATATATATATATATATATATATATGTGTGTGTGTGTGTGTGTGTGTGTGTGTGTGTGTGTGTGTGTGTGTGTGTGTGTGTCTAAAAAAATTTAATATAGAGTTCATCTGTAAAAGGACAATAATGAATAAACAAAAGGAAAACATATCTTAGCCAATGTGTTTCATCCTCTGAGTGACTTTATCAATGAAAATGTAAGGGATTATTTTGTGACAAGTATTTATAAATGTTATTGGTTCTTCAAAATTTTTATTTTTGGTATAGGAGTGCCAATGTTTATTCATCAGGTTAGCGGAAAGGTCACGTAAGTTCATGGATGTGAGGTGGTGATACAGCTCAATGCCTAATGACTAAAAGTGAGTAGGAGATTTTACTTTTTCATTTTTTTTATAAGTATATATATGTAAATTAGTATTTAAATTATTTTGTATTAAGATTGATTTATGTGTTATATGTTTTGAATAACATGAGGGTGTGGATTTAACCATTTCCTTTTAATTATTTTGTATTTTTCTGGTTACCTATGAAATGGTAATTCTTTCAGGAAAGGAGATATTTGGAAAAATCCACGGCTCAGATTTAAAACCTCTTATGATCCAAAATGATCATGATATTTCATCATTCTAAAAATAACCTTGCCATCAGTGATGATAGAAAAATAAAGATATTTCATCATCCCTGAAATATATTTTTAATCATGAAAAGTAAAATTAGTCTTACTTTTTTATTTCTATAATAACATTCTGTACCCCACAGAAAATTCTGAAATATATATATATATATATATATATATATATATATATTTCAACTGGCCTTTTTTCTTAAATTTTTTTCTTTCATGAATGCCATATTCTTTGGAAGCTTGTTTAGACCAAGTTCATAGCCTTTTAGGCTCCATCCACATGGAAAGTGTTCATTTTTTTCATTAAAAGAATTATATGTCACGAGGGGTGGAGCATCAGGATTTTAGAGATGCTTAGGTGGGGCATGACCAAAAAAAGCCAAGGGCTGGGGTAAGTGACTTTCTGATCCTTGGGAGAAAATATAGATAATCTGATCCTAGTCAAAAGTGCTGATCCATATATAAATAATCTTGTAATTTTTGATAGATACTATCTTACATGGAAATATCTTTCATTTTTTTGCAAGAAATCTGAATTTAAGGTGATGACAAGTTATGATGACAGTCATCAGCATTGCTGCATAGCACCATGCCCTGGCATTGGAAAGCTTATTATCTTTTTAGGTGTGTTTGTAGGAGTGGGGGTAATTTTGAAGGATGTGACAGCCAGGGCAACATGGGAGTCTTGGAAACATTTGCAGTTAGAGATGGTCTGATCAGATTTACTTACCTGACTTCTAACTGGACCCTACTTGCAAGGTTATTTCCTGCTTTTATTAAAATCTGTCACTATCTTGAGCAAATTTGGCTATCATGCATGTATCTTGTATACACTTATCATGGTTTGGTTTGTTTTGTTTTACGGCATATCAAACTAAATGGGTCATTTAATGCTGACAACTATTTTTTTCCTGGTAATATTTTTGTTTTGTCAAAAAGATTTTCCTCAAAAATGTATAGCTGGTAATATTATTTTTTCAAAAACATATAGCTGGTAATATTATTTTTTCAAAAACATATAGCTGGTAATATTATTTTTTCAAACACGTATAGCTGGCAATATTATTTTTTGGTAATAATTTTTTACAAAGTATTTCTGGTATTAAAACATATTTTTACACTTTTATAATGTTTTTTACCTCAGTTCTGGGGTTAACTATTTGCCTATAGCTGGGACCCTAACAGGCGCTACCATCCTGGGTCATGGTGGACCTGGGAACACCAGCAATTAAGAAGTGGTTCCATGCTCCTCAAAACCTCCTGATCAAAAGCCTTGCTGTTGGACGTAGTTTGTCTTACCCAGGATGCAGATGTAGTTTATTGTCATACATAGGACGCAGATGTAGTCTCAGTTTCAGGGTTAACTATTTGACCATAACTGGGACCATAACAGGTGCTACCACCCCGGGTCAGATTGGACCTGGGAACACCAGCAATTAATAGGTGGTTCCATGCTCCTCAAAGCCTCCTGATCAGAGGCCTTGCTGTTGGATGTAGTTTATCGTCTTACCCAGGACGCGGATGCAGTTTATCATCAATCATACCCAGGACGGACATTATCATGCATGTATCTTGTATACACTTATGATAATGGTAATATTAGCCATTTCCCTATAAGGAAACATCTGGCATTCATTGACCATGCAGTCAGTAGTTTTGGGCTGAAAATCATTCTCTTAAATTTTTTTTTAGGAAAACAGATTTCTCCAGTCCAATAACTCTTATTGCTCTTTCCAGTATTGATAGGGGGTTCCTTCCTAACCTCTTATTTTAAGTAGTGTAGAACTATGCTATTATTGTCTTTTCGAGTCCATGTGCCAAATATACTTATTAAATCACTAAATTTGATAAAATCCATACTCAAAGACACTAAGATTTGTCTACCTACAACCAAAACCTGTGTAACTTAATTTTCTTCACTCTAACACAAAACATCCTTCAATCATCATACAGACAACTACCAAACATAGATGAAGATTCCCACTAGATGCTCAAATACACATACATACACATACACACATATATTATAAACTGAATTCTGCATAGACCTATTAGAATTGTGATACACATATACACATTAAATTATACACATGAACACTGCTTGACAGGACAGCTACATGTGAAGTCTTCTTAACCAATGAAAAACAAACAACACAAAAATAAAAATACCATAATCTTTTTTTCTCCTCCATGTTTCATTTTACTGATGGAACTTAAATAAAAGCAAAAGATGCTACATTTATAAACGTTTTCTATTTGTTCCTTATCCTATAATTCCGTCAGATTCTGATCTATATTTGATCCCAATTCATAAGCAGATAACTATTAATATTTTTAAGTTGTTAGATCAAACAATGATAGATTTTCCTAACACGAATGAAAATAATTATCAAAAGGCATTTTAATGACAATAATCCAAATAAACTTATAAAGAAACAAGTAAATTATAATTAGATTATTGCAAGCTTGATGAAAGTGGAATTTTTTAATAATCGACAAGTGATTCTAATAGTATTTTCTATTTGTCACTTAACAAATTTGTTTGGCATTTTAAAAAAAGATTTGTTCATCATAATTTTAAAAAGAAAATTCATGAGAAGCATATCTGAAATATGATATCTCACAAAAATTTGCTATTTCAAATAATGCCATCTGTTTATGAAAAAATATGTTGATCGATGCATTGTCAAGAAATCATGAGAAAGGTGGATACCAGTGAAGAATGGCAGGTGGTATCAGTTCAAAAGTTATTATAGGGAATAAAAAGACAAAAAAAAACAAATGGAATTCTTCACTGTTCTGTTTATTACTTTCCATATGAAAGTTTTTTGGTATTAAATTGATATTTGCGTTGTTCATACAGCTGAAACCGGTTTTATTAATACAAAACTAACTACAAGAGAAAGGAACAGTTTTGGCATGATTTGTCAGAATTTTTTTCTGTAACAATATAAATTATAAGAATGGATCATTTTACTCAGTACAAGATCGTAACATACTATAGTCCAACTTGGTTATTTTTACAGCCAATGTTTCAGTTCCAAAATATAAAACCATTAATACAATTTCAATTTATGTTCTTTTCTTTCATATCATATACAAAATCTAAAAATGGTTGTTTATTGTTAATGCGTAGGCAGGAATTGAAATGCATTTATAAATGCAGTCCAATTCCTGCTTATACATAAAAATGGAGTAGCCATTTTTAGAAATTTAGTTCTTATTGATATCAAAGTGCTTGCTTATCATGGATATTATAAGATTGATAAACTACGATGAAGAACATTTCAGTATTGATCTGATAACTTTTCTTCTGCACTATGGTAATTAACATCATTCAACTGACATCAAGTTTCAGACTTAAACATTTTAACTATCAGAACAGTGTCTTCCAATGTTTACCAAAATAATACCTGTGTTACTGACTCACAGGAAGTAGTATGCACTCAACTACCTCATGGGTAATAGCTGTAGCTAGTTATAGTCTTTGTGACTTCATATGTAAAAGAGTCACCTCAACCTGTTTAATCATTGGATGGTGCATGTAACCAGCACCAAAATATTCCTGCTGAAATTGCTACGCCTGCAAAAGATTACAAATTCACAAGACTTCTTTCTTGTTTTTGTTCTTTCTTGCTTCTTTTGTTTTTTTAGAATTTTGGCAATTCTGATTTTTTAGGCCAATATATTCCTGTGATGATAATATCAAAAAGTTACCACCTTCACTAATAGACCAATGTAAGATTTGAACTCAGTTATCATAGTAAGCTTTAGATGATCAGACCATAGCAGCTGATCTCTCTTCTGATCTAGCTCTAACAGCTCAGTGGGGGAAAAACTGGCTGGTCACATTCAATGCCTTGAAAACCAAACTAGTGACATTCCATCAACACCGAGAAAATCCAGAACTTTCGCAATTATGATGAAAGGATGTTCCCTCAATGAGGCCCTATGCCTTCAATGCATGTTGGTATTTAAACACAGCCCAGACCTCAAGTAGAACTCATACATATATTTCATCACTAAAGATGCTGGAAAAATGGTTGGATCCCTGTACTGCTTCAGTATCCTATGTTAGGCAGTTTCTAAGATTTTTAAAGCATACATTTCGTTCAATTTATATGTAAATTTTCCACCTTACAACCCTTTCTCAAAGATGAAACATTGCACTCACTGTTCTATCTCTATTTCCATGGAAAATGTTCCCACAAACTACATTCCTCACCCATTAGGTGAATTTTTATGGATCCCATAAACATTAATCTAAAAAAAAAGTGACATTGAATAAAATGCAAAATATAAAACAAATAACCAAGAGCTTTTCACATAACATTGACCTGTTGAATCCTGAGTGGGACCTAATTTCTGAGATACACTATCCATTTAGATTTTTGGAAATTGCACTATTTCAGAATTGCCTGAGTAACTGAACAAATCAATAGTGAAGAGCAACAAATGGCTAGTACAAGGTTGCTCATATAAATAGCCTTATTTTACTTCCATATTCTTTTTTTTTATATGTGATATCCTTTCAGGACATGGACGATCATGACTCTCTACAACTTCCTATTCTTTGTGGCTCTTAGTAATATTTGTTTTTTTTTTATTATTCGTTCCACATTTTTTTGCCATCTATTCCCACAAGTTCGTTAAGTAAATTACTTGCTGTTTTCCTCTTACCTTCAAAAAGTGAGTATCAAAATCTCCTAGCCCTTTTTCCTCATTACTGTATATAGTTGCAACAAAAAAACATTACTGATAAAATATGTGGTGTAGGCTTATATTTGAGGTTAATATTTACCAATTTTTCACAAAATTCAACAACTATGTAGAAAAAAAGAAAGTTTTACTTAGATTTTACAAGCATTTGACTGAATATTTCTATTATGCACAGTAATTATTTGTTTTCATTTCTCCCAGCATGTGAGTGGCTGGTTCCCTAATTTTTATTTATTAAATGTTCCAATCGATTTGTATTTATACAGATGCTCCGTTATCGTTGATTTGTTTCCGAAGTTGAACATACTTATATAATACTAATTACACAGACACCATGTGGCGATGTGTCAGAATTTGATACTGTTTATTGTTTTAAGAACACTAGATAAAGTAAGCAGTAAAACAGTGTAAACAGTTGGACATGAGAAGACTCACTTCAGAGTTGCATTCTGTGGTATGACTGACAGCACATAATTACCAGCAACAGTAATCTTCAAATGTAAATCGTTACCAAAAGATTTCCAAGTTGACCCCTGAAGTTGTACTGCTTTGTCATATTAAAGGGTGGATGGATGAAGATGGTCTTTTTTGTGAGAATTGCTAAATAAAATCTTTTTTAAAAATCTATGCTAGTGTGGGACCAATTCAGGATATGCCATACAGACACCATTAAACAGATACTTGATAATACAAAAACAAACCAGGTAGTGATTTGACAGTGCTTGTTCATTAGTGTATTACAATCACTAAATGTAGTACTGAATAAACCTTTCAAGGATAATGTAAGGAAGCAATACACAATGGATATCAAGTTACCTATATAAAGCTTTAATAACTTTGCAAAAATGGATCTAACTGTAGGACATTGGGTAGTTTCTAGGATTTTTAAAGTATGCATTTCATTCAATTTATATGTTAAATAAAATCCTGTTACATTTGGAAGATGGTGATATTGCTATCTGCTAAAAGGATGTAAAACTTCAAGAAAGTTGTTGAAACTTTATAAAACTGATGAAATGGTAAAAAGAAATCCTTGTGTAATCAAATTGTGAAACAAAAACTATACACTAAATGACTCTTAAAAACATTTTAGATATCAAAATATAGGAAAATGATATATAAATTTTTATATATCAGAACAATTTTATGAAAATCTATGACAAAGTGGAAAAAGTTTTTCATGTGATTTGCTTCGTCCTTTAGGATTTCACCAGACTAAAGTGATGCATACATTGATGTGATTACACATGCACATAAAGGAGAGGGGACACTGGAATATTAAATTAATTTTTTTTTCATAAGTGTTTGGGTAGATATAGTCTAGCCAATTTCATTTAGATTCTTTTTAATATAAAATTATTAAAGCTTCATAAAAATATACTCCACTTGTGGGAATTTACAAAACCACATCTATCCTTGATCTTAATGAAATTATTTAACTGCTACTTGAAGACGAAATCTTTCACAAGTCTGTGGAAGGTGTTAAGCGTATGCCTGATTTTCAAGAATGTGGGGGTGTGCTCTCCCCCCCCCGTCACAGTATAGACATCAGTCTCCTCAGTGTCATTAGCAAACTCTTTGAAGCTATAATCAACAAGAAGAACAAACTCTTGAGCAATTTCGATTGCCTTGGTCCATTGCTGATATCCTAACTGTGATTACTCACAGAATTAGTGAGGCACTTGATAAGAACTACATCTCAAGAACAATTGCATTAGATATTTCAAAGGGCTTTGACAAGGTGTGGCATAAAGGGTATATTGCTCAAGCTCTCTGTTTATGGAATTTCTAGAAGAGTCTTCTCAGTTATAAAGACCTTCCTAACAGGTAGGTCCCTGAAGGTAGTTGTAAATGGCCACTCCTCCAAGATGCAAGCAATCAATGCAGGTATCCCCCAAGGTTCGCTTCTCAGACCAACCCTCTTCTTACTTTACATAAATGATCTACCTAAAGAGTATATGCCAATCATTTGTGAATATCTATGGTGATCATACAACAGTATAAAAGTGCACCTGCAAAATTCTCAATGACCAGAGCTTAGCAGCTGATCTCTTCTCTGACCTAGCTCTAACAACTCAGTGGGGGGAAAAACTGTCTGGTCACATTCAATGCCTCGAAAACCAAACTAGTGACATTCCACCTTTGCCAATCGAACCCAGAACTCTCACCAATTGTGATGAATAGATGTTCCCTCGGGGTGGCTCTGTGCCTTGAGTGCCTATTGGGACTTAAATTCAGCACAAACCTTGTGGAACTCGTACATAAAATCTATCACTAAAGATGCTGACAAAAATGGCCAGTTCCTTGTAGTGCTTCATCAAGTACATGATTCCTCCTGCTATCCCGTCTTTACAAGAGTCAGATTAGGAGGAAAATGGAGTACTACAGCCATATATGTGCAGGAGCTGCCCAGTCCTCAATTTTCACTCTTGAAAGAGTCCAAAAGTGTCCTTGTAAGTTACAAATTACCATTACAAGCCTCTTATTGGTCTATCGCTATTTCCATGGATAATGTTCAGATGAACTACACTTTTTAGTTCCACCATTCACAGCTAAGACCCACCATTCCATGCACATTGTAGCAAACCAACTTCATTCCTTTCATACTCCTTTTGGTGATATGTAAGTTCCTCTTGAGCAGCTTTTTCCCCACAAACCATTGACTTGTGGAACTGACTTCAAAGAGGTTGCTTCCTCAATCATTACAATCTAGGATTAACCATTATCTTCTACACATGTCTTCATAAGTTGTGCTTCTTACTCTGTAACCCTCCTACCTCGAGTGGCCATTGGACCTTGTACCAGGTGAACATCATTGTAAGAAAAATAAAAAATAAATTCTTTGACTTAGCATCCTGTTTAATGGATATTGATAGTGATCCTTATAATTACCTTATAATTCATTCTATTCTGAAGTTGCTTGTCTTCTAAGCAAGTACCTTATAATTATTCATTCTATTCTGAAGTTGGTTGTCTTCTAAGCAAGTACCTTATAATTTAGTCAATTATGTGCCATATGTGACAAATGCTTAGGCGATCAGGTATTTTTGATACATGACAGACGAGGTAGGTTTTTTCCCGCAGTAGGTTGCCATTTCTTTCTGTGGTAGATCAGTTACCATCCAAGGCTATAGAACCTGGTCTGTCCTGCTACTTACCCATAGCTGGGGGAGGAGAAGAGGATTCATACCTTTCTCAAGGGTATTAGCACGTAAGTGAATGTAATGAATTTGACTGGAATTTGAATTTAACTCTCTGATTCCTCAATCTGAGCTACTATCCATTACTCCACCTTATAATTATTCATTCTATCCTAAAGCTGATTGTCTTCTAAGCAAGAACCTTATAATTATTCATTCTATTCTGAAGTTGGTTATCTTGTAAGCAAGCACCTTATAATTATTCATACTATTCTGAAGTTGGTTTTCTTGTAGTCAAGTACCTTATAATTATTCATTCTATTAATAAGTAAAAAAGAAATATATAGCAAACAATGCTGTCTAATGTGACATTTATAAACTGGTGAAATATTTTTTGATTGCCTTAAAAACAGAATTGAAAAGAATTAAATTAAAAAGATTAAAAAAATAGAATAAAGCAAAAAAAAATAACTTATCGGCACATCCAAGCTCATCATTTTATGTTATCAGAGCATTATGACAATTGTGGTTAATATTTTATTGATGAAAATCAATTCCTTTGCATGCATGGGGAAACTCCTTTCAAAATTGCATTTTTAGATGAGAGAGGAATAAAAGTGAAAGTGTAAAATTTTTATTGGTTGTTTCTGATTTTTGCAAAAGGAATTACTATAATCAATAATATTTGATCAGTCTGATTGTTTAGATCACATCATCATCATATTCACCACTACGATGATTGATAATTGCCTCTTTGAAAGGAAATTAATAAAATGGAAGTGATAAAAGGCAGCTGTATTAATACCAAAACTTGCAGATATAGCTCAGTGGCAGATTGCAGGATTGTAGTCAGTGGTCTTCTTCACAGTAATGAATGGTCTAAGATTTGTCAAATAAAATCTTCAATAAGCTTCTAGATTAACTGTTTGAAGAGATATTCCACAAATGATTGTTAAACTCATGTTCAGCATTTAAAACATCTATCATTATAAGAATGATCGAAACAAGGTTAACAATATAAATTCTTCAGCACTGAGATTATTTTTAGCCATGTTTAAAATAAGAAATTTCTTTCTGTAAATCTCTCATTGGTATAAAATAAATGACAAGTATAGGGCACTTTAATGTAGAAAGGTTGTTAGAAAGTTAATCTTGTTGATCAGCATGACTATAGTTAGTTCATTTCTCAGTAGATTGGTTTGAATTGGTTAATCTTATAACATGTGAACCATGTCGATCTTTGCTTAAATAAAGATTATATTGAATTGGTTAATCTTATAACATGTGAACCATGTCGATCTTTGTTTAAATAAAGATTATATTGAATTGGTTAATCTTATAACATGTGAACCATGTCAATCTTTATTTAAATAAAGATTATATTGAATTGGTTAATCTTATAACATGTGAACCATGTCGATCTTTATTTAAATAAAGATTATATTGAATTGGTTAATCTTATAACATGTGAACCATGTCGATCTTTATTTAAATAAAGATTATATTGAATTGGTTAATCTTATAACATGTGAACCATGTCGATCTTTAATTAAATAAAGATTATATTGAATTGGTTAATCTTATAACATGTGAACCATGTCGACCTTTATTTAAATAAAGATTATATTGAATTGGTTAATCTTATAACATGTGAACCATGTCGATCTTTGTTTAAATAAAGATTATATTGAATTGGTTAATCTTATAACATGTGAACCATGTCAATCTTTGTTTAAATAAAGATTATATTGAATTGGTTAATCTTATAACATGTGAACCATGTCAATCTTTATTTAAATAAAGATTATATTGAATTGGTTAATCTTATAACATGTGAACCATGTCAATCTTTATTTAAATAAAGATTATATTGAATTGGTTAATCTTATAACATGTGAACCATGTCAATCTTTATTTAAATAAAGATTATATTGAATTGGTTAATCTTAGGCTATTCATTATTGATGAGTTGTTTATTTTATAGCAATGTCTGTTCCCACCATACATCATTATAATTGATTTGGGTGCATATTGGCCTTGTGTAATGATTAAAAGAAAATGCACAGAATGTTGATAAATACAACATAAATCTTTATATAACACAATATAATATTATGAATAAAAGGTGAAAGTTGAAATTTCAAGAGTTCAAGTGTAAAAGTCCTGGCACATGAGAGAGGGAGAGAGACTTCCAGAAGAAGTAAATATGTCGATGTATATGTATGTATGCTTGTATATAAAGGTAGTAGCCGCCACTTGACCATGAGTTGAAGGAAGGTGTGTTTGTTTTCAATGTAGCAAGGATGGTTAGCCATGTAATGTTGCCAGGTAGTCATGTAAATGGCATATTTCATCTCTGGGCATGTTACAAGGACCACAGCACTGGAAAATGGACACAATTTATCAACTCTGTTTTTTGTTGATTTTCCATCTGTTTATATACACATCTATGGATCCACTTTGAAAAGGCCACTTACTTCTCAATGGGTCATGGACTTATTTCTTGGCTGTGAAAGTTTGATTAATCAACTGGTCTACCACATATATATATATACATACATATATATATATATATATATATATATATATATATCCAAATGTAAAAGAATGAAGAGTAAGATTTCAATGTTCAAAACATTAATTTAAAACAGGGCTCAGTACAAAAGTAGAGCCATAAATATTTATTTATTATGCAGTGTTACATTAGAACATCCACATATCACTACAAAACTGTACATCTTGTTTCAACATTAAAATTTTTTTAACGTTTCATCAGGTGAGAAAAAAAAAATTAACATTTCATCAGGTGGGAAATCATGATGCTTGTGATTTCCCACCTGATGAAATGTTAAAAATTTTTTTTTAATGTTGAAACAAGATGTACAGTTTTGTAGTGGGTATGTACATGTTTTAATGTAACACTGCATAACACACACACACACACACACACACACACGGAAATGGGATATTGTTTAGAAGTCACAACTTAGAACTGGATTTATTAAAGTTCAGAAATTCACAAAAAATGCAAGATATCATTTAGATGTTTTATTATTGTGTCATTATATATTATTATGATATTTTATAATATTATTATTAATATTATTATTTATATTTTATTGTTATATCATTATATTATTATGTTAATTATTAGATTATTAGATCTTTTCTTTTACAGAGTTAAACAATGGAATAAACTTTTGTCGTTGTACTCATTATGGTTTCTAAAGAAGTGATGGATTTTTATTTATGAATCTGACAGATTTTATTACTTAAACATTATGTTTCTAGCGTATACTCATATTTGAGTAGATGCTTCATTTATTTATTAAACAGTATATTTATTTATTTTCATCTAACAGCCTGAACATTAGAGAAATCATATTAAAGAAAAATATGCACAGAGATGAAGTTTAGCCGAGTATAGAGTTGAATTAGTTTTTAGAAGGAATAGGAAACCTGATCCTAATCAGGAAACAAGTTTGAATTAAATTTTGAATTGTCAGAGGTTGCTTACAGTACCTGGTATTCCCAAGCAGTTTCCCATTTACTGCTAGGGTTTGACACTGCTTAAATTTAGTAATTAAACAAGAACTGGTGTTTTCAATGTGATTTGACTATAATTAAGCAGCAAGAAAATATTTGAAGAAATTAGTGTTGTGAACGTAAACAGAGAGAAAAGAGGCAGTATATTAAGAACATTGGCTAAAGACATTATAACAGGAGGGAGCTATAGTAGAAAGATTTATTCTCCCATTTGTATTTCCCCCATTATGGGCATTATTATATCCATGATATAATAACATTGTAGTTCACAGATGGGACAGAATGGCTGAAAGGAAAAGGAATGAGAAACATGCTTTGTTCTCAGAGATACTTTTATAGAACTAAGACATACACAAAATGACATATACATATATACATGTGTCCCATAATATATCATATTTCAGAGTGCAAGGGAAAACAAAAATATAGGGTCATATATAATATGGAGATACTCCTGTCTGGAGAAGCCATGTTTAGGACTCCAGATTCAAATGAGCTGGATTCATCTACTATGTCTCAGGTGAGGACTTATTCCATGAAAGGGAATAGCAAATCTTGGGTTTTCCCAAATTAAGGACTGTGAGCCAGAGTTTCAATCTATATCAGGAAAAGATATATTCCCAAAAGAAAATGGCACCATGGACTTGTAAGCTGTAGCATTTGGCAGCTGGCTGCCTTGGGTGGAAGCCTGGGTAGGATAAACAAACACATGTGTTGTGACACAAATAAGCTTACTGACTGAATCACTGGCCACTCACTAAGCAGCTGTCATGTGACTCCTCTCCACCAAAGGGAGATAATCAACTTCTGTATCCTTACAACATGAAAACTACCAAACAATCATCTTTTTGGTAAATATCATAGTGAGAAATGTAAAAGTTTCATAAAGTTACATTGGATGGACATGATTGTGAGATAAAAGGTTAAGTCCTCCATAGAAATAATCAATCAACACAACTTTGAAGACAACAGTGAGGAGGTGGAGTAATGTTTCTGGCTAGTATTGATAGGTCTCTTCACAGTTGATGATACTATTAAGATAAAAACTGAGTATTATTGCAAATTGGACATGATATTTTTGGGTGGTAGAAGTCACAGATAAGAATCTTTATTCTAAGGAACATATTCATATATGACAATGCTTCTTTACAATATACAAAGCTGACTATTGCCCACCTTGCAAAAATAGGTTTTCAAGATTATGAATTAATGGAATGGCCACTAGTGTCTCCAAATATGAATTCAATAGATAAACTTGTTGTCCTTCATTGAAAGAGATGCTGATGATTCTGTAAATAATATTCAAACAAAGAAGATATCTGGGAAGGAACAGGAGCAAAATCTGTGGGTGGAGGATTTAAGCTTATAGCATGTCAAAAAGATTAACATGTAAAATAATAAAATATTTATTTATTCCAATATATTGAATATTGTGTCAATTAAATGTGTTTTTTATGGCCTAAATCTTTTCAATTTATTTATAAATATCTATTTTGCACTTGTTTTCATAAAATTTGAAAGTCTCAAGAGAAGTTATCAATATTTTTAATAAGGCTAGACATTATAAGCTGAAAATACAATATATTGGATATGTGAGTATATCCAGAAAATTTTGCCAATATCAGTTGGTTAATACCAATTTTATTGTGAAAATATTGACTTGTATAATAAATGTTGGTCATAGTGTGTGTGTGGGGGGAATGTGCATGTATAAATATATATATATATATATATATATATATATATATATATATATATATATATATATATACACACACACAAACATGTTTGCTTAAGTAATATCGACTAATTCTGTCATTCAAAATTTTTATAAAATTTTTCCAATTCATGAATTAGTTTATGTATTTGGTAAATTTGCCAAAGTTCATATTTATATTATTTTATTCCAAGTACTTTTGAATATTGCTACATTTATTTTCAAGGATTGTTTTCTGTATATTTACACAACTGTTTATGTTTAATTTCGATGTTCTCATATTTGATAAATAGCCAACCTGAAAATTTTATGTATATTTTTTTAATATATGGTCCCCTATGGAGAAAAGATACTTTATTTAATGTTGGTTGCTTCTCTTTTATTACCAAATTTTGAGTCTTACTTTGCACTGTGTCCATTCTAAAAAAACAAAAATACACATAATAATTTCAGTTTGACTATTTAAGTGAAGTCAACTTGAGTGACTTTAAATTGTTTCCATCAAACATGAAAATGCCAGAATTAAACAAAAACAGTTGTGTAAATATAAACATAACAATCCATGAAAATGAATGTAGCAACTTTCGAAAGTATTTGGAAAACTTGTAATGTTAATAAATCCAGTTGTAAATTGACTCTTCTAAACAATTTCCCAATTCCACATATATTCGTATGGTATCTTCTGATTTGGGAACAGTATGTTGGGCAGAGGTTTTGACACTTTTATTCATGCATTTGTTTTTTCTAATTTTTTCTAAATCTTTCACTAAACAGAAAATGTTTATCCAACAAACATAAGTTAAATTAAAAAATTTTTCAACATGAAGAGATATGATATTTACTTCATATGCCTATTACTTATTAATATTTACTAAGTTTAGCTTAATATGGTACAAGACCATAAGTATCAGGTAGCTACTGCGAAATAGACCCTGTTGCTGGAAACTAGGTTATACTTGTGCAGTGGTGTAAGACTCCCACCCCACCAAAGGGGCTACCAATGAAGGAATTGCTTACAGACTCAAATGTAAATTATGAATATCTCCAAACCAATACTTATAGATTCAAATATAACAATAAAAAAGAACAACTAATTTTTACATTAAATATGTGGTGAGAGGGAAATACATAAATAACAAGAAAACCGAAATTTCACCATCTCTAAAAATAGATAGATAATAAAAATCACCAGACAAAAAAGCCATAGTTTGACCAAGCAATCATAAAGCTTTGATAACCAAAATCTAAGCAAAGACATAAACAAATAATAATAAAAATTTTTATCATCTCTAAAAATAGATAGTTTGACCAACCAATCAGAATGCTTTCACAACCAGGATATAAGGCCACAAGCCAGTTAGAAGTAAGCAGCCTTTTTGAAGGTAGATCTATAGATGCATATATAAACAGATGGAAAATCAAATAAATCAGAGTCAATAAATAAATAATATCCATTTCCCCAAGCTGCAGTCATCATAACATACCCAGAGATGGAATACAACATTTGCATGACTAGCTGGAGACATTAGATGACTAACCCATCCTTGCTACATTGAAAACAAACATACCTTGCTTCATTGCATGGTCAAGTATTGGCTACTACACATGAATGCAAAGCATCCATAACTCCTATGGATATATAATTACATTCTCTGCCTTGTTCTTTCCTGTATGAACCCACAAAACCTAACTTCCATATTGACAATCACAAAGTAATTTATTGTATCTCTATTCCTCATGGCTATTATTTGTTTTTTTAGTTTATACACTTGTTTGGAGTAATATGAATAATCTCTTTCATAAATGCTCTCTCTCACTTACCCACTGATCAGCACATATATATCTCTACTGATATTTGTTGGCATAAACTAATTTTTTCATACAGCTATATTCATGGGACAATCACTAGGGAATGAACTCACTGCCAATTGTCTTGAAAGCCAGTCTCTATAATCATTGCACCAAGTAATTAGTAAGTTTATTTCAAAATGGTGCACACAGACATCACACAGACACACACAAACATATATATATATATAGTCTGAAGATTGCTTGAGGAATGAAAGTAAGTCACTATGCAGTGTTAATTCCTATGTTCACACTTTTTGTATTTATATCTAAATATGTGCGTGCATGCATTTTTTAAATAGGATAATTGAACTTTGTTTGATTGTGAAAGTCTTTCACAACTGAGTGGTTTGAAAGCACACTGGGCTTAAAGATGGTTTCCCCTACAAGGAAGACACAAGTTCAAATCCTGCAAAAAGACACATTTTCTTTATCATGACAATCTAATGAACAAACGGTATACATGAATTTACACTGTTTAAAAACCGGGCTGTCTACACAAACATATGCACCCACTAAATATGATGTTTAAAGTAATAAGAAATTATATATATATATATATATATATATATATATATATATATATATATATATATATATATATATGTATGTATGTATGTATGTGTGTGTGTGTGTGTGTGTGTATAAAAGTACTCTATGCTCCAAGTACATTCAACCATCATTGGTCACTATCTACTAAAAAATAAAAAACCTTGTGATTATTAACAATATCTCTCGACAAAAACATTTTGCAAAAAATTAATATTGTATACTAATTCCCTTGTAATTTGAGAGACTGTGTCTCTGTTATTATTACAAAAAAAACATGAATATATGTTAGTCACAGAACATTTTTTTCAAGACCTCTCCAAGCAAAATGTTATAAATAAACATTTAACAAAATCCATGGCACCATTTCCACTTATTGTCAAATAATAGTCAACAATACAATGGTACTTTGCTAATCCAACTGCAAAAAAATGATTTAAAATTTTGAAGGCTCTTCACATCAAATGATGGCAACCCATTATCAATAACATTTGTTTTAATTTTGTTATATATTGTTAGAATGCCTCGGAATTGTAAGGTCCTTTTAGTTATGTAATAATATAAACTATTCCACCACCATAATATATGAACTCCCAGCTGACTAAGGCCTTGTCTATGAACTCACAAGCACATGCTGACCATCATAAAGTAAGTCTGTCCACACATTTCACATTGCACTAAGAACACTTAATTACTTGATAAAATAAACTTCACTGCAAGGAAAAATGAACATTTTATTGCTGTTGTATATTTCTGAAAAAATTATATAAATGCTATTTCAACTGACATTCTGCTTCTACTTTTCCTTCAGCAAATAACCTTTTTATGTTGCATTTAAAAGATGCGTTAAATATTTAGAATCCTGACATTCGGATAGCAACAAAAAACTGGATAGACAGATCTCAACACTCTCAGCTTCTTCCTACCTTTCTGTGAAAAAGAATAGTGATGTTCAAAAGTACTTGAAACATTACATACAATTTTGTCAAGTTTTTATAAGACCACCTAACTTGATTGACACCAGAAGAAGCTCATCAAAATGCTTAATAGATATAAAACATGATTAAACCAATGATTGATGCCTAAATATACTATATGTATATTTGAAAATATGTTTTATATATAAGTTTGCTTCAGAGTTTGTTTATTTTTTTTTGTTTCAGCCAGTAAGCAGACTGGAATAGCATAATTTAATACTATTATTAATATTAGTTTATTTATATGTCTTTGGGGCTCAAAAGTAACAAAACCAGTTTTTGGAATGGAATCTGGTCACTAAAGAAATTTAGTGTAGAATTTTATAACATGACAGTGGATTGTTAATTGTTGGTTGTTTGCTTTCTGAAATGTACATATTTCCTTGTTTGAATATGTGTACAGTTTAATTGTACTTTTGTAGTATTGAAATGTTACTTATTCATTCATTTCAAAAGAAAAAAGTTAACAGTATAAACAGTTTAATAAATTAAGTTTAAAAAAATCCAATGAAGAAGCTAAAAATATAAATGTTCAAACTATATTAACAAGGATTTAAATACATCATTGTTGGAGCTATGTATTTCAAGATTTTTTTAAATTTTTTGATTAAAGAGTTCTTTGATGAAGAGGGGAGATAATTTTATTTTAATTATACTCTGCTGATTTCACAAAAATAACTCAATCGTAGTGAGCATACACTGATAATTAATCCAATTATTGATTATTTTTTAATTTAGATAAAATATCTAAACTGCAGAAAAATACCATCTGATCCTTACAAAGAAAAATAAGATCAGTGAAAAAAACAAAAAGGATAATATGAAAATTGCTGCCAGGAAAACAACTCAATAAAATAATAAAAATACATTTTAGTAAAAGCTGACATTTGATAAAATTAATTAAATTGATTTAATACAAACCAACAAAGAACAACGAAGATAATCAGATTTTATCAGATCAGATCAAATTCCTTAACATAATTTTAAATACATATATATAAATATATATAATGTGCATATGATTTCAACAAATGCACACATTCAAATTTTATCCCAGACCCTCTATAAATGTATGTTTGTTTGTGCATGCGTGTGTATGCATATATATATATATATATATATATATATATATATATATATATGAGTTTAAAATCTGCTATATTTATTGGGGAAGATTGCTCAAAATTTGGAGATGGAGCATTTATAAATGGAGATTAAATTAAATATGCATAAGAATCAACATTGAATGGTGACTGTCATTTCCACATTTCAATGCAGTCTTGAAACTTCTTGGTCTGAAAATCACATTGAAGCATGAAGCAGACAGTCACCATGCAATGTTGATTTTAACAATCACTGTCATGTGCATGTGTATGTATGTATATATATATATATATATATATATATATATATATATATATATGGTGAGATTCGAACAAAGGTCTCATGGTTAGAAAGCGAACATTCTAACCACTTGGCACCTTGTGAGTGAATTTGGGTAGCCAGAACTCTTGAGGGCTGTCAATAGCTGTGCTAGCACAAAGCCACAAGACATCATGGCAGAGGGTTTGAGCATGCTGGCCTTGTTCAAATAACTGATCACACTAGATCACACGGTCTCTCCCAGAAACTGTAACTAGGGTCTGCTTAGCATAGTTACAGTATAAACCACAAGTGGGCTCTGTGGGTGTTGAGCAAACACAAAATGTGCCTGAGCGGGCGTCTGCAATAGGGATTAGCTAGGGCCAGCTATTATATATGTATATATATGTGTGTGTATGTGTGCATGTAAAATTTTAGATATAACTAAAATATGGTAAGTTTTTGTCTTTATTCATATATATATATATATATATATATATATATATATATAATGAACTCTCCAGTCATCTTTCATGTATGAGAGTGCAATATTTCAGTTCTTAGAACTGAACAGCCAAACTACCCACATATATGATTTGATTATAGTAGTAAAAGCTTGTGCGCAACCAATGGCACTCTTTAGGAAACCCAAATACAGAAAATTGCTGCACATAGTGTGCCCCAATGTCTCCAAACAACCCTCCTTAGGTTTCAAATTCAGAGTTTTTTTTCTTCTAGTCTGGTTGGCAACCAAGGATAAAGAACTCAGCCTGACCTACTAATTAACCCATAGCTAGGGGGAGATGAAGAGATGGATTTATACCTTGCCTAAGAGTATTTTCACATAAGTGAATATAATCAACTCCACTAGAATTTCAAATTTGCTCTCTGATTTCTCATTCTGGACCATTATCTATTACACATTCCCTCATCTCTCTCTCTCTCGCATATATATAATATATATATATATATATATATATATATATATATATATATATCTGAACCTTCAAGTAATTTTGAAGGAGGCTATCAGCAGGTGTATAATATTGGGTCTATTGTACTGTCATTTTGTGAATGGTTTCTGGACCATTCAGTAGTCTCCCACCAGTGGGACCTCTTGATGCCAAAATGATGGGTACTTCTACGGCAGTATCTCCAGGCATGTCAACCCAGGTTATTTATGTGTGCATCTCCAATGGGTGTCTGTTTCACTGCCTACTAGTCATCCACCAAACCATTAAAAAAAAACATGAAATCAATTAAATTGAAAACAAACAAAACTAGCAAATCCAACCTCAAAAGAAAAAAAAAAGGAAAAAGTAGACCATCTCTTACACCAATGTAAGGGGTCTACATTCCAACTTTCCATAAGTTGAACTTCATCTTCTTCAGTCTAAATCTGACCTCCTGTTTCTGTCAGACACAGCTATCAATGCCTCAATCCCATTTCAGGAGCTCACAATCCCAGACTACTCACTCATTATAACAAAATACGACCACTTAAATTGCCATGGTTACACACTCAGTACCTACATCAAATGCTTTTCCCTTTTTGAAGGGACACAAAATGAGGACCCTGATTTCCCATATATGTGTTTCCATGTGGCACTTACCTACAGTACCACATTCATCTTTGCCCTGTATTGTCCTCAGGATGAAGAGTTGGTAATCTTTGATTGAATACGACAAAAGATTGACAATCTCCTCACCAAATTTCCCTCAGCCAACTTTCATATATGCGGTGACTTCAACATTCACCACAAAGAGTGGTTAGTCCACTCTTATGAGGAAAGCAGATATTGCAGAGACTTCTCCATGACATATGAACTAACTCAGATCATTGAAGAACCCATTCATGTCCAGGATGCAATGTGACAGCAGGCAAGCCCCCTTGATCTTTTACTAACATACTGCTCTGACAAATGCTCAGCAGAAGTTTTAGTCCCCATTGACACTTTAAATCATTCCCTAGTCAGTGTCCTAATTGACTCCAAACCTATGACATCCCCTGATTTATCATTCCATAGAACAGTTTTTTGCCATGCAAAGGCAGACTGGGACAGCTTTTGGTCCTATATGACAGAAACTCCTCTCCCAACCTTCTTCAAACATGCTGCCCCCAGAACTGCTTCCCTAATCTCTGAAGAGATCTTTTCTGGAATGAAATGTTTTATACCTCCTAAAACCTTCCAGCAAAAGCGAAGCCGTCAGCCCTGGTTCACCCCTGAATGTGCTGCATCCATTGCTCACAGGAACCACTACTTTAAAATCTATTGCAAGGAGCACTCTAATATGGCCCTTTCTTCTTTCAGAACTACCTGCAATCACTGCAAGAGAATCCTGGAAAATGCAAAGTGAAGCTACACGCAATCTGTCCAGGTCAAGGTTGCAAATAAACAAATTGGATCTCGCACATTCTGGAAGATCATCAAACAAATTATGAACTGAGGCAAAGCACTTATGTCCACTATTATAAATGACCATGACATCAAATCATCCTCGACAGACAAAGTGAAGCCCTTCAACTCAATCTTTGCCTCAAACTCAATGTTAGATGACAAAGGCCATCCCCTCCCCAACTTCTCACATCTCACTGAGCACAATCTCAATAATATACTAATTTCAGCAGTCTCTAGATTTATCAAAAGCTCAATCCCAAAAAAGCCAGTGGCCCAGACAAAATTCCTGTGGTTGTCCTTAAGAATATCAACCCAGAATTATTCCTGATTCTAGCAAAGTTATTGAACTGCTGCTTGAAGAAGAAATCTTTCCCAACCATGTGGAAGATGGCAAGTGTATGCTGGTCTTCAAGAATGCAGGCAACTGATCTTCCCCATCCCAGTATAAACCAATTAGTCTCCTTAGTATCATCAGTAAGCTTTTTGTGGCCTTAATCAACAAGGTTGTCAAGCACCTGGATAGGAACAATGAGTAGCATGGGTTTTGATCAGCCCAATCCACTGCTGATGTCTTAACTACCATTACACACAGAATTAGTGAGGTCATTAATGACACACATACCACAAGGACCATAGCATTAGATATCTCAAAGGACTTTGACAAGGTGTGGCCCAAAGGTTTGCTACACAAGCTCTCCAGCTATGAAATCACTGGAAGAGTTTTCTCTTTTATAAAATCCTCCCTAACAGGTAGATCCCTGAAGTTTAGTCATTAACGGCCAATCCTCCAAATCCTTGGCAGTTAACGCAGGTGTCCCCCAGGGGTCACTTCTCGGACCAACTCTCTTTTTGATTTACATAAATGAACTACTTAAGAATATACTCCAGTCATTTGTAAATGTCTATGCCCATGATATATGAGTGCACCTCTAAAAGTCTTGATGAGCAGAGACTGGTGACTGACTTCTCTTCTGATATAATGCTAACTTCCCAGTGGTTACATTCAATGTGTGTAAAACCAAACTGGTTACATTCCATCACTGATCAAACCCCAACTATTGCCAGTCATGATGAACAGATGTCCCTTTGAAGAGGCACTGTACCCTGAGAGGATATTGAGCCTCAAGCTCACACTCAACCTCAAGTGGAATTCTTATATACAATCTGTCACTAAAAATGCAGGTAAAATGATCAGCCCCCTCCTCATGCTATCCTCTACCTTTATAAGAACCAGATCAGGCCAGAAATGGAGTACTGTTGCCATATTTCGGCAGATCCTGCCCAGACTTCACTTTCCAGTCTTCATATTCAAAAGTATTTCTGAGTCCTTGTTGGAGAAGAATTATTTTCCACATTCCAACCACTCTCTCATGGTCGGGATGTGGCAAGTCTCTCACTACTTTCTCACTACTACAGTAGAAAGTACTCGAATGAACTGCATCTCCTGGTTCCTCCAGGTTTGATCTTCTAGACTAGGATCCGCCATGCCACTTACATAGAAAAAACCACCCTCATTCCCTCCATATTTGATTAGCAAGAAGTAAGTTGCACTCAAACAGCTTCTTCCTACGAACCACTGCCCTATGGAACAGACCCCCAAGAGGTTGTTTCCCCAATCACTAATCTTAATCTGTTCAAGTCTAGAGTGTACCATTATCTTCCCCTTCTATCCATATAAACTACCCCTTAACATAACCCTCTACTGCGAATGGCCCTCAGGCCTTGTACAGGGTGAACCTTACTGTAAAGAAAAAAAAATGATATATAATCCCAACTGAGTGGATACCAACTTAAAGGAACATTTAACTTATAATTTATAGAGAAAATTAAAAATTATACAGCATTTAAAACATATATCAAATTATTAATCCAAAAAGTTTCAGCTTTTAAGCATGTATATTTCTTAGAGATTATATACTTTAGCCCACTTTAGAATTGAGCCAAGCATTTTTCTGTTAAATATATGTGCTCTTTTTGTATCTACTATTACATACTTGCATGAGGTATAAATAGGACAATGTACCAAGTACACCCTTGTGCAAATTAATTGAAACAACCACTTTAGTTTCCTTTCTTTCACCATACAGTCAGTTTTAACCCATTGGAATGACAGGGTCTAATCAATTTCTATTTTTTCTCAGTGGTATGCAGTAATATGAATCTATTTTTGGAGTGTATGATGAAATTTGTTTGACCTTGTAAAATATTGCATAATCCGTGATTGCATCAGATGTTTATCATGCCTAAACACTACTGTCTCAACTGTTGATTAGTTGTCCTACAGCCATTGTCTGTGATGGACTGGCAAGCCTTACCAGTGAGTAAATCAAAGTGGGCTGGAAACTGTTCTGATTTAAATCCAATTGAGAATCTGTGGTCAATCTGCAAGGAACAACTTTGTGGAATGGACATAAGAAGTACTAACATGTGCACTGGGCCATGTTTCATTGGAAAAATATGAAAAGTAAATAATAATGGAATCATTTGTTTTGTTTCAATTAATTTGCACAAGGGTGTATTCAACCAGGGTTCAAGCAGTCAGCATGATAATGCAAGTAGCAGCTGGATGTACTAGTCCAAGAAGAAGTCCTTAGAAAAATCTTCATGTGTCTCATCTATTCCCTGTTATATGAAACAGAATGAATTAGGAGAAACTGGACTAAAAAAAGGAAGAAACCATTTTTTGTAAATCATTGCAATTATTTCTGGAATAAACAAAATTGGAATTTACACTTTATCTGCTTTCTTTTCTTTTCCTTTTTACATTGTGAATGAGTTGAATATTTTTACAAGGTCAAATGTTCACACTTGTAATTATTAACAATCTCTAAAGAATTTTAAAATGAAATAGAATTATTTTCAGTAACATTTTTGGATTGTTTTTTTGACAATTAGCAGAATTGTTAGATTAAAATCAGATTTTCTAACATGTTATTAACATCATTTTCCTATTAATTTCACTTGTAACTGATTAAGATGCTTATTTGACAACCAATTTTTAAAAATTATGAAAAAATTACAAAATTTATAAAAATCCTTAGAAAGTTTTTCTTTTGGCAAAGATTCATGGAACAAAATACATCAAAAAATTAAAGTTTAAATATTTTTTAAAAGCAGAAAGGATTTTGTTTGCAGAATTCAAATAGGATTTCGAACTGGGTATTTGGCTGAAAAACATCAAATGTTACACATGCAAAATGATAAAACTTAATCTTTTGATTAACATTGATTTTAATCTCTGTGGTTATTTGATTAATTCCTGGATGGTAATGATCTTTTAGAAAAACATTTAAACAAATACAATTAACTCAATACTTCCAAAAAGTTATTTCCTTTATACACACATTCTGCTGCATTATCTATCATTATATATTAATGATTCTCAGAATCGTTAAAAATGAACCTTGAAAATTAATCAGATTTATTTCTTATTACCCAAAGTGAAACATAGTCATGCTTTTTTTTTGTGGGAGATATTGATGCATAATCTAAAGTTGGATTTTATAGTGGGCAATCCAAACAATTAAAGAAATTAGAAATTCTACTTTTATGTGCTCTATTCAGAACATAAGCAATCTTGCACCATTGTGCCTGCCAAAAAATGGTGAGTCAAAAGGATGGCGTTTTCCTTCACTCCCCAGCAATGTTTATTGTCTTAAAAAGTGATGATTAGCATTGGAATTTCTACATTTTTTTGTTCTTGAGAATTGGCAACAAAAATATTAAACACTATTTATTTGGTTGTTTATGGCTTGTAAATTTTACTGCCTCCAAAATGAAACTGCTCTCATTTACCTGCCATAGAGAAACCTCCCTGCCTCCTATCAGCATGGCTGTTGCTCAACTTCATGAGAGCATCTCTCTGCACCTGCTTGGTCTCACGCTTTCCACTGACCTAAGGTGGAACAACTACATTGAATCAATAGCTACATCTACTGCAAGGAAAGTTGGTTCTCTGTGTCACACCAGAAGGTTTTTCTTGTCTGATTCTATCCTTCAAATCTACCATTCATCCTTGCATTGAATACTGTTACCATATATGGTCTGATGCCCCTGCTGTCCATCTTGAGGTTTTCAACAAAATCCAAAGATGGATATGCAATGTGATAGGTTCTGACCAGTTATCTCGACTGCAGTCACTTTCTCACAAATGTGATGTGGCTTCCCTCTGTCTTTTCTACAAATATTTTTAGGGCAACTGCTCTGACAAGCTATTTTCACTGGTTCCCCACCTGCATGAATTTAAGCATGCTACTAGATGGGCATCTTGGTCCCACACCTTTTACTGTTGAAACAGTTAAATGTAACTGTCTCTTCTGCTCCAACACCTTTTTCTCTCACACTTCCTGACAGTTGAACTCTCTTCCTCTTACTTGCTTCCCTGATAACTATAATCTTCAAAAATTTAAATGTAATGTCAATCAACATCTTCTGATGCCTTGGTCTTGATCCCTGTCCTTCTCTTTATCCTTTTCTCAAACACTCCTCTTTTCTTTTATTTTCACTCTCTGTAACCCCTTGTGTGCTAGTGACACTACCGCCTTGCTTGGGGTGAAATGCTTAAAAAAAAAATTTACTACATTCTAAAAACTAATAGAATTGTATTAAAACTAATGCAATGCAATATTTATCAGTTAGCAATTGATAAAGAAAAAAAAAAGAAAACAATTTTTTATTCATAAATTTATAAACATTTACTAAATTATTAAAATATTTGAACCAACTATAAGGAAATCCTTATTTCCCATTTATAAAGTTTGAATTGATTGGCAATTAGCCATTGTTTTACCAACCATTCCAATAAACAATATAAATAAATAGTATAAATAAATAATGTTTATTAATTTTGTTGTAAATTCTCAAGAACAAAGAAAATATATAAATTCCCTTTCATATTTTTCAGTTTTATTAAAATTCCATGCTCCTCAAAACCTCCTGATCAGAAGCCTTGCTGTTGGACATAGTTTATCATCTTACTCAGGACACGGATGTAGTTTATCATCTTACTCAGGACACGGATGTAGTTTATCGTCATACCCAGGACAGTCTGAAGATTGAAGGTAGTTAAAATAATATCAGTGTCAAGGGAAAAAACCCTCTTTTTGACACTATTTTTTTTGTGGGCATGGAGATTCAAGATTGCCAGCAATCCTTTGTAGATCAAAGCAAGGTTTGTCTCCTACTACCCTCTCAGTCCCTTTTCTAACATCCATTCACACAAGCTCGGTAACTAACTGTTTGCCTCTGCCTCTCTGACCTTCAGTATGTCATGTTAGTGTCAAATTTTTCAAGCTCTCTTTCCTCATTATATATCCCTTTATTCTGATTTTGATTTCAAGTTTTGTTTTAGTTTTTGTTTTCTTTAAAATTTTCTCATTGCTCACGTGTTTCATTCATGGTATTCATAGCTTTCTATAGAACCCATCTCTGTTGCCTCAAGTCTCTTCTTCATCTGTGAGGAGACTGACCAGCATTCATTGCCATATAAAAGGATTGATATTATATAACTCTGTTTTTTTTATATCTAACAAAATATATATGCAAATATTCTGTTACAAAATTTTATTTAAGCTTTAAAAATGGATATTTTTTAAATTAAGCAGCATGATCATTTTCTAAACGTAGCTTAGATGTGGCACAAGGCCGAAAGTATGGGGCACCTAGTGAGGACTGAACTCACTTTCAGTTGTAACTGATCTAGCAAGGCGTCCTGGGTATGACGTTAAACTACATCCACGTCCTGGGTGTGGCGGTAAACTGCATCCGCATATTGATGTTGCCAGCTATACGTTTTTAAAACAATGATATTGTCAGCTATACGTTTTTGAAACAATGATGTTGTCAGCTATATGTTTTTGAAACAATGATGTTGCCAACATTATCCTTAAATTACGTTTACAAAGTATATATATTTAATAAATATGTGGAAACTGGATCTGGCATTAAATAACCCATAGTGGTTGATATGCCATAAAACCCCAAACAACCAAACAACCAACATGATCTAGCAAGACAAGCTTGCTAACCATTACACCATGCCGAGGTGCGCCAGGTCTATATGTAACATGTCTGTGATTTATACTACTGATTCGCTTTTTTTTCTTATCCTTGCTCTTCCTTCCTTTTTGTTTTATATTTTTGTATATATTTATATATACTTTTAGACTTAATGTCCATTTTTAAAGCTTTACTAAAATATGTACGAGTATATGGTTTTATATTAAACAACTTGAAAAAATATAAGGTTGTTTACTGTGTCTATAATGGCTTTAAAAAAAAGTAATTTGTGCTTCTTTGGTATAATATTCTCTACACCCTCCTATTCCTTCTCTTCAGTTTTACTTATCTGTAGAACTTTTATTTGTTTCAATAGTTTGCAGTCACATGACTGAAGTTATCCAACACTGAGCCTAGTCAGAACTTAGATGGGTGACCATTTGTGAATACCAGGTACTCTTAGCTTCAATGTGCAGATGGTGTAATGGATAATGGCTCAGAATTGTTAATCGAAGAGCCAAGTTCCAATTGGGTTTGTTATATTCACTTATGTTCAAATACCCTTGGGAGAGGTATGAATCTACCTCTTCTCCCCCCAGCTATGGGTTAATTAGACAATTTAAAAATATTTTCTGGTTTTAAATAATGTGAAAAGAGTTGATAATCCGTAGAAAACGGATCAATCAGTTGCTCCATTTTTTCCTCTTCCTAATCCTCTTCTACTTCACCTCAGCTTTCTTGATTTTGTCTTCTTTTTTCTCTCAATCTTTTTCCTTTTCTCCCTATCTTTACTCTCTCTGTTTTCCTTCCAATCCTTTTACCTCATTTTTCTATTATTTCAAAATAATTGTGTGAATGCAAATATTAACTAATGCTTGTCTTCAATCACCAATAAGTTTTAGAATGTTGTAAGTATTCAAAAAAACAAATTACATTTTGTCAATATGAACTTTTTATTTTTCATTCTTCTTATAATGACACTTTGTACAAAATCCACCTAAGATAAGTCTTCCTCTGACTACACCCACTCAGACAAGTAATTAATGAAGAAAGCTTCAGTTCTCAGAAATATCTGCAGTGCAATTCATTAATTAATGATAAGAGTTGCTTGTTAGCATTTATAAATTGCTTACTTAGTAAATATTTTTTGCAATAATAGATACTTGCTGTGGACCAGCAATGGTATGTTGATTGGACTTCTGCCAAAGTTAACTATCAGGAAACAGTTTTTGCTGCCATTACTTAGGCAGGCAAGGAAGTGGATTCATGCCTTTTTCAAGAGCAATTATATCAAATAGGGATAAGCATCTCAGCTAGAACTGTAACCATTTGATATTTGATTTTTTATATTTGTAAAGCTTCTTAATATTTATCTCCATAAGTATGTTTTAGGATGAGTGGGAATTTTTTCTTTTAAGTGTGTTGTATAAATCTCACACAAATGGCTTGTGAAATTATCAATTCTAGTTGAACCATTCCATTGAGTATTATCCATTATGTCTTTGTTCCTCTCTCAGCTTACAGTCAAATTACATCAGTTCTCATTTGATCTCCAAAGTTAAGCCATGTCAAATCTGGTCAGTACTTCAATGGGGGATTGCTTGGTAGCATCAAGTGCTGTAATTGAACTGATAAAATCAAAAATATGTTTTGGCTTTAAATAACCCACAAAGGGTTGATAAGATATAAAAAAAACAAATCAATCAATCAATCTTCTCTCACTCTTTGCCTGTATCTTCTCATTCTATCCCTTATCCCTTCCAATTTTCATTGTCCATCCATGTTTTTATATGAATGTTATACAAACATGGATTACACATTTTTTTAAATAAGCAACTTATTTATGAGCAGCCATTCTTAACAACTAGCAACTCAAAAAAGAAAAATAGGAAAAACATAGAATAAAATCAAAAGAGTTACTAAATATGCTATTCTATACCGTATCCAAGAATTCTACCAATTTTACTATTTTATTTATATTGAAATGTCTTCTTTTTTTTCTTTATTTTAGACCCAAGCAAAAAAAAAAAAAATGAGGCAACTGTTCAAGTATCTTGAATAATAATTCTTGTACAAAAAGTAAGCAAGCTGAGTACTGGTCAAAATTTTAATATGCTTATAAAATCAGTAAAAAATCATGTTTGAAATTGTTCTCATGTTATTGATAACAACATGCAATTAGAAACTGATGAATTGGGAAATGGACAACACCAATAGTAAGCAGTTATTAAGGATGTAAGAACAGTTTCAAGCTTGACATTTTTTTAATCATTACACTGCAAGCAAGGCAATTAAGCCACTAGGGTGCAAGAGGTTACTGAGTGTTATAGAATGTGAGATAAACTACAATTAAGGGGGGAGAACAATAAAAGAACAAAATTCCCTATTTTTTTACAAGCAGGTCAGTCAATTTAAATAGTGACCTAATTTACAGTTAAAAAATACACAAATCTGTAAGAGTTTCAATATGTTATTTTAAAACAATGAAAATATATCAGGCAGCTTTTCTATTTCTTTGAGTTACATAAAACAAGCATATAGTATATTCTAATGATATTATATTTATAAATTAGAAATGAACACATTAATATTTATTCATATACATACACATCTTTTATTTTAAATCATTTCACCCCAAGTAAGGCAATGAAACTACTAAGATTCAAAGGGTTACTGAGGGTGAAAGAATATTGGATAAAAGTATACATGCAGATTAAGAACTAAGAATTCACATATAAATTGATGTCTTTCTCTTTGTTTTAGAATGAGGCTTGGAATTGTTAACAGTTTGCTCTTTAGTAGACTTATATACTTTGGCTTGTAATTGAGACTTATAGGTCATTATGATTGAGTACTCTGGTATCACATCCTTGTTTAAGACCTAATTAAACTTAGTAAATATCTACATGAATGTGTACATACTATGCTTATTATTTTAATATAAGAAGATTCAGGTATATATATCATGTGAAGTCTTTCAGACAATGTTAAAAGTTTAGTGTATTTGACATTTAACATCTTCGACTTCAAGAGATATTAGACAGACAACCTTTTTGCATGTATGTATGTCTATATATATATGGTCAGGTGAGGCTACTGGTAACATGTAACCCAGTACAACCTAACATTACATGGACAGATGGTTGACATCTAAACTAGCTTTCCCACAAGATTTCTGTTGGTATGGAGGGTGGCATGTCCTCCCACAGATTGAAAAACATGAGCTGTCAAAAGGCGATTGAGCTTTTTATAGGATCTTATATATATATATATATATATATATATATATATATATATATATATATATATATAAAGATATATATATATATATATATATAAAGATATATATATATATATATATATATAAAGATATATATATATATATATATATATAAAGATATATATATATATATATATAAAGATATATATATATATATATATATATATATATATATATATAAAGATATATATATATATAAAGATATATATATATATATAAAGATATATATATATATAAAGATATATATATATAAAGATATATATATATATATATATATAAAAAGATATATATATATATATATAAAAAGATATATATATATATATATATAAAGATATATATATATATATATATATATATATATATATAAAGATGTATATATATATATATATATAAAGATATATATAAAGATATATATATATATATATATATAAAGATATATATATATATATATAAAGATATATATATATATATATATATAAAGATATATATATATATAAAGATGTATATATATATATATAAAGATGTATATATATATATATATATATATAAAGATGTATATATATAAAGATGTATATATATATATAAAGATGTATATATATATATATATATAAAGATGTGTATATATATATATATATATATATATATATATATAAAGATGTATATATATATATATATATAAAGATGTGTATATATATATATATATATATATATATATATATAAAGATGTATATATATATATATATATAAAGATGTATATATATATATATTGTAATAACAAAGAGAGTAAGAATAGGCTTAAGGAAGCTTTATTCTGCTTAGAATAATTGATACCAGTGTAGTGACTATTTATAGTCCTCTACAAGCAAAAGAGTTCTCCAAAGGGAGTTAATCATAAAACAAGGGAGATTACTCCTGATTACTTTATCACATTCTCCCTCATTTTATTTTAATCATACAGGATGAATCCGCTCCATCGTCCGGGTGTTCTGTGCGTTTTGTTAGAATATCTTGGTAGTTTGGTATTGTGAGTAGGATCAAGACTCTGAGCTTCTGGATTCGAAGACACACCGGGATCAATTTTCTCTCTCGATCCTGAGTTGGTATAAACACGTCTTCTGCGTGCTAGTTGTTGTGATTCTGGAAACAGGTTCTGAATTGGTTAAGTGATGGCTGGTCTCTCAGCAATTGAACGATCATTCACATCTGACTCACTCTAGGTCTTCTGGGATTCCCAAGACAATATGGACTCTGTATCTGATGCTCACAGTAAATCCATATGATGAATCCCATGGGGCAATGCCAACAGATTGACCTTCAACTGCAGTGAAATGGTCTTGAGATATAGGACCCTCCTTGCAAACTATATTAAGCGCAAGTACATCCCCTACATGTGCAAGGTCTCTGAGAAAAAAGTGGATTGTTTTCCATCTGAGTGTCGCACAAGGGCATAATGTGGATTTGCTTTGATTAGCTCCACTTCATTTTTCAATGTGTCATTCTTATTATGATGGAGAAAATGTCTCAGAAGAACTGTTCCAGGTTTCGAGATTCATGAAGGAAGCAAAGCTCCCACAGAGCTTCTTCATTGAAATGGGAAAAACCTTTCTTGAGGCCTAGTGTTTGTGGCTGTAGGTAAAACATGCACTGATTTTGAGCAACCTCAAATGTATAAGCCTGCTTGTAGGCTGTTCTTAAATTAAGGCATTTTTTTCAAGAAGTCTCTGTAATATCTGAGCTTTCTGAAGCCCATTGATAAAGGCACCCATAATATACTCATCTAAAATTTCTTTGACATTCATTGGCTGGAAATTGCAGTTCTTGCTTAGGGTTTATAATTCTTTTAAAAATTGCTCCAGTGATTTGCCATTTTGTTGTCATCATGTAGCAAATAGAAATGAAAATATTTCATTTTTGTGTTTTTGGTAAGTAGCTTGTAGTACTTCAACAGCCTCTTCATAAGTAGAGCAGTCCATAATAATTTCATGTATCATGAAAGATATATAATTCTTTATGAGTTCAAGTTTGTTTTGGACAGTTTAGGTTTTCTGCATATAATGTTTAGAAAAAGTTTTCAAACGTCACTTGCCAATGAGTCTAATGTTTTTCAGAATTTGGAGTATCCAGTTGTACGTTAAATCACTGTGGGTGCATTAGTTGTTCCATACTAATTCTAAGCAGAATAAATTATAATAACAAAGAGAGCAAGAGCTTGAGCTTAAGGAAGCTTTATTCTGCTTAGAATAATTGATATTAGCATAGTGACTATTTATAGTCCTTGACAAACAAAAGAATTCTCCAAATCATAAAACAAAGGAGATTACTCCTGATTACTTTATCACGCGCACACATACACACACACACACACACATACATGTGTGTGTGTGTGTGTGTGAGAGATTACCATTCAAGACTTGAGACCCCATCTCACACACATACATACACACACATACATACACATATATATATATATATATATATATATATGTATGTATGTCTGTGTGTGTGTGTGTGTGTGTGTGTGTGTGTGTGTGTGTGTGTGAGAGAGAGATGGGGTCTCATGTCTTGAATGGTAATCTACCTAGAGATGGTGTCTCAATAAAAACACTGTGTACTTCGACTATCAGAAGTGTCTGAGTTGGGCATCAGGAAGAGCATCTGGCCTTTTAAAACCTTGCCTCAAATCATTATAACAAATTCTCTGTCAGGTAAGACTCACCTTGCCTTGTGCAAGATTAATCCCAGACTAACTTCAACAAAAAAACACAGCTATATATGTATGTAATCTACAAATACATACACACACATATATATATATATATATATATACACAAAACATGAAAAAGGAAATCATTTTTTAGTTTTCCTGCTCTTTTTGCTCTTCTTGATTTCATGTAAATAAATGGTTTTTGACAAGAGTTTTATTCTTCTTTCTTACCTTCTTTGAGCTTGCTTCCCTTCATTCCAATCATGGGATAATTTTATTTTTCCCATGATTCTACAAATTTGCAAATGGAGATCCTCCATTTTGTTTCTAGGCCCTTGTGATTTGTTCAGATCTCTCCACCCCCCTGTCACCTCTATTTCATTTTTGATTTTTTTTATGTTAGAAGCTATCAGCACAAGGCATGCTGGGACTAATTTGGTTAGACAGCATTTTGCTGTCTAACTCTCATCATGTGATTTTTTTCAGATCTCTTCATTTGGTATGGATGAGATGAGAAATTGGAGTGAAATCAAAGATGCAATGAAAAGATAATGAGAAAAGTTGGAATAAGAATAGGAAAGCAGAAGGAAAATGAAAAGGTTAAGAAAAATGGAGTGATTGATATGTAAAAAAAAAGGATGAGGGTAAGTATGAAAAGAGAGAATAATTTTGAAGAAAAAAAATGAGGAAGGAAAAAAGAAAAGAACAAATGGGAAACAGAAGATTTATAAATGGGACAAAGAGAAAGAACCATAGGGAAAATAAAAAAAAGAAAAAGTGAGAAGGGAGTAAAAAGACAAAGAAGAGTAAACAGAAAAGAAAGAGTAAGAACTGAAAAGGCAAGAAGAAGAAGAAGAAGAAATATAAAAATAGAAAAGAATGGAGAGAGAGAGAGAGAGATGAATTAAAAAATAACCAATGTAACCACAATAAAGAAATGGAAGTTTAGAAGGAGAATTTGAAAACATAAAACAATGAAATTTTTAAAATTATTACAGAACTGTCATAAAATTGTTGCAGAATTACTGAATTACTGGGTAAATTTCTTAGTTTGTGTAAATGTATATATTTGTATATATATTTATGTGTATATGTGTCCTGGGTAAGACATTAAACTACATCCCACAGCAAAGCTTCTGTTTGGAGATTTTGAAGAGCGTAGAACCACCTCTTAATTTCTGGTATTCTCTGGTCCACCCTGACACGGGGTGGAAGCATCTGTTAGGGTCCTAATTATGAGCAAATAGTTGACCACTAAACAAGAGTCAAAACACTGTGGACGTGTAAAAATAGGTACTAATACCAGCAATACATTTTTTAGGGAAAACTTATTACCAGAAATATATTTTTTCGAAAAAACTTTTACCAGTAATACTTTTATGAAGGAAAAATTATTAACAGCTATACATTGTTGAGGAAAAAATTATTACCATCCATACATTTTTGAAGAAAAATTTATTACCAGTAATACATTTTTGAAGAAAATGTATTACCATCCATACATTTTTGAAGAAAAATTTATTACCAGTAATACATTTTTGAAGAAAATTTATTACCATCCATACATTTTTGAAGAAAAAGTTATTACCAGCAATGCATTTTTGAAGAAAAATTTATTACCAGCAATACATTTTTGAAAAAAGAGTTATTACCACCAATATAATTTTGAAGGAAAAATTATTACCAGCAATGCTTTTGCGAAGGAAAAATTATTACCAGCAATAAATTTTTAAAGGAAAATTATTACAAACAAAATATTACCAGCCATACATTTTTGGAAAAAATATTACCAGGAATATATTTCTTTGGAAAAAATATTATCAGCAATACATTTTTGGAAAAATATTACTAGCTATACATTTTTTGAAAAAATATTACCAGCAATACATTTTTTGAAAAATATTACCTGCAATAGATTTTTAGAAATAAAAAAAACAATATTACCTGCAATGGATTTTTGAAGGAAAAATATTAACAGAAATAGATTTTTGAAGGAAAAATATTACCAGCAATAAAAATCTTGTTGGCATTAAATAACCCATTGAGATTGATATGCTGCAAAATGAAACAAACCAAACCAAATTATGTGTATACATATATGATTTCTGGCCACTCATATCTGAGGATGCCCATCTCACTCAGGCACATTTTGTGTTTGTTCAACATAGCCCACCTGTGGTTATACTACAGCTATGTTAAGCAGACCTTATTTACAGTTTTCAGGATAGAACATATTATCTATCGTGATCAACAGTCTGAACAAGGCTAGCACACTCAAACCATTGGTCACAATGACTTGTGTCTTTGTGCTAGTACAACCATAGACAGATCCCAAGGATTCCATCTACCCAATTTCACTCACAAGACTTGGGCCAACACATAGTATGATTCTTCAGGCACATTCTAAAGATGCCACACACTGGAATTGTCTTCCCAAGAATGATAACATCAGGAAGTCATCTTCCTGACAAACCAACCCTGGTGAGATTTGAACCTGGCTCTCATGGTCAGAAAGCAAATGTTCTAACCACTCAGCCATGTGCCCATACATACATACATACTGTTATGGGACCTTACCTATAACGACAGAGTGAACTCTTCCTGACACTATGAATACTGTGCCTCTCAAGAGAGACGAGACGGAATTGAGTCGAGCCAATAGTAGTTCACTCCAAACCAGACTGACAGTCATACTAACACCTTCCCCATCTTGTATTATTATTCTATATAATATATCTTTGTTATTTCTACTCTTGTGTTTGGGTTGTTCTTCCTTGGTCCTAACCTTGGACCATAACAGTGGCAATGAGGATATTGAAGAAACGAAGTTCTACGCGGAGAATCTAAAAAAAAAAAAACTTTTTGCTATCGGTCGTCCATAACAGAGATGACGGAGGTATTAAAAAAAAACAAATAAACAAGTTCTACACGAAGATAAAAAAAAAAAATGGGGGGGGGGACTCCAACCTTAACAGTGGTAACGAAGACACAAATTTTACCTGTCGGCTAGAACAGAATCGAATTCTACGCAGGAAAATGTTTCGTACTAAGGTTCCAGAACAACAGGTGACAAAGACCTGAAGTCTACACTAAGAAAAAAGAAAAAATAGTTACACAAAATTACAGTGTAAGCATGGAAGACTTTAAGGCAACCATATTGGAACTAATGAAAATGCAATTCGAGCAGCAACAAAAAAATGAGGGAAAACTATTGGAAATTCAACAAAAAAATGAAAAGAAGCAGCTCGAACTACAAGAATTACTACTACAGGCAGTAACAAATAAAGGGCAAAATTCTGAAAATGAAGCGGCATTCTCGCAAAATGCTATATGGAGCTCTATCAAAAACTTCACTTATGCACCGGACAAAGACAAAACCTTCACGGCTTACTTCAGAAGATATGAAGATTCATATGAGTCTGACTACGGGAATTGGTCAGACGCAAAAAAAGTACGTCTACTACTGAGGAAACTAGGGTCAAGCGAATACACTAAATTCGTAGACTACATCCTACTGAGGAGAATGAATGAGTTGACTTTCAAGGAAGCCATGAAACTTTTAACAGAATTATTTAGTCCGAACACTCCACTATTCCACAAAAGGTGGAAATGTTTAAATTTAACAAAAAAGGATAGCGAAGACTATATAACATTCGCTTCCATAGTAAACAAACACTGTGATGACTTTAAGTTATCTGAACTCAGCCCAGACAATTTTAAATGTTTGATATTCGTCCAAGGCCTGGTTTCGACTAAAGATGCGGATATCACACGGAGAATTCTAACAAAATTTGAGAGTGAACCAGAATTGACGCTACAAAAATTGGCTGATGACTGTCAGAGATGTATAAGCGTAAAAAAAGACTTGAAAGATATCAAAGAGTCTGGCGTCACTCACATGAAAAGTACGACGACAAACACGTTTTTCTCCCTCCTCAAAAACAAACCAAACAAATTATTTTACTACAAAAAGTCAAATGAAACCGCAGAAGAAACTACCACCCAGTCCATGCTATCGCTGTGGGACTTTGCATTGGTACAAAGATTGTCCATACCGCTATAAGACTTGTCTGTTGTGAAATAAAGTGGGACATAAAAGTTCTCACTGTAGAACAAAGAAAGAAAACAAAAGCCGAGTAAGAGTCACTAGAACTGACGAAGCGGACGGGATAAATATACGAAAATATGTACAAGTATAAATGTTAAACAAAAAAATCAGATTACAATTAGATTCCGGATCAGATTTAACCATTATTAGCTTACAGGCGTGGAAGAAATTAAACAGACCGACCATGTTGAGAACAGATAAAATAGCCAGATCAGTAACAGGAAGAAAAATCAAATTTGAGGGGAAAATTATCACAAATGTGACGTTCAACGGAATGACCAAGAAATTAAAAATGTAAGTTCTAAAAAATATGGAAAATTTATTTGGAACTGACTGGATGCAGAAATTTGACCTCTGGGATTTACCGATAAATACGTTCTGCCAAAAAGTAGAAAGGTTATTGACCGAGGCAGAGAAATTGAAGGAGAAATTAAAGGAGAGTTTAAAGGAGAGGTGTAAAAAAATGGTGGCAAAAATCGAACTAAAAGAAAATGTACAACCCATTTTCAAGAAGAAAAGAAATGTACCTTTTGCATCATTAGAAAAAATAGACCAAGAGTTGGATAGACTTGTGAAAACCGGTATATTGACAAAGGTGTAATATAGTCAATGGGCTGCACCTACGGTTTACATGAAAAAGAAATTGGGTGAGATACAAGTATGCGCTGATTTCTCAATGGGATTGAATGCAGCGATTAAGGATTATCACTATCCTCTCCCTAGTCCAGAGGAAGTTTTCACAAAGTTGAACAGAGGAAAATTTTTCTCAAAGATAGACTTGAGCGAAGCATACCTACAAGTACCAGTAGATGAGGAAAGCTCAAGTTTGTGGTGCATAAACACACATAAAGGGTTATATAAGTTCCAGCGATTACCATTTGGGATCAAGGTCCAGCCGGAAATATTTCAGCAAATAATGGACACTATGTTAGGCGGACTGGATTTCATGATCACATACCTTGATGACATCCTGATGAATAGCAAAAATATTGAACAACACTGGGAACACGTTCAAGAGGTTTTCAGGCAGATACAAAACAACGGTTTTAAGGTAAAGGAAAATAAATGTCACTTCTTTATGAAGGAGATAAAATATCTGGGCCATATTATTGACGAAGAAGGAAGAAGACCAGACCCAGAAAGGGCTACGGCAATAAAAAAAATGCCGGCTCCAAAAAATTTAGCCGAATTACAAAGCTTCTTGGGCTTAGTAAATTATTATCAAGAATTTATTCCTAACATGCACAAATTACGTGCACCCCTAAATGAACTGTTGAAGAAGGAAATAGTTTGGGAATGGTCATATGAATGTCAGAAAACTGTCGACAAAATCATTAAGACTCTAACAGCAGATTTATTTTTAGCGCATTATGACCCAAAATTGGAAATAATAGTCGCAAGTGATGCGAGTGCCTATGGTGTTGGGGTATGTATACTTCATAAAATGCCGGATGAGACACTAAAACCCATCGCGCATGCGTCAAGAACGTTGCTACCAGCTGAACAAAATTACTCGCAAATCGAAAAAGAAGTGCTGGGGATTATTTTTGCAGTTACGAGATTTCACAGATATATTTACGGATGGACCACAAGCCATTATTGACAATATTTGGATCAAAGAAAGGTTTACCTGTCTACACTGCTAATAGATTGCTAAGATGGGGACTATTTTATTAAACTATAAATTAAATTGGAGTATCTTCCATCAAACAAAATTGGGCATGCAGATGGTCTTTTGAGACTAATACCAAAGAAAAAGGAGCCATTAGAAGATTCCGTAATTGCAGCTCTACAATATAAGGAAGATATTAGAACATCATTATGGAGTACAATTCGAACCTTCCCATCACATTACAGGAAATAAGAAATGAAGCAGTGAATGACAAATTTATAAAGGAAAAGAAAACAAAAATTGCAGGAAAAGATAAGCATATATCAGACAGTTTTTTGTTATGTGATAATGTTCTACTATATAATGAAAGAGTAGTAACCCCGAAAATGCTACAAAGGCAAACCTTTAAGGATTTTCACATGGGCCACGCAGGAAAGAACAGGATGAAATCCTTAATGCGAAGTTACATGTACTGGCGAAACATGGATCAAGATATTATACATATGGTAGACAAATGCAAGGGCTGTTCCTTAGCAGCCAAGGCACCTCTGATCACTCATAAGCCATGGCCTAAGACAGATCGACCGTGGTCAAGAATCCATGTAGATTTCGCAGGTCCATTAGATGGTTTTTACTACTTGATTGTAGTAGACAGTTACAGCAAATGGCCAGAAGTATTTCGTTGTAGAAAACCTACTTCTGAGACTATAATAAATTGCCTTCACGAGCTGTTTTCTCATTTCAGAGTGGTTGATTGTTTAGTCACCGATAATGGGACACAATTTACATCTGTGGATTTTCAAGAATTTTGTGAAAATTTTCAGGTGAAACACATCAAATCCCCGCCATATCACCCAAGATCAAACGGGCAAGCAGAGAGGTTTGTAGATACATTAAAAAGAGCACTAAGGAAAGCTTATGACATACCAACAGAAAAGACTTTACAACAATTCTTGCAAGTGTATAGAATTACGCCGAACAGTATTACGCCATCGACATTATCGCCCGCGGAAGTGATGTTCACCCGAAAAATTAGATCGGTATTCGACAAATTACTGCCAAAACAGACAAAGCAATCACCAATGTTGTTTGTACCAAAAAGAAAATTTAACCCAGGGGAGAAAGTTTTTTTTAAATGTTCAAAAACAACACATCCTCTTGGGAGCCAGGTACAATAGAGAAACGAATCGGGAACGTGATTTACATAATTCAGGGTCCGAAGTTCTCGCATACAAGGCACTTAGATCAGAAAGAGGCTGTTAAAGGATTCTAACGGTCTACCCCAGGAAGAGGAGACACAATATTTGACACATTCAATATGCAAAGGCCTCAAGCAATTTCAGAACTACAGAAATCAAGCAGAAAAAGAAAATTTACAGAGCCTTTGATTATTAATCCGAAGAGAAAAAATATTAAAGACCCCTGCAAAGTAAAAGCTTTGGGAAGGGGGTGTTATGGGACCTTACCTATAACGACAGAGTGAACTCTTCCTGACACTAAGAATACTGCACCTCTCAAGAGAGACGAGACAGAATCGAGTCAAGCCAATAGTAGTTCACTCCAAACCAGACTGACAGTCATACTAACACCTTCCACATCTTGTATTATTATTCTGTGTAATATATCTTTGTTACTTCTACCCTTGTGTTCGTGTTATTCTTCCTTGGTCCTAACCTTGGACCATAACACATACATACATACATATATATATATATATATGTGTATAATAATGAGTACAGATGATCCTTAAAAATCCATTCGGTTATAATTTATTTTATAATACAAATATTCATCTATTCAGACTGAAGTTTTTTAATAAATGGAGTCAATTTATCCAGATGAAAGGAAAAGGGAGAGGGAAAAAAAAGGAAAAAATTTTAATATTAAAAGAGGAAGAAATAAAAATAAAAATTTCAATATAAGTTTTTAAAAATGGTGGGGGAAAGAGAGAAAGAGAGAAGGAAAGAGTGAGAGAGGGAGGAAAAGAAAAGAAAAGAAAGGAAAGAAAGAAGATTTAAATATGAGCCAATAGGGTGACCAAGAAATGATTTTTTCTTTAAGGAATGAATAAGTTAAAATACAGGGTAAGGGAGGGGAGTGATCAGATTTCAAATCGATACATTGAATTGCCAGGCATTCATGTCATTTTTGACAGTGAAACAATCACCATCACATTATAATCAGCACAATTTCAAATTGATAATAGTAGTAATATTTGACATCAATAAAATAAAGTAAGTTAAAGGAAATAAAAAATATAAAAAATACTTAAAAAATATACATAAAATATTAATTAATAAAATAAATAAATTAGATAAAAACGAGATAAATAAAGAACAATTTTAAAGAACTTAAAATATGTATATATAAATATATATATATAGATAGATAAGGATAAAAATAATAATAATATAATAATAATATAATAAAGATAATATAAAAATAAAAATAATTAATACTTTAAGATTATAACCAATATAGGCAAGAAAATCACACAAATGATCATATACAAAAATATGAATGCATGTCCGTATACATGTTAGTACCCATATGAAACAGAACCAACACTTCAAGTGTAAATTCTCCAAAATTAATGTTAAGGAATTTTAAATCTGTTCTTGTGTCTGAATTTGAAGATAATTTTTTGCACACACACACACACACACACACATATATATATATATACACACACATACACACACATATATATATACATACATCCACACACACATAAATATATTTACATGCATATATATATATATATATATATATATATATATACACACACACACATACACACACACATCCACACACACATAAATATATTTACATGCATATATATATATATATATATATATATATATATATATATATATACACACACACATCCACACACACATAAATATATTTACATGCATATATATATATATATATATGTGCACACACATATATATACACACATGCCCACATGCACACACATATATATACATGCACACACACACACACACACATATATATATATGATTTCTTTATATATTATATGTGTGGTATTTATTGGAAAGTGCTCAATATCAGTGATAGAGCTAACATATTCAGTTTGTCTGATGATCACAAAAGTGTGAAGCCCAGGGTTACAAACTCATATATACACAACTGAATATATATATATATATATATATATATATATATATATATATATTTACACATCTATTTTTTAGTATGTACAGATGTTCATGCATTTTTTTTATGTTTGAAATATATACTTAATTGATACAACATATATATATATATATATATATATATATATATATATATATATATATATATATATATTATCTGTGTATAGAAGTGCATGTATATATCTGTTGATATGCATGTATGCGCAAATTTGTGTTTGAATATAGAATATATGAATTGATATAAAAGAAGGATAAAAAGCATTATTTGATGCTATCTTCAAATTACATATTCCTTTGTTTGTGGCCTAAGTTCTGAAAGCCAATCTGAATATTTTGGCATCAGTACAAACCTCTGGGAATCACAGACTGCCAGCTGATGTCAATTATAAAGCAGGGTAGTTTTACAAGCTCTCTGTCCAAAGAGCATCTCCGAGATCGGCATAATTTCCAAGGAACTCCAACAGTAAAACAAAGCAACACAGTAATGTCAGAGCCTGGCTTAGTAAGCAAGGATACCAACTCCAAAGTAACTGTTTTACTTTTGCAATAGATATATGGTCTTGAAAGTTAGTATTTAATTTAAGTTATAATAAACTCAACAATAAAATAAAGAAAATACAAGTGAAAAATTTATATAGAAATGTATTAGTGTTTTATCTCTCACTCTTTTTCTCTCTCTCATATATATATATATATATATATATATAAAGTAAGGCAATAATACCATTAAGATGCATGGGATTACTAGGAGTGAAAGAGAATGAAAAAACCTTAGAGGAACCGGGGAAAAAAGGAATAAACATCTACTCTTGTTCAAAAGACCAGGGAGGAGTGTGAACTGGGCAGTAGGTAAACCTATCTACTCCTATTGAAAATAAATAAATAAAATAGTGAATTAAATTTCAGAGTTTATGTGGATACATTAGAAGTAAAGAGTTAAACTAGAATTTAGAAGGAACTGGAAACCCAATTCTAACCAGGAAACAAGGGATAAACCTCTACTCCTATCCAAAAGACCAGGGTGGAATGTGAACTGAGCGATAGATTGAATTAAAATAAAGTGCAAAAAAAGAAACTGTTAGAGTTGAAGTAGCAGTTGCATCTAACTGGTTTAACAGTAAAATAGTGAGACCTAGTTGCCAATCTAGTAATGGTTAAATTCATGTAGTTAAGGCACCATGGGCAAAAGCTCATCAGAACAGTTGCCATGAAAATATTTGTAGAAAAGACAGAGGAAAGCCACATCAGGTTGGTGAGAAAGTGACTGAAGTTGAGATGCCTGGTCAGGATCAATTACATTGCAAAACCTTCTTTGAGATTTTTCAAGAATCTCCAAATATACAGCAGGAGCACCAGACCAGATATGGCAACAATATTCAATGCATGGATGATTTATAGATTTATAAATTTGCAAGAAGGATTCTGGTGAGAAAGATTTTCTGGCACAACACAGTGAACCAATTTTCCTTACAGTTGGGCAAAGATTAAAAAAAATGCCTTGAATGATACTCAACATATCTATACACATTGACAGATACAAAATGCATGATTGTATACAATGTGCTGTTCAAAAGTCCAGGAAATATGACTATTAAAAAAATCTTACAATGCTATCTAATTCACATCCTCCTCTTGAAACTTGTCCTTTTATTTCTTTGAAAATTACAAATCTTTTGGCTACTGCTTCAACCTTCATCCATATTGAAAAGTATTTTTTGAACTGGGTTAAATTTCAGTGTAGTTTATGTGCTGGTGGGAATGAGAATTTAGAGAGACAAGTTTGAATTCCAGTCAAGTTCATTGTATTTACTTACATGCAAATATCCTTGGAAAAGGTATGAATCCATCTTTTCTCCACCAAGCTATGAGTTAAATAGTAGGATAAACTGAGCTCTTTATCCATGGTTGGTAACTAGTCTAGGGGAAAGACATTTCTGAATTAAAAACAAGTTGGGTATGGGGCTAGCAACTCCATCCCATACAAACCTACAATTATACAAACCACAACAGTAATGCTGAGAACCATGAGGCTACATAATCTTCAGGTTGTCTATGAGACTTGAGAGTGTAAATTTCAAATCCAGCTGATATTAATGACTTCAGTGCAAAAATCACCAATCTTTTGGTCACAGCACCTGATAAAAAATTTTATTGCCTCTTCTTCATCCCTTTCCCTCATACGTATAATCAGGTGCCACAACAAAAGGATTAGTGATTCTTGCACTAAAAATCATTAATGTTTGGGGATTTGAAATTTAGCCCAGTTCAAAAAACACTACTCAATATCAAACACTGATGAAAGCTGCAGAAGTTGCCAAAAAGTTTGTAATTTCCCTCCAAATTATTGGGCTTCCACATACCAATTAAAAAAAAAGACATAAAAATATACAAAGAATATCTGCTGCATCACTTCCTATCATCTGGTTCACACACCTCTCAGCAAGTTCTGATCATACAAAGTGCTGAAGGTGCACCCATAAGCCATAGTAACACCTGCATACATATTTACTAAGCAACTGAGAATGTCCTTGGGCAGATTGTTAATATGAAGTAGAGAGAAGTACCAAAGAGAAGGAGAAAGCCTTGAAAGATGCCTGCATTTATCACATGGGATTCAGAAAACTGGCCATCAACAATGACCATCATGGACCCAACTGATAGAAAGGATTTGATAATTGTAAAGACTATGCCATAGATACTATATCTGAAGAGTTTGTGTAGCAACCAGCTATGCCACACCTTGTCAAAGACCTTTATGATATTTTAGGCAATCATTCTTGTAATGAATTTATTATTGAGGGCTTCACTGTTTCTGTGTGTAATGACAGAATCTTAGTAGTGGACCTAGAAATTTTGCTGACAAGATTGTTACATGTGATTAACACCAAGAAATATTAGAGATCTGAATCAAATTTGATGTCAATAAGGAACATTTGTTCTAAGAGGAGTTGATCTGTGGTGACCCCAATATGTACTGGGTTGACCTTAAGAGATTACTATTGGCTTTGCACTTGATGTTATACCAGAGCACCAACACCAATATATATATATATATATATATATATATATATATATATATATATGGGTGTGTGTTTATAGGGAGAGAGAGAAAAAAAGATGGAGACAGGAAGTAATTTGATTTTTAATTTTACTTCAGTTTTAAAGCTGACATTGAGTATTCAAATTGTTTATTACTAATAAAACTTTGAGAAAGGCATGCACCTCAACACTCCCACCTACTCAGACATTTATTTTATACATGAAGATATTCAGATGTAAAACTCAATTTCAAGCTTCACTGAAAAGATAATCAAGGAAAAATGTATCATGTAAATAGCAGTTATAAGACACTCCATCTATTCCTCATGAATAAAGAATAAAAAAATAATCTTATATATATATATATATATATATATATATATATATATATATATATATATATATACATACACATATATATATATATATATATATATATATATATATATATATATATACATACACATATATATATATATACATACACATATATATATATATATACACATATATATGATATATAAGAGAAGTAAGTAAAAATATTCTGAAAATGACAGGAATAAACAATGAATAGACTTTCTTGTTTGTTGATGAAGTATTGATTCTCTACTAACATATTTCTTGGAATTACATTTCTTCATATATATATATATATATATATATATATATATATATATATATATACATACATACATATATATATATATATATATATATATATATATATATATATATATATATATATAAATGAGTGGGTGCAGAAAAGTTCTTGGTCTGAACTACTTCTTAAAATATGGCCAATCATCAGAATTTAAAAAAAATATTTCACGAACCATATATATATATATATATATGTAAGCAAATGTGTGGATGTAGATCCGACGGTATGATGAAAATGTGGAAAAGACAAAGCAAAATCCGAATATGTGAGTTTACTGTTTTTATATATATATGTGTGTGTGTGTGTTTGTTTGCATGTAGCTAGCCTAACAGTTCACAATATGAAAAATGGTGCTGAAGAATCATGTTCAAATCCTAATTGCAATACTTTGTATTGCACTAATGCACTTGTAATAACCTTGTGCACCCTCTTGCATATTAGGAGTCAAGATAGGCTCTATCAATAAATACCATGGTAAACTAATTAAATCTGAAGTAATGGGTTAATTTCATATATGTACATACTTAAAATACATGTGGGAATATTCACAGTAGTACATTGGTTACCAAAGTTGTATTGTTAGACAGTTATAATGAGTTTGGTAGGTTCATATCACTAAATATTTACACACACACCCAAGGGAGTGCTGGAGTTGTTAGCTTGACCCACTTCTCAAATTCAGTATTTTAATGACCAAGCATAAATTGATTATACCATTGACTAATAGCCTATTTGATGGCATTTCAGCAGAGAATATTAAAAAAAAATTATTGGAAGGTACATCTGGATCTTTCCTTATTTGGCCCAATTCAAAGTAAGTTCCTTTTGTGCTTTTATTATAAATTTATGAAATTCTAATATCTGAGAAATAAGTAGGTTTTATGTCATCAAATGAATTACTTATATCCTAAGTTATTTTATTAAGTTGTTTAGTTATTTACTATATTTCAGCTGCTATATTCTCCAATATTCTTCAGTTATATGTCATCTGGTAATTCTTGAACAGCAACCATTATCTTAGCCATATGAAGATAAAAAAGGACTTATACTGGATAATTTTATTTAGGATTTTTGAGGTGAGAAATTGTCAATATATTTTAACTCATTTAATTCATGTCTTGATTAATATAAATGTTATTATAGATACAATGTTTCAGCCAAGTAGCCACTGACCATCTTCAGTTGTCTGTTATTTTTGCTGATATGGATATCTTGCATGTTTTGTTTGTTGTGCTATTTTGTCCCTGTGATGTTGTTTCTTGTTTTTTCTTGCTTAACTACAGTATATTAGTTCACTATTTGAAAGCAACCCTTGATTAACCAACATCTATATCCTCTTTGCTACCATGCTGAAGAATAGAAGTGGTATGTGTAGTGTAGTGTTACTGACTCACAGTAAGTAGTATGCACTTAACTGCCTTGGGTGTGCAACTGCTGATAATTTTATAATGGCCTCACAATAACAGTGGCCAAGAAAAGATCAGTTATTTGATTTTCTCCTCCAACTGATTTTAAATCCTTCAGCTTTTTTGTTCTAGTTTTAGCTGCTAGTTTCCTTGTGTGCACTCATAATTATCAAGTGATAATTGTTCATTCAATTATTTATATATCAGTGAAGCCATTGTTGTGGAGTGCATACTACTTCCTGTGAGTCAGTAACACTACACTACAATGTGTTTTTTGGAGGCCTTTAAGTCCGGTCTCGGTTTTAACATTTTTGTTACCATAGCAGGTTTGTATCATTCATTTGATAATTTTGTTTTTGATTTTTAAAATGAACACCTGAAGATAGTTTCTGTATATACACACATTAACATTAACTCAACTTTGTTACATTGGTACTCTTTTTATTTATCTATGTGCCATGTCAATTCAGGGTGTGAGCAATCATAGCTCTCCACAGCTTCCTATCTTTTGTTGCTCTGAGTAAGGTTTGTTTCTTTGCAATCCCTCTTGATCTCTGTTCTGCTGACCATTTACACAAGCTCATTAGATAGGTTATTTGCTACTTTGCTTTCTCACTCTTGATTTCAATATATCCTGTGAGTATCAAATTCTCCAAGCCCTATTTTCTCTTTATGTGCCTGAGTAATTTCAGCTGTCTCTTTCTGATACTAAGTATAACTGTTCTTTTTGTTTTGATTTTCTCTAAAACTTTGTTGTTACTCACATTTTCAGTCCATGGTATTCTCAGCATCTTTCTGTAGAAACACATTTTTGTTGCTTCATGTCTCTTCTTCATCTATGATGAGATTGTCCAGCATTCACTGCCATATACGAGGACTGATATTACATAACAGTTCAGTAATATTTTTTTTGTTTTTAATGAAATTTTCCTGTTTCTTAAGACTTTGCTTATTTTTTGGAAAGCATTTTTCATTATTCCAATATGAATTCAGATTTCAGTGTCACATATTCTGTCCTCTGTTAAAACACTTCCTAGATATTCAAACTTGCTTGATTTTGCTGTCTCCCATTTGTAGTCCGCATCTTGGGCGGTTCCTTTTGCTGACAACTATACATTTTGTCTTCTTGCAATTGATGATTAGTCTTTTCTTCTTGCTTTCCTTTACTACCTTCTGTAGGAGTTCCTGTAGTTTCTTAATTTTTTAGTTTATAACCGGGTGCATTTGGTATGAAAGCTAGAACAGATAATTTGTTTTATTCAAAAACCTGTTTAGGCATTCATACAGTCATATTTTTTTCAAGAGCATGCTTCTACATAAACCATCTTTCACAGAAGCAATCACTAGCTTCGTATTAGTCAACTCCTCTTTTGCTTTCCCCAGACCGACAATGCATAAAATTCAGCTCTATTTACAAATATTTATTTCTACAATATGGCTTTAGATATCATGTTTTATTTCAAAATATATTTCATTCAAGAAAATCTGAATGTTGTAGTTAAAAGTTTAAGTGATAGAATAAGCATTAGGTTTAATTTACAATCAAATTAACTCCACAAGTCTAAAGGGAATAAAGATTAGGGCTTTGGAAAAGTTAAATTACATGTTTAAACAGTTACTTTTTTTATTATTTATGGTTGTGCACACACACACACACACACACTCACACACACACACATACATATATATATATATATATATATATATATATATATATATATATATATATATATATATCCGAATGTAATGAGAATGAAAATGATATATAAATTTTAATGTTCACAGCATTAATTCAAAAGAGGGCTCAATACTGATAGTAGACCAATAATTATTTATTATAATATTTTCATATAGACAAAAACAATTTACTTACCAGTCAAGGTGCAACTAAATGCACTGAAACAAAGTTACATCTTTGTAGTGAGTAAATTGCTTTTGTCTACCTGAAAAATTATAATAAATAATATAAGATGGCTGGCTACTCTCATTTTTTGCAGCACACCCATCTGCTAGGTAGCTAACCATTCCCTATCACAGACACCTGCTCTGGTACATGTCTTTGTTCAACATCCACAGTGCCCACCTGTTGTTTTTACTGCAACTATGCTGAGCAGACCTTAGTCACAGTTTCTGGGATAGAGTGTATAATCTGTCATGATCATGTTGATTTGAACAACACTAGTACACTCAATCCCTCAGTCATAATGTCTTGTGACTTCATGCTAGCATAATCATCAATGACTTCTGAACAGTTCTGTCTACTCAATTTCACTCACAAGGCTTAGGTAAACCCGTGGGTATGGTTTTCAGGTACTTTCCAAAAGTGCTGCATTAATGTATCAGATATACTATGCATATAATTCATATGCATGTTAAATATTTTATACACACTTTAAATAAAATGATATGTAATAATTAAATATAATAATTTTAAGAGAAAACAAATAATATTTTAGTGAAGTAAATGTTATTAAATCATAATTAATTACTAAATATAAGAAACTATAGAGATTTTGAGTATCAAAATGCATGATATAGATATACAATTGGAAAGAAAATTAACATGATGATGTTAGTCTGGGATGGCAATCCACCTAAGAGAAGGAAAACTCTGGTTTAATACCTTCACTGCCCAATCCTAGGAAAGGTTTCAAGCATATATTCTGAGGATAAAATCTGAAACTGTAATCCCAAAGAATGGCTGATGTTGTATTCTGTTAAATCCTGTTAACACCAGTGACAAGCAGTAACAGTTCCTGCCTTTCCCTTGGTTAACATTGCTGATGTTGAACTAAATGTGCTGCATGAGTGACTGTTGATCTCCCGTAAAAATCCTGCTCAGGTTTGAACCCAGGAAAGGGCACTTAAGCATCACTTCACCTGCACTTGATTGGTAAAGCAGATACTATTGCTATCATCTTCGTCATCATCATCATCATCATCATCATCCTCAGTCCCATGAGTGTAGTTGAGTTACTGTACAGCAGAGCATCTGACTAGTTCCTTCCACATATCTGGGTTGAAAGCCAGAGAGGTATTCATTCATGCATAGTATGTCATGGGAAAACAGGTCTGGAAGAATTCATCGTTCCTCATGTCAAATGACAGTCAGTATCCTCCAATTTGAAGGCTCACCTTGATCCCAAACACATTGTTGTTGATGCTACCTGATGTATGGAATAACCAGTCACCCCCATGAATGATTACACTATAGGTAGTAAGTACCTATAAAGCCAACTGTCTACGAGAGACTCAAGGGAAGAGTGAGAGAGAGAAGACACCAAAAATGTCCGACCTTCCACTCACTACTAGATTGACCTGTGTGTATAACTGTACTGTATTTCATATTGTACTAGTTGTGTACAATAAACCTTTCTTCTATTATCCACCTGGTGTTAAGTATTTATTCCCTTAGCTTAGAATATAACACTACCATCACCAGCTAAAACAAAAAAAGTTCCTCAGATACAGGATTGACAGATATCACACATAAACAGAATCACACATTCACACAAGATCTTTTTATATTTTTGCTGAAGAAAAAAAACTTCATTCCACTTGGGTTTATATTTATAAAAAATAAAATAATTAAGTGAAAAAATTAACAATTCCTATACTTGTCAATTGGACATATTTGAACAGTAATATTTCTTATACTTCAGTTAAGCAAGCAAGTTATTTTTTTTTTTTTTTTAATCTAAATCTCTGCATCTTTCTTTAAAATGACAATATATATTTACCTGGGTTTTTCTCTCACAGTAGAGAGTATTGAAAAACTACTTGGGTTGGGGGAATGATTCTCTTCTTTTCTCTTGACAGTAATCCAGTAGTCATTTTCTTTTCATCCTGCACTGAAATCCATGAAAATTTTTTTCTATTTTTTTTTTTCTATCTTTCCGTTTATTTGTTTTGGTGAACTTTTTGAGTGTAAATTCTTCTGATCATGACAATTCACTGTTTTAATTATTGCTTCTTGTCTTAGAAATGAAGATATATAAAAAGAAATTTGTGAACTTTCATTAAAAAGGAATTATTTACATGCTTTGTAGGTTTCAGAATATGCAGATGTTTTCCAATATTAAGGAAGTCATATTTACTTGACTAAAAATTAAATGAATATTAGTGAAAACAAACAAATGACTCCCAAATATCTGTGGCAAATAGTGCTACAATTTGTATTGGACAAGATGCCATTGGTCACTAATTTATAGTGGGGAGTGATACTTTGTAGTGGGTGCAGCTGTATTGCTTGGTATTTGTGCTAGAAGCTCCAATACAAACATTTCAGAGTGTTTGTGTGTCAGTCTGAGAACAGTGCAGAAGATTTGGAAAGAGGTGGATGAGTCTAATGGTGATTACAAAGGTGTTTGGAGTGATCATTAGTGATAGCGACATTATGCCTCCCTTCATCTTCACACAGGGCTTCAGACTCAACATGGAGGTCTATATCAAGTGCCTAGAGGAGGTAGTGCTGTTGGAAAACCCTATGTCTGGCAACAGGACTCTGCACCATGCCACACAAGCAGGATTTTAAAATTAACTAAATATAAATTTTCATTCAATTCTTTAATACTATACAAAAAAATGGCAATGAAAATTTATAGTAAATTTTAAAATTTTCACTACACATTATTAAACTTGAATTAAAGCTAATTATTAAACTGTTAATTAGTGAATGAGGTTCTAGATATTTCATACATATTTCTATTTTTTTAAATATTGTTTTAATTTAATTCTCAATCAATTGTTATAAGATTATTTCTTAAAACAGAATTGCAAATAATCATGTATGTTTTTGGTATTTAGTATAGATAATAATTGCTCTGTTTCTGAATTTAGATTCACAGTAAAAATTCTGCTGTTCTCATTAGCTATGCAAAAAGTATGATGTTTCTTTATTTCTGTAGACCACTCATATTGGGATTCCCACTTTCAATGTAAATTACAATTGGGTAAATAAATATGAAAGTTTAATTATTAGGTAACTACAGAGGAAAATCCTTCTACATTTTTATCCTTCCTAGGATTAGCTAGTTAACCTATGAGTTGTGTTATGGCTAACGGTGCAGAAAATGAAATTAGCAGGCCAAGTTTAAATTCTGGCTGGGGTTATGGAATTTAAAGGTTTCAAGTATTGTAGATATGTCCATGTTCACATACAAACAATTAATGTAGTAGTAACAAAAACTTGTGGCTACTATGGACTGTTTACTCTTTTTTTATAGGAACTGTAGGGAAACAAATTTCTCAATGTCTCTTGGGTATACCCATTTTCTCTTTCTGGTTTAGAAGTAAGTTAGAGTAAGTAAGAATAAGAATGATTTAAATGGTCAAGCTCAAGTCAGCTTTGTGCTGAGTTGGAACAACCAAAATATTTACTTTGTGAGTGAAGCTACAAAACACATCCGAATGCCATGCATTGGAATATGGGAAGAGTGCAGTTCTATCCTTTCCAGAAGTGGGGGTCATAATATTGTGCAGATGGCCAAAGCCCTTTCTGGTTCCTTTATTACTAACATCATGGGAAAATGTACTTTTTTTATTCTTTATGATTATTTTTATTATATTGAATTTTTTTTCCTTTTTCCCATTGGGCTGTTGCATTCAGTTTGCCCTAATACCTTTGGAAAAGGTATGAATCCATCTCTCCTTCCACTAGTTACAAGTAAATAGTAATGTAGACTGGGCACTTTAGCTGTGATAAGGTAACCAGTCTAGGAGAAAGACACTACTAAATTCAAAACTCTGGAGAAGACAACAGGAAACTATTCTACTATCTTTCTCTAGAAGTTATGGCAGTTCATAGATAATAAAGAAAAAGAACCTGTGGACATTTTTTCATGTAGTAATCTCCCTTGCTCCTTGGTCTCAAGGAGCCTCTAGAGTTCACACTTCTGGATCTGATATACACACTGTTATGTTTTCTCAGTAACAAAGACACAGGGACCTTAATCTGTGCTAATCTTTTTTCATCCTTCTATATCTATCTATGATTAATCTCCTTTCATTTCCCTGGATCATCTCTGGTAAGATCCAACATTTTTTTTACTTAAGACTCACACAACAGTAAAGAGTCATGACTGCCTACATCCTGAAGTGTCATGGTATTTAAAACAAAAAAATAACCTTTCAGAAAATGGTTAAAAGTGGCCTACAGATAATGAAGACAGGCAAAAATTAATCTTATTTTACAATTTTCCTTAAATGTGTGTTTTTTAAGATTCTTATAAATAAATTTTCATATTTCATAAATTATTTATTCTTTCCAAAGTATATTAAAACCTGGCACACAGTAAATACCTCATTTCTTTCTCTTTTGTTTGTTAAACCTCACTCCTCCTTCTTGAGTTATTTAATTAAAGGTGCTGCCAAAATTTATCACGTTTTATAGGAACGAATTATGTATATTTATTTGCTGAAAGGTAAGAAAATCTAATGCTTTAAGATTTGTTATTAGTATCAGGTGTATTTATTAGATTTAGTCAAGAATTTTGTAAGTTCATTTAGGTCAGAAAGAATGATTGATTTAATTTGTGAGTTTTTGCTCTTTTCTTTATTCACTGAATAGAAGGAAGAGTTTTGTAGAAGGTATTTAAGAAGTTAGAAGAGTGAATATGTTTTGTTATAAGAAAGTATTAAAGAGGAAAAAAAATGACAGAAATAAATCAGTGTGTGTGAGAGAGAGAAAGTAGATGAGAGGGAAGATATATTTTAGAAGGATTTAAAAATAATTAGGATCTGAAGGATTAAGAAAGAAGTGGAAAAGGGGAAGGAAAGGTTTTAAAACAGAATCATGATTGAAAGAAAATAGAGAGGAAGGAAAATACTTTATATGATTAAAATGAGGTACCTCCACAAAAATGCTAAAAAATCAGCATACCATGATGAAAACATGTTCCAAATGTAATGAAAACAGTTTTATTGTCAAAATCCTTATGTTATTATTAAGAGAAAGGATTAAAGTATTTTTTGGTTATTTAATAAAATTTTTACTCGTTTTTTAGAACATTTGAAATTTTGATTAAAAAACTTGAACTAACTTTTAGCAAAGCAAATTTTGGCCTCTTTTTTGTGGTGATACACACATTAATTTGGAAATTCTTGCAAAAATCAAATAATTGTCAGATTTGAATGAAATTTTCAGGACTTGTTCACAAATAAATTATTTTTTAAATTTTTTGATAAGAAAATCTTGGTAAAAATATTTTTTTACATGTGTTTTACATGTGTCTTACTTAATTTTATGAAAACTCAAGAAATTCAGTGAGATAATATTTATTTCAGTGACTGTATTAGTTAAAAACAAAATTCTTTAAAGAATTTAAATCACCAAATTTCTTTGCAAAATTGAACACAGTCTTGCCAAAAATCTGTTCTGAATTGAAACATAAAAAATGCAATAAAACTAAGATATTATTTAATTAGAGGAGCTTTTAATTGCTTTTATGAATAATATACAGGGGTTGGACAAAATAATTGAAAGACTTGTTAAATTCAAAGAAAATTTATTTAATATAGAATTGGTACTCCTTTAGCCTCACATACAGCTTTAATACGTCTAGGAATGGAATCATACAGCTTCCTGACTTCATCCAGGGGAATTTTCAGCCATTCTTCCATTAACATCTGCTCTAGCTCTTTAAGACATGATGGTGGAGGGTAGGGGCTCCTACCTTGTCACTCCAAAATGCACCACAAATGTTTAATAATATTGATATCTGGAGATTGGGGAGGCCAGTCTATGTGTTCTAGCTCACTTTCATGTTCTTCATGCCAATTCTTAACCACTCAAGCGGTATGTATTGGAGCATTATCGTCTTGGAAGATGCAGTCACCATCAGGGAATAAAGTCTTGGCCATTGGATGAACATGATCTCCCAAAATGTTCAGGTAATCTTTGCTGTTGATTCTACCATGCAGGGCAACTATTGGACTGAGACATTTCCATGATATGGCAGCCCAAACTATCACTGATCCACTGCCATGCTTCACTGTTGGAAGAAGGTAGTCAGGGTTGTAAGCTTCTTTGGGCTGCCTCCACACATCATCTCACCCTGAAATTGGGAAAAGAGAAAAACTGGACTTGTTTGAGAATATGACTTGCTTCCATTGGTCTGCAGACCAGGCATTGTGATCTCTGCACCACTTCAACCTCTTTTGAATGTTGCGAGTGGAGAGAAGAGGTTTCCTTATGGCAGCTCTTCCATGATATCCAGTCTTATGGAGCTCCCGATGGACAGTTTTAGTAGAAACTGGACTATTCAGATGATTATTCAACTCAGTAGTCTGATGATTTTTTGCCACATTGCGTTTCAATGCACGTCAGTCCCTGTCAGTAAGTTTGCAAGTCCGGCCCAGATTGCTACAGTTGCTAGAGGTTTTGCCCTGTTTCTCAAATTGCATCATAGTTCTTGATATGGTAGCACTTGAAAAACCCAACAATTTAGTGATTGAGGCTCCTGCCATGTGAGCTCCAACAATTTTCCCTTTTTCAAATTTGGAGAGGTCACACATTTAGCTTAAATTTTACTAAATTCTAAAAATAAATAAGACAAAGACAGTAAATTAGATAAATAAACATATTTACAATAGATATAAACTGCAATATTTTAGTTAAAGTTCTTAATATAATAGGTCTTTGAACTATAGGAGTGGAATTTGCAATTGTTCCAATTATTTTGTCCAACCCCTGTATATTAAAGACAATATTGTCTGAAGAAAAAAAACTTTTGATAAAAAAAAATTTTTACAAAATTTGCTTTAATTTTTTTACAATTTTAAATTGAATAATTTGTATAAAAGTTTTAAATCTTTTAAAATTCATTTTCAATGAGATAATTCTTAGTAAATATTGTTATTAAGTAAAACTATATTTACTAATCATATATTGTAAAACATTACAATCTGATGATACCAAATATTTTTAAAAGAATTTTGATTTGTTTTTGTATGTGTAATTACATGCAGAATTTCTGAAGTATAGATGTAGAAACCAATAAATCTAGCATTTAAAAGTCACGTGTTTTAAGAGTTGTCCCCCTTATGGTGAAAAAAGAACTTAAACTTTATTGCCTGCTCCATGTTTGTCTGCCAAGCAGATGTAAAAATATCAACATGTCAGATAAACAAGACCCTGTATTTAAGAAATGTTTGTATACAACATTTTATGCTATAAGTAAGTAATACTTATTTCAAATCAGATTAATTTAACTTTAAATTTTCTAATTTTCTTCAAATAATGTTTCAGAAATATATATTTTATTTTTGCAAGATTTTCAAAACTGAGAATTAACTTTTGTTTCCAAATGTGTCAAAAATGGTCATTTTGATTGATTTTAATGAAAAAAATCTATTTCGAACAATATAATTTCTGTTTGAAATACACCACAGAGTATTATGCTCACTGGAAATATTAAATTTTAAATCCTTTAGCTTTCAATTAAACCTAAAATGAAGCTTCAAGAAAGCTTTTCTATGTTTTAAAGTTCATTTTAAACCTTGTGTATACTGAATTAGTGGAGGCACCTAATTAAAACAGTTATAAATTATATATTATTATATATAATTATATTATAAATTATATATAAATAAATGTTAATACAGAAGATGGGACATAATGTAGTAAAATCACGTTTTTTTGTTTTGGTTTTTAATCAATTCACCTCAAGCAAGGTGATAATTCCCTTAAGATGCAAGGAGCTACTGTGAGTGAAAAAGAATGAAAAGACTTTAGAACCCAATCCTAAACAGGAAACAAGGGATAAACCTCTACATGAAAAGGCCGGTGAGGAATATGAACCAGATGATTGGTGACCCTATCTACTCCTATTGAAAAAAGAAAAATTTAAAAGAGAATCAGCAAAAAAAGACCGATCACAGTTCTTAGCTTATACAGAATGCTTAACAATCAAACAAATACTACTTCCAGCCCATAATAATTCTGTACAAGGTCATATCTAAGTGTTGGTAAAGGAAATCCGCAAAATAGACCCATATCGGTTTTCAGTTTATGCAGGAATAAGCTTGATAGTGAAAATTCAGTCACTACTAGTAGTATTATTATTTCTATGGAAAGTTCTGATGAGCTACATTCCCTAGTTCCAGCAGTTCAAACCTTTACAGCTAGGGCCCATCATGTCATATACAAAAGGGTAAAGCATCCTCATTCCCTTCATATCCCATCGGTAAGAAATAAGTTCCATTTTAACAGTTTCTTCCCAATGGGATCTGCTTCGCGGAACAATCTCATAAAAAGATGCTTTCTCAACCACTACAATCTTAACTTCTTCAAGTCTAGAGTCAACCCTTATCTTTCCTAAATATCCTCATAATCTACATTTCATAGATCCAGAAACGAACCCAATTCAGTAACCCTCTACCTTGAGTGGCTCTTGGGCCTTGTATTGAATGACCAACTGCATAAAAAGAAAAAGACACCCATTGTAGAGTATAGAGCCACAGACTTACCATGTTTCTACTGTGATATCCATAGCAAATATGTGTTTTACAGAGTGGAGTTTTTAACTCCACATTCAACCAGTTTTCCATTCAGAGTTGTCCTTCTCCTTGATTGGTTGCCAACCAAAACTAGCTATTAACTATGAATTGAGATTAAAATAAATGGAGTCATACCTTTCCAAAAGTATTAGTGTGAAAATTAATGAAATGGCTTTGCCTACAATTTGAAATTGACACATCAGTCTCACTTTATATACTGATAACCCCAACACTATGTGCATATCCAAACATTATTCCTACAGTAAGATCAGTTTCACATAGCCTAATGTCTGTATAAAAGCAAAATAAATCTATAACAGTTTTCTGTATATATAGAAAAATTAACATCTCAGTCTTACTTTATATACTGATAACCACTACACTATATGCTCATCCAAACATTATTCCTACAATAAGATCGGTTCCACATCGCCTAATGTATGTATAAAAGCAAAATAAATCTATAACAGTTTTCTGTATATATAGAAAAATTAACATCTCAGTCTTACTTTATATACTGATAACCACTACATTATGTGCTCATCCAAACATTATTCCTACAATAAGATCGGTTCCATATAGCCTAATGTCTGTATAAAAGGAAATCAGCAAAATAAATCTATAATAATTTTCTGTATATATAGAAAACTATATGTTAATATTTCTTGTTTCTCTCTCAGTATGTAGGGCTGTAGGGACACCATGTGTACTTCAGAGATACATATTAAAGGTTGCTTTGAACTCTTCACTTTAACTTCATTTCTCATTTTCCTTTTGTAACATGTTTGTTTTTATATATTCATTAATACTTGTTTGTTTAAATCCTATGATTTTATGTTTTATTTTTACCCAGACTGACATGAGTTTACCAATATTGTCTGCAGAACAAATATGCCAGGCGCCGATAAATATTTACTAAAAAATGTCCACACCTCCCAACAAAATTGGTGAGTACCCACAACAATTTAAAATTTAAACAAGTTGTATTCAATTCAACTGACAAGTTCTGCCTGATTTTTTTATTGAAATTATCCAGTTTTCAAATGAGTTGTTGCACATTTGGATCAATACTTTAAACTAAACAAAAAAGATAACCAACCCCCGAAAGCAAAAAATAAATAAATTAAGTAAATAATTAACAAACTACAAATGAACTCATAACCATGACTAAGTTAAATTAATAACAATAATAAACAATAAATAATTAATTAATAAATGCCAATTACCCTGAATACACCATGTGTACTGCAGCTACAGTAGAAGTGGTGTTTCTTGGGCAAGATAGCCTAACGGATCCCAACCCTATCCAACCTAGTTTTGAATTCAGAGTTTTTTTCCTTCTCCTAGATCAGTTGTCATCCAAGGCTATAGAACTCAGTCTGTCCTGCTATTTACCCATATCTGGAGGTGGGGAGAAGAGGCAGATTCATACCTTTCCCAAAAGTATTAGCCCGTAAGTGCATGTAATGAATCTGACTGAAATTTGAACTCGGCTCTCTGATTCCTCAGTCCGAGCCACTATCCATTACTCCACCACGCCTCTCTTACCCTAAGTAATCAATAATGAATAATGAGTTAAAAGTTAACAAATACAATATACAATAGCTACAAATAACTGCCTTCTGATCTGTAATTATTTTTACTTAGTAGCCTTTAGAGTAATTTGAAATATAATCACAGTCCCCTATCTAATAACCGTTAGGATAATACAATAAACCAGAAACACCTGACCTTGCTACCCATAATGCCCCACTCACCAGCATATATAAATAGTAAAGTCACCACACAACACACATGGTCTAAAGATTGTATCCAAGCATGAAATAGACTGTCATCACTCAGTGTTGATCTCAGTGTCCACTTAATATATGGGTGTGTATGAAATGACTATTTATCTATCTGAATTTGGCTATTTAAAATGATTACAATGAATAACTACATCTCTCATTTCCCATTTGGCTTTCAGATCATTTGGCAAATTGATTATTCAATCATTTTTCTTTTAAGATAATCAACAAATAAGCCAAGTGATTAGCACTGCATTGCAATTATATATTTCTTGAGCTGAATTGTCACTCATAATTATCAATTGAGTGATTCATAGACTGCTTATTTGTTTAACTTATTGACTATTATCCATGACTACTTGGTTCAGTGATCAATGTAAAAAAGGTTTCTGTGAATTGATGAGAAAATAAATAATTAACTAGATATAAGTCAATTTGTTAAGTCAGCCAAATAGTCAGTGAGAAGGGCTAGTTACAAAGAAAAATCAGTATTTTACTTTATTCAGTCATCTTTTTCTTCTATGTGCTGTATCCATTCAGGATATGGGCGGTCATGGCTCTCCATAATTTCCTGTGCTTTGTAGCTCTTAATAAATTGCTATCTGCTAAACCTTGCTCCACCATTCATTTACTCAAACTTGCTAGGTAGGTTATGCCTTGTTTTCTCCTCACCCTCTTACCTTGAATTTGTTCTGTGAGTATAAAATTTTCCAAGCCCTCTTTCCTCATTATGTGCCCCAGAAATTTCAAATGTCTCTTCTTGATGTTAAGTATAAGTGTCCTTTTTGTTTCCATTTTCTTTAAATCTTTGTTGTTGCTCACATGTTCAACCAATGCTATTTTCAGCATCCTACTGGAGAAGCACTTTTCTGTTCAAGTCTCTTCTTCATCTATGAGAAGACTGTCCAACATCCACTGTCATATAGGACAGCTAATATGACAGCGCAGTATGCTTTTCTTTGCTTCTATCAAGATTTTTTCTGTTTCTTAATTCAGCCATCTAGCAAATAAAAATTGTAGAGAACAGTCATGGCTCTCCACAATTTCCTGTCCTTTGTAGCTCTTAATAAATCGCTATCTCACCTAAACCTTGTTTTGCCATCTATTTACTCAAGCTTGCTAGGTAGGTTATGCTTTGTTTTCCCCTCACCATCTTGCCTCAAATCTGTCCTGTGGGTATCAAATTTTTCAAATGAAAATCTTAAAGATCAGCCATAGTCTATCGTCCAATTAATCAAGTTAAAATATTTGGCCATCCTCTTCTAACTTGTAAATAGTTTTGAGATAAAATAAATATAAGAAAAATTATATTAACATTCTAGAAGGAAATTTATGAATAATGGTACTTAATATAAAAATACAGTAAATGCATTTTTCAGGATGGTCATGGCCTGTGATCATATCTTTTGTGAAAATTCGATTTGTGGACCAAGTCCCACAAAATATATTTTTATTAAATTGAGTAGTAGAAAAAAATCTAACTGAACAAAAATGGTGTATGGTATGCAAAATCCTATTAAATAGCAAGAAAATCTATGCTATATTCATGACTGGGTAAAGTTTTAACTGTTTCATGAATAATAAGATTATATGAATCTTTGTCAGTTTTTTTATATTTTTTTCTTTACAATTCAGTTAGAAAAACAATAAAAATTGAGTATAAAATAACAAACCACTGAATATAAACCTGTTCACTACCAAGTATCCTATTATAATTCTGCTTGTTCCATAGCACATACGATATGCCCTACCAACACCTCATAAATAATGAACTATTCCATTTTGAGTTTTGATCACAAGGAAAGATGGAAAAGACATATCAGAGATGTTGTTTGGTTTCATTGAGAAAAAGAATCAAGAAAGCAAACAAGTGATAGATAACACTCACATGTGTTTAACATCTGTTTCAGTGAAATGGAAAAACTTGTCAATTTCAAATCTTTTCACTTGTACCCTCTTACTTCTTAAAATAATAACCTGCATTCATATTTATGATTGTTATTGAAATATTTTGTTAAAGTTGTTAAGCTCAAATATTTAATAACAAATAGAGGAATTTCTACTGGTATTTTGTAGTCACAGAACTAGATTAAGATTAATCAGAAAATTAATATGAGAAAAACATTAAATTTTCATACATATTTCTAGTAGTTTTAATGTTGTGATCCATGTATTTTGTTTTTCTCATAAAAAATCTTGATTAAAACAGGACAACTTGTAAATTGTGTATTTGAAACAGTTTTATTTTTATACAAATAATAAGTACAAGAGAATCTCATAAATGTAACATATATGTACATTTCATTGAATACGACAGACAAGGTGCTTTTATTTAGTTTTTTATACAATTTCTCATGGAATCTAATAATTTTTTTCTTTTCAGATGATAAATTATATAAAACTGTCTGAATGTTCTTTTTATCCAAGTGCTTCCGCCTTTACATTTAGCCATTTTCAAGGATTAAATATTTTAACTGTTAAATAAGAAACAGTTTGTTGCATGTATTTAAAACCGCTAACCTTATAGTTAAAAATAATAATTCACCTCCTAGAACAAAATTAAATAGGGCAAATATTATTTACAAATTTAAATGCCCATTAAGGAATTGTAATCCTGATCAATCAAAATTCGTAAATAATTATATAGGCCACACTACAACATGTTTGACATGCAGACTCACTCTACACCTTTCTGACCATAGCTCAATTAGACACTATTTGTAACATACTTGTTGACAACACAAATATAATAGCATCATCTACATGCAAAAAAAGTCTAAAAATAATGGAAGCCTTATTAATAAAAACAAAAAAACCAACACTTAATAATATCAACTATGAACATGGACACAATATCTTGACCGTGTTTTGAAAAATGAAAACATTATATAAATACATACATGTAACAAACTATTTCTTATTTAACAGTTAAAATATTTAATCCTTGAAAATGTCTAAATGTCTAGCTGAAAGTGCTTGGATTTATATAATCTATCATCTGAAATGAAAAAAATTATTAGATTGCATGAGAAATTGTATAAAAACTAAATAAAAGCACCTTGTCTGTCATATTAAATGAAAAGTGCATGAAAGAAGGATTGCTGCCTATATATATATATATATATATATATATATATATATATATATATATATATAAATTCAAAAAGGATAGAATCCAGGTAGAACTCAGTGTCCAGGACAGAGTAAGTTAACATTGTTATAATAAAAAAAGTGTATACATGACACATAAAATAATATAAAAAGCAAGGTTTTCTGCAATAAATGATATTAAAAACAAAAATCAATCATGGCAAGAATGCTTGGAAGAAGATTTAAGATTATGCAAGTCCAAAATATGACCTTGCAAAGAAGATATTCTAAAAAACATCAAATTCAGATTTTTCATTAAATGTTAAATTATAATAGACAGAAAAATAAATAAATAAGTTTTTTTAAGAATTTTAATTACCTTTTGATTACAAATTGTTATAATGTGTATTGTAGCGCTTATAATATAAGTTATAAAATATAAAATCCTATATTTTACGGCCAATAAGTGAAGCACAAATGAGTAAGAGACGCCTACAAATAAATCTTACTAAATTCGGTCGATACGAAAAACTTTTTTACAATTCTGTACAAACACAGCTCCAAATTAAATAAATGTTTTCTGGAACCTGATTGGATATGACAAGTCATGTGATGTGCTCTCTACTACATCTGTGACATTGAACTCCAAATGACCTGAAAATATGTCAGAGCTTAGGTTACTGAATACATTCCTGTGCAAAACTCAGATAGTGATTTGGAGCTGACTAATAGCGAAAAAAAAACAGAACAGTCAGCTACCAGATCTGCAACAATACAGTCGGTGAAGGACAGTTCATGAAAGACAATTAGTAAACCAGATCAGCCTTGATCAACAGCTTAGACACACACTACCATGACAACACATGAGTCAGTGACAATTTTTGTACAAACACCACAACGAAAATAAGTCTTGTCTCTCCATTCTTTGTTCACTGTTTTAAAATTACTGCTATCACATGCAATTAATCAGCAGTCATATGCTTCATTAGTGTGTGCTTCACACACACACACACACACACTTTGAACCATATATTTTTTATAGAGTCCGTGGTCTGTTTGAAACATAATATTTCTTCCATGAATAAATTTATTAAATTTTTCTGCTGGTAGAAGTAAGTGTGATGCATGAGTGAAGGCTTTCATTTTAGCCCCATTGTATTTGTATAAAATCATCGCTCCAATGCTGTACTCCCTAGCATCTGACACCACTACAATTTCTGCTTTAGATCATAGTGTGCTAATGATAAATCTAACATAAGTCTTTTTTTATTTCGTCACTTTTTGACAGTTATCATTCCAGTTCCACTTTACTCTTTTTAAGTAGATTGTTCAGTGGAGCTCTGAAATAATGCATATTATCTACATATATTTGATAGTAATTAGCCAGTCCTAGAAAACCTTGTAACATAGTCACATTTGTTAGTGGAGGTGTATTTTTAATTGCACTTGCCCTCAACGGATCTGGTTAACAATCATTTTTATCAATTATTTGATCAAGGTATTTAATTTTCAGCAAAACCAATTCACATTTTTCTTCACTGAACTTGAATCCATAATCTCTTATTTTTTCAAAAATTGTTTTCTCCTGCCCAACATGTTGTTCTTTGGATAAACTTTTAATTAAAATTTGTCCACATATGCCACTGTGAAATTGCAATCTGCAAGCATGATATCCATTGCTTGTTGAAAAATAGCTGGTGCTATCTTTATGCCAAAAAGAAGTCGGTTAAACTTATATAATCCTCTGTGTGTCTTTATGGTCATTAATTCTGAACATTCATTTTCAATCTGAATTTGTAAAATCGCTTCAGAGAGATCCAGCTTTGAAAATATTCTTCTGTCGTTTAACTTTGAAAAATTTCCTTTGGACTTGGTAATGGGTAGTTATGTGCTTCTAAACAACTGTTTAATCCTGTTGAGAAATCCACACAAACATGAATTTTGTTTTTTTTAATTTACATACACTGCTGGTGCAGCCCATTTTGAATGGTTAATTTTTTCTATTACACCAATTCTTTGGAGTCTGCCCAAGTCTTCATTGACTTGTTTCAATGTTGCAAATCATAGGCTCCATTTCAGCTTAAATAGTGGCGTTGAATCTTTCTTTACTTGAAAATTTCCTTGAATTTTGCACACTGACTCTTTTGACAGGACATTTTTTTAATTCTTCCTTAAGATTTTCACTCTGACTTTTTAAATTGGTCACTTGTCCACTTACATTTTTACAATAAAAGTTTATTGGCAAATCCCAAAGTTCAAATAGTTTCATCCAGTCAGTACCAAATAAATTCATAGTATTTTTCTCACCAGAAACTGAAATTGCAACTTTGGAAGTCCTTTTTAATAAAGGCTTCCATATTTCCTTCCATGTGATTTCACTGATTATTGAAATATCACTACCAGTGTCCAGTAGCATTTTCCCACCCACATTATTTATTTTCGCATTCGCAAATTTGCTTTTTTTTTCTGTGACCATTTTTTTCTGTCACAATACTGTGTACGAATTTGTTTCTGTAAGAATTTTTTCTTGGTTTGGTTTTGTAGCATGACTTTAAGGAATTATTCTCCTTTTTGTACATTTGTCCTTTGCTTGTACCAATGCACATTCTTTTTTCTGAATTTCTTCAGCATCATGTTTCAGACTTAGAATTGTCTGGCAATTGTCAACTATTTCTTGCAGTGTAATATTACTGTTTTGTTCAATTTTCATTAAAATTTTTGTTTGTATTTCAGCATCTTAAAATTAATCCTTTGAACATATCTGGAGTCATTTCCTTTATTCTAAACTTTTTGCATTATTTGTCGATGATACTAACATATGTGACAAAATCTTCATCCTCTTTTTTGGTTATATTCATGCACCTCCAAAAAGCAATAAACAGATTTTCATTAGAATGTGTACCATGTCTTCAAACTCTGATATGGTGTTTTGGACAGTGTCTGACATAAGAGACATTGAAGAATTTTTTGTTTTCTTCAGAATTATATCCAACAACTGCTGTTGCTGTTTTTGTAGTTCCAGCAACTGTTGATTTTGTTGTTGTTGCTGTTTAATTTTAACTGTCAAAGCCAAAATTTGCTCCATATTTGCAAGAATGTTTTTTTTAAATCTGTGGTTAAAATTCTTGTCATCACCCATATACTTGTTCCCAAAGCAATAAGTATATTTTTTCCATACTTGTTCACCCAGTATGAGTTTTCCAGAATCCTTGTAACTACCTCATTAATAAGTCATAAGAGATCCAAATCCTCGTCACAACAGTTATAAATCACCTGAGTTTCAAATCTCTCATTGCCACTGTTATAACATGCATTATAGCACTTATAATATAAGTAATGCTTTGGCAACTTGCCGTGATGCCTGTATTAATTAGTCTGAAGAACTGACTCCAAACGGCTTCTTCTTTCATATCTCTGACCTGGAGCACCTTGTTTATAGTTATGGACTAGTTCATATAATCACTATTGGAGCGTACTACTTACAACACAAATTAAAATGAGTTTTTTGTTTGTGTTAATAAATAAATTATAAAAAATATACTCTTTATTTTTTTACTCCTTTTTTTTTTTATTGTCATAATTTAAGTGTGTCGCTGAAGTTTAACTATAGTTTTAAGTGGGCCAGAAGATAAAAAGGGCTGAAAAACATTGCATGATGACTTATCCAGGGCAACAAACATTTTAATGATAATTTACCATAAAATATCGGTTTAGTTTGATTTGTTTTGTTTTACAGCATATCAACCTCAATGAGTTATGCTGACAACATTTTTATTGCTGGTAATATTTTTTTGTTTAAATATATTGCCGGTAATATTTTTTTTTTCAAAAAAGTATTGCTGGTAATAATATTTTTTCAAAAATGCATTGCTGGTAATATTTTTTTCAAAAATGTATTGCTGGTAATATTTTTTTGTTTTCCAAAAATGTATTGCTAGTAATATTTAAAAAAATGTATTACTGGTTATATTTTTTTTCAAAAATGCATTGCTGGTAATATTTTTTTTTTCCAAAAAGTACTGCTGCTAATAATGTATTGCTAGTAATAATATTTTCTAGAAATATATTGCTGGTATTAAAACCTATTTTTGCACTTTCATAGTGTTTTCACCCCAGTTTGATGGTTAACTATTTGCTCATGGCTGTGACCTGAACAGGTGCTACCACCCTGGATCAGAGTGGACCTGGAAACATCAGCAATTAAGAGGTGGTTCCACACTCTTCAAAATCTCCTGACCAGAGGCCTTGCTGCCAGATGTAGTTTATCGTCATACCCAGGACAGCATAAAATATCATCAAAAATCTGACTATGTTTGCAATTGAACACTTTTGCCACATTTTCTCCTTTCTTGAAGAAAGTATGATAAACTCACTTTCATATGTTTAGGTTTTATTAAAATTATAACAATAACCATTGCAAAGGTGTCAAGATAGTTAAAATAATAGTGGGGTCAAGAGTAAAACCATCCTTTTGATACACCATTTTTTTTTGCAGGAATGAATGTTAAACATTGCCAAAATTTGTTTGTATATTTCATTCTTCAGAATTAACTCAAGGCATACTTGACATTCTACAATTAAATTGGGACAATTTAATTTTGATTATATTTTTAGGCTGGACTAATTAATAAAAACCATTGTGGTTAATTAGTAAAAGACTATTCCATATATATATGTAAATATAAATCTTGAGTATAATGCTCATAATTTAAAATAAATATCTTAATATTTTATCATAAAACTTCATACAGCAAATAAATGATGACATACAAAAAGATAATGTTTAAAAATGGATAATTTTGCTTAGCTTCAGGCATATGAACCCAAGAACTAAAAGAATCATTTTTCTAAATTTATAATTCTTAAAATATGACTGTTACAATGAACAATGTCACCGAGAGAGAGAGAGAGAGAGAGAGAGAGAGAGAGAGAGAGAGAGAGAGAGATTTTGTTTAGATGTTTTCAGACTGACAAGAGATGAACCATATATATAGTGTATGTATGTGTGTATATGTGTGTAGAGAAAGATATATAAAGAGAAAAATAGGGAGAAATGAAAAAATAAGATTAAGTAAAGATGGCCAAGAAAGAGTGAGGGAGAAATAAAGAGAAGTGAATGAATTCCATTAAAGAATCAGAGAGGTAATGAGATAGTTATGTTAAAAATCTAAGAAAATAAGAGTGAAAAGAGTGAAATATAATGAGAGGAAAAGATTGGTGTTCATTGTGAAGAAGATGGCCAAGAAAGAGTGAGGGAGAAATAAAGAGAAGTGAATGAATTCCATTAAAGAATAAGAGAGGTAATGAGATAGTTATGTTAAAAATCTAAGAAAATAAGAGTGAAATATAATGAGAGGAAAAGATTGGTGTTCATTGTGAAGAAGATGGCCAAGAAAGAGTGAGGGAGAAATAAAGAGAAGTGAATGAATTCCATTAAAGAATAAGAGAGGTAATGAGATAGTTATGTTAAAAATCTAAGAAAATAAGAGTGAAATATAATGAGAGGAAAAGATTGGTGTTCATTGTGAAGAAGATGGCCAAGAAAGAGTGAGGGAGAAATAAAGAGAAGTGAATGAATTCCATTAAAGAATAAGAGAGGTAATGAGATAGTTATGTTAAAAATCTAAGAAAATAAGAGTGAAATATAATGAGAGGAAAAGATTGGTGTTCATTGTAAAGAAGCTGAAAGAAAAATAATGAAAGAAAAGAAATACTTAGTGATGAATTGGAAGGTTTTAGAAAGTAAAACTGATCAAAAGAATGAGCATGTTAAAAAACAAATGAATATAAAAGGTAACAAAAGGAAAATTTCAAAATGAATGAATAAACAAAGAAGGAAAAATAGGGAAAAGAAACTAATAGTGAGTTGTGGGGAGAAAGAATCAATGAATGAGGATGCAAATAGAAAACATAAAATGTAAATATAAAAAGAAAAAGAATAAAAAAGTCTACTGGTATAGAAACTAATACGATGAAAAGGAAAAAAGAAAGTAATAAAAACAGAAGAAAAACAAGAAAAAAGAAAACTTTAAAGACAACAAAAGAAAAGGAGGGAGAAGTATTTAAACTGCAAAAAAGATCAGAGAAAAAACTGAATGAGTGAATGGGAAGAGAGAAAGAGAAAATACAGGAATTTAAAAATGGATAATTCTTCACAGAATCCTATTTTTTCAGTTCAAACTTTATCTAATAATGAAGGAAATGTTATGAAAATCTAGGATAATTAATTCCAAAGTGTCTCATTTCATTTGATTTGTATTACATATGATGAATGCAACAACTAACAAATGATACCAAGTTAATATATGTTGTATGTTGTATCAATAATGACAAGAAGTACTTATTGCAGTCAAAAAATGATATACATAAAATATTTCAAAATTTATCTCTGGTATCTATTCATCTATTTCTATACAATTCATGAATGTATAAAGCCAAGTGAAAAATACATATGTGTAAAAAGTAGAAGATGGCACAAAGGTATGCATATTGCAATGTGCTCTTGGAAAACATGGTCTATGTATGCAACTTGCTTGATTGTAGTGAGGAATTTACCTTGGTAGAGATGTAATTTTGCATATAGTGTTATGTTCTTGTGAGTATCAGTGCAAAGAAAAATATCTTATATTTATTTGATTGTCAAATTTATTAATATTTGCTTTAATATTTTGCTTTATCAGCAGGATTTTTGTGGCCAAGAATAAACATTTATTTTGAGATGGTTGGGCCTTCATTTAAATATATTCTTAATCTGATACAATCATTATCATCATTATCTTGGGAACAGTTTTCTTACCAGTCATAAAGAATATATGTTACAATATACACATAAAATTAATTAACTCATGTTTAATGAATTTTCCTTTTTTAAAATAGACTTTTTTTAATCATTTCACCCCATGCAAGGCAGTAAATCCACTAAGACACAAGGGGTTAATGAATGTGAAAGAATTAGAAAACAGAAAAATATATGAAGGAACAAGAACGATAGAATAATATTCTGAAAGACAGTAGATAACGATTGATATTACATTTAAACTTTTAAAGATCAAAGTTGGCTGGAAAGCATGGCACCAGAAGAATGTTCGACAAGTGAGAAGTGTCAGAAAAACAAAACTGTTTGCATAGAACTTATGGTTACATCTAGCCAATTTAAGTGTAAGTTGATGAAACCTTGTTGCTCATCTATTACTGCACTTAAATTCATAAAGTCTATGTACCATAGTGAAGAGCTCATCTGAACAATTACTATGAAAGTATTTATAGTAAAGGAACAGGGAAGCAATTTTACACTGGTGGGAAAGTGACTGAAGCTGAGATGCCAGGTCAGTAGCAATAATATTGCTAATTCTTCTTTAAATTTTATTGAGAATCTCTAAATATATTGTAGGAGCACTGGACTATATGTGGTAGCAATATTCAAAGCAAGGACGATTGGTAAACCTATAGATGTGTAAGATAGATACTGGAGAGAAAAATTGTCTAGCATGACACAGTGAATCAACTATCTTAGCAGTATACCTAGCAATGGATTCAATATAGTCTTTCATTTCAGCCAAGAATGTTAGCCCTAGAAGGTGCAATGAGTCGTTCTCCTGGAGGTTAGCATCAGCTATGCGGATGAAAGGTGGAAAAGGGCCTCTCAGATGATTAATAGAAAGCAGTTTAATTTTGGTGGTATTAAAATTAACAAGCCATTCTTTGCCCCAATTAACAAAAGAATGTTGGTCATTTTTTAGATTGACTGCCAATTTGACCTTATCGAACTAATCAGATTTGCTATTAAGACAGGTGTAAATAGTCATATCATCAGCATAGATACCAAATTGAGAACTGATGCTATCAGGAAGTTATTAATGAAAATTAGGAACAAAGTAGGTCCAAGGATAGAGCTCTGGGGTACACCTGCTTTAATATAAAAGGATCTAGAAGAGTTGCTGTACAAAACAATTTTCCTTTTGCAATTTGATAAAAAAGAGTGAATCAGCGCAAAATTTTGTCCAGAGACACCTTTCAACTTGTGAAGAAGACCGGTATGCCAAACCCTATCAAATGCTTTTGAGATATCCAAAGTAACAGCCCGAGCATCACCATTCTTATTTAAAACTTGATAGACTCTTTCTGTTCTAATCATTAATAAATGCAAATTAAGTTTAAGAATCTAATGATTTTTTCTTTCAGATTTCGCGGACATTTGGGTGATATTATTTTTCACACATAATTGCCATGACTTAAATAGCATGATCCAATAGAGAAATAAATAAATTTTCACCAATAACACTGATTTATTTACTGTTGACTTTGATCCGTCTTAATGAAACATCCTTATGTATAATCTGTCTTAATGAAACACCCTTTACATCAGCAGTTGACCTAGAGAAGCAAAAACTATCCAGATTTAAAATTTAACTCTAATTCATTTCAAAATAAGGACAATATAAATTATTTATTTTTGTACATAACATTTATCAGTTTCATCCCAAAAATTAAAAGAAAAATATTATTAGATTTTTTATCTTTGTGATTTTTACAACCCATATATCCACATATTGCTACTAGAATTATACAAACTGACTAAAATAATTTATATGTTACTTTACTTTCTTCTTTTTTTTATGACTCTACTTTCCATTCTCCAATATAATTCCATTCACAATTATTTGAAGTCACTAACCTTTTTACTGTCTGATTGTATTGCACTTCTCATTGATCCATTTCACTATTATGATTTATGAATGACAGAAAAATATTCATAAACATTTCTTCAGGCAAAATATTTTTTCAAAGCAGTCCAGAGGCCAATACCAGAAATGATCAAAGTGCAATAATAAATTCCCCTTTTTCAGTAAGATTATTTTTCCCCAACCAGAAGAATATTGTTTATATATATATATATATATATATATATATATATACATATATATATATAGTCAAACCTAATGAGCCAGACAAACCTACCAAGGTTTCACTTAGGCAGATCGTCAGGGTCGGCTGGCTAAAGAGGCAACGGCAAAACACCGTATATATAGACGACAACCAAAACAACACCACGTGACCAAGGAAAAAAAAAAAAAAAAAGAAAACCTTTTTTAAAACCTTTTTTTCCCTTCGTGATTGATTTGGGTATTGTTAAATCAAGAATCCGAAGGTTTTTCGACACGAGTATAGTTACCTATATATATATATATATATATATATATATATATCCAGGTAAGATGAGAATGAATATAGTACAATTCCAATGCTTGTAACATTTAATTTAAAATAGAGCTCAATACAATATAGACCATTTTATATATCAAAGTGTTGAAACAAAATGGCTATTTTTGTAGTGATTTTATAACATATTTATGTTATAATTTTTGAATAAATTATATTTGCTCTACTCTGTATTGAGCACTCTTTTAAGAATAGCATTTTTGGTTATTGGAATTTATTCCGTATACACCAATCCTATACTTGGGTATATATATGTATGTGTATATGTATGTGTGTGTATGTAAATATATATATATATATATATATATTTACATACACACACACATACATACATATATATATATATATATATATATATATATATTCACACACACGTATATATATATATATATATATATATATATATACCCACACACACACACACACGCACACACACACACACACACACACACACATATATATATATATTTTAAGACATTTTTATGTTTATACATTATTTTTATAGATACAAATATTTAAGTAAATGCTCTGTTTTTATAATAAACAGTATTAAACAACATTTACCGGCCTGTCCGAGAAATTTTCATAGATAATTTTAGTCCTCCGACAGGAATCAAAACTGTATCCTATACGGAACCGTCATATAGCCTGACGTATCTTAACCGTTTCGGCCACAGAGGAGCGCTCGGTTAGCAAGGTCGATTTTACTGTCTTTAAACTTTAATCTTCCATGAATCTTTCACATACATTCATATCTGCTCATGGCGTATCAAATGTCTTAAAATAATTGTCGGACTTTATCCATTTCATAATATATATATATATATATATATATATATATATGATGAAAATGTGGAAAAGACAAAGCAAAATCTGAATATGTGAGTTTACTGTTTTTTATTTTGTTTTTGTTTTTGTTATTCTGTCGACGTCAGACGTTTCAGTCAAATAGACCTTCTTCAGGACATGGTTAATGAAGACATATTTACATTAGATTTAAGTTAGATGAAGAGACGATATATACAGGACTAGTCAGAAACAGAAAAACTGAAATTCTAAAAACAGAGTATTCTTTCTTGGAGTCAGATACGCTGGTGCCGCATGGGCGGCGCTGTGAAAACCTGCTCCCAGGGAAGAGATTTTATCCTAAGTGGAAAGTGGGGGAACCTATTTAAAACTATAGCTTATCGGTACGTTTGTCAAGCATTAATCTTGCTAGAAAAGTTGATATATTAAAGAAACCTTGTCTGGTGTTTATTGTGTGTGAGGTGGCTATCATGCCAGCCTCATAAATCTGCCTAAGGTTTTTATTGTGGATATATTTTAAAATCTTCACAGAGTCGAAATCAAAATTGTGATCAGATTTGGCTATGTGTACAAATAAAGCACTACTTAAATTACCAAGGCGAATATCTCGTTTATGTTCGGAAATGCGAGATTTCAAGGACCTCCCGGTCTCGCCTACATAACTCAAGTTGCAGTCTCTGCATGGTACCTGATAGACGCAAGCATCGGATGTAATATGCTGTCTGCTGGTATTATTTAATATACTGCGGATAGTTTTAGTGGGTAATGTAGTAGTTTTAATTTTTAGCGTGTTTAGATTGTTGTAGATGTGTTCGGTCAGAGGGTTATTCGGTAGAAAGATGCGGCCAATAGGATTATCAGGGGCAGGTGAAAGTGTGCCTCTCCCTACCTTAGATGTAGTAGTAGTAGTAGTCGGTATGTTATTTTGCACTGATGAACGAACTCTGTGAATTTTCAAGGCTTTATGCTTAGCGCCGAATATTAATTGTCTCGGATACGAAAGGCTTGAGAAGGTACCCTCGATATAACTAAATTCGTCATCTAAATACTTTGCTGAACAGATTCGAAGAGCTCTCAAGTAAAATCCAATAATAACACCTCTCTTAGTCCTAGTATCATTGTGAGAGTAAAAGTGTAAATAGTCATTTTTGCATGTGGGTTTATGATATACTTTGAATTCTAATTTGTTATTATTTCTAGTAAGTAGTATGTCTAGAAAAGGTAGAGAATTATTCGATTCAAGTTCGTGGGTAAATTTTATAGTAGGTTCTACTCTATTTAATCTATCAGTGATTTTGTTTAAATCATGTTTCTGTGGGTAAATAAATAAAATGCCATCGATGTAACGGAAGTAATGTGTATCATCAGGGATTATATATTTGAAAGGTCCAGACTCAAGAAATTCTAGAAATATGCATGCTAGGAATCCCAAGATCTATTGTTTTTGGGGGGATTTTTTCATATTTTCAAAAAGAATGCATCAGTGTGCCAACAGTTCAAAATAATTTCATTTCTTTTATTTATTAAACAATTCATGTTTTTGAATTCTATGATTTTCAGTTTCTCACCCATAAATAGATTGCAATTTCTTCTTCTGTCTCTCTTTATCTCTTCTATTATATATCATTTGACCAATGGTCTTTCCTCTTTCATTTTTAGTTCTCATATATATTTTGATAACATGTTGGCATGCTGATACATTTCTTTTGAAAAATGTAAGAAAAAAAAAACAGATCTTGGAAGTGTCCAAAATAAAAGAAAGCCCATTTTGATAATTGCTATGCTATGGCTAAATAAAAAATGTTAATTTTTATGTGTATTAAAAATCTCTTTTAATAAATATCTAAAATTGAGCACTCTTATATACATTAGAAAAGGGATATATATATATATATATATATATATATATATATATATATATATATATAGTTGTATATTTAGGCAGCAATCCTTCATTTATGAATGTTTCATTAAAAATGACAGACAAGGTACTACGATTAAGCTTTTTATTTAATTTTTCTCGTGTTCGAACAAGAGATTTCTTTTATGGACAAAGGGTGTGTAAAAACTGTCCAAATGTTTTATATTTCTGTGTGCTTTCAGCTATACCTTTAGCCATTATCAAGGCTGATTTGATTTTTCAGCTTAATTGAGTGTGTGCATTATGTGTATGTCTTAGTGTGTGGTAGGGATGTTTTTAATTTCCAAAAACGGTTAGCACATTGTGGCTTTATTCGTAGTTAATATTGTTAAGAGTTGGCTTTTTCTTTTTTATTATTAATGCTTCCATTATTTTTAATCTTTTTTTCCAGGTGGATGCAGTTAATATATTTGTGTTTTCTACTAGCATGTTTCTAATGGTGTCTGGTAAATTTGTGTGTGTGTTTAAATGGGTTCTAATGGAGCTGTGATCAGATAGGTGTAACATAAGATGTCTGAATAAGCATGTAGTTGTGTAACCGATGTAATTATTTATGAGTCCGGTTTGATATATATAGTACGTTTTATTGAAGATTACATTTTGTTTTAAATATTTTTTAACAATTTTCTTTTGCTTTCATACAAAATAATGTAAATTTTGTTCGAGCGCCTAAAAGTTGATGTGCTTGGATCTTCTTCCACACTCCCCCTTACTCACTAAAATACCCGCGTTTGTTCTTAACCAAACATAGTATGGGACTTTGTGGAAATGTCACCTACTGAACCTTTACTCTCAAAAGTTGTAGAATATCTCACACTGTAATGGTGTTTATATATATATATATATATATATATATATATATATATATATATATATATATATATATAGGAAATGGATTAAATCCGACATATTTTTAATATATATGTTTAAACGTTATTTTATATTTATACTCATATTTGTGTAGATGCTCTTTTTTTATTATTTATTTATTAAACAGTATATTTATTTATTTACATCTACCAGCCTGAATATTTGAGAAAACCTGTTAGAAAAATATGCCTCCTCTGGTAGGATTCGAACCTGCATCCCCTAAAGGAAACTGTCATTAGATCTGATGTGCCTTAGACCAACTCGTCCATGTAGGACCTCCTGTTTAATAAATAAATAAAAGAGTATCTACTCAAATATGAGTATCCATCTAAAATAACGTTTCAACAAATAAATTAAAAATACACACACATATATCTATAACTATCTATCTATCTATATATATATATATATATATATAGATATATATGAGTTTATGATATATATTTTTATATATCAGGAACAATATTGGGGAAATTGTATGACAAAGTGGAAAAAGTTTACTTGCAAGGCATTTCATCTATTAGTCTGATGAAGTCTGGAAGGTCAAAATACATCACAAGTAATTTTTTTCCACTTTGTCATAAAATTTCCCCAATATATATGTGTGTGTGTGTGTGTGTGTGTGTGCACATTTGAAAAGTGCTTAGACATGGGAAGTTTTATTTACCAATATCAAACAGAAATCAAAAAATTGTTAGAAAAAGAAAATGAAAATTATATATCCTCTCTCTCTCTCTCTCCCTCTGTCTATATATATATATATATATATCCAAATGTAAAAGAATGAAGAATAAAATTCAAATGTTCAAAACATTAAAACAGGGCTCAAAACAAAAGGAGAGCAATAAATATTGATTGTATACTGTTACATTAGAACATGTAAGTTACTACTACAAAATTGTACATTTTGTTTTGATTTTTAGTTAACAATGTCTCGTCAGGTAGTTAAAAATGAAGGCTATTAACTATTTGATGAGACATTGTTTATTAAACATCAAAACAAAGTGTACAATTTTGTAGTAGTAACTTACACACATTCTAATGTAACAGTGTATAATAAATATGTGTGTGTGTGTGTGTGTGTGTGTGTGTGTGTGAAAATATATAGAAAATAGGAGAGAACTAGTTAGGTAAATAATCTAAAGTTCTTTAGTATTTTTGTTTTTATTTTTTAAAAACTGCTCGATACAAAAGTAGAGCCTAAATTATAATTATTTATTTAAAAATATGATTCCTAAACTACATAAGAGTTCTCATGTTTTGAAAATTTTGCTTGAAGATGAAACAGAGCTTGGTACTTTAATTCAATTTAATTCTAATAATTATATTGAAGTTTTCAGCTCTTGTTTTTGAAACATGAGAACTCTTATGTAGCGTAGAAATCATATTTTTAAATAAATAATTATATTATTATATATATATATATATATATATATATATAGATATATATATATATTTGTTCGCAGACTGAATAGTCTTGGTGAATTAGGTGAAAGATGCATAGTATATGAACAAGAACTTTTATATTTAATGTTTCTTATGAACTTTGTTTTACATTGAGCAGCTTTTTACTGCTGAATTTTGAAGAATTGGTTGTTGGACTGGCACTTTCAATATAAACTCTTCATTCCAAATTTATATATATACAGGGGTTGGACAAAATAATTGGAACAGTTGCAAATTCCACTCCTATATTTCAAAGATCTATTATATTAGGAATTTTAACTAAAACTTCATAATTGCAGGTTATATTGATTGTAAATATGTTTATTTATCTAATTTACTGTCTTTGTCTTATTTATTTTTAGAATTTAGTAAAATTTAAGTTAAATGCGTGACCTCTCTGAGTTCGAAAAAGGGCAAATTGTTGGAGCTCGCATGGCAGGAGCCTCGATCGCTAAGGTTGCTGAACTGTTTGGTTTTTCAATAGCTACTATATCAAGAACTATGACACAATTCAAGAAACAGGGAAAAACCTCTAGCAACTGTAGCAATTCGGGCTGGATTTGCAAACTTACTGACAGGGACCAACGTGCATTGAAACGCAATGTGGCAAAAAATCATCAGACTACTGCGGCTAAAGTGACTGCTGAGTTGAATAATCATCTGAATAGTCCAGTTCCTACTAAAACTGTTCGTCGTGAGCTCCATAAGGCTGGATATTATGGAAGAGCCACCATAAGGAAACCTCTTCTCTCCACTCGCAACATTCAAAAGGGGTTGAAGTGGTGCAGAGATCACAATGCCTGGCCTGCAGACCAATGGAAGCAAGTCATATTCTCAAACAAGTCCAGTTTTTCTCTTTTCTCAACTTCAGGGCGAGTTTATGTGTGGAGACAGCCCAAAGAAGCTTACAACCCTGACTGCCTTCTTCCAACATTGAAGCATGGAGGTGGATCAGTGATAGTTTGGGCCGTCATATCATAGAAATGTTTCGGTCCAATAGTTGCCCTGCATGGTAGAATCAACAGCAAAGATTACCTGAACACTTTGGAAGATCATGTTCATCCAATGGCCCAAACTTTATTCCCTGATGGTGACTGCATCTTGCAAGACAATAATGCTCCAATACATACCACTTGAGTGGTTAAGAATTGGTATGAAGAGCATGAAAGTGACCTAGAATACATGGAGTGGCCTCCCCAATCTCCAGATATCAATATTATTGAACATTTGTGGTGCATTTTGAAGTGACAAGTTAAGAGCCACTATCCTCGACCGCCGTGCCTTAAAGAGCTGGAGCAGGTATTAATGGAAGAATGGCTGAAAATTCCTCTGGATGAAGTCAGGAAGCTGTATGATTCCATTCCTCAACGTATTAAAGCTGTATGTGAGGCTAAAGGAGCACCAACTCCATATTAAATAAATTTTCTTTGAATTTAACAAGTGTTTCAATTATTTTGTCCAACCCCTGTATATATATATATATATATATATATATATATATATATATATATATAGTGTGTGTGTGTACGTGATATTGATTTTTTTTGTGAATATTAATGCCTGAGGCAAAGCATTTATAGAATTATAGTAGAAACTTCAATTTGTTTTTAATTAAATGATCTTTGCAGATAGTTTCTGCTTTCAATCTCTATTGAATATTTAACTTGTAAAATCCATGATATTGTTATTTGATCAGCAGGAAAATAACTGAAAATATTTCAGCTCAGAGAAACCTTTAAGAATGATTATTTTCTTAGTCATTCATTTTTTTCTTACTCCTTTATATTAGACATACACATAGTTGAATTCTCTTTTTTTTGTTCTTTCTCTTCCTTTTGACATTCTTTCTCATTTCTTTTTTCTCTTCACATATTTTTCTCTGCACCCTACATCCGTCTTATGTATCCTTTTTACACTAACTCTAATGCTTTGAGACATATGACCCAGTCCGCTGAAAAAAATGACCTACCATTATGACCAACACACTAATTACCAAACTCAAGTGAGAATCAAAGACGGTTAAAGGAAGTCCTCAAAACAGATGAAAATACACAAGTGGTGTTAATATGCCTAAATGTCTCTAATGAGAGTGGACAGTCAGTAACAAGTAAAGAGTGGGTGGATCAAGTGGAAAATTTTACTGTATATCTTAGAAGCCACTGGACATAAAAAAGCTGATGTATTTATTATTCTATATGCTGTTGGCTATAGTACTGTATGACCACTCACCGCAAAGTTTCACAAGTCTTTTTATGGAATGAAAGTTGGTATGTTTAAGAATGTTCAAAGACAATTCATCTTTATTGTAATAGACATGAAAACTGAATTACTAATTAAAACTACTAATTGGAATTAACTAAGTAATTTCTTTGGAAACAAAAAAGTAAGGTCTAAATAAACCCAGAATCTACAAACAGATTTGATATGATAATAAAAAAAAACAAGTTATTGGAATTATCAGACATAGAAAATAAAATAAAATTATTTAGTTGAATGTAATTAAAAAATGGATTTGACAGGTATTAAGTAATGATTGAAAAAAAAGAGAAAAAATATGGCTACTCTTCTCCCCAAAATTCTATAGCATGAAGACATAAGAAAAATAAAAAAATAAATGAAATGGTAATGATAATTACCATTAACCATTTCTGTGCAGGTAACATTTGGCATTCATTGACTAAACACTGTTATTATTAGTTGAAATTTTGAAAATCTTTCTCTTAACAATTTTTCAGGAAAATAGATTTCTCAAGTTCATTGTTATTACTTTTTCTATTATTGATGGCAGTTTCTTTCCAAACCTTTCATTTAAGGTAGCGGGGAAAGTCAACATCATGGTTATTTAATTATTTTCTCCTCAAATTAAAAATGCTACCCATTGCTGATGTTGTGGCTTTTGGAAGTTTTCAAGCGATGTGGTTTGTTATCTGGTAAAGTTTTTTATTTGTAATTCTGTCATGACAATCTGTTAGATTTAATGAAAGAGAGTCTTCTTTAAGAAAAGAAAAATTAAATTCATGAAAGTTAACAGATATAGTACTTCTGCCATAACTGTCGCCATGAATAGAAGTCAACAAAAGAGGGTATGATCCGCAGATTAAAAGAAAGATTAAAATTAAAATTTAAGTTGAATAAATCAAAGTGAATATGTATAATGGATATGAGTATGGAAAGAGGAATTGGTAAACTGAATTTAAATTCCAGGCTAGTCTGTTCTTTTCATTATTATTTATGAATTGTCATGCGTTCTTATGAAAGACAATGGAGTGGTTTCTTGTTACCTTCTATGCAGTTTGGGATTCAGAATTGTCCTTCTCTGACACTGGTTAACCTTTCACACTAATACCCTTGGAAAAGGCATTAATCCATCTCTTCTCCCAGCACGTGTGGATTAAATAGCAGAGTAGACTTGGTTAACCAGTGTCAGAGAAGGACAATTCTGAATCCTAAACTGTATAGAAGGTAGCAAGAAACCACTCCATTGTCTTTCATAAGAACACATGACAAGTCACAAATAATAATGAAAAGAAATTTGTAAAGAGTCCTGATCTCCTCGGTTCTGAAGGGACATTGCATTCAAAAATGAATATGGCAAAGAATTCTGTAAAAAAGACATTCATAGGAAGAAAGCTGAGTAATGGACAAATTTAAAATGTTTTGAGAAACAAACTTTGCAACAATGAAAATAAATCATTAGATATTAACAATTGATGAAATTCTAAAAGACAAAAGGTACAGATATAATATGGTTATATGTACTTTAGAAATTACAATTATCTGTGTCAGCTTCTGTTACCAAAAAGTATATTTTGTGACACTGGACTTTTTAGTCTTTCTTTAGATATTAAAGGAGTGGATGGATATCATGTTAAGCACACCACTTAAAAAAAACAAGCATTAAAAAATTCTATAGGAAAATAGCAATAAAAGGGGCTGAATGTTATAAAGTTTAGAATTATTCACTAAAATTGTATACATGTAAATTGTGGGAAAGTGTGCAAGTTGTTTATTCAAGCTTAAAAGTAACAGACAAGTTTTGTTTTTAATGAACTAATAATAAATTGACTTAAAAAAATAATATAAAAATGGTCAAAGGATTGACAAGTGCAAAAGGATTCTTATTATGTTCTCACTCATAATATATCTTGAAAATGGCAATGTAAAAGAAAAATTCTGAGGGAAAAAAGAGTTTATTGTTATTGCTGTCAACAATATTAACCATATATAATTTAATATCCCAATGGAAGGGGAAAAGATTAAAATGTGATTGCCATCATCATCATTATTCACATATCATTTAATATTTCAATGGGAGAGAAAAAAAACATTGTAATAGGATTGCTATTTACATCATTACTTACATTTCTTTTACCATTCCAATGGTAAAGAAAAAAAGATTGTAATGTGATTGCTATCAATATCATTCACATATCATTTAATATGCCAATGGGTGGGAAAAACACATTGTAATGTGATTCCTATCAACATCATTAATGTTTTTTGTCAATGTCAGAGACAAAAAATAATTTAAATCCTTACTAGACATTTCTAGAAGATAAGCCATAACAACATTAAAAGGATAAAAGACAATATTTTTTCTTAACGTTTCTCATTATCAGTTTATTCAAATTTAGAATGAATTTTAACTCGCAAATCTAACAGCTTCAAATATTCAATTATAAAGACTTACTTTACTTTTACTTCTTAAAATAACATCCTTTTTTTTTTTCAGAGAATATATTACAAACATCTACCCATTAAAGATTGAAAGGAAATTGCCACTCAGTCAATTATGAAACATCTGTCTACTAACTCCAGGAAACAGGCCCAAGCTATGGTAGGTGGCCTTCATAAATGTTATTATATTCATCATCATGGTTAACTTAATTACTATAATCATAACATGACTATTTTCTGTTGTTTCCATTTTAAAGTGCTATCTTCTTGCAGTACATATAAATAAAGTACACTCTGAAATTATTTACAGTAGAAGTATATAAATAGTATGCCTCATAAAAGAAATTGAACAAAGAATAGGTTGCACCAGAGGTAGTTTCACTCAATACTGCAAAGTGGTACAAAACCAAAACATCAACCTGAAAACTTGTCATGTTCTTAAATAATCTTGTCAAATCAAGACTTTTATATGGATGTCATGGACGGAGCCAAATCTGAACAGATATATCTAAACTGTCAGCTGTATACAACTGCTTTATAAGATCATTGGTTAAAAAAAGCTTTGAGTGAGTAAACCCTGAGTTTCTTGGTATCAATTATCCTTCTTTGAATATTGTAGACTGGCACTATTGTACCAAATAACAATAACCACCTCACTTGAGGACTACCGCCAACAGCAGCAACATTTGAAATGGCTAGCTTATCTAACTCAAAGAGAAAATATTGGCATAATCAAGATGTTGATATTCCATACTACTTCAAATAAAAGGTTAGGAAGGAAACCCCTATCAATATTGGAAAAGCAATAACAGCTACTAGACTTAAAAAACCTATTTCCCTAGAAAATTATTTTAAAAGAAAAATTTTATAGATTTCAACCAAAAGCAGTACATGATTGGTCAATAAATACCAAATGATTTCTTTTAGGGAAACGGCTAATAATATCATTAAGATAGTAATGTTGACATTAATCACTGAAAATTCTTTCTTCATTGTCCTTGTACATGAAAGAGACTAAATGCTGACACTTGCTTCAAAGAATTTTGGGTAAAAATAATTGAAAGTTTAGTACTTAATCATCAAATTATTTAGAAATATTAAATTTGTTCAAATTCACAATGACAACTGTAAAGCAAGAGAAAGACAGATTACTGTTAATCAGAAACAATGATGCAACTGAGATTATTGTTTAATTTTTCAGGTCAGGTCAGGCTTATGCCTGCAACTGGTAACATGTAACCCAGTACAACCTGCCACATGAACCAGTGGTTGGCATCTATACCAGCTTCCACAACTAACTTTTCTGCTCATGAGGAGGGTGGCATGTTATCCCACAGGACTTAAAACAAGACCTGCCAAAGGTCAGATGAGCTTCTTATAGGAGTGCACACCTAACATACATCCATATATATATATATATATATATATATATATATATATATATATATATATATATATTCACACACACACAAACACATATATATATATATGTCTATAATGGGGTCTCAAGTCTTGAATGCCAACCTTCTAAGAGATGGTATCTCAGTAAAAATACTTGGTATACTTGGACTACTTGACAGACTGAGTTGGGTGTCAGGAAGAGCATTCAACCTTATAAAGCCTTACTTCAAATCATTATGACAAATTCTTTGTCAGGCAAGACCCACCTTACTTTGTGTGAGATTAATTCCAGTCCCGCTTAAACAGAAAAGCACCTCCATATATGTATATATCTATGTATGTATATTTGTTTTCCTCTTACTGCTTGTGTAAACAAACAACCCGGATCCTCTCTCAGTCTTTCACCGACTGGATAAATCACAATTCTTATTTATTTCATTGTGAATTTCAGTTCTTATTTGTGTCTGTGTGAATAACAACTGGGAAAGACTCAGGGGAACAGAAGGTGAAAATAATGCCAAGGCAAGAAATGAAAAAAAAAACAAATCCAGTTACCAATATATTTAGTCATTTATTCCCAGATTCATTTGTGCCATTTTGGTGGGCAAGTAGTAGGTGACACTTGAGACACTTTTGCTGCTGCTTCTGCCTTCTTTCGTAACAGACTAATGGACTTGATCTTCCCTTCAACCAGTAAAAATTCCAAATCTGTGTATCTCTTGCTTTAACTGTCATTCTCCAACTTTAACTGAAGACTGATCTCAATAAAAAAAAAAAGTCAATGCTTTATAATTGTAATGAATAACTCGAGGCGAATAAACTTAAGAAAGCTTTATTCAACTTAATAAACGAAAGAAAAAGAAAAGAATTAAGTTAGCTTATTTGTAAGCATATGAAGTCTGTCCATTACCAAACAGAGGGGGAAGCAGGTTGTAGGAATTACTCACAACAATAATGTTATTTTTTATTTAGGAAATAGTTGAAATTTCTAGGGCACATAATGACGAAAGAAGAAATTTGAAAGTCACAGGACAGATTGAAAGCAATGCACAACCTACCTGGCAAGCTTGAGTGAATAGATGATAGAGCAGGGTTTAGGAGATATGGTAAAAAGACAAAAGTTATTAAAAGCTACAAAGGATAGAGAATTGTGGAGAGCCATGACCACCAACATCCTGAAGAGATAGGGCACATAGAAGAAGGTCATAAAATGTTTAAAGCTCGGATAAAATCATTTACTGTCCTCTTGATGAGTATTCTAATCATGGCTGCATCCATTTATGTCACATTAGAATTAGTTGTCCCAATACATGCAATCATACAAGCAAATGAAAATTTTCATGCATCTAATATATCAAGCTTGTATCTCATATATAAATGTGTGTGTGTGTGTATGTATGTGTGTGTGTGTGTGTGTGTGTGTGTGTGTGTGTGTGTGTGTGTGTGTGTGTGTGTGTGTGTGTGTCCACTCAAAACTCTGAAAATTAAATATATATAAAATTGGTTATTGGTTATGGATGTGCAGGTAGCATAGTGGTTATTAACACAGAAATTGGGATTGGCATGCAGAGTTCAAATTCCAGTCAACACCATTGCATTTACTTCCATACAAATATTCTTAGGAAAGTTGTGAATCCATCTCTTTGCTACCACCCCCAGGAGCTATGGAGTAAATACCAGGGCAGACTGTGCTTTCTAGATTTGGTTGGCAACCATTCTAAGAAAACTCAAACATGTGAAAACCGACTTGCTACAGAAGCCACAATAGCAACACCTGTGCTGAGGCTGTAGTCCTATATTCTATGGAGTCTACAAAAGGATTTAACAGCTATTAAAAGAGGATGATTTTGCAGTTATTGATTAAAAAGCCTCAGCAAGTTTCTAAACCTAATTTTTATATTGTACATTGAAAATCAAGGAGAAAGGGACTGTCAGTGGTCAGAAATTACTACAAGTATTACTGATTGAATCAGATTATTATTTGGTCCAGTCCAGTATTTTTTAACAAAATTATAAATTCACATCATTATCTTGTCATCAAACAATTTTTCTTAGCTTTCTAGGAACTTTCAAATAGATTTTGCATTCCATCTTAAAAATGCCATTCTACTTTTGATGTAATCATTTCTTCAAAAGACTTCAATATTTTCAAACTATTAGAACTGCTGGCCAAACAAGTGTTGCAAAAAGTGAAACAAGAGATAGTCTGAAGGAGACAATTTTATAGAGAATATGCTACATGTGAAAGGACTTTCCATTCCAATTTCATGTTTGCAGCATTTCATTTACAACATGATAACATGCAGAAAAACCATTAATAAGCTTTCTTGTTCAGAAGAATGTCTTCTTTTCTCCAATGTATCATGCAAATGAACTACCTTATTCAATTTTGCTGTAATATTATTTGTCCTGCATCTTCCATTAAAAGTTCTTCCAATTCATCAGTTTTCAAATTACAAAATCTTTCAGAGCACACTTTATCCTTGAGCTCATAATGTCCATTTTTTAAAAACTTCACAAGCCATTTTCAACACAAATCTGCAACTACTGCATCAGTAACATAAGTTTTGGCGCATTTATTTGCATCTACTGCAAGCAAAGTTGGTTCAATGTGTCATGCCAGAAAATTTTTCTTGTCAGAGTCTATCTTGCACATTTACAAATCTACTATTCATCTGTGCATTGAATGCTGCTGCCATATCTGGTCTTGTGACCCTGCTATTCATCTTGAGGTTCTTGGCAAAATGAAAAGAAGGATCTGTAATCTAATTAATCTTGACTTCAGTCACTTTCCCACCAACATTACTTGGCTTCCCTCTATCTTTTCTACAAATATTTTCATGTCAACTGCTCTGATGAGCTTTTTTCCATGGTGCCCTCAACTACATGAATTTAAGTGCACTATTAGATTGGCATCTTGGTCCCACATATTTATTGTTGAAATAGCTAAATGCAACAGCTACTTCTACTCCAACAGTTTTTTTTCTCACACTTTCCGCTTGTGGAATTCCCTTCTGTTTACTTTCTTCCCTGATAACTAGAATCTCCAAAAATTTAAATGCAATGTCAATCCCCATCTTATATCTTCTTGAATCCTGTTCATCTTTTGTCCTTTCCTTAATCCTCCCTATACTCAGTCTTTTATCGCACTTTAATTTCCTGTCACCCCCTTCATACTAGAGGCATTCTTGGGGGGAAATGAATGAAAAAAAAAAATTAAAAATGGACAGTAAGTAATCTCAAATTCATATTTTATACTCAGCCATGTCTTTCATCAAAATAAAGTAAATTTGTTGCTATTCTGTAAATAGTTTTTAAAAGAACGTTCATGCACAAGAACTTAATCAATGTTTGCATCAATCTAAAATATATATGATTTACAATAAGCAATAATTGCAACAAGAAACAATTTACAAGAGACACTAAGAAGTATAATTTCTGCTTCTTCTGTGTGCTGTGTCTCTTCAGGACATTGGCGCTCATAGTTCTTCACAACTTCCTGTTCTTTTGTCTTTTTCTTAACTCTCCTAAACCTTGTTCCACCATCGATTCATTCAAGCTCATTAGGTAGTTTAAGCATTGTTTTTCTCTGTCTCTTTTGCCTTCAATTTGCCCTGTGAGTATCAAATTTTCCAAGCCCTCTTTCCTCATCATTCACTCTAGAAATTTCAACTTTCTCTTCCTGATGTTAAATATGAGTTTCCTTTTTATTTCCATTTTCCTTAAAACTTTCTCATTGCTCACATGTTCAGTCTGTGGTATCCTTTGCACCCTTCTGGAGAACTACATTACTGTTACTTCAAGTTCCTTCTTCATCTATAAGAAGATTTTCCAGCATTCACTGCCATATAGGAGATCTAATATTATGTAACAGTTCACCTCTCTTTTTCTTTGTTTCTAATGAAATTTTTCTTTTTCTTAATACTTTTCTTAGCTTTTGACATGTTTTGCTACCCTAATGTGCCTTCAAATTTCAGTGTTGCACTTTCTATCCTCTGTTAAAACACTTCCCAGATAATTAAATTGTTGTACTTGTTTGATTCTGTCATCTCCAACTTGTAATTTGCATGTTGGGCTGTCCCTTTTGCTGGCAACCATGTATTCTATCTTCTTGCAATTGATCTTTAGTCTTTTCTTCTTGCTTTTCTTCACTACTTTCGATAAGAGTTCTTGTAGTTTCCTTTATATTTCTGCTATCAACACTGTGTAAACTGCATATCTTATGTTGTTAAGATTATGGTGACCAATGATGTATTCAGGTAGGACTTGTAATTCACTCACTGTATAGTTTGAATAAGTCTGGTGAGAAGACACATCCTTGTCTTACTCTGCTTTCACTTTTTGTATATTTACTCAATTCATTTTCTGTTCATATGTAGACAGTTTTCTGCCAGTATAAGTTCTGGATTATTCTAGTATCCTTCCAAAATATGTCATGGTTATCTAGCAGTTCGAACAGTTTCTTGTGCCATACGTTATCAAACCCTTTCGCATAAGCTATAAAACACAGATATATATCATTCTGCATTTGTATTGCTCTTTCTGGTATCATTCTGAGCATAAATATCACATTACTTGTTCCAGTAGCTTTAACACTGTTCTTGTTCTTTTTTCAGTCTAATTCTGCTGAACTTGGATGATAAGTTTTGTTATATGACTCATTAGATTGATTGTTCAATAGAGTTCACATTCATTTGCACTTGATGTTTTAGGCAATACGATAAAAATAGATCTACTTTGATCTTCCAGTATATCACTACTGTTGTATATTTCATTTATTATGTCTGTAATCTTGTCAATACTGAAATCATCTGAGGCTGCCAACAGCACTTTTACAATTCCATCTAATGCAGCTGCTTTGTTTCTGTTCAATTTGGTCAGTACTGATTTCACTTCAGATTTTAATATTTCTAGTCCCTTGATATTTCTTTATATTGCTGATTGTACTCTTTTGTTGTGGAAGATTTCTCCAATATATTAATTCCATTTCTGATATAATTTTACTTTCTCGAATATCAGGGTGCAGTCCTTGGATTTTATACATCCTGCTGATGAGCAAGTCTTTTGTCCTATTAGTTCTCTTATTTTTTATGCTTATCTTCTTCATCTATGATAATCATTTTTCTATTTCTGCACATTTTTCATTGAGCCATCCCTCTTTAGCTTGACTGCATTACAATAAGCAATAATTACAGAAGCCAATAATTTATAATAGGCAAACATATGTATATTTTAAAATAAGCAATAATTGCAACAAGAAATAATTTACAAGAGAAAATAATAAGTATTTATACTATTTACATTGTTCAGACTGTTGTCCTCATCTTTATTGTCACATTCACAATGTTTTGACCTTTGTATACACCAGCCTTCTTCAGGTGATATTTGTTTGAATTTCAAACCAAACCCAGAATAGTTATCACCCAGAATGAATTTTGCTTGATGTTGTAGGCAGTGGACAATCCCTTTCTTTACACTATATATGTGATGGGAGTCGAAGTTGATATATTGTCCAGTGAATGTTGACTTGTGGTCTTCAACCCATGCTTTTTTCAAGATATTAGTACATCTAGGAATACTAGCTTATTTTCTTTTTCCATTGTGAACTGTGCCAATGGTTTTATTGAGTTCACATGGTCTAGTAGTAGCTGGACATATTCCTCGTAGGGCCAGAGTATGAAGGTGTCATCTATGTATCTCAGCCATAGAGTTGGCTTTAGTGATGTTGATTCTAATGCCATTTCCTCAAAGTATTCCATGTATATCTTAGCCATTGCTGGTGATAATGGTAATATATGTTTGATCTCATTCCAAAGTATGTTTTTTGTATACAGAAAGTTGGCTTCTTCATCAGGTTATCTATTGGTATACTGGTATTTTCTTTTAAAGATGAGCAAAAGTCATAAGTGGTGACCCTGAGAAATATGAATAAGAAATAGTCAGTATAAGCAGTACCCTACATCATAACAACTATCCTGGGTACATGACAACAGCCTTCACAAACTGGATATAAGAGTACAAAATGATAACCACACTTAAGTGCTTATTGGAAAAGATACAAAAGATCTGTGGTTCATATAACATCAGAACAAACCTTGGGAATGATTCAAAACTACACAGACATCTCTTCTGAGTAAGACCACCCATGGAGAAGAATATGATTAAGGACTGTGTATATGGCATCCTGTGCAACTGTGCAAGAAATATAAAGGAGAAACATGCCACCCCCTTAAGATAAGAATGCAGGAACACTGGAGGAGAAATAGAAAAATCAGGCATGGCTGAAAACATATGGAGAAAAAAGGGAGATCACCACTCTCTGTGGAATGAAGTTGAAATAATAAACAGAGAACGTCACTGGAAAAAATGAAAACTTAAAAAATCAGCTCATATGATAGGCTACAAAATTTAAACTGGCCAAGCATAGAAATGAATACAATATGGGAACCAGTAATACAGAGATCTAGAGAAAAACAACAATTATAACTGTAATATGAGCTCCGGTAAAAAGCAAATCAACAATTTTACCATCAAACCAGCTGTTACTTTCAAGATCAGTTTGAATTTATGCTATGAAGCAGCCACATGGCTGTAAATGTGTTAACATTTTGATGCAACAATTACATAATTTCAACAATTTCATCATCAAGCCAGCCATTACTTTCAAGATCAGTTTGAATTTATGCTGTAAAACTCCTGATGTACTTGTGAACAAGTCTCCAGTGGACACCTCCTTCTTTCTTGTAATTGGCATCTTAATGCAATTTAAAGATGGAGCTCTCTTCATTATCCACTGCTACAAATAGCCATATTGACTTATCTGATGTGTTCCATATTGGTCAAACTAGTTACAATGTTGTCCTGTCTAAAGCCAATAAAAGAATTAACTGGACTGAAGTGGGAATAAAAACCACAGAAGACAGCCCCATTTGAAGAAAATTTAATTTTTTTCCACCAAGTCCTAAATTGCAGCAAATCAACTAGCACAGACTGCATTCTCCATGTCAATTTCAAAAAAATCTATGATGTACAAAAGAACAAAATAAAGGTGACTGCTTTTTGCATTGGGATTGCAATCTCATCTCTGAACAGCAGAGCAACTACAAACTGTAGGAAAAGTACTTGACCTTTGCCAATCCCTGTCACAATATTTGTAAGCAGTGAGTGGAGGAAATAGAACAGATTCTCAATGACTTTACTGAGCAAACCAGGAATGGAAACACAAACATCAACAAACCAATCTTAAGAAACGCCAACATACAGATTGACTATTCTGGGTTTGGTTCAAAATTCAAACAAATATCACCTGAAGAATGTAATGGAGAGGGGAGATGTGGTGCATGGGCAATGGCTGTTCTCACATAAAAACAAAAACCTGCCCAGGCCTGCGCCCTCAAGAAGGCATAACACTTTGAGTACAGATATATGGTCTCTCAAGACTGACAGATGCCAAACCATAACATACCGTATATTTTACAATAAGCAATCATTTACAAGAGACAAAGTATAATTTACAGTAGGCAATAATTTATAATAGGCAATAATATGTATATTTTACAATAATTGCAACAGGAAATAGTTTACCAGAAACAATAATAAGTATAATTTACAGTAGGAAATAATTTTTAATAGGCAATAACATGTATATTTTACTAATGGGAATTGGTGCTGCTGGAGATTCTGCTCTGGTTCTGGAGAAGCCATATTTAGAATCCCAGAGTCAAGTAGGCCAGATTTATTTGCTATGTCACTAGCGAGGACATATTCCACAAACAGGAAAATGGTGAGTCATGGTTTTTCCAAAAATGAGGACTGTGGGCTGGAGATAGTTTGTATATCTGGTGAAAGGAAAACAGCATCATGAGTTTGTAAGCTGCACCATGTGTCAGCTGGTTGCCTCAGGCAGAAGCCCAGACAAGGCAACTGCTCAGTTTGACTACTGGTAACTAACTGAAGGACTGACCACTTTTGTCACTCTATGAAGTGATGTCAAGAAGCAGTTATCACATGACGCTCATGACTTCATCACCAGAAAAGGGAGATAATAGCCATTTGTATCATTACAGCCATATTATTCAGAAACTACCAGTTCTGATCTCATCACCAAAGTTAAGCACCATTGAACTTGATCAGTATTTAAATGTGTGCACAGTTTAAAAACATCAGGCATTGTAAGAAGATTGTTACCCTATGCCAGACTAAACAAATCTTAGAAAATAAAAAGTCTAAACTACAAAATGTGAAAGTATCCAATTAAAAATGTAACATTTGTAAAATATCAACATTCTTGTCATAAAATTAAATGAAAAATGATTTGGTAGTGTAAGAATTTTAGATACACATGTAAAACAACTTTCTTATATTAGATTAACTTTGTTTTGCATAACCTTGAAAGAAAAAGTTTGTGAAAATTATGACATCACTTTAAATTGTTTTTTTGTTCAGGATTTTCAATTGCATTTCATTGTGTTTGCTGTTTCTAACTTTATCAGCTCTGAGCAACATAAGTGGCCATTACTAGAAGGAAAAGCAATTTGAAAACCTTTTGTCTGTTTGTTTATGGGTCATAATTTTTGCTTCTACTGGAATATTTACAATAATGTTTCAGTGGTGGCATTAGAGAAAAAAACATTCACAACATCTTTCTTGATAGCAGATGGAAAAATACACGGAAAAGGAAAAAGAAATTGAAAGTGAAATAAAGACTATAGAAAAATAATGGAGAATGAGAGTGTGAGAAGTGAAGAAAGATACACAGTAAATGAGGGCAAAAGAGTTAGATAAGAACAAGTTGAGATAGATCAGTTGTCATGGTCAAAGATATGGACAAACTCAGATAGATAGGTAGATTTGGACAGACTGAAATAGAAAGAAAAATTACTGAGAAGAATGAGAAAAATAAAATTAGGAAGGTGAGAAAAATAATGGAGAGAAGAGACAAAAGCAAAGACAACAAAGAATAAAATGATTGAGGAAAAAAAAGATGCCAACAAAATCAAAATAAAAAAAGATGAAACAATAAGAGAAAAGATTAAAGGCTAAGTGTTAAATAAGAGTGAAAGAAAGAAAAAAAAGAAATACAATATAAGAGCAATAGAGTTGAAAAGAGGAAAAAATAAATAGAAATTAATCCTGTGATAGGAGAGTAAAGAGAGAAACAAAAGAAAATATGTAAGAGAGAAAGAAACAGAAACTTATGATGGACAACAAAGAATATAAAGCCAGAATAGAAAATGAAAATAAAACTGATAATATCTAAAAAGAAGCATAAAGAGAGAAATAAAAATTGTGTGCGTTAAATATTAGCAAAGAAAGGCACATAATAAAAAGAAAATAAACGTTAAGAATCTTATAAAAAAATTATGTTTGTGCATTTTAAAGTATAAAATTAATAAATGCTTATAAATCCTATTTAGTTAGTGGAAAAGCACAAGATATGGTCAAAAACCTGATTTGTGATTTTACCTAATTTAATTATACGCAGAGTTTCACATTACTAGCCACTTCATGTTTTATTGATGTAGAAAATAAATACACGTAAAATCTAAAGTTTCATCTATCAATTGAAGCACTTATTTGTACAGTTAGAATGAAAACTGGCAAATGGCAGACATTTGTATTAAATTTCCTAGATTAACAAATCTCAACAGTCACATGGGATGTTTGAAGCTTTAAAATAGGTTAGAAAGCTGATCTGATGGATAAAAATGTTTAATAATTTTAGAAATTGTGAAAGTTAAAATGCTCAAAATTGCAATAAATGATTATCAAGTAGCCCTAAACTGTAAATAGATCTATAAAAGGTCCTGAATGACACTGATGCAGGTCTGACAGGGGCAAACTGAAGACTTTATCTCACCAATCTGTGACTTATATCAAGAGAGAAGTTTTAAAAATCTTTGTCAAGCAATAAAAGTTTTAGGTATTGTGGCTATGAGGAAATGCCAAGAAGGTCAGGATGTTCAGTCCTAAATAAAATGGCAAATGTGAGACTGATCATTAGACATCCCTAAGGAAAACTGAATGAGACAAAGAATAAAATAAATAGAGATCAATTTTTTCAACTATACTATCCTCAATGGACCAGACAAAATGGGATGACTACGAGCAGAAACTGCCCTCTCAGATTGATTGTGACATCAACAAAGTGGTGTAATGTTTTGAGGTGGTATTATAGGTGGTTAAGTGGTGGGTCCATAGCTAGTTCCAGATGGTGTTAAGATGACTGACTGCTTGATTTTATGATAGCACAAATGTAGCCATGGTTCAAGAAGAAGCCAAATGTTTTCAGAAAGATGATTTTTATCCATAAGATTGCACCATCAAACTCGCTGAAGAAAATTAATGAATATTTGAATAAAATGTGTTTCAAATGGATTGCAGTTGTTTACATCTCGTCAGCTTGTTGGAAGATTTGTGGTGCATTCTGAAGAGGGCATGAATGTGCACATAGCGGTATGGAAAGTGGGACTGATGTGTCAAGATCAAATTCAAAGACTTTGCATTTGCCTTTGCACACATGCCCTTGTAGAAGTATAGGGCTATCTTGTCTCCCCTGAGCTAGGTGTTAATAGCAGAGCAGATTGGGCTCTCTAGTTTTGGATGTCAGCCATTTTAGGAGAAGGGCAACTCTGAATTCAATAGAAAGTATGTTGAGGCTGTGAACTTATACTTCACAAGGTTAACATAACACAAAAAAAAGAATGTTTACATTGGGGAATAGCAGTTTATCAGCAAAGATGAACTATAAAAGTATATTCTGGATACGGTGAAGTTTGTTTCATATGAAAAAATACAACAGCTCACAAAATCCATGGATGAAAGACTTTGAAAACGATTTTCAGAGCATGTTGCATATGTTTCAAATACACATAAGTGCTGTCTTTAGATAAATATCATTACAATGACACTGATTTTAATTTATTTGTTTAGAATAATTGTCCTTGTACACTTAATGCACATTTTATAATTATAATTTTGAATTATAGCATAAAGTTTCTTAGAGTGTCAGTAACATGTCAAATATGAGAAATCCAATGATTTTTGATGTTCACTGAATCTAGATGTTAACTTAATCTATCTCTTTCAGCTGTTTATTGCTTTTGTTTTTATCATTATTGTTTTTAATTGTACTATATTGTATGACTAGTAATTTTCTGAAGATATGATATTCTGGATATAAATATCATTATTAGCCTGAAGAAGTTTCTTATATTGTATGACTAGTAATTTTTTGAAGATATGATATTTTGGATGTAAATATCATTAGCCTGAAGACATTCCTTCTCAGAATGAAACACATTTTTCCATTTGCTTATTCAATATTAGTCTGGTATATATATTTTTATATCCTATTAGTATGTATGTATGTATATATATATATATATATATATATATATATGTGTGTGTGTGTGTCTCGTGGGAATTTTATTATTTTTATTTCACACGCACAGACATTATCAACTAAACACCACATAGATCAACTAGAATTATGATACACAAACACATAAGATTTATTCACATGAACACTATCAGGCAAGACATATACATGTGAGGTCTACTTAACCAATGAAAAACAGACAATGCAAAACTGAAAAATACCAGAACTTTCTCTTTCATATTTAATTTCTGATGAAGCTTAAAAATAAAACCGAAACATGTTAAATTTATAAATGTTTCCTATTTTTTCTTTATCCTATCATTCTGTCAGATTATAATCTATATTTGATCTCAATTTATATCTATATATATGTATATATATATATATATATATATATATATATATATATATATATATATATATAATGGACTATCTAGTTGTTTTTTATGTATGTGTCAAGCAATTCAATTTTTTGCAAGATACCTGCAAATATGATTTGATTATTGTGGTGAAGGCTTTGTGCAGAATCAATCACAGTTTTTGAAGAGCTGAATACACAAGGTTCCCAAATGACCCTCCACAGGTTTTCAATTCAGAGTTGTCCTTCTCCTAGACCAGTTGTCATCCAAGGCTATAGAACCCAGTTTGTCTTATCTATTTACCCATAGCTGGTGAGGGGAGAAGAAGAGGATTCATACCTTTCCCAAGGGTATTAGCATGTAAGTGAATGTAATGGATTCAACTGGAATTCGAACTTGGGTATCCAATTGCTCAATCCGAGCCACTATTCATTACTCCACATATATATATGTATGTATGTATGTGTGTGTGTGTGTGTGTGTGTGTGTGTGTATATGTATGTACGTATATGTGAATAGGAAGATGAAAAGAGGATTATAAACAGAGGAAATAATGAAAGTGAAGAGTGAGCAAAGAAAAAGATGGAGAGAAAAAGAGGTAGTAGTTAAGAGGGTATGGCAAAATGTGAAAATGTCGTAGTCAAAGTGGAATAAAATAGAAAGCATCTTTCAACTTTGTCTTTCTCTCGCAATACCTAAGTTTTGTTGCTGTTGTTGTTGCTATTCTTTCAGTCATCTTCAGCGGAACCGATCTTCTTATTGCTAATTTTGCCTCCACTTTCACAAGATTTTAGCAAGGAAATGATGATCCTCTTTAGAATATTATTAGCCTGACATTTTTTATGTGGTTGGTGGGAGGGGGTGAGGACTATTTAAATCTGTGTGTCTTTTTTTAAAAAACTAATATTCACCCAATACAAGGCCCAAGAGCCACTCATAGTAGAGGATACTGTGTGGAGTTATATTAGCATAGAAAAGGACAAGAACTAGGAGTATAGAGCTGAAGTAGACTTTAGAAGGAACCGGAAACCCAATAATAAACAGGAAACAAGGGATAAAACTCTACTCCTGTTCAAAAGAACAGGGAGGAGTATGAACCAAATGATAGATGAACCTATTACTGCCTTATTTTTGACTCAGGAGAAAGTTAAGCGACCTGCATAAAACAAGTTGAAATAATTCACATTCCTTATGAAAAGCTAAAAATGTAGACAGTTATAGCCTTTAAAGTCAACACCCAGTGGCGATAGTCTGTTCCATGCTTAAACACAATTGTCAAGCCATCAATTGTATTTAAACATGAAACAGACTGTCACTGTTAGGTTTTGACTTCAATATCAAATTTTATATTTATATACACTCTATCCCTGTTATTGAGCACTTTTACCCATAAATATAGCATACCTTAAAACTATATTTTATCATATACATATATATATATATATATATATATATATATATATATTGTGGAGGTTTTATCTGACATTATTTCTTATTACTATAAGCATTACTTTAAGTGAGTACAAGTGTTTTAGTTTCTATCTGTTGTGGAGTAAATAGTACAACCCTAGTGACTGTATGAACTAGTGCATAACTATAGATAAAGAGCTCCAGGTCAAAGATAAGAAAAAAAAGCCATTTTGAGTCAGTCTTCAGACTAACTAATGCAGGTGTCATGGCAAGTTATAAGCACTATGATACACGTTAGTGGTGACAAGGGATTCAAATCTCAGGAGATTTATAACCACTGTGACGAGTATTCGGAACTCTTATCTGTATCTATAAAAGCAGGATGTGTGTGTGTGTGTGTGTGTGTGTGTGTGTGTGTGTGTGTGTAACAAATGCACGGCCGAAATTTTTGACAGATTTGCACCAAAATTTACATGCACATGCTCCAAGTTAGCGACGAGGCCAAGACCAACTTTGCATTTCCCAACTCCCATCGATAGTGGAAATAATTGATTTTTTTATGCTTCTACAGTAGTTTTCATGTAGTTTGCGGCCATTTTATACTGGCCAGAGTGAGAGCCTATAGCTGGCTGCCACGAATAGGCAGGAAGATTCTATTGGCCTGCGTGACAGCCAACAGCTGACTGACACAAATGTTAACTAGCATGCTAGCATGCAAAAAAAATCGATAGCTGCATTCGTCACAAGTGGGAAAAATTTAAATCTGCATGACACTTTACTCAAATTGGCTCACTCACTTGCTTAAACTCAGTGTTTATTCTGATTCCGCAGAACTGGGTTGGGTGTGAAAAAGTATTTGTTGTTAACATTCTTTTTTCATTCGTTTTTTCCAGTTACGAGTCCTTTTTTAAAGCTCATCGTTTTGTGTTCATTTTGTTTAGTTCTTTTTTCATAACAGATTTAATGTTTAGTATAGAGCTTAGAAAAAATTTGCAGTGTGAGATAGGCAAGAAGTAAGGCATGTAGCAACATCAGCATGGCAAAGGGCACTCCTTTAAAGGCAAGGAAGGGCAAAAATATTTTAAGTCAAGTGATAGCGATTGCTGTATGAGTCGTACAATTTTTGAATCAAGCATGAACAATGCTGGGCCATGCTGCTAGTGACTTATAAGTGTAACGAAGATTCAGGAACTCATATGAGTTGTAACTGAAGCTACAGGATTTTGGAAACTCATACTAAGTGAATAAGTACAGAAAAAAATAAAATATTTATAAAAAGAATTAATCTCAAAAGTGGGTGGTGTTAAGGAGTAAATAGTATACCCCTGGTGACTATATGAACTAGTCCATAACTATAAATAAAGAGTTCCAGGTCAGAGATAAGAAAAAAGAAGCCATTTTGAGTCAGTCTTCAAACTAAGTAATACAGGCATCATGGCAAGTTGCTGAAGCATTACTTATAATATAAGTGCTATGAAGTGTGTTATAACACTATCCCTGTCTCTTTATTTTTTAAAAGAGTGAAATTAATAACAGCCGGTATACATTGAGAAGTGCTACAACAAAAAGATTGTGCCTCCAACAGGAATCAAACTTGTATCCCCCTTTTTACCAAGGAAACAATTTCTATAGCTGAAATATGTTGGAGGCACAATCTTTCTTTAATAGGACTTCTCAATCTAGGCCAGTTGTTATTAATTTCACTGTTTATGAAAATACGAAAAAAAACAGGGATATCACCTCAAATACATGTATTCACTAAAAAACAATGTTTATAATAATAAGGAATATACATATAACAAAGAAAGCAAGGGAGAAAAGGATAAAGAAAGAGGGGAAAGAAAAAGAATGAAAATGTAAAAAAGTATATATATATATATATATATATATATATATATATATATATTTTCGTCCTCCGACAGGAATCAAACCTATACATAACTGTCATATAGCCTATCCTATACATAACTGTCATATAGACATTTTTATGTTTATACATTCTTTTTATAGATACAAATATTTAAGTAAATGCTCTGTTTTCATTCAGGCCGGTAAATGTTGTTTAATACTGTTTATTATAAAAACAGAGCATTTACTTAAATATTTGTATCTATAAAAAGAATGTATAAACATAAAAATGTCTTAAAATACATATATATATATATATATGTAAAAATTTGTCAGAATTAACCTGTAGAAAAAGACAATATATATAAAAGAAAAAAGATAATAGGAAAACTGTAGTTTTAGCCAACATGTTTCATCCAATGTGTACATTTTCAAGGCAAGAAACAAAATGAATTTATTGAAACAAAGTATCTATAAGCAACAAACAAAATGTCATAAGCATCTAGCAATAGTGTTTCTTCTCGTTGCTAATAACATTTTGTTTGTTGTTTCTAAATACTTTCTTTCAAATAATTCATTTCGTTTTTTGCCTTGAAAAAGTCCACATTGGATGAAATGCTCCAGCAAAAACTACAGTTTTCCTATTGTCGTTTTTCATATATATATATATATATATATATATATATATATATATATATATACACACATATAGGGAAGAGGTTATAGTTGTTCCAAGAAGAGAAAAGTGTATATTTTAAAAATATAAACCAAAAACGTCTCTGGTTGAAATGTGTATTTTTTATTTTAAAATATATATTATGCTCTATTTTCTATAATTATGGAAAATAGAGCATAATATATATTTTAAAATAAAAAATACACATTCCAACCAAAAACGTTTGTGATTTATCTTCTTTTTAATATATATATATATATATATATATATATATATATACACACACACACACACACATATATATATATATATATATACACCTTTATTATCTTTATTATCAAGCACTATTTCTTGGTATCATGACCCCTTTCATTTTCTACTTGTTCTATTTCTCTGGAATTATTAACCTTTCTTTCTCCATTTTACTTTTATTCATTTCCTTTTCACTCTCTCACAATTTCTTTTACATCACCTCCTGCCACCCTGCCCAATTGTTTTCTTTATGAGTTCACTTTTTATTTTTCATTTTCTCTTTCTTTTATTCACAATTATCTTTTCTCTCACACTCAAAGCTTCCTCTTTTCTCTCTTCAGTTTCTATCTATCTATTCTTTATCTTACTCCTCAATCTCAATGATGCCGGTTAAAAAAAAATAAGAAAGAAAATTTAAAAAACAGGAAAAAAAAATCACTTTACTAATATTTCTGCTTGTTCTTAAAGATTTTTATCTTGTTGCTTTTCAAGCACAAAATGCATTTGATAAGAATCGAATTTTGCTCTTAAAGACATTTTATTTTTAAGGATTAATAGTCTTTAATGCTAAATGATTATTAGCTTTTAGCAATGGCATTTATTATTACTACTTTATTATCATAAATGACATTTTTCAAAATGGTTAATAGCTTTTATTGTTATTGATTATTTTATCCAAATGTTGTTATTATTTTATCAGCATCATTTGCATGGTAAATGATGATTATTTTTGACTAATCATTATTTTTATAGTTAAAAGTATACTGGCTGTTCATTTTTTATTACCATTCTTAGTATTTATTTAGTAAAGTTTTATTGTCTTTGATATTACAGATTATTATCTATTTTTGTATCATTATTGTCATTATCTATTGATAAAGTGTTATTGTTTTTAATACTATTGTGTCTTTTTTTATTTTAACTGCTGCTTCAGCTATCATAATTCTAGCTCAATGGTAATTGCTTTTATTTTTTATTATATGAAGTCTCATCATTTTATAATAAATGTTTTTTACTGCATGTTCACCATTCTTGTATTATTAATATTGAGTGAGAGAGCGACATACCAACAAAGTGATGCTGGGGTACAATTATAAGTAGTTCAATATACACATCATGACACCCATGATGACAACATACCAGTCACACACATCACAGCCAAATACGTGTGATGAGATTTTGACAAAAGCCATGCATAACCTTACAGGTGGATCCAGTTAGAAAAACCTTCAAGTTTGATAATCCAGTGTCTCCAGGTATCTAAACATGACTCCCAAGCTGCCTCATCCACCAAATTTAAATCTATCAGTTCTAACCTTAATGGCTAAGATTCACTATGTGAACCACCCTAATTCTCTTGGTACTCCATTTGTAATATGTAAGTTCCTCTTGAGCAGTTTCTTCCTGGGAACCACTGCTCTGTGGAACTGACTCCCAAGAGAGTGTTTTCCTGATCACTACAATCTTACCTGTTCAAGTCTCGGATTAATTGTTACTTTGAGCACATATATGCCTCAACTGCTCGTCTTGCTCTGTAACCCTCTGCCATGAGTGGCTCCTGGGCCTTGTACAGGGTGAATATCACACCTGGATATAATGCACCCCAACTACTCCTGCTCATGAACAGAGATGCATAGTATGCCTTAAGAGGACATGTCCAACTGATTATGGTCAGGCAACTGACAAGCTACGGGGATATTTTCAGTGGCTTATCTTAATTTATCAAGATAAAACATGTACATATTAACACTTCCAATTAATCAAGGAACCAGGTGTGTTTTAGCCAATGTTTTAATCCCTTATGCTGTGTGTCTCTTGTACTGGCAGTAGTGAGTTCAATCCATAGGTGTGGTTGTGTTGAAAAGTCACATTCAGACAGAGGACACAAAGATGAATAAGACTGGTGAATATGAACTGATATTAAATATGTTCTAAGCATAGAATACAGAATGAGAACATTGTAACTGGACAGATTGAATAAAGGGTTCAATTCAAAATTCCAAGAAGGTTTAAAGAGTATGACAACAGACAGATGAATTAGGCCAGAAAGTGGAACAGCAAAACGTTATGAATATAACAACTAAGCATGATGCACTCAGTAATAAAGTATATAATAATAATAATAATGCATAATCTCAATATATATATGTATATATATGTGTGTGTGTGTGCGCGAGTGTGTGAGTATGCACGCATATGTGTATATATAAGTGTGTGTGCATATGTATGTATATGTGTATATATAGCTGTGAGTATATGTATGTGAGTGTGAGTATATATATTTGTGTGTGTGTGTATATATATATATATATATATGTATGTATGTATGTATGTATGTGTGTGTGTGTGTGTGTATATATATATATATATATATATATATATATATATATATATATATATATATATTTCTGTTTCTTTGGCTTTGGAAAATAAATGCCTCACAAAATCCGTGGTATACCAATGCACTATCTCATCCATTGAGAGTCCTAACAATGATAGGATATACATTGGGTCAACGAAGAATAAATTTAAAATTAGATGGAGACAACACAAGAGCTCCTTCAACAATATTCAAAATAGAAATCAGACATCTCTATCCCAATACTTTTGGCATTTAAAAGAAACGAATAAAACACCAAAAGTAAAATGGAAAATAATAAATAGAACAAGAACTTGTAAAATCTGGGATGACCCATGCCCTTTATGCCTACATGAAAAACTACACATCATTAAGTTTCTAAATAATGAAAAATTATTAAACCATAGGCAGGAGTTAACGTCTTTTTGCTGACATCAACAAATTTTTGCATTAAATAATTAGCATAAATAAAAAATAGATAAATAAATAAATTCCATAGTTTAATAAAAGTCTTAAAAGCTTAACCCAATCATTAAATAGAAAAACCCTTCTGAAGTCGTCAAAAAAACAAATTGTAGTTCAGTGCAACGCGTTTATATGAAACAGCCATTTGAATAAACAAATAAATAAGGAGATTAATAGATAGATAATATAATACAAAATAAAACAAAATCCTCTTGACACTTAACGACCTGCCGTCATGCCACAAACTATCTTTCACTTTAAACTAACGAGACAGTGACCGCTACCATCAGCTGTGGAATAGACACTCCACCCTACCCCGGCATAACCTTTCTGAAGGTGACTGATCTGTAGATAAGAATTAACTGTTTGACCACCTAACCAAAATCACCGCCACAGCCGTTTCCATAGTAATTAATGTTGCAAAGGACCATACTTATAAACATGCGCAAACCACAAGATAGCGTATTCCTAAATTTTCGCTTGAGGATGAAATGGGACTTGATACCTTCATTCAACTTAATTTTAAAAATTATATTGATGGTTTCAGCTCTCGTTTTTGAAACATGAGAACTCTTATGTAGCGAAGGAATCATATTTTTAAAAGAATATTATAATATATATATCTGTATATATATATATATATATATATATATATATATATATGTGTGTGTCTGTATAAATATATGTGTGTATATGTATATATATATATATATATACATGTGTACATATATATGTGTGTGTGTGTCATATGTCTGTATGTATATATATGTGTGTATATATGCATGGATGTGTATATGTATATGTGTACATGTACATATATGTATGTGTGCATATACATATATGTCTGTATGTATATATATATATGTATGTGTATGTATGTGCTTGTGTGATATGTGTGTATGTATATATATATATATATATATGTCTGTGCATGTAGGTGCATATATATATGTATGTGTGTGTATATATATATATATATGTATATATGTGTGTGTATATATATGTCTATATATATGTGTGTGTATGAACGTGTCTCTCTCTCTCTCTATATATATATATATATATATATATATATATAGTTAAAAGAACCTTCAGATAATGAAGGCCATGTACACTAAAACAAATCAACCCACACTCACGAAAATTACATTTCAAACTAGTCACAACACATTACATTGCACCTAAACATATGTTTCTGTTGTCAATATTTTGTTCTCTCACATGGCATGACGTCATAGAACCGCAACACAAATTTACAACCTGCGTCTGCTATTCCGCGAACATTATCGTCACATAGCAAACTTCTATGTCAACATAATAGAGTCTCGTGTTTGATGGTGAATATTTTTGTTTAAATGTCCATAAAACCATTCTGATGATGGTTCATGTGAGCCAAAATCTTAGACTGAAGAACAGCATAAAAAAATATCCAAATGTTGGACAATTTTTGTCTTTATTTTCTTCCAAAATTAAAGCAACTATCCGAAGCATGGAAAAGCTAATGATCAACCATAATAGACATTTGTTATCTGTTATATTTAACAATACATGTTTGAATAACGACATGCTGCCCCAATACACTAAATATATATATAAGTGTATGTATGTGTGTGTATCTATATCTATAAATGGCATTCTGTTAGTGTGTCTGTGTGTCTGTCACCTTGTTACCTCATCTTGAACGAACCGTTCGTCCGATTGGCATGAAAATTCATGGCATTCGTACTTGACGTCTTCCGATTTTTTCGATTGTTCCTCTGATTTTGGAAAAAATCGATAAAACCGATAGGGGGTCGAATATTGATTCGAAAAAATTCATCAGTTTTTCAGTGATAGTTTTCACAAATTACAAGTGATATCCACCAAATTCACGTTGAGCAATGTCCTTACTTATAGTTTTGAGGTGCTGTTCTTTGTTTTTAAAAATTGATATCAGTTATCGGAAAAAATCGATAAAATCGATCATTTTGTGACATCCGATTCAAATCCAATGTAGCTGATTTTTGGCTCTGTTTTTCGCAAACGGCAAGGAATTTTCATGAAAATCACGTTGAGCATTAGTTTTATCAACAGTTATTAGTTGCTGACCTTTTTCTTCAATATTGGTATCAATTATCGGAAAAAATCGATAACATCATGTCACTTTTGACTTCCAATTCAAATCCAGTCAAGCTGATTTTTGGCTATATTTTTCGCAAATGGTGAAGAATTTCCACCAAAATTACGTTGAGCATTGTTTTTATCAACAGTTTGTTATGAGGTACTGACATTCATTTTTAATATCGATATTAATTAATGGAAAAAATTGATACAATCGATCACTTTAAGACATCTGATTCAAGTCCAGTCTAGTTGATTTTTGGCTATATTTTTCACAAATAGCGAAGAATTTTCAGCAAAATTCCTGTTGAGTATAGTATTTACCGACAGTATTGAGGTAGGATTTTCGTTTTCAATATCGGTTCCAATTATCGGATAAAAATCGTTGAAATCATGCCCCTTTTGACTTCCCATTCAAATCGAGTTTACCTGAATTTGACGATGTTTTTCGCACCTTGCTTGGGATTTTGGTTAACTTTATCGGCTTTAGTTGTGACAAAAACCTTTGCCCTGTGAGCTCCTTTGTGACCAACTAATACCTGAGGGAAGTCAATAAAATCATGTCTTCATCGTAATTTGCGAATACACCAATCAAACGTATGTGCAACTGAGACGTCTACACTACAGACTCTACAGCTGATTGTTATTCACACACGCGTGACCATGCTTTACATAGCGGTATCTCATTGGGTGAGTGCAGTACGCGGTCGCTGATTGGTGTTAGAGACCCTAGGACGCTTGCTGATTGGCACAACCGATTGGCCAGTAATACTTCGCATTTGAACCTGCTGTGCACAGCTGTGGGAAGAAGGTCTTCCTTCTGCTCCTGTTACGCCGCTATCCGGTTGATACGATAGGCTCCTTCAACTGATCATTTCTCCTACCGCAAGTGATTTCTTACGTTTTTGTTTTCCGTTTGTTTGTTTAACTACATTTTTTCAACTGCCATAAACAATTTATTCAGCTGTTTTACTTAAATACCTGCCTTCCTGATTCTGACTCACGCTTTGCGATACTAAGTTATACTTTGTACAAATGCAATTGAGCAACCCTAATCAACCACTACGAGCATCACTTTTCCCCATGTCGCTAAAAAGGAGTCTTCAGTTTGCAAGAGCATCTGCTATGAGGGCAAGAAGGGCTCAAGAGTCCCAGGAGCAAACTACAATGCGACTATCACAGGTCGCTCAACGCAGTGCCCTCAGCAGGCCTCGCAGTCACAAGAGGAGCATGCCACCTGCTTGGCTGGGAAAGCTGCCTACAGAGCTTCGTTGTGATCAAGACTCAAGAATGTACAACGGTCGAGAATGAATGCACAGGCAGCAGCAACCGCCTCTGCATCTCGGGCTTCCGAGACTCATCATCAAAGGCTTCATCATCAAACGTAAGAAACGCTGCTGCCACTGCGAAATCAAGGGCAATAGAGACACCTGCCCGCAGGCGTGCCCGTCAATCCAATGAGCTGCAGCAACAGCGACCGCTAGGGCTGCTGAGACACTGCTCTGTAGGTCTGTGTGAAATGCTACGAATGCTGCCACCACTGCCAGGTCGAGGGCAGCTGAAATATTCGACTGCAGACATGCCCGTCAATCCAGGGACGCTGCTGCAACAGCGAGCACTAGGGCTGCTGAGACATCGCTACGTAGGTCTGTTCGAAATGCTAGGAATGCTGCCACCACTAGCAGGGCAAGGGCAGCTAAAACATTTGACCGCAGGCGCGCCCATCAATCCAGGGTCGCTACTGCAACAGCTAAGTCGAGGGAGTCCGACACAGAGCTGCAGCGGGCAACCCGCAATGCCTGCAACGCTGCAGCGACTTCTGCTGTCAGATATTCCAGAGGCCCACAGACAAGGGCAAACAGATTTTCAAGGGCTGCTACAACCATGGCCGCTGTGCGCTTATCTCAAACTTCCCAAGCTCGCCGCATACGCCTCGGCAGCGACATTCAGCGCCTTGTGGCCGCCCATGACATTACCTGTCCCAATAGCTCTTTTTGGTCTTTCTTGGCTTTCAATTACGACCACGGCATTAACTTAACTACGCGTTATGACATTAATGTAGGGTCCATGACTCGCGTTTGCCAATTCTGCAATGCCCGCAAATGGGCCGGGGAGCCTGCCGGTCTGTGCTACTCCTCCAGCAAAGTTCGACTGCCACCTCTGCATGAACCACCTACTCCGTTGAGGGGACTAATAGCCAGCTCCCATCCCGACTCCAACCACTTCCTTAAAACAATTAAACAATACAACTCCTTTCAAATGACCTCATTTGGGGCTCAGGTGGTTCGAGAAGAGGGTTGGATGCGCACTTTCAAAGTACAGGGGCGGGTATACCACCGCATTGTGTCTGCTGCCTGAGGAGACCTCTACGCCTAAATTCCTTCAACTGTTTTTTTATTGCAGACTACAACCTACAGGCCGAAACCCGGATTGGTATTTTGCCGCCGTCGAGAAGTTCCTTGCAGGGACGTCATACTACTACTTCAGGCCATGCTTCACGAGGTTAACAGCTACATTCGCAGTTTCAAATATGCTTTGGAAAATGCTCCCTTTCCTTCCTTCAGCATCATGACCTCATGATGAACACAAACACCACTACAATGCTCCTGCGTGCAACAAAGTGGCCTCTATTATACATGGGGAGCAAGACCACACTCGCGACATTGTCCTCAGAGGCGGCGCTCTTCGCAAGATTTCAGAGACCCATTGATCATATGATGCATTGCAGTACCCTTTACTTTTCCCTTATGGTGACGATAGCTACCACTTCGGCATTCCTCTTCATACTCCGGGTGGCCAACCTATAACGTCTTCCAAAGCCTTATCGTGCAAGGCCTACTCATACTGTTTCATGGTTAGGGATGGAGACTTCAACCTGCTTCATAGATGCAAGGAGATTTTCCACCAGTTTGCGGTTGGCATGGCTGCTAAGATGGAATCATCAGAAACAGCTACACTCAGACTTCTACGAACACTTACGCAACAGCCTTCGAAATTAAGTCAATCCCCGCAACCTAGGGAAGCTGTGCCTTCTGCCCTCTACCTACACTGGGGGGTGCATTACATGCAGGACGCTATGGCATACGTTAGGCAATATGGGCAGCCAGACTTATTTATAACATTTACCTGCAACCCCAAATGGGTTGAGATAACTCGTGAACTCCTACCCGGACAGGATTACACTCACACACATGACATTATAGCCCATGTATTCTGCTTAAAACTGGGAAAACTTATGGTTTTAATAGTGAAGGGACGAGTCCTACAGTGAAAACGCAACCACTATTTTACATTGCCAGAATTAAAAATCTAGACCGATTATGAACGGGTGGCAGTCTTCGGGTAAGCACGGAGCAGCAACACAGCAGTCACCTATTGTCACCGGTTGCCCTTGATCTCCTTGATTTTGCTACCAGTGAGATTCCCGGCCTATAACTGCGGATACGTGCGTAAGTTCAATAATTCAAACCCCAAAGCAATTTAACTACATAAAACCCCGAGCAACGCCGAGATTTATTGCTAGTGTGTGTGTACATATATATATATATATATATATATATATATATATATATCTGTGTGTGTGTGTGTGTGTGTGTGTAATTTTATGTATGTGTGTGTGTGTACATATGTGTGTTTGTGAATATATATATTAGGTCATCCTAATCATCTGTCCGAATTTTAACTTTTTGTTCAAATGAACGAAATTTAAAGAGTATTTTATAATGTCTAATGGAGCTGAACATTATTTTTATGTTTAGATGCATTTAAACTGATCAAATTTTATTTCAGAGAACAATAAAATTAAATTTTGTTTGATTAAAACCCTGCTAACATGGAAGTACCCAAGAATCATTTGAGGCACATGATGCTTTATGAGTTCAAGAAAGATGGTTTGCAAAATTCAGAGGTGGAGATTTCACCATTGAAGATGAAGATCGAACCGGACGTCCAGTTGAGTTTGATGAAAAGCTTCTTGAAGCAGCCCTTGAAGAAAATCCTGCTTTATCAGTTGAGGAATTGGCAGTGGTTCTCAGTTCAAACCATACAACTGTTCATCATCATCTTCAACAACTTGGAAAAGTTCCTAAACTTGGAAAATGGGTGCCTCATGAATTGTCTGAAAACAACCTCAAATCCTGAGTTGACATCTGCTCTTCTTTCCATTCTCACCAACTTGTTTCACCTTTTTTGGATAGACTTGTGACTGGCAACGAAAAATGGATCTTTTATCGAAATGTTAAGCGTCGTAGACAGTGGCTTGGTAAAGGGGAAGGAACCCTATCCACAGCCGAAAAGGGAACTTCATGGGCAAAAGGTTCTTCTTTCAATCTGGTGGGATTGCCAAGGAATAATCCACTTTGAATTCTTACCACCTAATGCAACAATTAATGCTCAAATATACTGTCAGCAATTAGAGCGTTTGAACCTATCTTTGAGGAAAAAAAGACCTGCTCTAGTGAATCGAATTCTGGTGATGTTTCATCAGGACAATGCGCGACCACACACAGCAAGAATCACGTCACAAATGATCGAAAAACTTGGTTGGGAGAAAATTCCTCATCCACCTTATTCTCCCGACCATGCTCCTTCAGACTACCATTTGTTTCGTAGCTTACAGAATCATTTGGAAGAAACAGCTTTTGTGACACAGGAAGAGGTTAAAATTGACATTTGTGAGTTCTTCGAATCAAATGCAAAAGAATTTTACAGTAATGGAATTAGTAAGCTTGTTAATAGGTGGAAGGAAGTCATAGATAATCAGGGAAAATACATTGTTGATTGAATCTGTAATTAAATGTAACATTTGGTCACTTGTTTTCTTTATTCAAAATTCGGACAGAACTTATGGGATGACCTGATATATGTTTGTATATATATATGTGTGTCTATATATGTGTGGATGTATATGTGTGTGTGTGTGTGTGTGTGTGTGTGTGTGTGTGTGTGTGTGTGTGTGTGTGTGCATATATACCATTTAGCTAACCAGAGGCTTCCTCTTTAGCTAAATGGTATGGCATGTCAGGCTATACAGTCCGGTTCCTGTCGGAGGATACATATTTTCTATTAAATTTCTTGGAGAATCAGGACAGTAAATGTTGTTAATACTGTTTATTATAAACAGAGCAATTACTTACAAATTGTTGGACTTAGTCCATCTCATAATATATGTTTGTGTATATATGTATGTATATTTATGTATGTTTATATATGCATGTGTATATATGTGTGTATATACATATATATATATATATATATATATATATATATATATATATATATATGTTTCTATATATGTATGTGTATGTATATATATGTATCTACATATATATACATATGTATGTGTATGCATATATATGTATCTATTTATATATATATATAAGTATGTGTATGTACATATATGTATCTATATATATATGTGTGTATGTATATATATGTTTCTATATATGTATGTGTATGTATATATATGTATCTATATATATATGTATGTGTATGTATATATATCTATATATGTATGTGTATGTATATATATATATATATATATCTATATATGCATGTGTCTGTATATATATGTATCTATATATGTGTATGTGTATGTATATATATATGTATCTATATATGTGTATGTGTATGTATATATATATGTATCTTTGTATATATGTATGTGTATGTATATATATGTATCTATATATATATATATATGTATGTGTATGTATATATATGTATCTATATATATATATATATGTATGTGTATGTATATATATGTATCTATATATATGTATATATATGTATCTATATATATATATGTGTGTATGCATATATATGTATGCAAGTTTCATTAAAAACGACAGACAAGGTACTACGGTTAAGGTTTTTATTTCATTTTTCTTGTGTACGATCAAGAGCTTTCTTTGCTGGACAAAGGGTGTGTAAGAACTGTCCAAATGTTTTATTTTTCCGAGCGCTTTCGGCTATACCTTTAGCCATTATTAAGGATGATTCGATTTTCAGCTTAATTGAGTGTGTGCATTATGTGTATGTCTTAGTGTGTAGTAGGGGTGTTTTAATTTCCAAATACGCTTAGCACGTTGTGGCTTTGTTCGTAGTTAATATTGTTAAGGGTGGGCTTTTTCTTTTTTATTCTTAAAGCCTACATTATTTTTAACCTTTTTTTTACAGGTGGAAGCAATTAATATATTTGTGTTTTCTACTAGTATATTTCTAATGGAGTCTGGTAAATTTTTGTGTGCGTTTAAATGGGTTCTAATGGAGCTGTGATCAGATAGGTGTAACGTAAGACGTCTGGATAAGCATGTAGTTGTGTAACCGATGTAATTATTTATGAGCCCGGTTTCGTTAGGAACGCAGTTCCTTAAGGGGCATTTGAACTCATAGATAATGTTCGTTCTTTGTAATTTTGACTTAGCAGGTGTGTTTTTATTTTTGACGATGAGGTTAGCTGTCTTAATTTTTTTATAATAGATAATTAATTTGATTTTTTTATTTGGGTCGATTGGGGTGGTGTATATCTTTATAATATGTCTTTGAGGATTCGTCTTGTTTGTAATTCTTATGCATTTGGTTTTTGTAATAAATGTGTATGTGATTTTTGACTGTGTGTTCACTTTCATTATTACTTACTTTAGGGAGAAATAGTCTTATTTGTTTGTCTATAAGATGGTTAGGGAAGCCGTTGTTGATTTGTGTTTATTTAATGTTATTAAGTTCTTTGAGGAAGAGTAGTGTGGAGGATGAATTTTGGTGTGATCTTTCTAGAAAGTTTTTTTATTTACAGCTATTTTATACCTAAGTGGACATTCGCTTTTAAAGTTCAAATCACAAGAGTTCTTGCTGGTTGGTTTTTTGTATAAGGATGTAATGAAAGTGTTATTGCTATATTCAGCGAGGACATCTAGGAATGGAAGTTTGTTTTTCTGGCTAAGTTCATAAGTGAAGTTAAGGACGGAGTTTTTCTCAAATGTGGTCTTAATATATATGGTCATATATATGTATGTATATATATTTATGTGTGTATATATGTATGCATATATTTGTATGTGTGTATATATACATATATTTATGTATATATATATGTATATGTGTATGTATATATTTATATACATACACATATATATAAACATATATATACATAACTATATGTATACATATATATATAGTTATGTATATATATGTGTGTGTATTTCCATGTATATATATGTAGTTGTGTATATATGTATGTATATATATAAATTTATATATATTCATGTATATATATGTATGTATATATGTATATATATATGTGTGTATGTATTTGTATGTATATATATATATGTAGGTGTGTATATATGTATGTATATATATATATACATATATATTTATATATATTGTATGTATATATATATGTATGTGCTACATATATATATATATGTATATGTATGTGTTATATATATATGTATGTATGTATGTGTATATATATGTATGTATGTATTTACGTATGTGCATATACATACATATATGTATGTATATGTGTGTGTATATGTATGTATGTATATATATATATATATGTATGTATGTATGTGTGTGTATATGTTTGCGTGTGTATATACAATAGCGGCCATAATATAAGGAACGGAAACAACAAAGACATAAATATGTGTATTACTTAATAAGTAATGCATGATTAGCAATGAAATTTTTACCGAATAAAGATTAGGGTGTAATGCATAAATATACAAAGTTACAAAAATTTACATAATAGTTTTTTTTTAAATAAAGATTAAATGGAACAAAGGAAATAAGCTACTGGCCAAAAGTTAAGGAACGATGTTAATAATTTGCATAAATTTTTAATTTACATTTTTTTTAAAACTCGGTGGAGCTTTTCAACAATAAGTAAAAGTTCATTTATCATTAGGACTTTATTTTTAAGCAATATGGCAAATTCTACACGCAAAACGCTCTCTTTTGAAGAAAAAAAAACTCATTTTCGCTAACTATCAAGAAAAAAAGTCAATTTCAGAAATTTGTGATATTGTTCATAGGTCTAAAAGTGTCGTTCATCGTGTAATTAGCAGGTAACCGATAATATTAGATGCAAAACCAAAAACCGGCAGACCTCCAAAAACATCGCAAAGAGAAGATCGAAGAATTGTTAGAATATCTACAAAAACCGTTTTGAAACTGCTACATCAATTGCCCGTAAATTTAATGAAGAGACAGATAAGATCTCAAGGAAAACGGTTGCTCGCAGGTTAAAAAATGCAAGATTGCATGCCCGTATTCCAGCTTCGAAGCCTCTCATTTCAAAGCGAAACCAAAGGGCACGCCTGGGGTATGTGAGAGAACATGTTGTTTGGACTGACGCAAAATGTGATACAGTTCATTTCAGTGACGAGTCCAAGTTTACTATATTTGGTTCTGATGGCAAAACTTACGTACGCCGTAGAACAGGTGAAAGACTGTCTTCTCAATGTGTCAAGAAAACCGTTAAGTTTGGTGGCGGCAGTGTGATGGTGTGGGGAATGATTTCAACTGCAGGAGTTGGCCCTATCATCCGCGTACATGGCAATATCAATGCTGAGATTTACAAAAGGCTTCTTCAGCAGCATGTGGTACCAAGATTACACCTAATCTTTATGAATCTCCTATTTTCATGCAGGACAATGCACCTTGCCACAAGGCTCGGAAGGTTATGGCTTTATTTGAAGAAGAAGGAATCGCCCTAATGAAGTGGCCAGCCCTGAGCCCCGACCTGAATCCAATAGAAAATGTTTGGAAGATAATTGGAGAAAGGGCTCAGAAAAGAAACCCGAAAAACCAGGATCACCTATGGGAGTTATTGAAAGACGAATGGCAGGGAATTACTGCTGATTTTTGCAAGAAATTAATTAGATCATGTGGTCGACGATGCAGAGAAGTCATTGAAAATAGGGGGATGTTTACCAAATATTAAATTTTGTTGATATTTTGTTCAAAATCAAGTATTTAAGAAGATCGTTCCTTAACTTTTGTCCAGTAGATTATTTCCTTTGTTCCATTTAATCTTTATTTAAAAAAAAATAAATTGTAATTTTTTGTAACTTTGTATAATATTTATGCATTACACCCTAATCTTTATTCGGTAAAAATTTCATTGCTAATCATGCATTACTTTTTAAGTCATACACATATTTATGTCTTTGTTGTTTCCGTTCCTTTTATTATCGCCGCTACTGTATATATATATATATATATATATATATATATATATATACAGTATTTACATTATTCGGACTATTGTACTCATCTTTGTCGCCATATTTGTCACAACGTTTCGGCCGTTGTACGCTCCGGCCTTCTTCAGGTGGTTGGAATTTCGAACCGAACCCTTTATTTCGATCACTGGGGTAGCCGGTTCAGGCAGTGGAGAACTTTCAGAGGGAAAAATTACCAGGAGATAACTGATAACTGACATCCATCAAACATGGCTCGTGGAACTAGAACAGTCTACCCCAGTGATCGAAATAAAGGGTTCGGTTCGAAATTCCAACCACCTGAAGAAGGCCGGAGCGTACAACGGCCGAAACGTTGTGACAAATATGGCGACAAAGATGAGGACAATAGTCCGAATAATGTAAATACTGTACATAATACCTCATCTCAGAAATATAGACAGATATATATATATATATATATATATATATATATATATATATATATATATATATATATATATGTATATATAATATGAAATTGATTAAGTATAATAATTATTTTAATATATCTTCTGTTCGTACATTATTTTTATAGATATAATTTTATGTAAAGAAATGCTGCATTTTTATTTAATTAAACAGTAATTACATTTACCGACCTGTACAACAGCTGAAACGTCGTGAATATGGCAATACAGATGAGGACAATAGTCTGAACAATATAAATAATGTAAAGAGAATGTAAATAAAGAAATATGAAATGTGAACAGAAAGGCATAAGTAAATAGAGAAGTTTTATATCAAAATGTAAAGAGGTATGTGAAAAAGAATGAAATTAAATGAATATGAAAATTACATAAAGAGAAATGTTATAAGAAAAAAAAAAGGGAAAACAAAGAAACCAACTAGAAAAGGAAATGGGAACAATGATGTAGATAAAAAGTGGGAAAAATGGTTGAAGAGAAAAATTAACAAGAAAAGAAAATCTAATTGTAATTGAAAAGTTTGGAGAGAAAATAGGAAAAACATGAAAAATGAGAGGAAAATAAGAAAAAAGCCCTGAAGAAATAGATAAATAAATAAAGTAACATGATCAAAACTGAGGAAAGAATCATCGAGCAAAGAATAAATAAAAATAAAAATGTTGTATCAAATTAAAAAATAAAAGGGAAAGAATTGAAAAAGAGATTTTCAATTTGTGAATTCCTTAAAGCATTTTTATAGCTCTAGGAATGTTTTCTTTCAAATACCACAAACCATTCATATACACAAATAGTAAAAAAGAATACTCCTAATAATATTTAAGTCTTGCAAACAACATGTACAGTTAAAACTTCAGTTAATAGCATAATGCAATACATTCAGTTACATGAATTCTAATATACTAATATTATAAACAAAAATAAAAGGTTTCTTGTTTGAGATATAGCTGAGAGGGTTTAAGGTTCTTTCTTAGCACAGTCACAGATAATCTATGGATAAGACAAGTATTTACCAAGATTTGCTTAGCCTGGCACAAAGTCACAAGTATAGGGCTCTCAATGATAAATGAACTCACTACAGTAGTAGTGAATTCAAACAATTATATCAAGTTAATTGTTAAATCAGCTGCTAGGAAAATTAGTTCACTGTGTCATGCTAGACAATTTTTCTCACTCAAATCTAGCTTGTACATTTGTAAGTCTACCATTCATCTGTTCATTGAATATTGTTGCCACTTATGGTGTGGTACTTCTGCTATGTTTCTAGAGATTCTTGACAAAATCCAAAGAAGAATTTGCAATGTTATGTGTCCTGATTTGGCATTTGTATACAATTGCTTTGAGTGAATGAAACGCATAGCTCTTAACAAGATCCTTCTTTGAACATTTAGAAAGATTTTATTTTACAACATTTATTTATAAACAGAAGTAAGAAATATTAGGTTTCCAAAATTTTTCAAAATTTTTAGCTCTGACTTTTACAGTTAGCCTGAAGAATATTTATAAGCATTTTTAAATCTAAAAACTTTGAAAAACTGATATTTTTTACTTCTGTTTATACACGTTGCAAAATAAATCTTTCAATTTATCTTGATAAAGTCCATCAGAGAACAAAACAAGTTGGTAATGAAAAGTTTTTCTTTTGTTTTTATTCATATATATATTATATTCAGCACCTCAACTCCAGAGTTTCAGAGACAAACCCATTTTGTAATTGTTCAGTCCCCCTCATCAGGAAGTTTCACCAATTTACATATATATATATATTAGCAATTATATATGAATATATATATATATATATATATTAGCAATTATATATATATATATATATATATAATTGCTGAAACTTCCTGACAAGTTTTGTAGACAAACCCTTTTTGAAAGTGTTCATTCTCCTCGTCAAGGAAGTTTCTGCAATTATTCATATATATATATATATATATATATATATATATATATATAAATAATTGCTGAAACTTCCTGATAAGGGGACTGAACAATTACAAAAAGGGTTTGTCTATGAAACTCCGGAGCTGAGGTGCTTAATATAACTGCAGACAGTTAAGTAACAAATTTTATATTTGTATTAATCTGATATATATATATGTGTGTGTGTGCATGTGCATATGCATAAATTTACTTAGATGTCAGTCAAATTAATCAAGTTTGTTATCTGATGTACTTGCATTAACCACATAGGAGTAGCTGACAAGAAGTTATTCATGAGATTTCTTTGTCTTAAATCTTCTTACTAAGGCTTGTGTATCAGATTATATTTCTAGATATTTCAAAGACGATGACAAAGGCAGTTGATGAGATATTTCACTGATAATTATATCACACATTGATATTAAGAGTATCAAGGAACCTCATTGTAAAATGGTAACATTTTGCACTAAAATTTAACAAAAAAAAAAAGAAAACCATTAACAAATACCTTTGAACATACAAAAAAGTATGAAAAATTAAGTGATTAATTTGATTATTTTGAGGTTTTTTTCTTCCTTCATAAACCAAATTTTTATTTCTATTGTCTGTTATCATGTCTATGCATAAGATTACTAATATTTGTACTAAGCTAAACAAAATGTAATCAAAATTATTGCAGAAGGCATATTAACATGTTAACTGCTCCATATGCCAGGTAATATTTCAGATTTATAGATAAAGTGATAAATTTTGCCTATTAATTTAAAAGATTTAATTAAAAGAATTAATTATAGCTAGATCATAATTTCATAATATCTTAATTTTTTTTTTGTTTTTTAATTCCATCTTCCTTCAGAATGTAGGTGATCATAGCTTTTCCACAAATTCTGTTCCTGAATTATCTGTGAATTACCATGATTTCTTGGGGGAAAATAATGGAGTGGTTTCTTGTTGCATTCTCCATCGTTTTGAATTCAGAGTTTTCCAACTTTTGGCATCCAAGGCTAAAGAACTCTGTTTATGATACTTAAGTTAATTTGTGAGGAACTTTTGGCTACATAAACTGGAATTGGACATGAGGTTAACTCTATATCTCTAACTCAGCTTATCTGCCAAGATTCTGTCTTCTAATTCATTCATTTTTTTTTTAATTTGATTATCTTATTTTATTTTTTTCAGTTGATAGATCTGCCTAATGCCCAGTCCATACACCTGTCCCATCTTTTGAACAGGAGTAGAAGTTTATCCCTTGTTTCCTGTTTAGTATATGATTTCCAGTTCATTCTTCTGTGGCCTTAGTAAGGGTGATTGTCATAAATATTTTGGTAATATTACTGGCTGGAGACTATAACCCTTCATACTTAGGTTACCAGGTTAGCATTTTTCTAGTTGATGCATCCCAAACTTTTAGGTAGTGCTTAGAGAATCCACTCTGATCAACAATTGCATAATATTGGGATTCTTGCAGTGCCATGTCATGCATTGATAAGTGACTTTGCAAGCACTTCCAGTGGGCAACACTGAGGCCACACTATGCTACAATCTGTGCCAGTTTCCAGCCAGTTCATGTTGCCTTTGATGACTGGCAGCTACTATTATTCTTGACCTTGTAAGTTTTTAGATAGAACACCTTGCCTCCCAAGCATATAACTGAGGTGAGTTGATGCCCTTGACACAGTAGGGACAACTGAGATGAATTAGGGCCCTTGACACAGTTAGATTCAGTCCAGATTCTGAGGAGAGGTTAGAAAGAGATGTGCTGCAACCAACACCCAGACTCACACCACAGGGAACAAAGCTATTCCTAAATGGTAACTGAAGATCTCACCTCACCTTAACATAAATATAGTGTAGAGTGCAAACCTATAATATTGTAAGTACCATGTTTATATCATGTTATATTATTGTTACATTTAATACAAATGGTAAAAATATTTTGTCACACTTCTCTTCATTTCCCTTTAGTACTTTGTATTTATTCTTATTTATTCTTGAGGTAGGGAGCCGTTACAAACGAACAACCCAACAGACATTTCCACCTTTAAAATGTATCATGACCAAAACAAACAAAATAAAGTTAAACCAGCTTTCAAAAAAAAAAAAATCCCTCAACCTTTCTTTCTCCAAAATTTAGGGTATTTGTACCAATTTCTGCAGTGTAGAATCAATTCTCTTGGAGAATTTTCTCCAGAAATCCTAGCTCTCTGTGAAATTAATCTAAACTCTTCAAACTCTTCCAATGAATTCTTTGTTCCTTGCTATCTTCCTCTCTTACAAAAGGATTCTAGTGTCCACATGCATGTCCTTGGTGTCTATGTTTGTAAACAACTCCCACTGGCAAGGGAACTGTCTCTTGAGTCTCCAGATTTTTCTTATATGTGCTTCCAACTTTCACTAATAAACCCAGTCAGTTCTCTTCTTTTATTGTTCTCCTTCCTCTCATGAATGTTTCTTACTAGATAGAATTTCTGATAGTATAGATAAGGCTCTCTCTCTCTGCAAATATCTCAGTGACTTCAATGCCCATCATGTCAAGTGGCTTCATCTCTCTAATGCCACTGACCTCACTATCATCCAAACTTTGAACTTCTCTCACTCAAATAGTAGACTTTCCCACATATTTCCCTCATAATTCTAATGGACACACTTCTCTATTTGATCTCTTGCTTACCTCCTCTCCAGACTCATGTCATGCTCTACAGCTCAGTACCCTTGGCAGCTCCAACTATGTAGTAGTGTTTCTAGATATCTCTTCCCACTCTCCCATCAGGCAAGAATCCCTTATTTCTGTTATCAATGCACTGATTGAGACTCATTTCATGATTTCCTTCACAATACCCCAATGGAAAAAGTATTTAAAAAATTAACTTGACGTTTTCTCTCTGTTTAATTTATGGAGATGTACTGAAAAGTTCTCAGTCTCTGAAATATGAACAAATGATGAAACATCAGAATTTATTTGGTAATCTCTTCTTGAGTTTTTCAGCATGATCTTATACATAATTAATATTTACCATTGAATTAAGTGCATTGACAAGGAAGAAGATTATGTGAAAGAATAAATATTTGTTGTGTAAAATAAATGATTTTTTATCATTAGTCTATAGACTTATTGATGCACCTACATATTCTCCACTGCCTTAAGAGCATTGTGAAAGAAGGAGATTATGTTGAAAAGTAAATATTTTTGATGTACCTAAATATTCACCACTGAATTAAGTGCATTGCCAAGGAAGGAGATTATGTTGAAAAATAAATATTTGTTGTGTAAAATAAATGATTTTTTATCATTAGTCTATAGACTTATTTATATAAGCATATTGTTACGGCCGGTTACCACAGCACAAAGTTTAAAAAGAAAAGATAAAAAAACAACTTGTTGTCAATGGAAGGATTCAGTGCAGAGTCAAATACACGATTTCAGAATGATAACCAACAGTGACCAACGACAAACACCAATATACAAATTAACATACGATACATAAAATCATTTAGATATGAGAATGTGTAGAAAGATGCACGTGTTATTTTATGAGGGCAAAAGTTGAAAGAAAATCTTAGCTTCAGTTTTTCTTCTGAAATAAAATAAGTTTTTCTCTTTTCCCTTCTCTCTCTCTTTCTCTTATGATTCTCTTTGTCTCTTTTAATTTCAAACCAGTTTGTTTGCTCAAGTAGCAGTGTCCTTTGATCTATTCTTCTTACTTCAACATTGCATTCATTATCTGGTCATTTAGTTTCAGCACTGCAGAAATCATACATTTGGTTATGAAGATTTGATGCTGTGTAAGTCATAGTTTTAGCTGTGCAGAATTCATGTTTTGGATCCTTTGTCTAATTAAGTATATCACATGTGCATTTCTTAGGTGACGGTCACATTTTGCCATTCACCTACACCCTTAATGTAAGCTGCATAGTGTTAAGTTAAATTGGAATTTGTCTCTTCATGTAATCTCTCTTGCTTGACTGTAACAAGTGAATGAGCAATTGTCTGCACAAAACTCATCTCTGTTTAATTCTGTGTTGGCGTTTCATGTGAGTTGGAGTCATCATTCCTTCTCTTCAATTTAGAAAGTCAATTCACATGAGAATTTAATATACACTCTGTTTCCTTCAAGATTTGTCACCCAACTGAATTCTGTTGATCTTTACTACTCGATCATTCGTATCTGGTCCCATGATTCATCATGTGTATGAGAATCCATTTTTAACCTTGGCTTCTTTCTGTTGCTGTGGTCATCAGTCTGACCTTATTGTCTTTGTGTTCAGCGACTGTTATATACCAAAAGAGAGAGGGGGAAAGTTCACATATTATATTATTAGAGAGATATGTTGCTAAGTGTAAGATTTTGTGTGGGTGTTGTGGAGTAAAGAGTACACCCATGAGGACTCTATGAACTCATTCAATACTATAAAAAGTTCCATGGTATAAGGTTAGGAGTAGTCACATTGGAATTGTGGCAGCAGTTTATGCAGATTTTAGGTGGAAAAATACAATTCGAATTTCATGTCCACAAATTACAATACAAAATAATAAACAGCCCAAAGAAATGATCCACAGAAAAGGAGGAAAAACCAAGCTAAATATGACAATAATATTTATACATTAGATACATATATTTACATGTTGAAAATGAATGTTCTTTGTTGTGGCCATGAAGAGACCAATAGTTCGATGTAATTTGTTGCAAGTGAGTCTGCAAAGTTCAAAGTTATTTTATTGCAAGTGAATCTGCAAAGTTTTTGAAATGATATGTATGCCAATATGTGTGTATGAAGCACATACTAATAAAACACAATGAACAAAGAGAAGTTGAGACAAAACTTACTTTTCGGGTGGCATTGTAGGTAGAAAGATCATTGCTGACTAACGTGTTGTCATTGTAACATGTGATTAGTCTTTTGCCAACTGTGTCATTGTAGATCTGCATTTTAGATCTCTCTAACTATTCAGGCATTACGGCAATAGCCTAAGAATTACGTATAGAGAATACTTAACATATTACTTTATACCAAGTATGAATGTGTGTCATAGCAATGATCTTACAATAGGAAGTTATGATAGTTGGTGACAAGGATACTTGAACACAAGTGTAGGATAAAAAGCACAACTTTATAACAGAAGTTATAATAGCTGACAACAAGATCTCTAAATCAAGTGCAACATTATAACTGGAGTTATAATAGTTGGTGACGAGGAACTTGAACACAAGTGCGGGATAAAATTGCAACATTATAACTGGAGTTATAATTGTTGACCATGAGGAACTTGAACTTAAGTATGGTATAACAAGCACCACATTATAACTGGAGTTATAATAGTGGGCAACCAGGAGTTACAAGAATTTCAATCATGTTGGTTCAAAAAAAATTTTTCTTGCAGATACGGAAAAAATTTTGGTTTCAATAGTTGAAATCTAACAACAACAACAGAAGCAACAACAAAATACGCAACAGTTGCTACAGTTGAAAAAACAACAAGAGTTGTTGGAAGTGGTTTTGAAGAAAAAATACTTCAACGTCTCTTACACCAGACATGATGCAAAACATTGTATCAGAATTTGCATGCAATCCTGATGACAGACTGACTTTTGCTGCATATTTTTGCAGACATGAAGAAATATCTAGTCAGGAATGCAGTGGCTGAGAAGAAGATAAAAAACCAGGTTGTTGTTAAGAAGAATAGTGCAAATAGAGTATGACAAGTACTGCAATATTTTACTGAGTAAATCAGGTAGAATAATCATAATAATAATCATAATAATCTTCATCCTCTTTTTTGGTTAAATTCATACAACTCCAATGAGCATGGAATAGGGAGCACTTGTCACTAAATATTTTCGTCAGAATGTCTAAAGTGTCTTCAACTTTAGATATTCTGATGAAAATATTTAGTGACAAGTGCTCTCTGTTCCATGCTCATTGGTGGTGCATGGATTTAACTAAAAAAGAGGATGAAAATTTTGTCACATATGCAGGTACCATCAACAGAGAATGTGAATAATTTAAACTAAAGGAAATGGCTCTGGATATCTTCAAGGGATTAACTGTCATGCAATGTCTAACAGCAAAAAGATGCTGAAGTACAAACGAAAGTTTTAGCAAAGATTGAACATAATAATAGCATAACACTACAGGAAATAGTGGATGATTGCCAAACAATGCTAAGTTGGAAGCATGATGCTGAAAAACTTTAGAATAAAGAATGTGCATTGGTAAAAGCTAAGGAAAAATGCACAAAAATGAATTTAAAACCTTGTTTCAGATGTGGAAAATTACATCTTAGGAAAGACTGCCCATGGAAAAATGCAGAGTGCTATAATTGTGGTAAAAAAGGACATATCAAATCTCACTGCAGAACTAAGCCAAGAAAAAATCTTTGCAGAAAGTAATTAATACACAATATTGTGATGGAAAAAATTGGTATGCAAAACAAAAGAAAATTTGTTAATGTGCAAATCAATTATGTGGGAGTAAAAATGTTACTAGATACTGGTAGTGACATTTCAATAGTAAATGAAACCACATGGAAAGAAATTGGAAAACCTTTATCAAAAAGAACTTGAAAATCACAACTTCAGTTCCTGGCAAGAAATTATTTTTTGGGTGAGATTTAACATGTGATCTTTATTTTCCAAATAAGCAGGCAAAAACAAAAGCTTATGTTCTAAGAAATGCAATGAATCTATTCGGTACAGACTGGATGGAACTAGTTGAACTGGGGGATTTTCCGATAAACGCTTATTGTAAAAATGTAAGTGGACAAGTGACAAGTTTAAAAAGTCAAATTGAAAAACTGAAGGAAGAATTAAAAAAATGTTTTCCTGACATTCTGTCTAAAGGACTGGGTCAGTTTTCAAACTTCAAGGCAAATCTTCAAGTCAAAAAAGCTTTGACACCAGTATTTCAACTGAAAATGAGTGTACCATTCACAGCAAGTAAATGAAGAGTTGGACAGACTAGAAAGAATTGGTGTATTGCAGAAAATAAACCATTCAAAATGGGCTGCACCAACGGTGTACGTAAAGAAAAAGAATGACAGAATTCATGTTTGCATAGATTTCTCAACTGGATTAAACAGTTTGTGCAGATTTCTCGACTGGATTAAACACAATTACTCATTTACTTGATTTTTTTAAAGTTGAATGAAGGAGAAATATTTTCAAAGCTGGATCACTCTGAAGCATATTTACAAATTCAGATTGAAAATCAATGTTCTGAATTAACGGTAATTTCGGTTAATGCCTAAAAATACAGAACCATTGGAAGACATGGTCATAGCAGCGCTAAAAAGGCAAAATGGAAATTACAAACATTCTGTGCAATTGTACAGAAATTTACCAGTTACACTGAATGAAATTAAACAAAAAGCAGAAAAGGATGTCTTTATTGCTAAAATAAAGAAGCAATTAAAAGAAACTAAAAAAGAACAGGGTCAAGAATTGAATGCGTACTTGATATATGATGGTGTTGCAATGTATGGAGAAAGAATTGTAATACTAAGTATGTTACAGAAACCAGTTAAGATGCTGTACGACATTTTTGATGTGCCAGTACCAAAACAAATCGCGGAACCAACAAGGACAAACTCAAGAAAAAGAAAACATACAGAAGAACTAGAAGTGGATCTGAGATGGAAATGTTGCAAAGTAAAGTACGTTGGTGAACTCTCCAGAAAGAAGAAGGGGGAGATACAAAATAAAAAGAAAAAATATATTTATTTAATAAAATAGTAATCTCAAAAGTGGGGATGTTGTGGAATAAAGAGTACAATGCCTGTGACTCTATGAACTTGTCCAATGCTATAAAGAGTCCCATGGTATGAGGTTAAGAGTAGTCATTTTGGAGTCAGGCAGTTTGCTGCCAAGCTTACGACAAACTTGAACTCTCTGTCTTTTGGCAGAGAGGAACCTAGATGAGGCTATGCCTACAAGCAGATTGGGCACCTTGAGGTGGTGTAATGGTTAGCAAGCTTGTCTCGCTAGAACAATTACAACTAAGTAGTGAGTTCGATCCTCACTGGGTGCCCCTTTCTTTCGGCCTTGTGCCACATCCAAGCTACGCTTGTAAAATCACTATGCCTACAGGCAGAGTCTTGTCTGAGAAAGTAGAGAAACCCGACCCTGTGTACACAGGGTCTAAGGGGAATTTTTGCTCAAGCCTATAGGCTTGGAATCGCCCTATATAAAAACTGGCCTTGTTCCATATCGGAGGATTGGGTAAATACCAGCCATATTGGTGAAATGATTAAAAAAAAAGACACCAGAAAATTTAAACCTGCTGCAGGGGGCATGCCCATGGCTTCATTGTCATTTAGTGCTTCAATAAAAGGACATTGTTCTGTCAACTTAAATCTATTGGGCAAGTGATATCCGAGTGTTCAAATTTCTACCTTCTCCAATCTTTGTTGTGACATTATTCTTGGCCAAGACTTCATGAATCCACATTCTAGTATGCCATTTTCATTTGACAGCCATAAGAAAAAGACAAGGTAAAGGTTACAAATGTATATCTAACAGAGTACTAAGGGAGATAATAATTACACAAAGAATTCCAATTAAGTGAAGGCTTACAGCTACATCATGCTGAAACACAAGTTCCCATATGATCACCGGTTAAGCAACATTGAGCCTGGCTTGGTCTTTTCTTATATTGCATTAGCACTGTTGTGGGCCATTTTGTTAATTAAAGCCCTCGTTAAAGTATTTTATGGTCCTGTTGTTCTTATAACATTATGCATAGAAAATTACTATATGTGTGTTAGTAGTGTGTAGAATAGTATCTGAACAAAATTGGATTGATTGATTTGTTTCTTACGGTTTATCAACTTTTTGCAAGTTATTTAAAGCCAGAAAATATTTTTAGATTGTAAGAATTCTTTGGAGATAATAATGATTTACTGATACAAGTTCTACTAATTAACCCATAGCTGGGGAGAGAATAGGTGGATTTATACCTTTCCAAAGGGTATCTGCATGGAAGTAAATATAACAAACCTGACTAAAATTGAAACTTGGCTCCTCGATTTCCAATTCCAGGCCATTATTCTTTGGACATCTAAGCTTACAGCACCTGGTATTCCTAAGCAGTCACCCATCTAGGTAATGACCAGGCTGGACATTGCAACATGATATGGCCATAAGCTTGAACCAAATTGGAGAAATGAGACCTAGTGGAAAAATATTTTTTTTATTTGACAATTCATTTAGGTTTGTGTCTTCAAGTCAGAATTTACTATATACAATATAGTATTTAAAGTTACTAAACACAATTTTTCAAAATCCATCCAGTTATACAGAGACAGTGAGTTATATATGCAGTCAGTTTTGCAATGTCATTTTATATATTCAGATTATAACTACTGACCATCTTCAATGTACCTTCTCTCTTCAGGATATTAGCAATCATGGCTCTCCACAATTTCCTGTTTTTGTAGCTCTTAGTAAACTTTGTCTTTTTGCTATTTCTCCAAAACCCTGTTCTGACATCCATTTATGTTAGGTAGGTTATGTGCTGTTTTCCTCTGTGCACGTGTGCAGGAACTTATTATAAGCCAATGATGAAGTAATTGCTGTGAAAACCATTTTGTCTGATCAGAGGGCATACCAGTTTTAACCAGCCTGTTTTATAAATGGCATTTTCTGTTTGCTTTTGTGTGCAGTGTAACTAGCACTAAAATCTCTGGAGCTCTGACAAAAGAGAAAGGTGTATAGGAAAGATATCAAACAACTTGTGGCAATTCATTTTTTTAGATGACCACCTGCTTAGAATTAGTGTGCCAGATTAAGGTGATCTAAAAATACAGACTTTTATAAATAAATAAAAAATATTTAAGGCATTACTTTTTGCATAAAGGTGTTAAATTTATCAGAAAGCTACTGTCAAAAGAAAAGAAAAAGAAAGGAAAAGACAGTAATTTCTGAGGCGTCATACACACAGATACTTTGGGATTTCAAAATTTCGGGAGCTATTTACTAAGCAAAGCTTGATTTTGGCACAAGTTCACAAGTATGGGGCATCCAGTGAGGATCAAATTCACTGGTTAGGATCTGGGAAACTACCTTGCTTTTACCTTTTGACCATAACAAGAGGCTCTATAATTCTAGTTTCAGCAAACTTGGACTGTCACGCCCGCAAAAATTTATTTCTTGTTTATATACAAGAATAAATTTTATATTTTACAGCATTCTAAAAACTAATACAATTGTATTTAAACTAATGTCATGCAATATTTATCATTTACCAATTTGTAAAGAAATAAATATAAAAACAATATTTTATTCATAAATTTATAAACATTCACTAAATTATTAAAATATGTTAACTATAAAAGTGTTGTAGAGTTATTTCCTCAGTGGAAACTGTATTTGGACTAAATTCGGTCCTAAATAGGTACAACATACAAAAACATTAGGAACTTGTTATAATAAGTATTACGCAGAGTAATCTAGTTGTGGTAGCTGACTACTTTCGTATTCGACTCCCGTCGACCCTCACTGACCTCTATTTATATTAGATGGGATAGTCTATTATCTATAGACTAGGTGTGTTTCACCATAACAAAAAGAAATCCTTATTATTTACCATTTTATAAAGTTTGAATCAATTGGCAGTTAGCCAATGTTTTGCCAACTATTCCAATAAATAATATAATAAATAGAGTTTCTTATTTTTGTTGTCAATTCTCAAGAACAAAGAAAATGTATAAATTAGGTTTTATTACAATTTTAATCATCGATTTTTAAAACACTAAATATTGCTGAGGAGTGAAGGTAGTTAAAATAATAGTGGTGTCAATGGAAAATCCATCCTTTTGACACACCTTTTTTTTGTATGCATGAAGATCCAAGTTTGCCTTAGTTTCTTCTTTTATGTACTGTGTCCTTACTTTACTATCTTTATAACTTCCTATCTTTTGTTTCTCTAAATAACCTTTGGCCCTTACCATCTCTTTTGGTCCTTTTGTCATCCATTAACACAAGGTTTTTTATGGAGTTTTCTGTTTCCCTTGCTTCTCTTGTCTTCAATGTACCTTTTGAGTGTTAGATTCTCTATGCTCTCTTTCCTTATTATGTGTCCCACATTCATTAAGTTGGTTACCCGTTATTTCCCCTGCTTCTCTTGTCTTCAGTATGCCTTGTGAGTGTTAGATTCTTCACACTCTCTTCTAGTACACATAAATGTAAAAACACAAAAATAGACAAAATAAGTACATTCTTTCATACACTTATTCACTCAAATGTTCTTTTATAGCAATTTTTTAAAGTTTTATATAAAGGTATACCATACATTTTATCTCTCAAATACTCACCTACACAAATGTGCAAACTTAAATACCTGAAATACTCATATCATCTTTTTCAAATACTCTGCCTCACACAAACATATGAGTCCTGTTGTACACTTACACTGACATATTTTCTTGTAATGTTAATCCAATTCTTGCTTTTTTCTAAAACTTCAGTAGAGGAAATAATGTAGTTTTGGATATATTAGATTGTTACATAAATTCATTCAACTTTTATAATTTATTTTAAGACTTATTATTGATTAATAGTTCTGATGAATACTTCGACAATATATGCCTCTTCATTGTTTGCAACCTCCTGCCAACAATCCACAAACTGTTCAATATCTCGACGATAGAAAGCACTAGGTTTTGACTTGAAAAATTCATCAAGACATGTTTTAAGCTCCACATTGTTATTGAATGAAACACCCCTCAATTTGTTAGAAAGTGACTGAAAAAGGTTGGAGCCTGAAGGGGCTACATCAGGAGAATGTGGTGGGTGTGGCAGAATTTCCCAACCAAGCTCTTTAGTTGCATGCTTCTTGTTCTGCTATCTATTTAAACAAGTTTTTAGGTAAGTTAATTGATGTTTCCCTCTGCACCATGTCTCATGTGTTACAAATTTTCCTAGCCTTTTCCTCTTTATGCATTTCAGAAATTTCCACTATATATTTTTGATCGTAAGCACAAGCATCTTTTTTATTCCCATTTTTTTGAAAACCTAGCTGGAGAGGTTACATAACTTTCTTTTTCTGTGTCTCTTCAGGATGTGGGTGATCGTAGCTCTCCATAACTTCCTATCCTTTGTACTTCTAAGCAATGTTTGTCCCTTATCATTCTCAATCTCTTCTATCATCCATTTACACAAGCCTGTTAGTTGATGTTTCATTCTGCCCCTCTTGCCTTCTATATGTCCTGTGAGTGTTAAGCTTTCTGAGATATTTCAACTGTTCTTTTCTGTTTCTAAGCATAAGTGATAATTTTATTTCCATTTTGCTTAAGACTTCCTAGTTGCTTACATGTTCCATCCATGAAATTCTCATCATCTTTCTACAGAACCACATCTCTGTTACCTCAAGTTTCTTCTATATCTGAGAGAAAATTGCCCAGCACTCACTGTGGTGTAGGAGGATTTATATTATGTCATGGTTCTCTTTTAATTATTTATAATAAAATTTTCTTGTTTCTTTATATTTTGGTTAGCTTTTGAAAGACATCTTTTACAATATCAATGTACCTTAGATTTCTATGTTACATTTTCTATCATCTGCTTAAACACTCTCAAGTAGTTAAATTTCTGTACTTGCTTAATTTTGATGTCTCTAGTTCAGAGGTCACATTTTGGGCTGTCCATCTAGCTTATGTCTCTATGTTCCATCTTATTACAATTGATGTTTAGTCCTTTCTTTTCGCTTTCCATTACTACTTTGTCTAAGAATTTCTGCAGTTTTTTCCTGTATCTGTCATCAACATGGTGTCATCTAAGGATGTTAAAAAATTGTTTAAACAAATATTTTAGAGGATGCTTATCAAATAATTTTTGTTTCATTTACTTTGTATTCAATTTTCATATCCTCTAAACTGTATACAGATTTGTTTTTATAATTGACATGAATTTTAAAATGAATGAAATAGGTATAATAATATGTTAATTTGTTAAAAGTATCACAATCAAATCACTTAGGAACAAACACTTCAAATATCTACCAGTTTTATTAAATAACAAGTTTATACATGTTTGGGGGATTATGTGTTGGATGTTAGTTTTGTTTATTTGCCATAAGTTCTCAATGGGTTGATATCTAGCAATTGAGCTGTACACTGTGGCACATCAATGTTATTTTCTCAATGTAGACTTGATTTGGGTTTGTAATCATGCTGAAAACTTAACACTTAACCCATATGATTTAGAATATATGGTAGCATAACCTTATCCAATATTTCTAAATAAGAATTATTAGTTGTCTTGCATTAAGTGAGTTATGGATAGTAAGTCATTTAGAAATATTGGATAAGGTTATGCTACCATATATACTAAAAACTAAATCATATGGATTAAGTGATGAGTTTTCAGCATGATTATCAGACTTTCAAAAATAATAAGATTATTTACATTATTTCATCTTTATTGCCATATTCACAATGCTTTAGCTATTGTATGCTCTGGTCTTCTTCAGGTGACTGGAATTTCAAACTGAACCCTTTATTTTATCCACCGGGATAGATTGTTCTAGTTGCATGTGCTATGCTTCATCTCAGTTACCTCCCTTTAACTCAACTCTAAGTTTTTGTTCACTACTGCAAGAACCAGGTATTGAACTCACAACTCTTCGGTTTAAGTCACTGGATTTAACCCATGGCTGAAACATTGTGAATATAGCAATAAAAATGAGGATAACAATCCAAACAGTGTAAATAATTACAATACCTCTTCTCAGAAATACAGACAGATATAATGAGATTAATTGACACTTCTATCTAGAATAATAGCATCTGCATATATAAAACAGTTTGCACATACATGAAAATACCTATAAATCAAAAATAATGTTTAAGTAATAAAAATCTGTCAGATTAATAAATAAAAATATATTCATATATAAACAGGAATAAATATGAATCCTTGAGGAAAATAATAACAATAGAAAAATAGTTGATTTTTGATGATTTTAGAAACATGGGACTAATCAGAGAAAAAGAAAGACATTTTTTTAGATTCTAAATCAGAATCTATCCTTTCCTATCACATGCAGAAGAAAACTTACACCTTCCAACTGTCTGTCTCTTGATCAACAACTCAACTGAACCAAGTGTTCAATAATGATAATGCTAATAATTAAAGAGACCTTGACTAAGTCTAATCAAGAGATAATAACTTAAAATAATTAGATTTTAAACAATGTAGAATGTAATTAATAAGTTGAATGTATGCTTGAATGACTTTCCACATAATTTTACCTGGTCTCATATTTCAATAAGCTTTTTAAAAAATTTTCTTATATTTAGAACACTTTCTGAAATTGTAGAAAATGAATATAAATACAATCACATTCCACATTAGATATGAAAAATAATGACTTTAATTCAAGAAAAAGTCTGTTTCAATATGATATATCCATAAAGTTCCAATGGTCAGTGTTCAAGCCATGATAAATAGCAATGATTCAGAATATTGATGTTTAATGTGACAGTTGCTCCCTCTGCTTGGCACAACATAATCTTTTATTTTCCCCTAGTTGGCCTTGTGCTGTTTTAAGGTCAACTTATTATGATAAAAGCAATTTGGATTGTCACAGTCTCTACTCAGTTAAATATATTTTCTATTCTTAAAAGTGTTTATCAGTATTGTTTATTTATTAATTGTTTATAGAGAGCTGTAAATGGAAATAACTTTATGTATAAATAAATTGTTTATCTTGTAATTTAATTATCCAAATTAATATTCATATAATCACTCTTTGTAATATTAATATTCATATAATCACTCTTTGTAATATTAATTAATATTCATATAATCACTTTCTGAAATACTGAAAAACTTTCTTCCTTCTATTTACAAAGCCCAAAATAGAGATTGATTGTCGAAACTTGTTCAAACAAATTTTACGTAAAAAATAAATGACAAATTCAGAAGTTAAATCATCGAATTTTATTTTCAAGAATTTTTTAATCATTTCACCCCAGGCAAAGCAATAAAGCCACTATAACACATGGGGTTACTGAGTGTAAAAGAATATTAAGAAGCAAGAACAATAAAAGAAGGGAAATTAAGAAGACAATAGATAATGATTGGGATTGCATTAAAATCTTTGAAGATCAAATTTGACTGGAAAGCAAGAAGCCAGAAGAAAGTTCCACAAGCAAGAAGTGCAAGAAAAGAAACTGTTAGCATAGAACTTATGGTTACATCTAGCCATTTCAACTGTAAAATGATGAGACCTAGCTGCCAATCTAGTACTGCACTTAAATTCATAAAGTTTAAGTTCCATAGAGGAAATTAATATTTATTTTGTAAAATAAAAAAATGTGACACAAGGTCAAAAAAAAGTAATGGAGAAGACTGGTCTTATTCTGTTTTATAATTAAATTTTGCTAGTCACAATTATTGACCCAAACATACCACAGTATTCTTTACAACAAAACCAACACATTCTTACTACAGTCACCATAATGCCACAAAGTGCGTATGTAGTCCTAACTAGTTCCCATATGTACAATTTGTCGGGGGGAGGGGGTGAAAAAAAACAATATTTAAAAATGAAACCCAATAGAGGAAAGTTCATTTGCACAATTATCATGAAATTATTTATAGAAAAGGTAGAGGGAAACTACATTATGGTAGTGGGAAAAAACAACTGAAACCAAGATGTCAGGTCAGGACCAATAACACTGCAGATTCTTCTTTTGATTTTATCAAGAATATCTAAATATATAGCAGGAGCACCAGACTATATGTGGCAGCAATATTCAAAGCATGGAAGAATGGTGTACTACTTCATGTATTTTCACTGAGATCAATATTCAACAACAATTTTTAAAAATAAATTCTTTTGTGAATGGGAGTAAATTCTTTCTGTCTTTTCCTATTGAGAAATATGTCTAATGTTAACATTTTGTATAAGTTTTTAGAAGTTATATAAATATTTAATAATTTCTTTTAAATTATTATATTTATCATATTATAATAGAAATTTTGGCCTTTGGCTTACTTCATTTACAATGGCCCAAGAAAAGGTTTTAGCCAGGAGAAATAAACTACATCCAATTTCAATATTTAATTACATAATCCCAACTCAACATAAATAAAACGTATCTGGAACTAGTATGGAGTAGGTTCTGCATTTGCTAGTTTCAGTGCTTGTATTTGATTTTTCATGGATTTGATCAAGTTATCAACAATCGTCTGATCCATATTTTGCCACTCCTTTAGCAATATTTCTTTAAGGGTTGCCACTGATGTGATTTTGGCTGCACGCTCTCTAAGTCTTCGGTCAAAGTGCTCCCAAACATGCTCTATTGGATTCATGTCAGGACTTTGGGCTACACATGGCAGCAACTTGATTCTTTGCAATTCCTTCCAGGACTTTGCTATTTTGCTCATATGACATGGCACTCAATCTTCTTGAAAAAGGTAGACATTCTTGTCAATCTGATTGGTTTCAAATAGTGGGAGTAGTCCTTTCTCTAATATTTGACAGTATTTTGGACCATTCAACTGCTCTTCAACAAGAATCAGCTCAGATTTCCCTCCAAACCAAATAGCACCCCACACCATTACTCCAATCCTTCCATGTTTCATGGTCGCCTGCAGACATTCAGTGTTCCAAGTCTCATTCTGATTTCTCCAAACATAAAACTATATCGAATTTGAATATTGGAAGAATTTACTTTCATCTGACCAAATTACAGACTGCCAAAATTCATAATCTTTGCTCTTGAATTCTCTTACCCAGTCCATATGAAGGTTCCTGTTAACCTCTGAAATCAATGGCTTCTTTCTTGCAACTCTTCTTTGATAGCCTAGCTCTTTCAGAGTCTTTCTCACTGCATATGGTGACATTTCTATGCTGTTGGTGACATCTTTGACACTCTGACGATGGTTTGTGATGACTTCCCTATTCAGTGCCCTTTTCAAGACCTTTTAAATGAGGTGAAGTAATTTTTTTTTTTGAAAAAGGAAATCTATAAGTTTAAAAGTTTGTTGTGATAATGTGTTACATGATTGTAATGGATGAGGTCACTGCTTGAAAAATAGATGAATTCGACATTTTCAAAAGAAATTAATTCAACATGTGGAGGATTTTATACACATATTTATATAATGAACAATAATGACTCAAAAGAGGGTAGAAATAAAATTATATTTATGTGTATACAGATAGCTTCAAAAATAGGGAAAGAAAACACTTATATAATTGTGTGTGATGTGCCATATGGTTGTATCAAATTAAGTAGCCAGCTTAGCCAGGGACTAAGAAGTCTCCCCAGGGGAGAAGAGTCATGTTGCAAAGAGAGAGAGAGAGTTTATGTCCATTCCTGTTATAGTCTTGAATAGAACCCCACTTACCTGCCAAAGGTGGCTAATCTCCATAACTTAGTCAAGTTGAGCTTTTTCTGATTGGACAGAACTTATATTTTACTGTTAAATAATATATCCTAATGTCTATTTGTGAGTTTAGGAAAAATTGTTTAGGAAAATTAGCAAACAACTAATGAAAACAAAAGAAAAGTTTCACTTTTCTTTTGTTTTTCTTTTTAAATTTTATTTCAAAACTAATTAAACACAAAAAGATCAAATAAGTAAAGATATCAAAATTTGGGTCTGCACATGCAAATTACAAATTAGAAACAGAAAAACAAAGCAATTGCAACAATTTAAATATCTGGAAAGTGTCATAACAGAGGACAGAATATGCAACACCAAAATATGAAGATGCATCAGGAATAGTAAAAGATGCCTTCCAAAAGTTAAGCAAAGTATTAAGAAACAGTAAAATTTAATTAGAAACAAAGAAAAGACTATCAGTCTTCCTATATGGCAGTGAATGCTGGACAATCTCCTCATAGATAAAGAAGAAACTCGAGGCAACAGAAATGTGGTTCTACAGAAGTATTCTGAGAATACCATTGACTAAACATATGAGTAACGATTAAGTTTTAGAGAAAATTGGAAACAAAAAGGACACTTATACTTAACATCAGAAAGAGACAGTTGAAATTTCTAGGGCACATAGTGAGGAAAGAAAACCTGAAAAATTTCACACTCACAGAACATACTGAAGGCAAGATAGAGAGAGAGAGAGGAAAACAATGCGTAACCTACCTAGCGAGCTTGTGTAAAATGATGGCAGAACAGGGTTTAGGAGAGATAGCAAAAAAGACAAAATTTACTAAGAGCTACAATGGACAGGAAATTGTGGAGAGCCACGATCCCCAACATCCTGAAAGGACATGCCACATAAAAGAAGAATAGAATTCAGCTCTATTTCTGCCTGAGATAATGATAAATGGTATCATCTATTATAAACTGCCGATCACACTTAGTCCAATGTAAAAAAATGTAATAATTCATTCAAGTATTTAGAAATAAAATTAATATCTGATTAAAAGAATTATAGATGAACAAGATAAATGAACTTTTAAAACACATTCATTTATTTTTTAATAAAAAATCATTATTAATATTGCATTGAAAATAGGCAAACATTTAAAGGAAAGTAGATTTAGTAATTAAATAAAACTTTCATTTATTCAGTTTAATTGAATCTTGAAAAATGCCCTACTGATAAGATTTATATTAAATTTGTTCAATAAATTGTATTATTCAAAAATGTTATTTCTTGGAAAAATATTGTAGCAGTATGAGATGACATGAAATTTCTTTTCGTATATAGTAGATACATTTGCCGTCTTTTAAAATAAAATGAATTCAACATTTTCAAAAGAAATCAATTCAACATGTGGATAATTTTTCATAGATAGAACAATGTAGCTCACAAAAAAAAAACAGAAAGAGGAAATTATATTTACATGTATACAGATAGCTAAAAAAGGAAAGAAAAATATTTATATGCTTAGTTGTACTGTGTGTGATGTGCCACGTGGTTAGGTTGTAATTAAGTAGCCAGCTTGCTGATGGAAATAAATCTTCTCTGGTGAAGACAAGTCCTGATATTTTTGCTACTACATCCCAGAGCAAAAAGAGGGTTTATGTGCCTTCCTTTTATCATCCAGAATACAAGGCAAACTAGTGAACATCATGACAGACCAGGTTGGGTAATCCCACACATATCTAGTGTTATATTCTGTGCTAATAGGAGTATATACTTGAAAAACAAGGTGGATAAAATAAGTAAAGGTTTATTGTAAAAAATCAGTACAATAAGAATAAAGGTAACAGTTATGCACAAGGTCGTCGCAAGTCAATCCAGTAGTGAGTGCTACTATTGGAAGGTCGGTAGTTCTTGTGTAAGTCTGAGTTGTACTCAACAGATCCCAGCTAGATGATATTTACCAGCCTTCCCATGAGGTAGGATGTGGCACAAGGCCGAGTTTAATGTGGGGTAATCCAAGCTGTAGGCCCGGTCAAAAATTCCCTGTAGACCCCATATAAAAACGGGGTCAGGTAGCTGTTTCCCGAGATGAGACTCTGCCCTTCAACATAGCCTCGTCCGGATTCCTCTCTGCTCAAAAGCAGAGAGTTCGACAGTACAGCAAAAAAAGATTTTGGCTAGTATATTTAGTCCCCCCACCCCCACCCCAAGAGGGTTGCATATGGCTCAAGGCCAGGTTTGACGTAGGTTTTCCGAGCCCGTAGGCTCGGACAAAAATATTCCCTTCAAACACATATAAACGGGTTCCAAGTCAGTCTACCCCCCCCCCCAACGAGACTTTGCCCCTTTGGCTGAGCCTCGTTCGGGTTCCTCTCTGCCCGAAGACAGAGGGTTCAACCACACAGCCGAAAAGATTTGGGATAGACTCTGTATTCTGTTGACTTACAGATACTTATAGTTAGTTACTAACTATAGTGTAGTCACTCATGGGGGTGACAGGTTATTCCATTACATCATCTAGATGCTTTGATATTATAAAATAACTTTTGTTCTATGTTATGATAAAGTTACATCTTTCTTTCAAGGTTTGATTCAATCTCCATGTATTAATCAAAAAACATGATCAATATGAGGAAACAGTTTCAAGATTTAGCAACATGCTTTAACATTTAACAACATGACTGTATTTATCCTATCCTAGAAGACAGCTAATAAGAAATAGTTTCATTGTACTCAAAAAGGGTTAGTATCAGGGTTAATCTGTAATACCTGCATGCCCCAGTGGGAAGTGCCAAAGAGGATGAACAATTTTTGTCCTTTGCCAAATGTACATATCAGGGTCTGACTATACTGTGGGAGGACAAGAAAAGTGCACAATACTTGGTTACAAAGTGCAAACCATATCAAATCAAGGAGTATATTAAGAAAATGCTCATGGCATTAAAACATAATTTCTGTTCTGTGCATATCCAGTCAGTAGAGAAAACAATTGACTCTCAAAATAACTCCCATATTGAGAACTCTCCAAATGTAATTAACTAACATAGAAACTTAGAACATGAAGTTATTTCTGTACCTGAATAATATTTTTCTTGAAAAGTGACAGTAAAAACAGAGATAGACAAACTAAACCTATTTTGCAATAAAAAATGTTTTAAAAAATGTCATATTTGGGCAAGAGCTGCCCAGTCCTCACTTTCCTTTATAGGTCAAAAACATCCCAGCTGGTGACAAATTATTTTCCACCCTGTAACCCTTCTCTCACAGATGGGATATGACAAGCCTCTCGCTGTTCTGTCGCTACTTCCATGGAGAGTGCTTGGAAAAACTGCATTCCTTAGTTCTGCCAGTTCTAACCTTCATGGCTTCCCGCCATGCCACTCACATTGTAGCAAAGTACACTCATTCCCTCCATATTCCATTGGTGAGAAGTAAATTCCAAACAAGCAGATTCTTCCTGCAAACCAATGCTCTGTGGAACCAACTTCCAAAAGGATGTTTCCCTGATCATTACAATCTTAACCTGTTCAAGTCTAGGGTTAACTTCCCCACCATAAAATTTGCCTCTTACTCTGTAACCTTCTAACTTGTGTGGCCCCTGGGTCATGTATAGAGTGAACCTCATTGTAAAAAAATGAGAATTAGAAAATTGTGGGATATAGTTGTTGAAGGAGAGTCTATAAAAGTTAGTACATTATTCCTTTTCCAGGTTAGGATAATAAAGGGAAGAGTTTATTGCTCAGAAATGCTTACAATAGAGCATGTTTAGTGTCCTTTACCTGAGCATATTGCATATTGGAAATATTACTCAAACTTGTGCCAAATATTATAGCTTTCTGGCTGGCTTGAAAGGACACAGTTTACAGATTTTATGTTAAAAATATAATAGAGTGATTTAAATGTTAACAGACGGTCAATTCAGAGGTTTTTATACATCATCATTTCATTAGAAATCCTTAAACCAGAAGCAGACTAGCAAAATGAAAGCTGTGATAGCAATATATAAATTTTCAGTTTCTCTTACTAATTGACAATTTTATCTCTTTAAGATATGCATCTCAAGGTTATTGTCAGAATCCAAAGAAAAATCTGCAATATCATTGGTCCTGACCTGGCATCTCAGTTTCTGTCCCTCTCCCACCACCATAACATAGCTTCCCTGCGCCTTTTCTATAAATACTTTCATCGTAATTGTTCTGATAAGCTTTTCCCTTTGGTACCTCAACTTCACAAATTTAAATGCAGTACTAGATTGGCAGCTAGGTCTCATTTTATTGTTGAAATTGCTAAGTGGAACAGTAAGTTCTATGCTAATGGTTTCTTCTCTTGCAGATCTTACTTGTGGAACTCTTTTTTGGCTTTTGGCTTTCTTCTGAACTACCATCCTCAAAAATTTAAATGCAACATCAATCACTATCTTCTGTTTCCTTCAATCCTGGTTTTTTAATATCCTTTCTATTCACTAATGTTTTCTCAGTTTCTTTCACTCCTATTATCCCATTGTGTCTTAGAGGCTTTATCACCTTGCTTGAGGTGAAATGATTAAAACATGAAATTGTTAATGATCACTAAATTATTGCATTGCTGATGGGCATTAAAAAAAATTTAATTTGAAAATAAAAAACGTCTGAAACATTTTTGTTTATAAAACAAATTTAAAATAGGCTATATCTTCAACATAATGGCAATTTGTATGGAACTAATAGGGCTTGTGCCCCTGTGAAAATTGACTTGATTTTCCTTAGGACTTTTCAAGTGAGAAAGATTAATTTGAAGATTCATTTATCTAGTTTTATTGCAATTTGTACCAGTCTGGTCTTTATCTATTTATAATGGCCCAGAAACTCTACTTTTCAATGTTAATCTAACTCATTATCAAAATGATTACAACTGGGAAATAAAATGTTCTTTTTATTCCCAGCATTAAAAAAATAATGGTTCAAATATTCAATTTAGTTTAATATTATTGTATTTATCAATAAAGATTAGAAGTAATTTATTTTTTATCAGTAATCTTATTATTATTGTTGTAGTTAAGATCTTTTTAATTGATCTCAGTGGAAAAATGAGATAATTTATAAGTTCACAAAACTAAAAACCTTTCTAATGTCAAGTCACTTTTACTGATTCAAGTGAAACCTCAGTAATGACTTTTCTTGAAGCAGATGGGGCTTTGTGGTAGCACTTGGGGTGGTTTGGGATAGATAAAGTACATGATAATATAAAGGAAGTAAGTACCTTAAATAAAGTTAAGTCTTCTATCTCTCTTCTCTTCCCTCAATTTGAGGTGTTAACATCCTCTCCTGATAAAGTAGAATGTTTTTTTTTGTAAATTCTCTTCAAATTCTACTCTTGACTCATCTGAAGTATCTTTGCCTGTCTTTCCACTTAGATCTGAATCTCTGTTGAGTGATATGCATAAAAATTTGTTCATGACTTTTACTATCATTTCTAAACGGGATCCTCACAAAGCATGTGGACTTGATGGTATCCCTGCAATAGTCCTTAATAAATGTGCTCTTGAACCAGTATCTGTTCTCACTAAACTGTACAATAAATTCCTTGCTGTTCCTTGTTTTCCTGCTTGTTGGAAATCCTCTTTTGTAGCTTCAGTCTTTAAGAACTTAAGCAAACTGATCCTTCTATTGGCCTATTAGCATCCTACCTCTTCTTGGCAAAATATAAAGGAAGTAAGTACCTTAAATAAAGTTAAGTCTTCTATCTCTCTTCTCTTCCCTCAATTTGAGGTGTTAACATCCTCTCCTGATAAAGTAGAATGTTTTGTTTGTAAATTCTCTTCAAATTCTACTCTTGACTCATCTGAAGTATCTTTGCCTGTCTTTCCACTCAGATCTGAATCTCTGTTGAGTGATATGCATAAAAATTTGTTCATGACTTTTACTATCATTTCTAAACGGGATCCTCACAAAGCATGTGGACTTGATGGTATCCCTGCAATAGTCCTTAATAAATGTGCTCTTGAACCAGTATCTGTTCTCACTAAACTGTACAATAAATTCCTTGCTGTTCCTTGTTTTCCTGCTTGTTGGAAATCCTCTTTTGTAGCTTCAGTCTTTAAGAACTTAAGTGAACTGATCCTTCTATTGGCCTATTAGCATCCTACCTCTTCTTGGCAAAATATAAAGGAAGTAAGTACCTTAAATAAAGTTAAGTCTTCTATCTCTCTTCTCTTCCCTCAATTTGAGGTGTTAACATCCTCTCCTGATAAAGTAGAATGTTTTGTTTCTAAATTCTCTTCAAATTCTACTCTTGACTCATCTGAAGTATCTTTGCCTGTCTTTCCACTCAGATCTGAATCTCTGTTGAGTGATATGCATAAAAATTTGTTCATGACTTTTACTATCATTTCTAAACGGGATCCTCACAAAGCATGTGGACTTGATGGTATCCCTGCAATAGTCCTTAATAAATGTGCTCTTGAACCAGTATCTGTTCTCACTAAACTGTACAATAAATTCCTTGCTGTTCCTTGTTTTCCTGCTTGTTGGAAATCCTCTTTTGTAGCTTCAGTCTTTAAGAACTTAAGCAAACTGATCCTTCTATTGGCCTATTAGCATCCTACCTCTTCTTGGCAAAATATAAAGGAAGTAAGTACCTTAAATAAAGTTAAGTCTTCTATCTCTCTTCTCTTCCCTCAATTTGAGGTGTTAACATCCACTCCTGATAAAGTAGAATGTCTTTGTTTGTAAATTCTCTTCAAATTCTACTCTTGACTCATCTGAAGTATCTTTGCCTGTCTTTCCACTCAGATCTGAATCTCTGTTGAGTGATATGCATAAAAATTTGTTCATGACTTTTACTATCATTTCTAAACGGGATCCTCACAAAGCATGTGGACTTGATGGTATCCCTGCAATAGTCCTTAATAAATGTGCTCTTGAACCAGTATCTGTTCTCACTAAACTGTACAATAAATTCCTTGCTGTTCCTTGTTTTCCTGCTTGTTGGAAATCCTCTTTTGTAGCTTCAGTCTTTAAGAACTTAAGCAAACTGATCCTTCTATTGGCCTATTAGCATCCTACCTCTTCTCGGCAAAATATAAAGGAAGTAAGTACCTTAAATAAAGTTAAGTCTTCTATCTCTCTTCTCTTCCCTCAATTTGAGGTGTTAACATCCTCTCCTGATAAAGTAGAATGTTTTGTTTCTAAATTCTCTTCAAATTCTACTCTTGACTCATCTGAAGTATCTTTGCCTGTCTTTCCACTTAGATCTGAATCTCTGTTGAGTGATATGCATAAAAATTTGTTCATGACTTTTACTATCATTTCTAAACGGGATCCTCACAAAGCATGTGGACTTGATGGTATCCCTGCAATAGTCCTTAATAAATGTGCTCTTGAACCAGTATCTGTTCTCACTAAACTGTACAATAAATTCCTTGCTGTTCCTTGTTTTCCTGCTTGTTGGAAATCCTCTTTTGTAGCTTCAGTCTTTAAGAACTTAAGTGAACTGATCCTTCTATTGGCCTATTAGCATCCTACCTCTTCTTGGCAAAATATAAAGGAAGTAAGTACCTTAAATAAAGTTAAGTCTTCTATCTCTCTTCTCTTCCCTCAATTTGAGGTGTTAACATCCTCTCCTGATAAAGTAGAATGTTTTGTTTCTAAATTCTCTTCAAATTCTACTCTTGACTCATCTGAAGTATCTTTGCCTGTCTTTCCACTCAGATCTGAATCTCTGTTGAGTGATATGCATAAAAATTTGTTCATGACTTTTACTATCATTTCTAAACGGGATCCTCACAAAGCATGTGGACTTGATGGTATCCCTGCAATAGTCCTTAATAAATGTGCTCTTGAACCAGTATCTGTTCTCACTAAACTACAATAAATTCCTTGCTGTTCCTTGTTTTCCTGCTTGTTGGAAATCCTCTTTTGTAGCTTCAGTCTTTAAGAACTTAAGCAAACTGATCCTTCTATTGGCCTATTAGCATCCTACCTCTTCTTGGCAAAATATAAAGGAAGTAAGTACCTTAAATAAAGTTAAGTCTTCTATCTCTCTTCTCTTCCCTCAATTTGAGGTGTTAACATCCACTCCTGATAAAGTAGAATGTCTTTGTTTGTAAATTCTCTTCAAATTCTACTCTTGACTCATCTGAAGTATCTTTGCCTGTCTTTCCACTTAGATCTGAATCTCTGTTGAGTGATATGCATAAAAATTTGTTCATGACTTTTACTATCATTTCTAAACGGGATCCTCACAAAGCATGTGGACTTGATGGTATCCCTGCAATAGTCCTTAATAAATGTGCTCTTGAACCAGTATCTGTTCTCACTAAACTGTACAATAAATTCCTTGCTGTTCCTTGTTTTCCTGCTTGTTGGAAATCCTCTTTTGTAGCTTCAGTCTTTAAGAACTTAAGTGAACTGATCCTTCTATTGGCCTATTAGCATCCTACCTCTTCTTGGCAAAATATAAAGGAAGTAAGTACCTTAAATAAAGTTAAGTCTTCTATCTCTCTTCTCTTCCCTCAATTTGAGGTGTTAACATCCTCTCCTGATAAAGTAGAATGTTTTGTTTGTAAATTCTCTTCAAATTCTACTCTTGACTCATCTGAAGTATCTTTGCCTGTCTTTCCACTTAGATCTGAATCTCTGTTGAGTGATATGCATAAAAATTTGTTCATGACTTTTACTATCATTTCTAAACGGGATCCTCACAAAGCATGTGGACTTGATGGTATCCCTGCAATAGTCCTTAATAAATGTGCTCTTGAACCAGTATCTGTTCTCACTAAACTGTACAATAAATTCCTTGCTGTTCCTTGTTTTCCTGCTTGTTGGAAATCCTCTTTTGTAGCTTCAGTCTTTAAGAACTTAAGTGAACTGATCCTTCTATTGGCCTATTAGCATCCTACCTCTTCTTGGCAAAATATAAAGGAAGTAAGTACCTTAAATAAAGTTAAGTCTTCTATCTCTCTTCTCTTCCCTCAATTTGAGGTGTTAACATCCACTCCTGATAAAGTAGAATGTCTTTGTTTGTAAATTCTCTTCAAATTCTACTCTTGACTCATCTGAAGTATCTTTGCCTGTCTTTCCACTTAGATCTGAATCTCTGTTGAGTGATATGCATAAAAATTTGTTCATGACTTTTACTATCATTTCTAAACGGGATCCTCACAAAGCATGTGGACTTGATGGTATCCCTGCAATAGTCCTTAATAAATGTGCTCTTGAACCAGTATCTGTTCTCACTAAACTGTACAATAAATTCCTTGCTGTTCCTTGTTTTCCTGCTTGTTGGAAATCCTCTTTTGTAGCTTCAGTCTTTAAGAACTTAAGTGAACTGATCCTTCTATTGGCCTATTAGCATCCTACCTCTTCTTGGCAAAATATAAAGGAAGTAAGTACCTTAAATAAAGTTAAGTCTTCTATCTCTCTTCTCTTCCCTCAATTTGAGGTGTTAACATCCACTCCTGATAAAGTAGAATGTCTTTGTTTGTAAATTCTCTTCAAATTCTACTCTTGACTCATCTGAAGTATCTTTGCCTGTCTTTCCACTTAGATCTGAATCTCTGTTGAGTGATATGCATAAAAATTTGTTCATGACTTTTACTATCATTTCTAAACGGGATCCTCACAAAGCATGTGGACTTGATGGTATCCCTGCAATAGTCCTTAATAAATGTGCTCTTGAACCAGTATCTGTTCTCACTAAACTGTACAATAAATTCCTTGCTGTTCCTTGTTTTCCTGCTTGTTGGAAATCCTCTTTTGTAGCTTCAGTCTTTAAGAACTTAAGCAAACTGATCCTTCTATTGGCCTATTAGCATCCTACCTCTTCTTGGCAAAATATAAAGGAAGTAAGTACCTTAAATAAAGTTAAGTCTTCTATCTCTCTTCTCTTCCCTCAATTTGAGGTGTTAACATCCTCTCCTGATAAAGTAGAATGTTTTGTTTGTAAATTCTCTTCAAATTCTACTCTTGACTCATCTGAAGTATCTTTGCCTGTCTTTCCACTTAGATCTGAATCTCTGTTGAGTGATATGCATAAAAATTTGTTCATGACTTTTACTATCATTTCTAAACGGGATCCTCACAAAGCATGTGGACTTGATGGTATCCCTGCAATAGTCCTTAATAAATGTGCTCTTGAACCAGTATCTGTTCTCACTAAACTGTACAATAAATTCCTTGCTGTTCCTTGTTTTCCTGCTTGTTGGAAATCCTCTTTTGTAGCTTCAGTCTTTAAGAACTTAAGTGAACTGATCCTTCTATTGGCCTATTAGCATCCTACCTCTTCTCGGCAAAATATAAAGGAAGTAAGTACCTTAAATAAAGTTAAGTCTTCTATCTCTCTTCTCTTCCCTCAATTTGAGGTGTTAACATCCTCTCCTGATAAAGTAGAATGTTTTGTTTCTAAATTCTCTTCAAATTCTACTCTTGACTCATCTGAAGTATCTTTGCCTGTCTTTCCACTTAGATCTGAATCTCTGTTGAGTGATATGCATAAAAATTTGTTCATGACTTTTACTATCATTTCTAAACGGGATCCTCACAAAGCATGTGGACTTGATGGTATCCCTGCAATAGTCCTTAATAAATGTGCTCTTGAACCAGTATCTGTTCTCACTAAACTGTACAATAAATTCCTTGCTGTTCCTTGTTTTCCTGCTTGTTGGAAATCCTCTTTTGTAGCTTCAGTCTTTAAGAACTTAAGTGAACTGATCCTTCTATTGGCCTATTAGCATCCTACCTCTTCTTGGCAAAATATAAAGGAAGTAAGTACCTTAAATAAAGTTAAGTCTTCTATCTCTCTTCTCTTCCCTCAATTTGAGGTGTTAACATCCTCTCCTGATAAAGTAGAATGTTTTGTTTCTAAATTCTCTTCAAATTCTACTCTTGACTCATCTGAAGTATCTTTGCCTGTCTTTCCACTCAGATCTGAATCTCTGTTGAGTGATATGCATAAAAATTTGTTCATGACTTTTACTATCATTTCTAAACGGGATCCTCACAAAGCATGTGGACTTGATGGTATCCCTGCAATAGTCCTTAATAAATGTGCTCTTGAACCAGTATCTGTTCTCACTAAACTGTACAATAAATTCCTTGCTGTTCCTTGTTTTCCTGCTTGTTGGAAATCCTCTTTTGTAGCTTCAGTCTTTAAGAACTTAAGTGAACTGATCCTTCTATTGGCCTATTAGCATCCTACCTCTTCTTGGCAAAATATAAAGGAAGTAAGTACCTTAAATAAAGTTAAGTCTTCTATCTCTCTTCTCTTCCCTCAATTTGAGGTGTTAACATCCTCTCCTGATAAAGTAGAATGTTTTGTTTCTAAATTCTCTTCAAATTCTACTCTTGACTCATCTGAAGTATCTTTGCCTGTCTTTCCACTTAGATCTGAATCTCTGTTGAGTGATATGCATAAAAATTTGTTCATGACTTTTACTATCATTTCTAAACGGGATCCTCACAAAGCATGTGGACTTGATGGTATCCCTGCAATAGTCCTTAATAAATGTGCTCTTGAACCAGTATCTGTTCTCACTAAACTGTACAATAAATTCCTTGCTGTTCCTTGTTTTCCTGCTTGTTGGAAATCCTCTTTTGTAGCTTCAGTCTTTAAGAACTTAAGTGAACTGATCCTTCTATTGGCCTATTAGCATCCTACCTCTTCTTGGCAAAATATAAAGGAAGTAAGTACCTTAAATAAAGTTAAGTCTTCTATCTCTCTTCTCTTCCCTCAATTTGAGGTGTTAACATCCTCTCCTGATAAAGTAGAATGTTTTGTTTCTAAATTCTCTTCAAATTCTACTCTTGACTCATCTGAAGTATCTTTGCCTGTCTTTCCACTTAGATCTGAATCTCTGTTGAGTGATATGCATAAAAATTTGTTCATGACTTTTACTATCATTTCTAAACGGGATCCTCACAAAGCATGTGGACTTGATGGTATCCCTGCAATAGTCCTTAATAAATGTGCTCTTGAACCAGTATCTGTTCTCACTAAACTGTACAATAAATTCCTTGCTGTTCCTTGTTTTCCTGCTTGTTGGAAATCCTCTTTTGTAGCTTCAGTCTTTAAGAACTTAAGTGAACTGATCCTTCTATTGGCCTATTAGCATCCTACCTCTTCTTGGCAAAATATAAAGGAAGTAAGTACCTTAAATAAAGTTAAGTCTTCTATCCCTCTTCTGTTCCCTCAATTTGAGGTGTTAACATCCTCTCCTGATAAAGTAGAATGTCTTTTTTTGTAAATTCTCTTCAAATTCTACTCTTGACTCATCTGAAGTATCTTTGCCTGTCTTTCCACTTAGATCTGAATCTCTGTTGAGTGATATGCATAAAAATTTGTTCATGACTTTTACTATCATTTCTAAACGGGATCCTCACAAAGCATGTGGACTTGATGGTATCCCTGCAATAGTCCTTAATAAATGTGCTCTTGAACCAGTATCTGTTCTCACTAAACTGTACAATAAATTCCTTGCTGTTCCTTGTTTTCCTGCTTGTTGGAAATCCTCTTTTGTAGCTTCAGTCTTTAAGAACTTAAGTGAACTGATCCTTCTATTGGCCTATTAGCATCCTACCTCTTCTTGGCAAAATATAAAGGAAGTAAGTACCTTAAATAAAGTTAAGTCTTCTATCTCTCTTCTCTTCCCTCAATTTGAGGTGTTAACATCCTCTCCTGATAAAGTAGAATGTTTTGTTTCTAAATTCTCTTCAAATTCTACTCTTGACTCATCTGAAGTATCTTTGCCTGTCTTTCCACTTAGATCTGAATCTCTGTTGAGTGATATGCATAAAAATTTGTTCATGACTTTTACTATCATTTCTAAACGGGATCCTCACAAAGCATGTGGACTTGATGGTATCCCTGCAATAGTCCTTAATAAATGTGCTCTTGAACCAGTATCTGTTCTCACTAAACTGTACAATAAATTCCTTGCTGTTCCTTGTTTTCCTGCTTGTTGGAAATCCTCTTTTGTAGCTTCAGTCTTTAAGAACTTAAGCAAACTGATCCTTCTATTGGCCTATTAGCATCCTACCTCTTCTTGGCAAAATATAAAGGAAGTAAGTACCTTAAATAAAGTTAAGTCTTCTATCTCTCTTCTCTTCCCTCAATTTGAGGTGTTAACATCCTCTCCTGATAAAGTAGAATGTCTTTTTTTCTAAATTCTCTTCAAATTCTACTCTTGACTCATCTGAAGTATCTTTGCCTGTCTTTCCACTTAGATCTGAATCTCTGTTGAGTGATATGCATAAAAATTTGTTCATGACTTTTACTATCATTTCTAAACGGGATCCTCACAAAGCATGTGGACTTGATGGTATCCCTGCAATAGTCCTTAATAAATGTGCTCTTGAACCAGTATCTGTTCTCACTAAACTGTACAATAAATTCCTTGCTGTTCCTTGTTTTCCTGCTTGTTGGAAATCCTCTTTTGTAGCTTCAGTCTTTAAGAACTTAAGTGAACTGATCCTTCTATTGGCCTATTAGCATCCTACCTCTTCTTGGCAAAATATAAAGGAAGTAAGTACCTTAAATAAAGTTAAGTCTTCTATCTCTCTTCTCTTCCCTCAATTTGAGGTGTTAACATCCTCTCCTGATAAAGTAGAATGTCTTTTTTTCTAAATTCTCTTCAAATTCTACTCTTGACTCATCTGAAGTATCTTTGCCTGTCTTTCCACTTAGATCTGAATCTCTGTTGAGTGATATGCATAAAAATTTGTTCATGACTTTTACTATCATTTCTAAACGGGATCCTCACAAAGCATGTGGACTTGATGGTATCCCTGCAATAGTCCTTAATAAATGTGCTCTTGAACCAGTATCTGTTCTCACTAAACTGTACAATAAATTCCTTGCTGTTCCTTGTTTTCCTGCTTGTTGGAAATCCTCTTTTGTAGCTTCAGTCTTTAAGAACTTAAGCAAACTGATCCTTCTATTGGCCTATTAGCATCCTACCTCTTCTTGGCAAAATATAAAGGAAGTAAGTACCTTAAATAAAGTTAAGTCTTCTATCTCTCTTCTCTTCCCTCAATTTGAGGTGTTAACATCCTCTCCTGATAAAGTAGAATGTCTTTTTTTCTAAATTCTCTTCAAATTCTACTCTTGACTCATCTGAAGTATCTTTGCCTGTCTTTCCACTTAGATCTGAATCTCTGTTGAGTGATATGCATAAAAATTTGTTCATGACTTTTACTATCATTTCTAAACGGGATCCTCACAAAGCATGTGGACTTGATGGTATCCCTGCAATAGTCCTTAATAAATGTGCTCTTGAACCAGTATCTGTTCTCACTAAACTGTACAATAAATTCCTTGCTGTTCCTTGTTTTCCTGCTTGTTGGAAATCCTCTTTTGTAGCTTCAGTCTTTAAGAACTTAAGCAAACTGATCCTTCTATTGGCCTATTAGCATCCTACCTCTTCTTGGCAAAATATAAAGGAAGTAAGTACCTTAAATAAAGTTAAGTCTTCTATCTCTCTTCTCTTCCCTCAATTTGAGGTGTTAACATCCTCTCCTGATAAAGTAGAATGTCTTTTTTTCTAAATTCTCTTCAAATTCTACTCTTGACTCATCTGAAGTATCTTTGCCTGTCTTTCCACTTAGATCTGAATCTCTGTTGAGTGATATGCATAAAAATTTGTTCATGACTTTTACTATCATTTCTAAACGGGATCCTCACAAAGCATGTGGACTTGATGGTATCCCTGCAATAGTCCTTAATAAATGTGCTCTTGAACCAGTATCTGTTCTCACTAAACTGTACAATAAATTCCTTGCTGTTCCTTGTTTTCCTGCTTGTTGGAAATCCTCTTTTGTAGCTTCAGTCTTTAAGAACTTAAGTGAACTGATCCTTCTATTGGCCTATTAGCATCCTACCTCTTCTTGGCAAAATATAAAGGAAGTAAGTACCTTAAATAAAGTTAAGTCTTCTATCTCTCTTCTCTTCCCTCAATTTGAGGTGTTAACATCCTCTCCTGATAAAGTAGAATGTTTTGTTTCTAAATTCTCTTCAAATTCTACTCTTGACTCATCTGAAGTATCTTTGCCTGTCTTTCCACTTAGATCTGAATCTCTGTTGAGTGATATGCATAAAAATTTGTTCATGACTTTTACTATCATTTCTAAACTGGATCCTCACAAAGCATGTGGACTTGATGGTATCCCTGCAATAGTCCTTAATAAATGTGCTCTTGAACCAGTATCTGTTCTCACTAAACTGTACAATAAATTCCTTGCTGTTCCTTGTTTTCCTGCTTGTTGGAAATCCTCTTTTGTAGCTTCAGTCTTTAAGAACTTAAGTGAACTGATCCTTCTATTGGCCTATTAGCATCCTACCTCTTCTTGGCAAAATATAAAGGAAGTAAGTACCTTAAATAAAGTTAAGTCTTCTATCTCTCTTCTCTTCCCTCAATTTGAGGTGTTAACATCCTCTCCTGATAAAGTAGAATGTTTTGTTTCTAAATTCTCTTCAAATTCTACTCTTGACTCATCTGAAGTATCTTTGCCTGTCTTTCCACTTAGATCTGAATCTCTGTTGAGTGATATGCATAAAAATTTGTTCATGACTTTTACTATCATTTCTAAACGGGATCCTCACAAAGCATGTGGACTTGATGGTATCCCTGCAATAGTCCTTAATAAATGTGCTCTTGAACCAGTATCTGTTCTCACTAAACTACAATAAATTCCTTGCTGTTCCTTGTTTTCCTGCTTGTTGGAAATCCTCTTTTGTAGCTTCAGTCTTTAAGAACTTAAGTGAACTGATCCTTCTATTGGCCTATTAGCATCCTACCTCTTCTCGGCAAAATATAAAGGAAGTAAGTACCTTAAATAAAGTTAAGTCTTCTATCTCTCTTCTCTTCCCTCAATTTGAGGTGTTAACATCCTCTCCTGATAAAGTAGAATGTTTTGTTTCTAAATTCTCTTCAAATTCTACTCTTGACTCATCTGAAGTATCTTTGCCTGTCTTTCCACTTAGATCTGAATCTCTGTTGAGTGATATGCATAAAAATTTGTTCATGACTTTTACTATCATTTCTAAACGGGATCCTCACAAAGCATGTGGACTTGATGGTATCCCTGCAATAGTCCTTAATAAATGTGCTCTTGAACCAGTATCTGTTCTCACTAAACTACAATAAATTCCTTGCTGTTCCTTGTTTTCCTGCTTGTTGGAAATCCTCTTTTGTAGCTTCAGTCTTTAAGAACTTAAGCGAACTGATCCTTCTATTGGCCTATTAGCATCCTACCTCTTCTCGGCAAAATATAAAGGAAGTAAGTACCTTAAATAAAGTTAAGTCTTCTATCTCTCTTCTCTTCCCTCAATTTGAGGTGTTAACATCCTCTCCTGATAAAGTAGAATGTTTTGTTTCTAAATTCTCTTCAAATTCTACTCTTGACTCATCTGAAGTATCTTTGCCTGTCTTTCCACTTAGATCTGAATCTCTGTTGAGTGATATGCATAAAAATTTGTTCATGACTTTTACTATCATTTCTAAACGGGATCCTCACAAAGCATGTGGACTTGATGGTATCCCTGCAATAGTCCTTAATAAATGTGCTCTTGAACCAGTATCTGTTCTCACTAAACTACAATAAATTCCTTGCTGTTCCTTGTTTTCCTGCTTGTTGGAAATCCTCTTTTGTAGCTTCAGTCTTTAAGAACTTAAGCGAACTGATCCTTCTATTGGCCTATTAGCATCCTACCTCTTCTCGGCAAAATATAAAGGAAGTAAGTACCTTAAATAAAGTTAAGTCTTCTATCTCTCTTCTCTTCCCTCAATTTGAGGTGTTAACATCCACTCCTGATAAAGTAGAATGTCTTTGTTTGTAAATTCTCTTCAAATTCTACTCTTGACTCATCTGAAGTATCTTTGCCTGTCTTTCCACTTAGATCTGAATCTCTGTTGAGTGATATGCATAAAAATTTGTTCATGACTTTTACTATCATTTCTAAACGGGATCCTCACAAAGCATGTGGACTTGATGGTATCCCTGCAATAGTCCTTAATAAATGTGCTCTTGAACCAGTATCTGTTCTCACTAAACTGTACAATAAATTCCTTGCTGTTCCTTGTTTTCCTGCTTGTTGGAAATCCTCTTTTGTAGCTTCAGTCTTTAAGAACTTAAGCGAACTGATCCTTCTATTGGCCTATTAGCATCCTACCTCTTCTTGGCAAAATATAAAGGAAGTAAGTACCTTAAATAAAGTTAAGTCTTCTATCTCTCTTCTCTTCCCTCAATTTGAGGTGTTAACATCCTCTCCTGATAAAGTAGAATGTTTTGTTTCTAAATTCTCTTCAAATTCTACTCTTGACTCATCTGAAGTATCTTTGCCTGTCTTTCCACTTAGATCTGAATCTCTGTTGAGTGATATGCATAAAAATTTGTTCATGACTTTTACTATCATTTCTAAACGGGATCCTCACAAAGCATGTGGACTTGATGGTATCCCTGCAATAGTCCTTAATAAATGTGCTCTTGAACCAGTATCTGTTCTCACTAAACTACAATAAATTCCTTGCTGTTCCTTGTTTTCCTGCTTGTTGGAAATCCTCTTTTGTAGCTTCAGTCTTTAAGAACTTAAGTGAACTGATCCTTCTATTGGCCTATTAGCATCCTACCTCTTCTTGGCAAAATATAAAGGAAGTAAGTACCTTAAATAAAGTTAAGTCTTCTATCTCTCTTCTCTTCCCTCAATTTGAGGTGTTAACATCCTCTCCTGATAAAGTAGAATGTCTTTTTTTCTAAATTCTCTTCAAATTCTACTCTTGACTCATCTGAAGTATCTTTGCCTGTCTTTCCACTTAGATCTGAATCTCTGTTGAGTGATATGCATAAAAATTTGTTCATGACTTTTACTATCATTTCTAAACGGGATCCTCACAAAGCATGTGGACTTGATGGTATCCCTGCAATAGTCCTTAATAAATGTGCTCTTGAACCAGTATCTGTTCTCACTAAACTACAATAAATTCCTTGCTGTTCCTTGTTTTCCTGCTTGTTGGAAATCCTCTTTTGTAGCTTCAGTCTTTAAGAACTTAAGTGAACTGATCCTTCTATTGGCCTATTAGCATCCTACCTCTTCTTGGCAAAATATAAAGGAAGTAAGTACCTTAAATAAAGTTAAGTCTTCTATCTCTCTTCTCTTCCCTCAATTTGAGGTGTTAACATCCTCTCCTGATAAAGTAGAATGTTTTGTTTCTAAATTCTCTTCAAATTCTACTCTTGACTCATCTGAAGTATCTTTGCCTGTCTTTCCACTTAGATCTGAATCTCTGTTGAGTGATATGCATAAAAATTTGTTCATGACTTTTACTATCATTTCTAAACGGGATCCTCACAAAGCATGTGGACTTGATGGTATCCCTGCAATAGTCCTTAATAAATGTGCTCTTGAACCAGTATCTGTTCTCACTAAACTGTACAATAAATTCCTTGCTGTTCCTTGTTTTCCTGCTTGTTGGAAATCCTCTTTTGTAGCTTCAGTCTTTAAGAACTTAAGTGAACTGATCCTTCTATTGGCCTATTAGCATCCTACCTCTTCTCGGCAAAATATAAAGGAAGTAAGTACCTTAAATAAAGTTAAGTCTTCTATCTCTCTTCTCTTCCCTCAATTTGAGGTGTTAACATCCTCTCCTGATAAAGTAGAATGTTTTGTTTCTAAATTCTCTTCAAATTCTACTCTTGACTCATCTGAAGTATCTTTGCCTGTCTTTCCACTCAGATCTGAATCTCTGTTGAGTGATATGCATAAAAATTTGTTCATGACTTTTACTATCATTTCTAAACGGGATCCTCACAAAGCATGTGGACTTGATGGTATCCCTGCAATAGTCCTTAATAAATGTGCTCTTGAACCAGTATCTGTTCTCACTAAACTACAATAAATTCCTTGCTGTTCCTTGTTTTCCTGCTTGTTGGAAATCCTCTTTTGTAGCTTCAGTCTTTAAGAACTTAAGCAAACTGATCCTTCTATTGGCCTATTAGCATCCTACCTCTTCTTGGCAAAATATAAAGGAAGTAAGTACCTTAAATAAAGTTAAGTCTTCTATCTCTCTTCTCTTCCCTCAATTTGAGGTGTTAATATCCTCTCCTGATAAAGTAGAATGTTTTGTTTCTAAATTCTCTTCAAATTCTACTCTTGACTCATCTGAAGTATCTTTGCCTGTCTTTCCACTTAGATCTGAATCTCTGTTGAGTGATATGCATAAAAATTTGTTCATGACTTTTACTATCATTTCTAAACGGGATCCTCACAAAGCATGTGGACTTGATGGTATCCCTGCAATAGTCCTTAATAAATGTGCTCTTGAACCAGTATCTGTTCTCACTAAACTGTACAATAAATTCCTTGCTGTTCCTTGTTTTCCTGCTTGTTGGAAATCCTCTTTTGTAGCTTCAGTCTTTAAGAACTTAAGTGAACTGATCCTTCTATTGGCCTATTAGCATCCTACCTCTTCTCGGCAAAATATAAAGGAAGTAAGTACCTTAAATAAAGTTAAGTCTTCTATCTCTCTTCTCTTCCCTCAATTTGAGGTGTTAACATCCTCTCCTGATAAAGTAGAATGTTTTGTTTCTAAATTCTCTTCAAATTCTACTCTTGACTCATCTGAAGTATCTTTGCCTGTCTTTCCACTCAGATCTGAATCTCTGTTGAGTGATATGCATAAAAATTTGTTCATGACTTTTACTATCATTTCTAAACGGGATCCTCACAAAGCATGTGGACTTGATGGTATCCCTGCAATAGTCCTTAATAAATGTGCTCTTGAACCAGTATCTGTTCTCACTAAACTGTACAATAAATTCCTTGCTGTTCCTTGTTTTCCTGCTTGTTGGAAATCCTCTTTTGTAGCTTCAGTCTTTAAGAACTTAAGTGAACTGATCCTTCTATTGGCCTATTAGCATCCTACCTCTTCTTGGCAAAATATAAAGGAAGTAAGTACCTTAAATAAAGTTAAGTCTTCTATCTCTCTTCTCTTCCCTCAATTTGAGGTGTTAACATCCTCTCCTGATAAAGTAGAATGTTTTGTTTCTAAATTCTCTTCAAATTCTACTCTTGACTCATCTGAAGTATCTTTGCCTGTCTTTCCACTCAGATCTGAATCTCTGTTGAGTGATATGCATAAAAATTTGTTCATGACTTTTACTATCATTTCTAAACGGGATCCTCACAAAGCATGTGGACTTGATGGTATCCCTGCAATAGTCCTTAATAAATGTGCTCTTGAACCAGTATCTGTTCTCACTAAACTACAATAAATTCCTTGCTGTTCCTTGTTTTCCTGCTTGTTGGAAATCCTCTTTTGTAGCTTCAGTCTTTAAGAACTTAAGTGAACTGATCCTTCTATTGGCCTATTAGCATCCTACCTCTTCTCGGCAAAATATAAAGGAAGTAAGTACCTTAAATAAAGTTAAGTCTTCTATCCCTCTTCTCTTCCCTCAATTTGAGGTGTTAATATCCTCTCCTGATAAAGTAGAATGTTTTGTTTGTAAATTCTCTTCAAATTCTACTCTTGACTCATCTGAAGTATCTTTGCCTGTCTTTCCACTTAGATCTGAATCTCTGTTGAGTGATATGCATAAAAATTTGTTCATGACTTTTACTATCATTTCTAAACGGGATCCTCACAAAGCATGTGGACTTGATGGTATCCCTGCAATAGTCCTTAATAAATGTGCTCTTGAACCAGTATCTGTTCTCACTAAACTACAATAAATTCCTTGCTGTTCCTTGTTTTCCTGCTTGTTGGAAATCCTCTTTTGTAGCTTCAGTCTTTAAGAACTTAAGTGAACTGATCCTTCTATTGGCCTATTAGCATCCTACCTCTTCTCGGCAAAATATAAAGGAAGTAAGTACCTTAAATAAAGTTAAGTCTTCTATCCCTCTTCTCTTCCCTCAATTTGAGGTGTTAATATCCTCTCCTGATAAAGTAGAATGTTTTGTTTGTAAATTCTCTTCAAATTCTACTCTTGACTCATCTGAAGTATCTTTGCCTGTCTTTCCACTTAGATCTGAATCTCTGTTGAGTGATATGCATAAAAATTTGTTCATGACTTTTACTATCATTTCTAAACGGGATCCTCACAAAGCATGTGGACTTGATGGTATCCCTGCAATAGTCCTTAATAAATGTGCTCTTGAACCAGTATCTGTTCTCACTAAACTGTACAATAAATTCCTTGCTGTTCCTTGTTTTCCTGCTTGTTGGAAATCCTCTTTTGTAGCTTCAGTCTTTAAGAACTTAAGCAAACTGATCCTTCTATTGGCCTATTAGCATCCTACCTCTTCTTGGCAAAATATAAAGGAAGTAAGTACCTTAAATAAAGTTAAGTCTTCTATCTCTCTTCTCTTCCCTCAGTTTGAGGTGTTAACATCCTCTCCTGATAAAGTAGAATGTTTTGTTTGTAAATTCTCTTCAAATTCTACTCTTGACTCATCTGAAGTATCTTTGCCTGTCTTTCCACTTAGATCTGAATCTCTGTTGAGTGATATGCATAAAAATTTGTTCATGACTTTTACTATCATTTCTAAACGGGATCCTCACAAAGCATGTGGACTTGATGGTATCCCTGCAATAGTCCTTAATAAATGTGCTCTTGAACCAGTATCTGTTCTCACTAAACTGTACAATAAATTCCTTGCTGTTCCTTGTTTTCCTGCTTGTTGGAAATCCTCTTTTGTAGCTTCAGTCTTTAAGAACTTAAGTGAACTGATCCTTCTATTGGCCTATTAGCATCCTACCTCTTCTCGGCAAAATATAAAGGAAGTAAGTACCTTAAATAAAGTTAAGTCTTCTATCTCTCTTCTCTTCCCTCAATTTGAGGTGTTAACATCCTCTCCTGATAAAGTAGAATGTTTTGTTTCTAAATTCTCTTCAAATTCTACTCTTGACTCATCTGAAGTATCTTTGCCTGTCTTTCCACTTAGATCTGAATCTCTGTTGAGTGATATGCATAAAAATTTGTTCATGACTTTTACTATCATTTCTAAACGGGATCCTCACAAAGCATGTGGACTTGATGGTATCCCTGCAATAGTCCTTAATAAATGTGCTCTTGAACCAGTATCTGTTCTCACTAAACTACAATAAATTCCTTGCTGTTCCTTGTTTTCCTGCTTGTTGGAAATCCTCTTTTGTAGCTTCAGTCTTTAAGAACTTAAGTGAACTGATCCTTCTATTGGCCTATTAGCATCCTACCTCTTCTCGGCAAAATATAAAGGAAGTAAGTACCTTAAATAAAGTTAAGTCTTCTATCCCTCTTCTCTTCCCTCAATTTGAGGTGTTAATATCCTCTCCTGATAAAGTAGAATGTTTTGTTTGTAAATTCTCTTCAAATTCTACTCTTGACTCATCTGAAGTATCTTTGCCTGTCTTTCCACTCAGATCTGAATCTCTGTTGAGTGATATGCATAAAAATTTGTTCATGACTTTTACTATCATTTCTAAACGGGATCCTCACAAAGCATGTGGACTTGATGGTATCCCTGCAATAGTCCTTAATAAATGTGCTCTTGAACCAGTATCTGTTCTCACTAAACTGTACAATAAATTCCTTGCTGTTCCTTGTTTTCCTGCTTGTTGGAAATCCTCTTTTGTAGCTTCAGTCTTTAAGAACTTAAGCAAACTGATCCTTCTATTGGCCTATTAGCATCCTACCTCTTCTTGGCAAAATATAAAGGAAGTAAGTACCTTAAATAAAGTTAAGTCTTCTATCTCTCTTCTCTTCCCTCAATTTGAGGTGTTAACATCCACTCCTGATAAAGTAGAATGTCTTTTTTTGTAAATTCTCTTCAAATTCTACTCTTGACTCATCTGAAGTATCTTTGCCTGTCTTTCCACTCAGATCTGAATCTCTGTTGAGTGATATGCATAAAAATTTGTTCATGACTTTTACTATCATTTCTAAACGGGATCCTCACAAAGCATGTGGACTTGATGGTATCCCTGCAATAGTCCTTAATAAATGTGCTCTTGAACCAGTATCTGTTCTCACTAAACTGTACAATAAATTCCTTGCTGTTCCTTGTTTTCCTGCTTGTTGGAAATCCTCTTTTGTAGCTTCAGTCTTTAAGAACTTAAGTGAACTGATCCTTCTATTGGCCTATTAGCATCCTACCTCTTCTCGGCAAAATATAAAGGAAGTAAGTACCTTAAATAAAGTTAAGTCTTCTATCTCTCTTCTCTTCCCTCAATTTGAGGTGTTAATATCCTCTCCTGATAAAGTAGAATGTTTTTTTTTGTAAATTCTCTTCAAATTCTACTCTTGACTCATCTGAAGTATCTTTGCCTGTCTTTCCACTCAGATCTGAATCTCTGTTGAGTGATATGCATAAAAATTTGTTCATGACTTTTACTATCATTTCTAAACGGGATCCTCACAAAGCATGTGGACTTGATGGTATCCCTGCAATAGTCCTTAATAAATGTGCTCTTGAACCAGTATCTGTTCTCACTAAACTACAATAAATTCCTTGCTGTTCCTTGTTTTCCTGCTTGTTGGAAATCCTCTTTTGTAGCTTCAGTCTTTAAGAACTTAAGTGAACTGATCCTTCTATTGGCCTATTAGCATCCTACCTCTTCTCGGCAAAATATAAAGGAAGTAAGTACCTTAAATAAAGTTAAGTCTTCTATCCCTCTTCTCTTCCCTCAATTTGAGGTGTTAATATCCTCTCCTGATAAAGTAGAATGTTTTGTTTGTAAATTCTCTTCAAATTCTACTCTTGACTCATCTGAAGTATCTTTGCCTGTCTTTCCACTCAGATCTGAATCTCTGTTGAGTGATATGCATAAAAATTTGTTCATGACTTTTACTATCATTTCTAAACGGGATCCTCACAAAGCATGTGGACTTGATGGTATCCCTGCAATAGTCCTTAATAAATGTGCTCTTGAACCAGTATCTGTTCTCACTAAACTGTACAATAAATTCCTTGCTGTTCCTTGTTTTCCTGCTTGTTGGAAATCCTCTTTTGTAGCTTCAGTCTTTAAGAACTTAAGCAAACTGATCCTTCTATTGGCCTATTAGCATCCTACCTCTTCTTGGCAAAATACTAGAAGCCCTAATCAACTCTGAATTGGTTAAGCATCTCACCTTGCAAGGACTTCTTTCAAGTAAGCAATATGGCTTCTCTAGATCAACTGCTGATGTATTAATGATTATTGCTCAAAGAGTCTATCAAGCTTTAGATAAGAATGGTGACACCCAGACTGTTGCTTTGGATATCTTGATGGCATTTGACAGGGTTTGCCATACTGGTCTTCTTCACAAGTTTAGGGTTATGGTATTTCTGGATTCATTCTGGAACTGATTCGTTTTTTCTTATCGAATTGCAAAATGAAAACTGTCTTGAATGGTCACTCTTCTAGATCATTTTACATTAATGCAGGTGACCCCTATCCTTAGACCTACATTGTTCCTAATTTTCCTCAATGACCTTCCTGATGGCATCAGTTCTCAACTCTGTATCTATGCTGATGATACAACTATTTACTCTTGTCTTAATAGTACGTCTGATTGATTCAATAAAGTCAAATTGGCAGCTGACCTCAAAAATGACCCGCATACTGTTATTAACTGGAGCAAGGAATGGCTTATTAATTTTAAAGCCTCCAAAATGAAACTGCCCTATTAATCATCTGAGAGAACCATTTCTGCCTTCCATCAGGATGAATGATGCTAACTGCCAGGTGAGTGACTCGTTATCCTTCCCAGTCTAACATTTTCTGCTGACATGAAGTGGAAAGATTATATTGAATCAATTGCTCAATCTGCTGCTAGGAAAGTTAGTTTAATGTGTCGTGCTAGACAATTTTTCTTGCTAGAATCTATCCCTCATATTTATTAAGTCTATCATTTGACCATGCTTTAAACATTGCAGCCACTTATGGTCTGGTTCTCCTGCTATATATTTAGAGATTCTTGATAAAATCCAAAGAAGAATCTGCAATGTTATTGGTCCTTATCTGGCATCTTGGCTTCAGTCCCTTTCCCACCTCTGTAATGTAGCTTCCCTATGCCTTTTCTATAAAAACTTTCATCATAATTGTTCTGATGAATTTTCCTCTATGATACCTAACTTTATGAATTTAAGTGTACTATTAGATAGGTGACAAGATTTCATTATTTTACAGTTAGATATATCTGTCAGTTTTATGCTAGCAGTTTCTTTTCTCACACTTCTCACCTGTGTAACTTTCTTCCAGCTTCTTACTTTCCAGTCAAGTTTGATTTTTATAAGTTTTAAATGCAATGTTAATCATTATCATATGTCTTTATAATTCCTGTTTTTTTTTATTTTTCTTGCTCCTTAATAATGTTTTTTCTTTTTCTTATTTTCTTTCACACTCTAACCCCCTATATCTTAGTGACATTGTTACCTTGCTTGGGGTGAAATGATTAAAAAAATATCTGACTTGCAGAAAGTTCGTCTATGAACTAATATGAAAAAAATTGTAGCATCTCTTATTAGAAATCAAACAAGGGCCACTTGATAATGTTATTTTAAGGAAAGACCAGCATTTCTTAGACTTTCATTTATCTTAAAATAACTGATAACATCAAATATTTAATCTGGCTGCTGCCAAGTGCAGTGATGTTGAATCAAGTTTTTAAAGAATCTAAAGAAATGATATAGAGAGAAATAAAAACCAAATAAAAATAATTGAAAAAAAAATTTTAAATTAAAGAAAATGAAAAGAAAGCCAGAAAGAACTTGGAAACAAAAATAAAGAAAGAATAAAAAATGGACAACAATGAAGAAAAGAAACTGATATTGAATGTCAGTAATATCACAAAACTTAATACTCTTAATCAGTTTGATGCCTGTTTAATATCAGTATTTTAATGTCTCTCTATCAATCAATGTCACTTCTTGTTTTGTGATATATAGTAATAGGTTCCACATATTTCAAATTTTGAAATGATGAAGAAAAGATTTAACCAAATCTCAAAAGCATATCTAAAGATGGTCAATTTTTTAAAATTATTTAAATTCATTATCTGAAATCAATGCATTAAAAGATTTTGTAAACCAAAATTTAAAGACAGCATTCCTCTTAACCCTTTAGCATTCAACATGCACAAATCCTCTCCATAAATATCAGCTCTCAGAGTCTCACAGTTTGTATAGCTTATTTGCAATAATATTGCTGTATATTATGGCAGAGTATACATGGGGTGAATTTTGGCAGGTTGAACATTGAGAGCCGATATTTACAAGATTAGTTTGGCTGGGTTCAGTGCTGAAGGGTTAAATGATCAGTGAAATTCTTTGGAGTGAATTTGAAAGAAATGAAACCATATTCAATCAGTTTAGTTCAAAAGTCATTTATACGTATATTTTTTTTTTTGCTTTGAGAAAATGTTTTCAGCAGTGATCATTTGTTCAGTTTGGTTACTTCAAACAATTGTACTTTATTCAAATTAAGAGTAAATTCTTCAGTTTCAAAGCAATGTGTTCTTCTATAATGTTTGCCAATTTTTCTACTGGATGTTATTCAATCTCTTCAGAATATTTAGAATGGAAAGTACATTTGTATCATACAAAGATGATTTATCTATTCCTGAGTATTACTTATTTTAAAGTCCAAATTAATGTTTTTTAAACACAATCTTTGACAATTTTTCTCAGTTGATCATATCTGCTCATGTAAACAATGACAACATATAATAAAATGGATTAAGTCGAACTTAATCCATTTCATTATATGTTGTCATTGTTTATGTTAAGACACATTTAGTGAGCAGATATGATCGATCGAGAAAAATCATTGAAGACTGTGCTTTTAAAAACAGTAATTTGGACTTTACTAACCAAATGCTTCTCTGTTGCAAAATGGTAAAGCACATCAGATCATTGTGCTAAAAGTTAATTCTCTTACTAGAACCTTTCACATTAATGCAGGAGTCCTCCGAGATTCTATAATTGGCTTGTCTTTATCAGCGACCTTTACAATATTATCATTTGCCAACTAGGTATTTATATTTTAATGATACAACTATTTATTCCTGTCTTAATAGTGAGTCTGATAGTTCTAACATGGTAAAACTGGCAGCTGCTCTCGAAAATGACCTCATATCAGTTGTTAACTGGAGCAAGAAATGGCTTGTAAATTTAAAAGCCTCCTAAATGAAACTTCTATCCTTTAATCATCATAAAGATGCATTATTACCCTCCAGCAGTGCGGCTGATTTTAACCTCCAAGAGAGCAACTCATTGCAACTACTCATGTTTTCTACTGAAATGAATAATTATACTGATTCAGATCTACTGCTAAGAAAGTGGATTAACTGTGTCGTGCCAGACATTTTTTCTCATCAGGATCTGTCTTTGCCCATTTATAAAATCTACCATTTCTCTGTGCCTTGAATATTGCTGCCATATCCGGTTTTGTGCTCCTATATATCTTGAAATTCTTAACAAAATCCAAAGAAGGGTTTGTAATGTTAACAGTCCTGGCCTGGCATCTCAACTTCAGTTACTTTCTCACATGACTTCGTTCTCTGCCTTTTCTATAAATATTTTCATGGTAGTTGTTCTAATGAGCTCTCCTCCTTGGTACCTCGACCAGATGAATTTAAGGATGCTACTAGATTAGGTCTCATTGTTTTACTGTTAAAATAGCCAGATATAACTGTAAGTTCTATTCTAATTTTTTTCTTGCATTTATTGCATATGGAACTCTCTTCTAGTTTCTTGTTTCCCTGCCACCTACAATATTTAAATGTAATGTCAATTGCCATCTTCTGTCTTCCTGAATCCTGTTCTTTTATTGTCCCTCACTAAAATCTTCTCATTTTCTTTCACTCCTGGTAACCTCTGGCATCTTAGTGGCATTAAAAACAAAACAAAAAATTGTCTTCATCAGTATTTCTCCATCTGGAACTGCATATTTTGCCTCAGAGTAATACCATCTTGAATAATTTTTATCAGCTGTATGTAGATCAATTTATTAAGCATTAGTTTAAATCTCAGCCTTCTGACTTAGGATTTATTATCTCTGCAAGAGTATATGTATTAGTTTTATACATTTACCATACATAACAAAATATAAAGTACCACATTATTATAAAATAATATTTCAAGAAAAAGAGTAAAATGTAATTAGCACTAATCACTGATTAACTTTTATACATACATCTCCAGCATGAACATTTCATTCATAGTTGATGGTAGTTAGATGAAGAGAGGCCCTAGGCTATTCCACTTGTGAGGCCCCTCCAAATCCCCCATTTTCATGTGTAGAGGAAAATGGAACAGTGTAAAATTAAACAATTTGAGTAAAGCCAAGGCTGATAATGGCTGTTTAAAATTACTGATGGGTTATTTAGAATCTACAATGTGTTATGGCAGCATGTGTAAGAAGGGCCTATGACAGTGTCAAAAATATTATACACCTTCATTGGAGGCCCCCTAGATTTTGAGGCCCTAGGCTTCAGCCTGCTAAACCTATAGGTACATCTGTCACTGTTGGTAGTGCAAGCCTAAATATTAGCAATTACTTTTTTAACTGTCAAATTTCTACTGTCTGTTTACTTTTGTTTCATTGTTTTTGATTTGGTATTTTTTAGTTGACTCATGTAAAGAAAAACAGATGAATACTTAATCTTGTAGTTTAAGTGTTATTCACTGCAATTTGTCTCCTACCCATAAGTGAGGCTTGACCGTTTGTTTTATAGTTGAGTATTTCAAAGGGTAGACAACCATGTGATGTTATCCATTTATTCAGCAAATACACCATGTAAACTAGAACCAAATAACAAATATATCCCTCAAAAGGGGAAATGGATAAACAAAATACATTTCAAAGAAATATACAAACAAGGAAAACACTTTTCAAACAGAAACAATAACAATTTGAGATAAACTCAAAATGATAAATGGGACATGGACACATGGTGTCTTAGAGAGGAATTTCAGACTTAGTTGTTGGGAACAGATTAATTACCATATTGCCTCTTTCACCATGTTAGTAGCTAAAGATCACATGGTAGTTTCTTTACCCAGAAGAGGTTATGTGGTAGCAGACTTGCAGAATATATATGATAAATATCTATTTTTATATTTTTAAGAAACATTCAAAATTATTACCCTATTTTAACCTTATTACTACTGCTACTACCAAGTAGTAAAGTCTCTAAACCCAGGAATGTATATACTGGTTCCTTCGGTGACCATTACACTGTGGTTGTCTTCATCAAAGCTCATTTTTCTTTTGAGCCCCTTCTTTGGGTTAATGGTAATGTTGAAATTTAGTTGTTTCCATACAGAGAATTATAAGGCATTCATTGCTTGAACCGTTATTGTTACTTTTGGTTGAAATTTATTAAATCTTTTTCTTAAAACAGTTTTTTTTTTACAGAAATTAGACTTCTCTAGTCCACTAACTGTTATTATGCTTTCTACAGGATGCCCAGTAAAAAAGCAGCAAATTATCACTATTTTATCTTTCAGGAATAATTGACTTTCAATAACTGTTATATTAAGCGTATGGTGTCAGAACAAAGAAGAAACGATGGAGGTTTAAGAAATAAACAATTGTATTAACGTAAAAATACAACAAATGGTAAATTGGTGTAAATGTCTCTCGTTGAAAGAAAGAGATAAGTAGAATTGTAAAAGTCGTCCGCAGAGGCGTACGGTAGGAGAATGAGGGTGAGTTGCGACTTACTGCGGTGATGGACTTTGGTGAGTTGTCTTTGGAGATGGGAGGTCGCGTTCCAACGAACATTGTGAATCCTGGCTGTTATGCTGTCCAACTGCCGAAGATGTTCCTTTGATGGGCTTTTATGTCCTTTTCTTAGACTCAGATTGGCTCCAATTTTTATTTTGTTTCTTTAGGCAGGAGTGGGTGCTATTGGGTGGAAATTCTGGATTGTATTTTTCTTAGAGTGTGTAAGTAAAACACAAGCTATGTGCGTAGCCGATACGCAGTTGATAGAATTTTTAGTTCAGTCTTGGGTTTTGGAGCGTTCACATCCAGCCAGTGGTGGAATTTGTGTAACATGAATCAGAAGAAGATCTGGTTTTAGGAAGATTTTTTCTTAAAACAGTTTTTTTTTTCAGAAATTAGACTTCTCTAGTCCACTAAATGTTATTATGCTTTCTACAGGGTGCCCAGTAAAAAGCAGCAAATTATCAGTTTTATTTTTCAGGAATAATTGACTTTAAATAACCTTGAATAAATTTCTTGAATATTCATAACCTTGAGCAATCATTCAACTCTTGTGTAATTACTTGACTCTGATTGGTTCTTTTATGATTGATTAATTGCTGCTCAAACATGTGACTTTTCATTTTAAGGTTATTTGCAGACAACTTATGTCTTTTGTTCTGTCCTTCTCATATGGCTAAACAACTCATTGATTTTGAGTGTCAAGTTACCATACTTTTCAAAAAAGGACATCTGACATGGGGATTAACAAAATGTACAGAAATTCTTCCTGAATTTTTTAGTAACATCGATCATCACCAGTTTTTAACGGTTGTCTCACATCTTACCAAATTTACTGATTTTCTACAGAGCACTCTGTAGTACTGACGAGAGTTTCTTTCCAAACCTTTTGTTTTTGGCTATGCGGAAAATTAATAGCTTGATCATATCATCATTTTATACTTACATGTATCAGCTATTTTTGTTGTTGCTGCTTTTAGATATATTTACCTACTGCATCTACTATTACCTTTAAGAGAAGGGAAAATTTGGTATTCCCTATTTGTCCATTTTCAGCTCTTCAAGTTTTGTGTCTTTTTTCTCTCTAATTTGCTGGCAACAGCTCAAAAAATAAGCTGACCTGAACTAGTAAAAAATGAAGAAAGAAATTGTTTTAGTAATGTATTGGGGTGAAGTTATGATTCATATTCATCTACCCTGCACACTAAATTGGAATGATATTTTTTTTGTTTTTAAGGGATTTCTTATCCTATAATTGGGTAATCAACAGCCTTCAAAACAACTTTAATACATTATAGATTTTGTAAACATACTTCAAGGAATATTTAAAAAAAGATACACATCATTCAAATATTTAAAATAAAAGAAAACATATCAGATAACAAACAGAATTAACAAGTATTCGTATATTTGTCTTTATATCTGAGGTGAGGTATTGTAACTATGTATACTATTTACATTGTTCAGATTATTGTTCTTATCTTTATTGTCATATTCATGGTGTTTCGGTCATTGTATGCTCCAGCCTTCTTCAGGTGATATATGTTGGAATTTCAAATTGAACCCTTTATTTCGTCCAACACTCAGTGGATAAAAGTGTTGATTGAAATAATAGAGTGACTTGACCCAAAGAATTGTGAGTTAATAAGGGAAATAACTGAAACTGAGACATCCAGAAAAGGCATGGCTTGTGGAACTAGAACAATCTACCCTGGTGGACAAAATAAAATTCTAACATATATTACCTGAAGAAAACTGGAGTATACAATGACTGAAACATCATGAATATGACACTAAGGATGAGGACAATAGTTTGAACAAAATGTAAATAATGTAAATAAGTTTTCTTTTTTAATTTTTTACATCACTATCTTGGAAAATTCGATATTCACAGGATGGATTGAAGATAAGAAAGACAGAGGAAAGCAACACATAACCTACCTGGTGAGCTTCAGTGAATGAATTTTGTAGCAAGATTTATGAGAGATAGCAAAATGACAAATTTATTATTAGCTACAAAGGAGAGGAAATTGTAGAAAGTCATTATCGCCAACATCCTGAAGGCTCATGACACATAGAAGATTCAACAGTAAAAACTCTGAAAGTAAACTCAACTTAAACTTAATAAATAATTTCTCTCATATAAAGCAAAACACATTCAAAACTCAAGCAATATACATTTTATAAAAGTAATTAAGCAGCTAAAGAACTAGAGTTTATATAAATTCTTTTTTATAAAATATAAATATTAGATAAAATGCATATTAAAAAGAGTTTCTTTAAGATATAGTATATACAAAAATTCATGTGAAAAAATACAACCCTTTTCTCCTGTCCACTATCTAGAGCAAAGACATATCTTACTTCTGAGTCTGATTGTGGCAACACTGTGTCTGGTTCAGGATGATAAAAAAGGAATATACAACTAAAGGAAAGACTTTAAAAGAGAACTTCTTTTCATGATTATTTTCAACCAATCAGAAGGACAGAATTTGAAACCTGAGACAATTTTGCAAAATAGTGAGCTGACTGGAAGAAATAGAAGGGAAGCCATTAACCATTTTATTCCCTATTCATTATGATATTCTTCATAAATGAGTAGTCAGGGGAGATGAAATCAACAGATCAACTTACCCTTAGCAGTGAGCTCAGAAACGAGGACAGGGGATTCTGATATGCCCTGGAACAACCCTCATCCTGACAAAGAGTCCTGAAAAAAGACAAAAAATTTAAAAACAGACAACATAGAACATGTTTATTAGAAAACAAACATACACCTGGGCCAAATTTTCTTCAATGATGAAACAATATCAATTCACTCTATTCAATTGTAATTCTACAAGGTTATACCAACTTCAGGTGGGGTTGCTATGTGACAGAGAGAGAGTCTGGGAAACACACACACACATGTATATTTTTTTTTATTGAAATTGGAGTAGATCTGAGTAGCGAAATTAGATCAGAGTATTTGTTTACTGATGGGAAATCTGATCTAGGGCAGAAGTTGTACCCAATTGGATCTGGGTCATTAGAAGACAATGGAAATGGTTGAAATAATTTTTTATCAGTTAAAAATTAAAATAGAGCTTAGTAAGCTATAAGGAACTTTGGAATTCACATGATTTTGGTTGAAGCAGCCAGAACCCTGTGATAATCGTGTGCGAAGTAGTAGGGCCAAGGGTCGGTTATGACCAGCCAAGTTTTTCTATATAAACACATAGTTATACTGGAAAAATGGCAGACGGAAGAGAGAGACGGGAAAGGCCGTGATCAGTCAGCGTGTCGGCTTTGCATGCGTGCCGTCACGCACATGGGCACTTGTGTTGACTGTTACGGGTCGCGGCGCTACATGAGAGACGGGAGAAAGTTCTTGGCAAGACTGGAGAAGAGAATTAGCCTGGGCAAGAGCTGGGCTAGAGACAGTGGAGAGTTGAGTTGGAGTCTCAAGGATGAGAGGAAGTGACGTCAAGGATTGGAACGAAGCGTCTGCTGACATGTACTGTTGATATGGGTACAGCTGCTTCTGCTACCATGAATATTACTACTACTGTTACTACTGCTGAGGAGGAATGCCACTATAAACTTTAAACCTCGCACAGAAATCTTATCCTCCCATCGCAAGAGTTGTATATCATTCTGAGACGATTTAACAAGTTAATCACAATACACTCTCTCTCTGTCTAGAATCCAGTGTATGAGTTTTTACGTCAAATACTTTTCCTTTCTGTAACCCATTTCTTTTCTATACTATTCTTTTCTGCTATATAAAAGACATTAACAATTCAACCATTGAATAGTTGTTTGTCCAGCTTTCTGCAGATGTTAATTTTTGTTTTGCTGCATTCTAAATTTCTTAGCACAGACTCTCCAGCCGTGTCTAGATCTTAAGTCGACTGTGAATGGATGAACATCACTTCTGCTTTCTGGATCAAACCAATCACAATGTGGGCAGGAAGCAGGATTAAACCAGTGGGCTGGTCGAATAATCTACGGATGCTCAGGGGATCTATGGCAACTCCCTTAAGTTTGGTTAGGACTGAGTAGACACCTCAACCCAGACAGTAAGACGTCAGAGGTTGAGGGGCTGAGGCGAAAGTGTTAAACTATTTGAAGTTGAGAAGGTGTCGTGTGTTGACAAACAAAAACTTGAACATGTTGAATTAGTTGAAAAAATAGACAAACAAAAGAGTGAAACAAAACAAGACAAAAATTTTTTATTCTATTGGGAACTTTTTGTGTGGAAAAATGTCAAAGATATTCCCTGAAAAAAAGTGCGAATTCAAGGAATGTTCTTAAGAGTTTCTGTAAAGAATGAAGGAAAGCTTACACTGTTGGTGAATTAAATAGTGAGTGAAGTGTATTGTCTACACCATGTCTATGATGCAGAGCACTAATTTTAGCATTTTATCCCAATATCAGCCAGAAGTGAAAGAGACCTAGCCTCTTCAGATTCACAGCATACATATTCCCAGTTTTTTCTTTTTATGCATTCTCAAAAGCTGAAAAGGGGCTGCTTCTATTGTGTTATCAATGCATGCATGTCTAGCAAAAAGTTTAAGGTCTGCTACAAGGTGATCAAAGAATATTTTAACTAACTCCATATACCTATATTTCTTGTTACATAAAAATTTATTGTAAATAAGCAATTTCTTTCTGTTTCAATTTCACACTGAATAAGAACCATTTTTTATGGTGTGCTTGCATCGGTGTTAATGAATATTTTTTGTATATGGAAAAATCCACATGTATTTAGTTATAGAAACATTAATTTTCAATGTCAGCCATCTTTTTCAAGGTTTAATTCCAAATTTCACTGAAAGCATCCCAAAATAGTTATTGAGTTGAAATTTTGATTACATTCATTTCCTTAGCATGAATAACTTTAAGTTTTACTTTGTTAAGTAAGATGATGATGTTTTAACATCCCCACAGGGAAAAATGCATACAGTGCTGTTCGATAAAAGTGACTCACCTTTATCCATTGAATTTAGTTCAACTTTCGTTTCATCGGAGAAGAGAACATTCTTCCAGTCTTCTACGGTGAAAATAGTGAGCCCGTTCAAATCTTTTGGCTTTGTTGGCTTTGCTTATTAGCGGCTTAAACCTTTGTGTACAAGATTTGTAGCCTTGTTCTAACAGCCACCGATGGACTGTTGAAGAGGCAAGACTAACACCTTGCTCTTTGCTTAGACTGGCTGCAATTTCTTGGCTACTTATAGTCCTATTCTTCGCAACTTCTCTCTTGATTACCCTGCCAGTTCTATCATCAATCTTTTTCTTTCATCCCTTTGTTTCCTTCCTTGGAGAAGGAGTGGCATCATTATGTGCCCTAAGCACTCGAGAGACAGTTGATTGCAAGGTTATAGCAATTTCTGCAATTTCTCTCATAGACTTGCCTCCTTTTGAGAGGGCAATAATAGATGCCTTAAGTGGTTCTGATGTGTGTTTGTACCCTTTCATCTGGTTACTGACTTGAGTGGCTATTTCAAGCTGTTTTTATACTGTATGAGGCTTTCTGGAATACTCTAGATTTAATTTAAGCTGTTCTAGAATTCTCTAGAATATTGTTCTGGGTGTATTGTAAAATAGTTTTTAATATTTTGTCAAAAGCTCTTTAAATTTACCAGTTCAATCATTAGAATGCGATATCTGAGTCACTTTTTTTGCACAGAGTTTTTTCCTGAATCTCATTTATATCCAAATATATAATTATCGATAGAATACCTTAGGGTGAATAAACTTTTTTCCTAGGTGGTTGGGAAGGGGGTCTTTATATTAGTAAGATTAAAAATAATAAAAAACAATAGACAAAAAATATTTTTAGTAAAAAAAATCAGGTGAGTCACTTTTATCGAACAGCACTGTATTTATATTTTATATAAAATAGAAATTACTAAATTAGTCTAGTCTAAACTGCATTAAAATTTATTGACATGCAAAATAATATATAAATTATATCTTTCATAGGATGTTTAAAATTGATGAACTGTTAGTCATTTTCTTTTCTAGTAAACTTGATCAGAAAATTACAATTAAGACCTTGTTGATGGCAGAAAGTGACAGAAAAGCAAGGGAGAAGTTTTCTTATACTTTAGTGATAACATTTTATTACAAATATGTCAGCTATGTTTCAGATATCATAATAAAGTTTTAATCTCTACTCTTGAAGATACAAGTCAACCTTAGAATTAAAACAAACATTTTAAGTTTGACTTGTATCTTCTATTTATTTAATCTTATTCATTTAATAACCTATTTATTTAATGTCATTAAATATGGAATTAGCCAAAAAGATGACTAAAGTAAAAATTAAACATTTTTAAAAAGATTTATTAAACAAGACATTTACTGTTTTGTTTCTTTGATCTTCTGCCATTTTTCAGGCAACTTTATAATTCCAATTTCTCAGAATTCTTATCTTTTCGAAGAAAGAACTGCACTTGGTGTCTTTTGCAGTTTTACAGGGAACTAGAATTTTTTTAATTAAGAGATTTCTTTAAAGATCAAAATAAAAGGTAATCTAAAGATGTGAAATCTAGTGAAGATTCTCCAACAAATTTGTAACAATTTTTGCCTGTTTTTATTCTTTTTTAATCATTTAACTCTCAGCAAGGCAATAAAAGTCATTAGGATGCATGGGGTTACAGAGAGTGAAAGAAACAAAAAAAACAAGATTCAAGAAGATAGATGATGATGATTGATATTGCATTTAAATTTTTAAAGACGGTAGTTGACAGGAAAGCAAGGAGTTGATAGAGAGTTCTGCAAGTGATCAGTGTGCAAGAAGAAATACAATAAGCATAGAAATTATGGTTACAACTAGCAATTTCAACAGTGAATTTATGAGACCTAGCTGCCAATCTAGTAGTGTGCTTAAATTGCTGAAGGTGAGATATCAACAAGGAAAGCACATCAAATAAATTACCATGAAAATATTTATGGAAGAGGCAGCTATGTTATGGTGGTGTGAAAGTGACTGAAGCTGAGATGCCAGGTCAGGACCAATAACATTGCAGATTCTTCTTTGGATTTTATCAAGAATCTCTAAGTACATAGTACAAGCACCAGATCATATGTGGCAGTAATATTCAATGCATGGAAGAATGGTAGATTTATAAATGTGCAAGATAGATCTTGGCAAGAAAAATTGTTCATGGTAGCAGATTTAGCAATTGGTTCAATATAATTATTCCACTTCATGCAAGAAGGTGCAGTGACTTGCAAAGTAACATGTGGTGCAGCTTTATCCTGGGGAAATATTCTACCCTTGCTTTTAACTAATTCCGGGTAGATGCCTTTTTCTCAGTTGCAGCCTTCAGTTGGTCTAATTGGGGAGAGTAAATGGATAGCTAAATAATATCCATCACTTGAGTTGAAGAAGATTAAGACACTTGTAGACTTGACAAAGCCAAGTAAAAAAAACATCAAGAACCAAATAAACTACTTCTCGACTGATTTGTTTTTTTATGGCTTATCAACCCTTTGCAGGTTATTTAAAGCCAGAAAATATTTTCTAGATTGTAGGAATTTTTTGGGAGATAATAATAATGATTTACTGATACAAGTCCTACTAATTAACCCATAGCTGGGAGGAGAATTAGTGAATTCATACCTTTTCCAATGGCATTTGTGCATAAGTGAATATGACAAACCCAACTGAAATTGGAACTCTGATCTTCGATTTCCAATTCTGAGTGGTTATCCATCGCACCACTTTTTCATGATACAAGAAATAGACTAAACAAGGGGAAAATTTCTTATTACTTCAACTGACGACTTGATACATTGTTTCTTATTTATACTATAACCGCAGACTGAGTAGTAGACACAAGGATCTGTGTGAATATTTAAATGAACAATGCCCAACTCAATTTGAAAATGTGTTAATTGAAGAGTATAAAATTTCTAATAAATTAATCACTATAAATGCCTAAAAGTTGAAATTTTGGAGATTAATAATTTGATATATGTTTTAAATATTGCATAAATTTTATTTTTCTCCATAAATTAAATTACGTTAATTAAATTTCAACTTTGTATCTACTCAGTATGGATATCATATTTTATTAATAATTTTCAATAAATAAGCTTTTAATTTATCTGAAATTGATTAATTAATAGAATATGTTCTGATAATATGTCCACTATAATTTGAATCTACATAATTTGTTCATTTTACAAAATCTTAATTTATATAAATTTTTAAAGTTGTTTTACACAAATACTGTGTGTGTGTGTGTGTGTGTATGTGTGTGTGCATGTGCATATACAGTATCATTCATATTAATGAAAATATTATAGCTTAATATGGCTTATTTATATTGTTGGTGTTTAAAAAAAATCCAGATTATTTTAAATTAGAAAAAAACATCTGACTGACTTCTAAGATACACTTTCATAAAAATTTTCTTTTTGTAAATAGACAAATAAATCTACCAAAACTAGAGAATATCTATATACAGATTGATTTTGTTTAAACCATTCAACAGTAGACTGATTTATTTTGATTGGTTGTTGACCAAGGAAAATTTTGTATTCCATTTTTTTGAGAATATAAATCAATTGGATGATGTCCATTTTAATGAATGACTTATAGTATTAGAAATAAAGTGAAAATATTAATTGCAAAATATTTGATTTTTTTTCTCTCCCATACAAGCCTTAAATCTTTGTTGCATAAAAATAATGCTATCTTTATTTCTGACATCCATATATAGAGATTTAATAATTATAGTTTCAGCTGGTTTTCTTTTTATAATATTTGATGTCAGATTTATAAAAAAAATGCCAAATAAATCAGGAAGTGAAGTCTTCCAGCAGAAAATAAAATTAAAAATCATTATTTTTAATGTTTCCTTTTTGTTTTCATTGCATATAATAAATTCTACTAGAATTAGAGTTCACATTTTGTTTAATTCTAACTCTGAAAAAAAATGTCAAACGTTGTTTTGCCTTGTGCAACCATCTTGTAAAGAAGGCATATTTGGAATATTCTATAGCAACTGGTTAATAGTAATAAAACTAGTAAAAGAAGTAGTTTTGTAAGTAAATATGATAGGTGTTCTCACTGTAGAGTAAAGCATAGCAAATTAAGCTTACTAACAAGCACTACTTTTACTGTAATGAGTTTCATTCCCATTGGGTACCCTACACTTGTAGCCTTGTACCAGACTAAGCTTGAAGATATTATTGACATTTACTAATTTAGTTTAACACAGTCCAAGGTCAGATATGTGAAATAGGGGTAAGATCGTGTTTCACCGATCTTTCAAGTGCTGTCACTCTGGGTCAAGGTGGACCTGGGTACAACAAGTAAGCGGTGGCTCCAGGCTCCTCAAAACCTTCAATTTACTGATTAGGGGCCTTGCTGCCACAGATAAAATAGGGATGCTTCACCAAGGAGTAGTGGTTCACAATCTAGTCTCACAGAAGATCAATCATTTTGTTTGTTTATATGTATAGCTATTATGATCTTCTACTTAAGATCAGAGTGTAATATCTGCTTGATTTGTGGCCTTCTGAGTTATAATCAATTATGCTTTCTGATTGAGAATCTTACATAATAATATGAAGCTGGAAGGAATTTGGAAAATTGAGGGTGAAGAGAAAGAAGGTAATGAAAGTGTGAAAGATGAAAGATATGAGATTCTTGACAAAATTCAAAGAAAGGTCTGTAATGTAATTGTTATGGTAATTTACGCACACATGCATGGACTCTCCCAGCTATAAATAGGAGCAGGTACTGCCTTTTAGAGAGGGAAGTTTCCAGCAGTCAGCTCTGACTGCCAGACCGAACATTCTTGTTGTAACACTCTCGTTTGTATATGTTTGTATTACTGTTTCTGTTAATCTATTTGTTTAACTCAATTCCTCTCTTTGTGTCTTTATTTCTGGCCCTAACAAGGCCACAACAGTAATTGATCCTAATCTGGCATTTTGGCTTCATTCACTTTCTCACTGACATAATGTGGTTTCCTTCTGTATTTTCTACAAATATTTTCATGGTAACTGTTTTGATGAACTTTTTTCCTTAGTGACTCAACTGCACAAATTTAACTATGCTACTAGACTGGCAACTAGGTCTTACTATTTTACTGTTACTAGCTTGATGCAACTGTCTCTTCTATTCTAAGTTATTCTTAAACTTATGGAATGCCATTCCAATTTCTTTCTTCCCTGTCATGTACAAGTTTCAAAAATTTAAATGCATTGTCAATCACCATCTTCTGTATTCCTAAACTTTGTTCCTCTACTTGCTAAAGTCTTCTCTTTCTCTATCACTCTCTATAACTCACTGCATCCTAGTGGCATTATCACCTTTCTTGGGGTGAAATGACTAAAAAAGAAAAGAAAAAAGAAGTAAGAAATCTAGAGAAAAAGGATAAGAAAACCAGGTGAAAGAAAGAAAGAAATATATTTACATATATATCTTGAGGAAAAAGATGGAGACAAACAAAAGAAAGACAGGTTTGCATGCTAGACATCAAGAGACAATAAATGAAAGATTGAAAAGCAGTTTTGGAGAGAAAGTTGTAAAAGTTAATGCATATTAAAATTCTTCACAGCAAGATAGAGCAAAAGAAAGGATATAGTAGAAATTATTTGTATATTTCTTATTACTTTTTTGCATAGAAATCTAATGATTGTAATACTTATAGATAAAAACATGGATAAGTAAATAAGATTTAAAGGGAAGAGGAAGAGAAGATACAGGCAAAAGCTGAGAATAAATCAGAGGCATGAGATAATGGATAATCTTAGTTGTATATGAAGGGATAAGGGAAAGAATGAGAAGATACATGCAAAAGCTGAGAGTAAAGATAATAAATAATCTTAGTTGTCAAAACTCATGGAATTCCCAAGAGTCCAGCTATTTACTGTTATTGTTGTTGAGTTTAAGGTTCTTGGGGTAATCAGCACTTATAACCCTGTACCTGACTAAGCTAAGCTTAGTAAATATAGATATTATAGCAGACCTTTTACTATTATAATGAATTTGATATTTATTGAATGCCTCACATTTATAACTTTGTATCCTGCTAAGTTGCATATTGTGGTGCATATTCAGGTCTATCTAAAGTATTTTAATTTTTACAAGCTTTTACTCTGTCATGTTTGTGAAGAAAAACATTAAAAATCTATTTAAATTAAGATTTTGTAAAATGAACAAATTAGATTCAAATTATAGCAGACATATTATTAGTACATATGTTAATTAATTAACTTTAAAAAAAATACCTCATTTTATTAAAAATTATTAAAAAGATATGATGTCTATACTGAGTGGATACCAACTTATAATAAAATTTAATTAACTTATAATTTTTAGAGAAATATAAGAATTATACAGCATTTAAAACAAATATCAAATTATAAATCTGCAACATTTCAGCTTTTTTTAAGTATGTAAAGTTATGAAATAATTAGAAATTCTATACTCTTCAAGTGACATATTTCAAATTGTGTTGAGCATTTTTCTATTAGATATTTGCATGCATTTTGTGTCTACTACTACATCTGTGCACCAGGTATAAATAAAGGACAACATATCAAGTAATGAGTTTGCATGATAGTCCACATCACATTGGAGTAAATGTCCGAGTTGGAGTAGTAAGAAATTTTCCAGTGTCTAATTTCCTGTCATATGAAAATTGTCTTAAGAAGAAACTGGACTAAAAATAAAAGCAAACAGTTTTTGTAAAAAGTCTCAACAATTTCTGGATTATAAAATTTTTTTCAATTTATGCTTTATCTGCTTTTTTCTTTGCTTTCCTTCTCCTTAATGAGATGAGTATTTTTACAAGGCAAAATTTTCACCCCCCTCATCGTTACACAAATCACAAGTTTATTTTATGCATGCATCCAAAGTCTATGGATGTGTGTGCACATAGTATAACCATTATCAACATGGAAAGTGTAATTGGTATATTAAAATCTGAGGTATATTTACCTGAGGCAGGATGTGACACAGAGTCATTTTTACATGGAGAGCACTGTGTGTATGAGAATGTATGTATATGGGACAAGGACAAAAATTTTTACATAAGCTTCAGGAAATTAGTTTTGGAGTAAAGGTCTGTAAACTTTCAGAAGAGCTTGGATTGTCAGAGATACCACATGTAGAGCATTGCATAAGCTTTATCAAATTAGCTTTGGAGTTAAGCTCTGTAAACTTTCAGAAAAGCTCAGATCATCAAAAAATACCATATGTGGAGCATTACATTATGCTAGCATAACTTAGTTTTGCACTTCAATGGCAGTGTACACAGTGAATTAAAGAATAAATTTCCTAACCCCAGTAATGAAAGGTTGAAAGTGTATTTATGTCATTGGAAGATGAAACCAGATTATACATCAGATTTTGATGATGAGGCTCTAAAGTCATTGGTGGAAAGCAATCCATGACAAAGTATTTTGGAATTAGCAAAGATGTTAAACACATCACAAACTACAATATGCTGAAACTTAGTAAAGACATAGAAAGTTGGTAAGCTAGGTGTTTTGGTTTCACAAACTCTTAGTGAAAAGAAAAAAGTGGATGGTTGATAAACAAAAGCAGAAATTGTGATGAACCTAATATAATGATAATAAGTAAAACTATTTCATCTCTTAATATTAGTTGGATGAGGCACAACACAACAGCAAATTCATGGCCCATCTACAGGGTGCAATGGATAAAATGTCATCTAAATTACTCAAAAATGAAAATAACACTGACATCTCATTTTAACAGATATATTTATCAAAATTACACAAAACTATCTTGAAATACTAAAGAGTTAATTTATTCAATAAAATCGCCATTGGCTTCAACCACAGCTACAAGACAACTTTGGGAATCTCCTGCATCTTTTCTGGATGGTCTCCTTGTTTAAGCTGGTAATATGCTGCCATAATCCTTGCAGTCAGTTCATCTTTGGGTTTACAAGGAGTTTGTTGGTCTCTCACTCAACTGTGCCCCACACTTAATAATCAAGGGGCTTGAAATCTGGGGAATTAGGTCACCAGATGTAAGGGGTCATGTGGTCACATAAATTGTCTGACAGCTATGACTGGGCTCTCCTGTTTGTGTGGCAGAATCCTGTTGCCAGACATAGGGTCTTCCAGCAGCCAACCTCTTGACCCAGAGCAGCACTACCTCCTCAAGGCACTTGATGTAGGCCTCTGTGTTGAGTCTGAGACCCTCACCAACAAAATCGAGTTTTTTTCTTATCAGAATGATAAGAGTGAGTTTTATGAGATGCCATACCTTTGTAATCACCATTAGACTCAACCAACTCTTTCTGAATCCTCTGCTCTGTCCTCAGATTGACACCCAAACACTGAAATGTTTGTATTGGAGCTTCTGATATGAATGCCAAGCAGTACAGCATGCCGTTTCCATATTTCTGATGGAATGAATTGCATCATGGTGCTCTTTTTCTCATAGCTGGTACCCAACTGATCCTGATATAATGTGCAGTTGACAAAATCAAAAACAAACAACACACATGTGCAAAATTAAAAATATAAAATGGCGACAATTTACCCATTGCATCCTGTATTTAGGAAGAAACTTACAAGCATTGGCTTGCTAGACTTGTATGCCAACTATTGTTCAATAACTGGTGGTCTGTTTGTTTAAGTGTGGTCAACAGAGACATGTAAAAATTATGGAAGCTGATGTTAAAAAAAATGGTAAAAAAAAAAAAAAAGACATTACAAAAATTAAATTATCAGCAGACAATAAAAAATCAATGACCAATAAACAATTTTTTTCTGTTTAAAGTCTCTGGCATTTTGTGAATGTTCCAATTTGTTAAATTGAAACTAAACAAGTTATATCAAGAATACCAAAATTAGACAGTAGATGGCATATAAGCCTCTAATTCTGTTCAAACTTTTAAGATAAACACCTCATCCTTAACTGAAAATGATTTTCCTGTTTTTTAAACAGTTTGTAAATTTGTGTATTTGTGATACATACAAGGCATACATATCAATGTAGAACCATATGTCTGTGTCTGTATATGTGAACTGTACATTGGTCAGTCAGAACTGATAAAATAGAAAAAGTAGAGAAAAATAGGATGGGAAAGACAAACTCTTTTCGGTTCTTCTTTATTTCTGAACCTGTTCTGTTTACTCACTACTGTAGATTTTCAACTGAATAAAAGTTAAGATAAAAAGCAACTAAAAAATCATGATGAAAGTAAAAAGTCAACAATTAACAATAATGGTAGATGATGCTTCATTTAATAAAATAAAATAATGGTAATACTGCTGCTACTGAACCTAAACCTGTTTAGATCTAGGAAGAGAACTGATTTCTGGGCTTTAACCTCTGTATTAAATCTATACAGCTGCACGTGCTTAGTGACTTGATATTGATTAAGTTGAATCATTTGTGACTTAAGTCTAAGTTAATTCATTAATCCAGTATGTAAAAGTGTAAGTAGATCCTGCAAAACATGATCAGAATATAGTTATTCTCTATCACTACTTTGATAATATGCTTCATTTCAGAATTCAAATAATTTGTGGTCAGAATATTTGCTGAAACTTGCAGATATTATTGACATTTACTAGGCTTAGCTTAACACAGCACAAGGTCAGATATGTGAAATAGAGGGATTGTGTTGCACCAGTCTTTCAAGAGAGAATGACCTGCTTGTTTAATATTTACTTATCATAGTATAAGGTTACTTTAGTAGGGTACCCAGTAAGGAACAAACACATCACAGTAGAAAAGTGATTTACAAGATCAAATTAATAATCTTCTGACCACAGTTGGCAAAATATTTGGAAGCTGTGCAGATCAGACAATTTCACCAAACCAGTCTCCAAATCATTTTACTCAGTGGTCCATTTTGTACATTGTTTTAAGTTCACCCAATACAAGACTTAAGAGATACTCAAATTAGAGGCTTACTGTTAAAATTCTTATGACAAACAAAGTGTGATATGAATGAAAGAAAATGTGGTAGGAGGTGAAGGTTATGATAAAGAGAATAGCTAAAGATTGACCCTTGACATGAAGAGGTTAAGATTGTAGTGTTCAGGGAAGCATACATGTGAAAGTTTGGTCTGCAGAGTAGCAGTTCTTGGGAAAAAGCTATCTAAGTGTAACTTTCTTCTTATATTTGAAACAGGGGGAAATGGGGGTGATTCAACTCTATGGAAGTAGCATGGTATGTCCTAGCACCAAAAGTCTCAACTGAAGAATGGAGCTCATCTGATATATGTAAGTTAATTACATATATATAAACAGTGAAAAGCCTAGAAATATTTATAGGGATTAGAGATTAGAGTAAATTACATAATTCAAGATTCACTACATCCCTGTTTAAATCCATACTGAGAGACACAAGTACACATCAAAAGTGGTAAGTTATTTTTCTGAGTACACCCATCTACTAGGAAGGCTAGCTAATCCCTGTTGCAGATTCCTGCTCAGGATCATTTGTGTTTGTTCAATACCCACAGAGCCAACCACAGATTTATACTGAAACAGTTTCTTGAAAACACATATCTAGTTGGATCACCATTCAGCAAAAGGCCAGTATGCTCACACTCTTGGTCACGATGACTTGTGACTTCATGCTAACACAACAATCAATGACTGCCAAACAATTTTGTCTACCCAATTTCACTCACAAGGCTTGAACTGATAATATGGTTTTCAGGCAATTCCCAATGGTGTCACATGCTGGGTTCACATCACAAAGCCAACATTATCAAGAATCTATCTTTTATCAAATTGATAATGGTTAAATTCAAACTTGTGTCTTGTAGCTGGAACACTAACATTCTAATGACTTGGCCATGTACCTATTCGAAAGTGATAGCATTCATTTAAAATTACCTTTTAAAAGGATAAGTAGACAAGGTCTGGCTAGAAAGTAGCCAGATATTTAATATTAATGAAAAAGTAATGTACCTAAAGCAATGTTACTTTAGTCCTTTTCCTTTGCAACTTCACACAGATATCCCAGCATTCCGTTCACTTTTTGAAACAGTTTGTAAAGTCTTCTTTCAGGATCACCATTAATGACCTCATCATGTTCTTTATTTTTTCCACAGTGTTTCAATAGCAATGTTAACTTTGGGAAAAGTTAGAAGTTGCATGAAACTAAATCTCTGAGATTTGATCAGACTGATAATTTAATTAGTACAATGAAATCTCTGGCTTTAATTTAACAGTTAGACAATTTCCTCACTTAGTGGGTGTTCTAGTACAAACAAAATCTGTAGATTAAGTACTCTAAAATATCTTAAAATGTTAACAGAAGGTAAATTGCTGATGTGTTTGTCCACATGAACACCTGTATGGATCTGCAAGTTAGCAGCTCAGAACAAGAATTCAGTTAGCTGAGTTGAAATTCTGTTTGAGTTTGTTGAATTCACTTTCGCACAAATACTCTTGAGAAAAGTATGACTATCTCTTCTCTCCCAGCTATAGGTCAAATAGCTGGGCAGACCAGGCTCTCTAGCCATGGTTGGCAACCAATCTAAGACTAGAACAATTCTGAATTCAAAACTTTATGTCGCCCTGGTGAAGCATATACTTAAACTTTAACTAAGGTATACTTGGCATAGATGCAGTATAAACCTATGGTTGGGTTTGTGGATGTTGAAGAAAACACAGATGAGCTTGAGCAGAGGAGCATGCTGGGAAACAATCAGTTTTGCTGAAGATGAGAAAACACACTAATTTGCAGTGTGCCCTCAAGTCAAAAACAGCTCTGATGATGACATGAATATCAGTTTATCTATAAATGTTAACATAGATTGTTTGTAAAATTATTGTCAGTATATTTTTTACTATATTAAGGAAAATTTATCTGAAAATTCTTTTTTTTTGTATATGATTTACTGTGAAATCAAAATGATCATTAATGTTATCAATAATCTATATAATAATGTCTAAATATTAACCAAGACAGGTTGTTTTTGGCTGTTAAGAGTAATCTGAGAAAACAGTGGAAGTAAAATAATTTTACTTGTATGATACTCAAAACCTTTATATAAATTTGGTACTGGCTAAGTGATAAAAGCACTAAAATTATAACCTGAGAAATGTAGACTTTTATCCTATAAATAGTGTGGGTTGGTTTAAGGTTTGTTACATTAAACTCAATAGCAAAACAAAATCTTTAATTTCAAAACCATAAAGGGTCTTTTCTTTGAGAGATCAGTCCAATGCTTAAAATATACCAAATATTCATATTGAGAAAAATATTCTTTTTCCTATTTAAAAAAAGAAAGAAAAAATGAACAGGAAATGACAGAAGAGAGAGGGGAGAGAAAGACAGGGTGCAGAGAATAACAGGATGAGAGTAAAAGGAGAAAAGATTAATGGAGAAAAAGTGAAAGAGACAAATAGAGAGGAAAGTGGTAGTTCCATTAAATTCATTCAGCAATTGTATGAAATGAAGCTGATCTCTGCACACTCATAGTACACATGCTTGCTAGCTTGCCACTCTTTTTTAAGCAACGTCATTATTTTTTTTATTATTATTATTCTTGATCATATTTTGTAAAAAGTCATGTCATGTAAAATTAATATGTAAAAAAACCTTTTTATACTTTGTATTGACAATATCAAATAAGCATGGTACTTTCTAGTTAATAAATAACTACTACAAGATATTGTAACAAAAGAGTATATCTGCCAAAGTGAGTGAGAAATATATTGATTTATACAGTTCATAGTAATATTATTGCTACTGCTTTAAATTCTATACAAGATTGCCAGCAATCTTACTTGGCTTTGCCTGGCAAAATAAATTTTCCTTACAATATATTTTCCTTCAACCAAACAATACATGCTAATCAAAATAAGATAAAATAATTTTTTAACACCCAATTTCTACACAAAATTCCTGACAAACTTAAATGACAAAATAAATCCCAGATGTTGTAAGCATTAAGTTATTCAATGAAACTTAATAGAAAAGATTTATTAAAGTAATATAAAATATTAATGTTTGACTAGATTTTAGGTGATTATCCTTTCAGAAAATTTTTTTTTATGTGTTTATACTTTCAGAAATAAACTTTTTGTAAAGTTAAAAGAAATCTTTGAAAAGGAAATAAATAACTCTTTAAAATCACCTGGAGAGAGTAACTTGCATCTTCTTGGCCAAAAAAGTTATATGAAAGTGAATATATGATTAAATACATCTTACTATCAATAAAAAAAACTATTAAGAAACCATACTGTGCACATTTGAAAGCTAGTTATTTATTAATTTTTTCTGTATTTTGTAAATTTACTATCAATAATTTCAAAATGATTATTGATACAAACAGTATGGTCTATTCCTACTATGAACTCAAGTAAAGAAAGAGCTACTTTTTAAGTTAAAAAAGAAGAAAAGTTATTTATTTGGATAAAAAAAGAACACTACATTTATTGCTATAAGAGTTGCTGAATTATTTAACTTTTTGTCATTTTTATTATTCATGTTGGTTTAAAAAAAAAATAAAATTTGCATTTTTCACTAAATAATGCCAAAATGTTTTATATAAATTTATATACTTTATTCTTTCTCTTTACAATACCATTTAGTTTCCTGTATTTGTGTGTGTAATGAACATTTTTAAGATCTCATTGTTACATTGTCAATAACTTTATTTTTGAGTTAATAAGTCTCAGTGGAAAAAAGTAAATATTTTTAAAATTACTAAAATAAGAATACTTGTCAATATATTTCTTTTAATATTTGTTATTCTTAATATTTTATAAATTGTGTTGAAAATAAAAAAAAAAGCTTAAAAAACAATTTTAAAGTTAATGGTATATCATATACACACGTGTATAATTCTATAAAGTATTTTTTAATAATAAAAACTGTTTTATGAAAACTATCTTGTAAATTAAAACTACTCAAAGAAAGTGTTTGCTCTAAAAAAATAAAAATATACATTATAGAAGTATTTAATCTGAGGATAACTATTTTAAGAGCTATATTTCCTATTCATATCCTCTATTTTTAATGTAAAGTAAAAATAACTAAACGAAAAGTAAAAACAAAAGATAACTGATATGATTTTTGTTCAATAATAATAATAAAACATACATAACTATTATTATTTTTTTAGATATTTTTTTCTTTTTATTCATTAACTCTTCAAATTCTGTTTCTCTTTTTTACTCTCCATTCCTTTCATTTTGCCATCTCCTCTCCACTCATCCCACGACTCTATGCTGCTGACTGGTGACTGATGGGTAATTTCAGGATATTGCAAACTGGGGTAAAAATCGCCATATTTCGTTCAATATTAATAAATCTGTGACATTTTTGTGTGTAATATATCTCTCCTATTCAATTCTAAAAAAGTAAATAAATAAAATTCCTTCATTAAAAAAAAGAAGCAGAACAAACCCTTTCAGTTTCAAGCCAAGGTAAAAGTACACTACCCTGGCTTTAAAAAGAAAGTGACATAACAAAAAAAAAAAACAATGCGAAAGAAAGACAAAGAGTAAAAAAGATTTAACAGACATTTTATTATGAAAAAACAAACTGAAAATAATTATAAAATGTACTTTCGTGCTTTGTTGTATTTTATTACTTTAAATTATATTTATTTTTTTGGCATATCGTGAAATAAATGCCGCCCAGTGAGCTACTTTTACCCTCTCTTTTTTTCATATCGCCCTTTCTATTTCTGTAAGCCCTCTCCTCCTCCTCTCTGCTTCATATATCTCCACCTCTTCCCTTTACTTTCTTCTTTCCTTCCTCATGGATTATGTTGCTCGACGTAAGATTCTCTTGCAAGACGTGTTCAAGGTTCGTCAGGACTTTTGTTTGTATAAAGTATTTGTTATATAATCTATAATGAAAAAAATATATATTTACTACTCTGTACATAGATGTTTCCCTGTTTAAAGCTCCTCGCATCTTTTTTCTGTTTGTTTTTGGGGTGGTCCTAAGTGTCAATGTCAACAAAAACGTCAATGAGTTTCAATTTTACTTTTAAGTGTAAAGAAGTGTTCAAGGTTCGTTAGGATTTTGTTTATAAGTTTTTGCAATTAACTATCACATTTATAAAGGAAAGAATAATAAACATGTATCGGCTTGTTCCGTAAATTTCCTTTTATGTTAAATTTTATTTATTTTTAGAATTTGGTTAGCTTTATTAAATGATGGTTCAGCTTTCTTTTTTTTTTTTTTTAACTCTCTCCCCAAATTTAAGGCCGGACATTCATCCAACAAAATGCAATTCATCATCTCATTTTGAACTCTACATAATAAGAATGACGTTGCTTTGGTTTCGTTTACATAACAATTCCGGCAAACTGAGTCTCCGGTTTCTTTTTTAAAATACGTATATATTATTTTCTTTCTTTTTTTTTTTTTTTTTTAATCTTCATTATGACATTTACAACATAGGTCAGTTTAAAAAGCGGCACATGTTACAATAGAGTGGCGTGGACATTATAACGGTTAACTTTTCGTTTTAATATTTTAATTAAAACTACAAACCAAATAATATTTGACAATAAGTTACTTTTTTCTGTTTTTGTTTTATTCAACCAGGTGTTGACATTATAAAAAAATTCTAACCACTTTAGTTTATACTAAACATGTCTTGAACCATGATTTGCAAAATTTTAAATAATTAATTTCTGACACAATTCTCTGCAGTTGGATTTGCATTAAATTTTAGTTCTTGATAATCACAAACCTTAAAATTGGAATCGGAAAGCGTAATAATGAATGAATAAATGATAAATGCAAACATTCTTAATCTTACTACATTACAATAAATGACACTTGACTAAATCGGTGTTAACATGGAAACTTGCATGTTCGTACAAGTAAAATCCAATGTAGCTGTACCGATAACATTGGATGAGCCATTTTCCGCACATGCTCGTGTTCGTATGGAACATTTTACATGTGGATTTTACAAGTATGATGTGGTATTATTAACAAGTGGAATTTGAGAATCGTGTTTTTTATGCATACCGCCATGATCTATATGGAAACTACTGGTGGACATGCTTAAAAACAGGAACTTGTTTTTTTTTGTTTCCTTGTAAACGGGTTCATTGTGTGCGTGTCTTTTAATTATTTAATTAATGTTTCAAAATTTCATAACAAACATTAAGAAAATTATTAATTAATAGAATTTGTAATAATGACGCTTAATAGTTTCTAAGTAGAAATCATTTAGAAGGCAAAAAAACAGTCTTATTTTTAATGAGCGCGAAAAATGACATTGGAACTTGCTTGGAGGTGCTGTTTTTCCTGCTTGTCAACAATACGTTTTATGGTAAGGTAATCACATGATTAAACACACCTGTCTTGATTTACTTTTGTTTTAAATGTTTTAAGCAGTTGTTAAAATTCTTTGTAATAATTTTAAAGTATTTTTTTACTTTACAATCTCAAAGTGAATCTTAAATTAAAAAAATCCATAAATATTCATTTAAAATTAGAATTGCTGTTTCATTTTGAATTTTTTCTTGAAAAATTAAATTTATTTACTTTGAGTAAAAACACATCGCTTAAGAACTCTTAAAATTTACATAAAATTGAATGAATGGATCTATTTTATCATCCTAGTAGTAAATCTCTGGCTAAAAATGAATAACACATGATCATACCGGTATCCCCCCTTTAAATTGACGAAAATACTTTTTCGTTGTCAGAATTTATCCTGTTACATTACAATCACAAACCAACCTACAATTTTATGAATAAAAATTAGCTCAATTTCTTAAAACAGCAAAAAAAAAAACATTTTTTTTAATTATTTTAATTTTTACCTTAAGTCAGTGATGACGTACATTGTTTCACCTTGACTTGAAAAAATGATAGTGATAAACTATGTATTGTAATGTAAATAATTTGTTCCGAAAGCAAATAATTTAATTTAAAATTTAAATCGTCCCCTTGTAGTAAAAGATTTCCCGTTGTTTGTGTTAAGTGTACTTGCACCTAAGTAAAGTATATAGTAGTAATATTACTACTTACTACCACCTTTAAATATTACTGCTACTCACCCGTTCGCTCACTGCAGGCAAGGCACACACTTACACACGTGTCTTCATGTTCATTTTTACTCTCCTTTTATTGCGTAAATATTACCTTGACAACCTTTACTGGAAAGTCTCCTTTTTTTTTTTCTTTATTCTCTGACCATTGACAAAGTGAAGCGATAGTGAAATGTACATTTACACTACACGTGCCCGCCTCATGTTCATTTTTTTTTCTGTTACTACTATTGGTTTTGATCTCCTTAAGAATAGAGATACCGAATCTTATAAAATCCAACGTGACCCAATTGCGATTCTGTGGTTATTTCGTAGAATTTCGTCCTAATTTAATTAGAATTTGTGCCGTTGAGAAATGACATGCTGAAGTGTAAGAAGGCTATGTCATTAAAAACATTAAAGTTTATTTCTTTTCTCAAAAAAAAAAAAAAATCTAGAGTTTAAGTAATTTTTGTAATTTCTCTTCTCTTTCTTCCATGTTAAAAAAATTAAATAAATCGATACCAGTTTAAAAAAAATAAAATTATTCATTAATTTTATTTTTATTTTAACAACTATATATTTATTAATTTTCATTTTTTATTCTTATGAGCCCATTAATTACAAATAACTTTTTTTAGTTTTGAAGAGTTTTTTCCATAATTAATATTTTAAAATTAATTAACTTGTTTTACTTGTCTAATCAATCTCTAATCGATGGCAATATTTGGATGATTATTTTGTCTTTATAGTTTTTAAGTATAAATACAAAAATAGCATCGATAAAAAAAGTAAAATAACTAGTTGTTACTGTTAAAAATTTTAACTTAAAATTAGTAACTATGAAGCTCTCAGTTTAAAATTAAAAAAATATGCATGACAAAGCAAAAATACTACAAAAAATAATAAAACCGAAAAAACTCTTTTAGATAGATAATAATTCTAAATCAGCATGTTTTTTGTTTTTTATTTTATTTTTATAACAGTTTAGCTGATCAACGTCGTCGTTTTTACGGGTATGGAAAATAACAATATCAGGAACCGAGGTGGTTTGGTCGGCATAGTTCCAGCTTCAACAACAGCAACATCTCCACAGCAGCAGCAACAACAACAACCACAGCTCCAACAAAAACATCTTATTCCTCCTTCCCCCCACCATCACCAAAGCATTATTACGACCAACACCGATATATCCAACATTACCAAAATGACCACCACGAGCATCACCAGTAGTTGTAGTAGTAACAGTAGTAATAATAGTAAAAACAGTGATAGTAATAATATTAGTAATAGTAGTTCTACTCGTAACAATTGTGGTAGTAGTAGCATTACTATTTCTCCTTCAAGTAGTACTGGTACTACTATTACTGCTTGTACTTCTACTTCTGGTGTTGTTGTTGGTGGTGGTTCTTCCCCTTCTTCTTGTAGTGACGTTACTACTTCAACTGCTGTTCTTACTACACCGGGTCCTACAACACTACCTCGCTTCCCTCATCATCAACACCAACAACAATCTTCTCATCACCACCACCATCATCATCATCACCACCACCACCATCATCAGCACCATCATCAACAGCAACAGAATAATCGAGCCGTAGTAGTGGTGGGGACTAGTGTCAATAATAATAATAATAATAACAGCAACAATAATAATAATTGTAGTAGTAGTAGTAATAATAATAATACCACCACCACTAATAATAATAATAATTCTGGCAGTATAACTCCTACTACTACAGCACACTTACAACCACATCATCATCAACATCATCATCATCACAGTTTGTCGTCGTCATCGCCGTCTTGCAGTACGACGATCCATTCTCCAACATCAACCACCAACAACAGTGGTGGCAGCGGTCTCATCCTTAACAGGAGGACATCATCTTCTTCCACCACGCCATCCCCAGGACCTTCTAGCTGTGTCGGGTCGACCACTTCATCGTCGCCCGTTCTAGGAATGGCTCCTACAACAACGGTACTACTCCCTGACAATAGCACCAACAGCCCCCCAGACCAAGGGCCATGTTGCCCAACACAATCATGTGCCACAGTCACATCCCGATCGACAGGTACGTTAAGTCACACACCTTTGCTATTTTTATGTTATTTTTTTGTCCTATTAAAAAGTTCATATAAATGGAAGAAAAAACAAAACTTTTCTTTCCAGCTGTTAAATGTAAAACTTATTTTTAGTTTTGTATCGTGCCGCCGTTATTTAGCCTAATTAGTTATTTTTTATTAATTAGAATTTCCGTTAAAAAATAAAATACTCATTTTTGATCGTTATGGATAATATCGTTGTCCAAACTTAAAATTTCGGCCCTTTGACGCGAGTCTAGGCCAGCAATGCTTGACACAAATTTCAACGTGGCTCTTCTTAACTGACACCTTTTTTTAAGCTACATTTTATTTTTTATATAGCAGATGCCATTCTTGTGTATATGAATTTGAGTGTTTGCTAACATGAGGTGCAAACAGAAAACTAGTTTCAAATTCTGATAAACAAAGCAGAAACATAGCAACGTCCTTCCTTGAATCCTCTTTCTTTCTCCATGAGCCACGCTGTCCATACTTGAACATTTATTACGCGGATGAAGGAAAGAATTACTTTCGTGAGATATGAAAGAGTAGAAAGACTTGTCCAAAACCCAAAGCATAGTTTTTCTTTTTTTATAATGTGAGATTACAATCAGAAAGTCTTTTCAAAGACAGCAATAGCGTGTTAGACACTTTAAGTCTCATAGATTTTGGAACTTCTTTTAAAAAAATTCTCGATATAGCCACTCTATTTCTAAAGTCGAGCTGTGACCACAAACCATGTGTTATGGCTCAGTTGAGAAAGCAGAAAGCTCCATGGTCCTCATTTGAGATCACTCCATATTTTATTTATAATTAACAAGGTGATTATGGCTACGTTGCAATGATAGATTAAAATAAATTTTTAATAAATACTTTCATTTTAGACTTATTCTATGAAAGATTTCATTCACTATCACCTTCTTGCAGACTGGACTGCTGTCGTGAGTTCGATCCTTACTGGGTACCGCTATGGTTTTACTTTTAAGCTAAAGCTTATCCTTACTAGTCACTTCCTCCTCGAAAGTGCAAGTCAGTTTCTCTTAATTTTTAATTCTTATTTACTAAGAATTATTTATTAATATATTGAATAAAGTTAACTGTTAGTTAAAGTTAATACAATTATTTTTAAAACTAAAAGTGGCACAGATTTTTTTTTTTTTTTTTTAAACAGGTGGTTAATTTAACTCGGTTTGTTGAATATCATTAGCGTGGTTTCGTCATTTGTTTTATGTGCAAAAGTATCGATTGTAAAAATTAAATTGAAAAAAATAATCTTAAGCTTTGCCTTAACTTGGATTACTTTTTTCATGTGTATCTGTACAAATTGAAAACTTAAAAAGCGGTTATGTATCGGCTTAAATGTTTTTAATATGCTTTTTTTCAATATTTGTGGGTCGAATGAATGATTGATTACTTTGCTGTGCTTTCAGTCTATTTTTATATTGTAGTATTCCACTAACTGTATTTACCATTATCATGATTCTGATCGATTCCATGCCTTTTTAGTGTGTATTATTCTGCCCGTGCTTGTTAGTGCCAGTAGATCTACTACTACTACTAGCAGGAATTCTTTTTTCTCCATTTCGCTCTAAATCTATCACTGCATCATCATTTTTACATGATGCAACATACAGTTTCTTAGCAATTCAGTCTCATTCATAACTTCAAGTCAAACCCAAACGTGACTATAAACACATGTATTCATTTTCGAAAAAAAGAAAAGAAAATCCATCTTCCATATTTTATGATGACATTCATTTGGTTGTATATTCTGTCTATTGACGCGGCACACCATTGCAAACAACAGCAGCATGTTCCCGTTTCTAAAATAAAATGTCTTTTTTTAACAGCATTACTAGTAAATCTACAACATTGAAATGTTCTAATTGATAACTGTATTTTAATTGTAATTTTCATATAACAAACTAACAAACATTAATTATTTTCACTGTTTTCGTTTTAATGTAGCTCCAATCATTTTAGTTTTCGTAATTTTAATTTTTACAATAATTCAATGCTTTATTGGCAATTCATTGACAATCTTGAGAGGGAATATATTCAATTGAAACAATTGGCTTTTTACTTAAGTTAATTTTGCTTTATTTATTTTACAATATATTTTAATGCATTTCATTAGACAGGGCAATATTTTTTTTTTCCATTATTAATGAAATTAAAAAATAAATAATTTTTCACATTTTCAAAAGTTTTCTTTTGTTTAAAATATTTCAATGTTGATTTATTCGAATCCAAACATGATCGTATCGTTAAAAAGTAAAAACTAAGAAGTTTTTCTGTTTATAAAAAAAAAAAGTTCAATATGCTTAAAAAAAATGATTTACGTAGTTTTTAAAGAATAGAGAGAGAATGATCGTGTTACTCTTTCTGTTCATCAATTCTTTCTATTATTTTTACATTTCAATTGTTGATAATTTTTGCTAGAAATTTTTAAGAAGTTATTTTTAGCCTTTTTTTTTTTTTTTTTTTTTTTTTTGTCAAATTACTTAAACATTTTTTTAGTTACAACATCCCCAAAGTTTTTAATTCGCATTACGTTTCCTTTTATGTGGGCTGTTGATACTCCGTTGCTTGTTGTTGCTACAGCTTTTAATTGATTTTTCTTTTAAGAAATCACTTACCTAGATGCAGGCTGTTGTGTTAAGTTAATTAGTGTTTATTTTACACTAGCTTCCCCTTTCCCTTTTTCATCTTTGCTTGTGTAAATTATTAAATTAGAACTGTATGGGATCTTTTTCCCGGCTAATGTCTCCAGAATGGCAACATTCTATTATTAGACCACATCGTTTAATTTTTACAACTGATGTTTACGACTCAGATTAATTTTCTTTCAACATGATTGTATTGACACAGCCAATGAACAACAAATGAGTTTTATTGGCGAATAATTCTAATGTCCCACGAACAGAAAATATTTAGGAATTTTTCTTTTATAATTCTGAGCATACACAATTTTTTGTCATCTCCATAAATAATTTCGTTTTTTTTTTACTTTTTATTCTTTTGTTTCTTCACCAATCAACTTTCACATTAAAACGATCAACATTTATTTTAAAATTACACAGGATGTGAAATTTTAGAACAAACGAAAGCAACGTACTGATTCTTTTCACAAAAATGTATCATTTTTCTTTTCAAAACAAGCTTAGTTCTCTTTCTTTATCCATGACTTTCTTGACCAATATGTTTACTTTTAGTTTCAGCAGAACACAAGCTTTTGAGAATTAAAATTTAATTTGCATTTTTCTTGGCAAGAGCAATTTGGGATTTTTGTACTAGAAAGATATTTTAAAAAGATATTTATTTAAAGAAAAAAAAAACACTCTGAACATTTTAAAGTGACAAAAAAAAACTTAAAAAATGTAAGAAAATTACTTGACCCTAATGAAGCTCATAGTATTTTTTTGACTAATGACTTCGTTTTCTTTTTAATTTTTCTTTCGCTATTGCTAACCGCGCCAAATTCCCCCACCCCCGAAATGGTGAACCTCTACCTGACTGTTTTTTTTCTTTCTATTTTACGCGTACAACTTTAAAAGGGTATTTCTGTAAGAGTCGTACCGACCAAAAATAATGCTCAAAAGTCCAAAATTCAAACTGATTTATTTTATTTGTCCATGTTTGTGAGTATCGAACTGAGAAAAAGGGAAAACTTTTTTTTTTTTTAAGTCCATGCTTCAAACAAGTCTTATGAGACTAATAAAAAAAAGCAAGTTTGGTAATTAATTGTTATACTTCTTAAAATCATTCTAATATTGATGATTATTGAAATAAATGAAATCCAACGTAAACATAAGTTCTAACAAGCAAAATACCCTGTTGGTGTTACCGTTTAGAAATTTAATCTAAACGGCAATACTTTTTTTTTAAACTTAAAAAAATAAAACTACTTTCGTTTTTTATTTAAAATCACGTGGGTGGTAAATAACAACGCCTCGCAATACATTTCCCTCCTAATTTTAGTGAGATGAAACCAAGTTTTTATCATGGTTTTGAATACCAAATCATAGAAAACATTTATTTTAGATTTTTTCCATTAATTAGAAGTTGTTAAAAATGCTCAGCAATTGATCTTCTCCTGACCACATATTATTTTTTAACAACTTCTAAATCTAATTAATGGAAATATGTTTTTTGGTATTCAACAAAAAAACATATTTTTGAAATACCGTATCTGCAGTTCTTGATGCTTTTTAAAATGTTTGTAAACTGTAAACAAATGATTGTCAAATTAACAAAAAAAAAAAAAAAAAAAGGTTCCGAATGAATCTAATTTTGTATCTTAAACAGAAGTAATTGCATTTTTTAGCTTGGAAGGAATACAAATTTAAAATTCGTCTTATTAGTGAGTGTTAGTGTTCTTATTTTTACTTTCAGAATTGCTTGACAAAAATAAAAATGTTTACTTTTACATCCGTAACCTAAAGGATCAACCAACATGTACTTTTTTAAAAAAAATTTTTTTTTACCCATATTTTCAAATCTACTTTCCCAAGTGGACATTTAAAACCAGATTAATGAATTCTTGGCGCGAAAACAATTTTCTAACTTGCAGAACCTTTGTAGTGTAGTTAACTGCTTCGTTATTTTTAATTTTATTTTGTCATCACCTTGTTTTAAAAGTTTAGTTTTTTTTATTATAAAGCCATTAAAAAATTTTGAAAATCAGAATCAGTCACTGTAGATTAGAATGTACATACTTAGAAATTAAAATGGTGTAAAAATGTGAATAGGAATTCCTTAGACTTAGTTAAAAGCAGGGTTTACAATGGCCAACCTAACAAATGCCAACAATATCGCTTGTGTTTATTTCAAAACAACAATCCTTGAAGAAATTCTAACAACAAATAACACAACACACGTATAATTTTTTTTTCCAAAATAATACTAAAGCTGTTTTAAAAACAACTTTTAGCATTTAATAACTTTTTCATAATGTCAACAAAAAAGTAAAATACTGACTAAAAATTGACAGAGGGTGGGGAAAAGCAAGTGAAAATATGACGCAAGCGAAAATGCGGAACATTATGACGTAACTTTCTTTAAACTCTCACCTTTATTTTTTTTTTTCTTTTCTTTTAATTTTCTTCGGATGCAGCAGGGAACAAAAATAATGAACCGGTATGGAGCTTCGACAGGTGTACAGAAGCTTATTTTAAATGTTTAATAATGAAAATCTGATTTTATGTTAAACACGCAGTTGAGAGCATTTCTGCAATATGACATCATCATCCAAGCAAGCATTAACTTTTATTTCTAGTGATTTTAAAATTTTAAAACAAAATATTGTTTGATTACCTTGGCAATATTGTAAGAACTTTTTTTTTTTTTTTTTTGTTGTTTGACAATTATCTTAATTTTTTTTTTTTTTTTTTTTTTCATTAATTCCTTATTTTGTACTTTAAAAAAAATTTTTTTAAGTATTTTTTTTTCTTCTATATCCATACTCTGTTCACCAACATCATGTAGCCACAGCATTCAATAATTATTTTTTTGTATGTATTTGGACTTGGAGGTATGCCATAAACTGCGCACTTTTAAGGCCTTACAGAAGAAGAAAAAAGGCTGGACACTAATGAAAGAACTTTTAATTTTATTTTCAGTTTGTTTAGGATGCTTTTCACATAAATATTGATATTTATTTTTATTACTACTGCAGTTATAGATTTTATTTATTTATTTTTAAAGTCTTTGACAAAACTTTCAGAGCATAATATGGAAGAAGTAGGGTAGCGGAAGCAAGTGTATTTTATTTTTTGTAGTTATTTATTTTTTTAAGCAAAGCCCTATGCAAATGATGGCAGGATTTGTTGATGTTACGTCATCTCTTGACTGATGTTATTTACTCATCTTTTAGTATATGTAGCCGATACAAAATGCTAATTCAACATTTTTTATGAACATTACTAGCAGCAAAGGCATATCACAGCGAGTTTCATTTTTACTCTTTGTAGTTAGTATTCTAATTATATCACTCAGGTTTGTGGTCATGTGATTCACAATTAGTTTTATAGTCATTCAAGCTAAATTTACAATTATTATATACTTCTGAAAAATAGTGAAGTAGAAGAAACTTTAATCGGAAATTCGTTGGCTTTTTTTTGCTTTTAATGGTCATTTCCAATATTTTGAAAGGAGTATTCAGAATTTTAACGATAGTATTTAATTTAAAACTTAAAAAAGCTATTATTAAAACTGAAAGATAAGTAACTCTTTCTTTCACCACTGAGTTGAATTTTTACGCTTGTGATTAGTTTTTTGGATGATTATAGAAAAAATTTATATATTGTTATTTATTTATTTATATTTTTTTTTAAAGAAATTTTTGCATTGAGAAAGCTTCCAAATTCACAGTAAAATGAATTAAAAGCCAGAACATGTTTTGTCAATTAGTTGTTCCTGAAATAATCTCATTACCAAAATTGGCTCACTCTTCTTAATCGTATACTTTTAATCAATATACTTGAATAATATCTCCTCATTTGGGAAACTATAAAAATATGAAATGTTGGCTTAAAAACAAACCAAAAGAAATAAGTATATCTCTTTCTATATACATCTTATGATCATTGACTTGTAAATTGTATATTCAATCCTAAAATTTCATGAATATTTAAATATTTTTTGGAACTGAGCAAAACCAATGATAGTCTGAAAGTTATAAATTTGGAAAATATGCTCCATGTAAAGCAATATATCATCCTAATTCTGAAATCATTTGTTTTATCAACATATGGCACGATGCAAAATTATAGGTTTATTTCATTATCCAGAAAAAGAAAGTGTTTTCAGCTAAGTATTTACTACAGCATTGTACAGTAACAGTTTGTCAAACTTCCAACAATTAATGATAAAGTATTCTCTTTAAATATCATTAAACATCTTTTCTCCTTCATTGTAGATTCTGTTTAAGTAGAGATGTTAAACACTGTCTTTGATTGGATATGATTTTTCATTTTGGATTTTTGTAATAAATCAATTTTTCATTGCCAGTTTCTATTTTGATTAGAAATGGCCTTTCACACTAATGTAAGAAGTAAAATAAAAGTATCCCCCTACCACTACTTTAAGGTAGCACCCAATTTGCTATATTTCAGATTTTTTTTCCTTAAGATTATAAAAAATGTGCTACAGTTGACTGATTGCACAAATCCAGAAGACTTAAGATTTTCCCAAACTTGTGCAAAAGACTATGCTTTGAGCTCTTGCATCAACCCCAATATTTAAAAGGAAGAAAGAAAATTTTAAATAATTTATCTACTAAATATTTTAGTATTTTGGCTCTTAGATATTCTAGTAGAAATATTAGGGCCAATTCAAATCTTGCTAATAATAATTTTGTTATTCTGAAATAAATTACACTGAGAGAAAATAAAATTGCAACACTCTGAATGTGTATATATTATTTATATTTGGTCTATTTTCCTCATCTTTATCACATTTCAGCTGTTACATACTCCAACATTCTTCAGGTGATAGTTGATCAGATTAACCTAGAAATTTAAAATGGAACCCTTTTGTTATATAAGAATAAAGTTTGAACATAGATCGCCAGTGATCAAATACAGGCGATCCCATTATTGAATTAAGTAGACCACATGACCATAGAGGAAATGCATAAGCAAGAGGCTACATCTAATTGATCACTATTTCTACTCTATCATCTATTACTATACGGACCACTATTCTCTATATTATTTTACTATATGGATTACTATTCGAGCAAGAATTATCAAGCAAGTACTATTAGGGAGAGTGCTATTTGAAGGCATCTGACACCAGCCTTGTTCAATGACATACTATAGTTGTATCTGCAGTCTCCACTACAATGAGCATTACGAAAGTGATAAGGAGTATTCATTGACATCACTAAACCTTTATTAAATCTACAGGAGTAGATTGTTCTTTCTGCTATCCATGTCTAGGGATATCTCATCTTGTACTTATTTTGTACTACTCAGTTGTTGCTTGTCCTGTATTCACCGGATCTAAATCTGTAACTTGACCCAAGAATTGAACTCATAATTACTATGCCACCAAACTCCTAAACCAATGCTTTGATCCACTAGGCTATTCTCTTGACTAGTGTTGATTTATGAATTTGGTGACATTAACTGTGAGTTGTATCCCTGGCTTGCTTAGTGCAGACTGTGGATACAGGGCAAGCAGTAATAAATAAGAACAAGATGAGATAATCCTTAAACATGGATGGCAGAGCGAAAACTACCTATCCCTGTACATTAAATAAAGTGTTCTGTTCAAAATTCCCTGAAGATTAGCTGGAACAAACAGCACCCGAAGAAGACCAGAGAACATAACCAGCAATTGTCCAAAGTTAAATAATGTAAACTCCTTATTCCAAAAATTGGAAAAGAAACTCTGAATTTGTTTCAATTTGCTAAAGATATACATGTAATATAGCTAGATTATAATAGATGATCGCATACAAATCAATATGTGTGCAATTTCTCAAATAAGCATGTATCACTATTGCTCTGACACCATATTTAATACACTATATCTTCCTTGTGCATTAACACATGCCTGTGATTATAAGTACCATCCTGCAATACATTATTCCATTCTTTTTGCATCTGTTGATGCAAGAGTTGTTGGTGGGCTAACTTAATGAACTAGATCATTTCCCATGTATGTTCCATAGAAACAGATCTGTTTGTGCTGGCCAGAGAAGGTGTTCAGCATCTTGCAGAGCATGTGGAGTCATGCAGATCTCATGTAGATGGCTATTATCTTTCTGGAACAATACATTGTTGCCTTGTTTTAGGAATGACAGCAGAATGGATTAAAAACTATTCTGGACCTACATGAAGCTTTTCCTCCATGATTAGAAAAGGTGAGTGAGGGTTGTAACATGATGTCCTGATGTCACAATATGGTTGATGTTGAAAATTTTAATAGAATACTTACATATATACTGTATCCACAGCAAAACTTGGCATTGTCCTTTGGGTTGTTGCACTTTTATTTTCCAACAGTCTATTTTGTTTCAAGTAATTATGCACATGAAGGAGACCTCGTGGAATAATGGATAGATGGTCAGATTGAGGAATCTGAGAGCAAAGTTTGAATTCCAGTCTAGTTTGTTACATTCACTTACATGCTAATATCCTTGGGAAAGGTATGAATCCATCTCTTCTCCCTCCAGCTATGGGTAAATAAAATAACATGACAGACTGGGTCCTATAGCCTTGAGTGGCAACCAGTCTAGAATGACTGAATTAAAAACCTCCAGCCATGTGTTGCATAGCTTCAACAAGCTGCAATTGACTAAGTGTGGTGAAAACCACTACACTTCTGAGGACATGATCAGTTGGAGAAAGGTTTTTCCAACAAGAGTGAAAAGGCCCTGGATTTAGAATTGAATTGCAATTATGCAGATATTTTGATAATTTTTTAGCTTTTAACCAGCGTTAAATTGATCTATTTTCTTGATATATAAAAAAACAAAAAAATGTTGGATTTTGTGATAGAAAATGTTTTTCTTCCCGTGTTAGAATCCCTGAACTAATTGTAATCTTGTAAATTCACTCTTTGGTTCTGTAAAGTAAATCATTTATATCAGAAGAGATTTCATCTCTTCAACAGTTCATTAGATTACTCACAGAGATGAATCTATGGAGATTCAAGAATTAATTATTTCTCCTTTGTTTCTTGTCTTCAGAATTAAAAGTTATTATTAATGCAGGATAAAGTTGCTTGCTCTACATGAACATTAGACATGTATTTAAAGATGGAAGTTTAGTTGCAATTACTTGACACATGTACATAGCCCAACCAGACTGTTTTTATTGATACACCATCTTTTAGATCCCATCTTGTGTGTGTGTGTGTGTGTGTATATATATATATATATATATAATATATATAACACATTGACCATTGGCTCCTATAAGAAGCTCCTCTGCCCTTTGACAGTTTTCTTCTTAGTTTTTTTCTTTTTTTTTTGCGTCTTGTGGAGGTGATATGCCACCCTACTCACCAGCAGAAAAGCTAGTGGGGAGCTGATTTAGATGCCAACCATCTGTCCATACGACAGGTTGTACTGCTGGGTTAAGCCTGAGCTGACTGTGGTTACGAATACCTCATCTATTCAAATTTCTGATTTAATTCTTTTCTTATTTGTATCGTAATGAAAATGTTTGGTGGAGCATTACTTGAGATCTTTCCTTTTTTTTTTTCTTAAAGATTATAGCATATAATTAGTAATTTTTCTGCTCTTGTTATTTCAGAATTCTCAGTTTCCAGTTTAGCATAAACATTTAAAAACAGCAATAATTTAATGTTGGGAGGGATTGACATGATTAACACCTTCTAATGTTAATTTTTAATTAAGAAAACAATATTAGCAAGATTAATTTGTCTCCTTAGACAGTTTTAATTACTCAAAACTAATTATATATTAGTGTTATCCATGATATGACTATTTTAAGGTTGGGAATATGCTTTTGCCATTGTGAGTTATATAAAATTATTTTGGGTCATCTATACTTCAGCTGTTTCATGAAATGCTTGTAAATTTAAGCAGGCTTTCATCACATATAGGTAAGAAAAGCTAAAAATGGTGTTACAAGTTAACAGACTTTTAACTCAAAGACTTAACAGGATTATTAAGTGTTTAGATTGTGGGTTGCTTTGAAAAAGCCCAGTTATAACATAGTTTTCTTTCAGCATTGATAAATATGCAGCAAATATAAATGTGTTTTTGTAGACAAGACCAGTAATTTGTTTTATACAGGTTATCTATCTATCTATATATAACATTCTGTGACTTCTGTTAGTTCGTCCGCCTGTCATATTCTCTAAAATAGTCATACATTCACCGATGGAAACCAAATTTTAGGGAGAAGTGCAAACAGGTAAAGGTGGTACAAAGTACAGTTAGCATAGCTTAGTACAATAATTTTCATTAAAGTTTTATTATTTAACATACAAAATACTGCCACTATTTTAAAAACAAATTAATGATTAAAATAACATACTTATTTAATAAAAATGCAATATTGTTTTTTTACATATTTTTTCTTTGTTTTTATGTACAAGAATCTAGTTTCCAGTTCACTCTGTTTGCAAAAACTATAAACAAATCACATTTCAAAAAGTTGGAATTTGGCTCCAGAGAGAAATATCTATGCATGGCCTGTTGCATGTTCAAGAGTAAGAAATCCTAAGTTTTAAAAAGAAATTTTCTTAAATATTGTTTACAATGAAATTTTATAAAATTAAAGTTGGATTTTTGTCAAATTCCAAACAAATCAGCTTATTCAAATTTCATTGATTGGTTTGCGAAATTGAATGAAATGTAGAATTTGTAAATTTTGACAAAAATGTTAGGGATAACTTCAACAATACTAAATGCTGTGAGAATTTCAACTCGTGTCAAAATCTAGTTTGAAATCTGCGTGGCACTTTACTCCAATTGGCTCATTCGCTTGCTTAAAGTCAACATTGATTCTGCAGAACTGGGTTGGGTGTGAAAAAGTATTTGTTGTTAACATTCTTTTTTTCATTCGTTTTTTCCAGTTACGAGTCCTTTTTTTAAAGCTGATCGTTTTGTGTTCATTTTGTTTAGTTCTTTTTTCATAACAGATTTAATGTTTGGTATAGCGTTTACAAAAAATTTGCAGTGTGAGTTCAATACCCGGTTAAGGCAGTGGAGAACTTGGAGAGGGGAATTAACAGGAAATAACTGATAACTGACATCCATTAAACAAGGCATGTGGATCTAGAACAGTCTACCCCAGTGAGCGAAATAAAGGGTTCAGTTCGACATTCCAACCATCTGATGAAGGCTGGAGCGTACAACAGCCGAAATGTTATAATAAATATGGCGACAAAGATGAGGACAATAGTCCGAATAATGTAAATAGTGTACATAATACCTCATCTCAGAAATATAGACAGATACTGTTGGAAGAGCATTCCATAAGGGTTATACTGTACCTATGGACAATAATGGGTCTGTCCCAATCCTTATAATTACAGTGGAATATACTGTATGTTGGATTCACTGTGGTCTTCCACAGTGTGCTTGTCAAACTGTCTGCCTCCGGGCAGAGAGGAACCCAGACGAGGTTGTGCCGAAGGGCAGAGCCTCGTCTGGGGTGGTAAACAGCTATCCGACCCTGTTTTTTACGGGTTCTACGGGGAATTTTTGTCTGAGCCTACGGGCTCGGAAACCCCACAATAAACTTGGCCTCATGCCACATCTGACCAGGTGGGGTGGTTAGTGAATATCTTCACTGGGATTTCACTTGGGATTCACTTCCAGCTCACCACTAGCAGTTGTTTACTTACTTCACACTGCTGGCGAATCTTGTAGGCTGTTCCTGTTATAAATATCGTTCCTTTCTAACCTTCATTTTGGTTATTCTTATTCAGTAACCTTTTCCTAGGTAGAAAAATAAGTGAGAAGTGCAAGAACATAAACTGTTAACATAGAACTTATGGATGACTAAATCTAACCAATTCAAATGTAAATTGATGAAATCTAGTTGCCAATCTAATACAGCGCTTAAATTCATAAAGTTTAGGTACTATAGCAGAAACATCATCCAAACAATTAACATGAAAGTATTTCTAGAAAAGGTACAGTGAAGAAACTTCATGCTAGTGGGAAAGTGACTGCAGCTGAGATGCCAGGTTAGGACCAATAATATGGCTGATTCTTCTTTGGATTTTATCAAGAATTTCTAAATATATAGCAGGAGCATCAGACCAGATGTGGCAGCAATATTCTAAGCATGGAGAAATGGTAGACTGATATCTATCTATGTAAGATAGAAAAATTGTCAAGCATGGCAACTTTCTTTACAGTGGCCCTAGCAATGGATTTTATAGTCTTTCCACTTTATATCAGCTGAGAATGTTAGCTAGAGAAGGTGCAACAAGTCACACTCCTGGAGATTAACATCAACTATACTGATGGAAGGCAGAAAGGAATCTCCCAGATGATTAATGGAGAGCAGTTTAGTTTTGGGGGCATTAAAATTAACAAGCCATTCTTTGCTCCAGTTAACAACAGACTTGTTTTGGACATTTGCCACCAATCTGACCATATCAAACTGATAAGACTTACTATTGAGACAAGAAGAGAGTAAATGATTGTTTCATCAGTATAGATATTAAGTTGAGGGTTGATGCCATCAGGAAGGTCGTTAATGAAAATTAAAAACAAAGTAGGACCAAGTATAGAACCTTGGGATACACCTACATTAGTACAAAAGTATTTAGAAGAGTGGCCATTCAGGATAACTTTATTTCATGATTTGATAAAAAAGACTGAATTGGTTCAAAAATTCCTCTGGAGACACCATAACTTTTCAACTTGTGAATAAGACTAATATACCAAACCATATGAAATGCCTTCAAGATATGCAAAGTAACAGCCCAAGCTTCATCATTCTTATCTAAAGCTTGATAGGCTCTTTCAGCAATAATCATTAATACAGTTGACCTAGAGAAACAAAAGCCATGTTGCTTGTCTGAAAGAAGGCCCTGCAATTTGAGATGCTTAACTAATTCAGCTTTAAATTTTTTAAATAATTCCAAAATTATAACAAGCTTCAAATTCATAATATACTTTTTTTACCCCTTAGCTCTTTGAATGAAAATAGCACCTTCTAATCCGTTACTTTTAAGAGAAAAAAATATAATTTGCCTTGCCTTTTTTTTTTGTATTTGTTCTTTATTATTTGATGTTTAACTGCTAATTAAGACACAGACAAACTAACCAACAAATGTTGAACTCAAAATTTATTGTAGTAATATCATATAACCTTACTGGTTTTGTATAAATTTTCTTTGAATTTTTTTCCCCTTTCCTAACCTCTATATTATTGTAATGACATGAGATTTTAAAGAGAAATCAGCCCACATGTCTGCTAATTACTCTTGGTGGTAATTTGTTGTTCTGGTTGTAGATCAAGTTTGGTGAACAGGACAGGTTTTAAAATAAAGAAGAAATGTCTTTGCTTTATGATGATTAATGTAGCGTCTGCAGACAAGTGCTAAAAAATCAATTTTTTTTTCTCATTCCAATTCCAGTTTTCATTATTAGACATACATGCTGTTGCTTCTTTCATCTGGCCTATCCTCAGTAATTTCACTTCTTGCTCATTCAGTTTTTTTTTTCTTTATAGATTTTTCCATATGCTTCTTTCAACTTGGATTCTAAAGTTCTATATTCCCCACAACTTTATCTTATTCACTGTTTTATTTATGCATTCTATTATTCAAGTGATTTGACCATTTCCTATGGAGAGAAAAAGGGCTTTCATGAAAATTACTCTCCAGCTTAATATTTGATTAGATGTATAATTTTTCTTGTTTATAAGAAAATGTCTTCATTTGTGTGTATCATTAACATTTAGCACTCTATATCATTTATGACTATTACTTCCCCTTTTACTGTATATGGAATTTCCTCAAAATATAGTGTTTTATATATTAGTTCTATATATCTGAAATTGCAGCAGGCTGGCTCTCAATTTCAGTCAAGATTGTTTTAGGTATTGCCATAGAAGGATATGACTACACAACCAATTTTTATCCATTAGGCCATGTGTCCTGGACTTGAAGAATTGTGAGTTCAATACCTGGCTACAGCAGAGGTGAAAAAAAAACTTGGAGAGTTGAGTTAAAGGGAAATAAATGATACTGAAATATCCGGAAGAGGTATGGTACGTGGAACTAGAACAATCTACCCTGGTGGATGAAATAAAGGGTTTGGTTCAAAATTCCAATCACCTAAAGGAGGACGGAGCAAACAACAGCTGAAACCTCATGAATATAGCAACAAAGATGAGAACAGTCTAAACAATGTAAAGTACAGAAATATAGACAGATGTTTGAGATTTTACAATTATAAGCATACAAGCATGTTTTTATATTGTACCATCTCAAGCCTATGAAAAGGACAGGGAAGTTCAGCTATTGTGCATAGGATTAAAATAAACAGCATCTTTCCCTGTATGGAGCTATAAAAATGATATAACTTAATATTCCACTATTAACAGAATATGTTAAGGGGAAATGTAGAAAAATCTTTGGGTTTTATGGCTTTCCAAATTACGTAAGTATGTAGTCATATTGGTGAATTACCTATCAAGATTACCCTCCTTCCACCATATGCATGCACTAATAATGGTATGTTGAAATGACTAAACATCAGGATTTTGGAAGGACTTCTTAGTTGGGCTGAGAATTTGTCAGAATTTCTTCATATTGTATTTAAACTTTTTTCAAAATAATTTTCCTACTTTTGTTTTGGTCAGTGTATGGTCAGATTTTGAATCATATTGCACACTGAAGGAAGGCCAGATTATATTTATTGAAACATGGTGTTAAAATACAAAAAAAAGAGGAAATTAGTCTAAGTGAACTAACAAATTAAACATACAATGATCACATGCCTTTAAAAAAAAAAAAAAATTCTTTTTTACTATTTTGTTTTTTATTACTTCAGTTTTCTGCTATAGAATTGGTAGCGCAACTATTCTTGCTTTTTACCAGATTAAACTAAGCTTTCTAAAAGTAGTTAGGATTCATTCCACTGGTTATCTTTGTTACTCATAATATAAATGAACTGATGTTTACAAATGATGTGTTCATAAGTTATAGAATTGACATGCTGAATTCAAATTCTGACACTTTGCTTCTTTCACTTCGCACTAATACCCTTGGAAAAGGCATCAGTCTATTTACCTCTAGCTATAGGCTAAATAGCAGGGTAGGAAAAGGAAAATTTTGATTTCAACTCCACCATAAATAATACCATAGATTAGGTTCTTTAGCCTTTAGTATTGGCAACTAGACTAGGACAATTCTGAATTGAAAACTAGCCTGACAGAACCCATCTCTCTTTGGGTTATCTTGTCCTTGGCACACACTGCTGCTATGGTCACTCTCATAGTTTACAGCATCTATAATGACTGAGATTTGACAAGAATTGTTGCTTTTAGAGTGTAGAATCCTTAAATTTACTAACTTACCAAAGATAATGTATTTAGTAGTTTTAACATTTAAAATAACTTATTTAATATACATTTGAAATAAATAAATAAAATAAAAAAAAAAAAAAAAAAAGCTTTAATTTAAAACCTTGAAATAATTTTGTTTGCTGAATTTCAACTCCTCCTCAGTACCATTTGATTTCTCCTTGTGGAGTACAGGACTACAGTCGCATGCTTGGAGTTGCTGTTGTGGTTTATGTTGCAAAGAGATAAGCTGGAGTTACAAACTTAACTGGTTTTGAATTCAAAGTTGTCCTTGTCTCAGACTGGATGCTAACCATATCTAGAGATTCCTGTCTACTATTTAACTCTTATCTTTCAGCCTCTGAATTCAGTCAGAATATATTAATGTTTGTACTTGTATATGTACAGGTGTAATTAATGAGTCCATAGCCTGACAGTTAATTGAATTTTGATCCGAAATTTTCATTGTATAATATTTGATTTATGTCATTACTAGATAATCATCAAGTGCATTGGTGAAGAAGGAAATTGATGAAAAATATTTGTAGAAAATAAATGCATCTTTGTTTATCCTTAGGCTATAGACTTATTGATGTGTGCGTTTCTGTTTTGGAGTTGTTGACTCAAAGTTAGCACTTTAGTTGATAATGTTATTGAAACAGAAATTGTATGAGTGGCCAGTTAAGAATTACAAACTAAAAAAAATTTTACCTGTTCAATTCTAAGTTCAAGGAAGAATAGTCATTTTAAATTATTTATTTTTGAGCTATCTATTACCTTTGTAAGATTAATTCCATGGAAATATTTAATCTCTTTTGCTAAAATCCTAATATTTATCTTACCTTTAGTTAATAAGTAGCTTTTTATTTACTCCAGTAGAGATATCTATACCCATCTTATAGTGTATATATTTATGCACATCTATGTGTGCAAGATTAATTACACAGCACTTATTTTGATTAACCTTTGCTACTTATGTAAAAACAGCCTTAGTTGACAATAATATGTGACAGATGGCTATAAAAAGGCACTGTTGATTATTTATAGATAATTTGTTTAAATAATGCACTGATTATTGTTTGTGTCATGTGGCAATAATTGTAAGTAAAATGAGGCACTAAAATAAGTAACTAAGTAATCATTTTGAGTTCTGTCAATTTCTGGGATAAGGAGTTATTATTTATACTATTTACATTTGGACTATTGTCCTCATCTTTATTATCACAACATTTCAGCCATTGTGCTCTGTGTGCCTTCATCAGGTGAGTATTGATTTGGGTAACCTACAAGGAATTCCAAACTGAACCCTTTATTTAATGTACAGGCTAGACTGTTCTCATTCCACTGCCCATCATCTTTTATGCCTCTTGATTCCTTGGGGAACATAGGGCTGCAACACCACCTCTCCAACAGATGCAGTTCTAGGGGATCCTCCTCAGTTCGGCCCATGTTGTGCTGGCTGCTTGGAGGACTCTTCTTTGGCCAAGTAGTTGTTTGAAGATATCGTTGTGGTTGCTGTAACAAGCTAATTTTTAAGTGAGTAGGTTGTTAGCCTACTGCACAACATCCACCCTAGAGGACCATGGTGTGTCTTTTGTCTGGCTCCTGTTGAGCTTGGTTGGACCTGCTAAGGGCCAAAGCCCCCACCTACATAGCTCTGGGGGTCATTGAACAATGCAAGCCAACCTACCACGTCAAGTTAACACACCATCAGGATGGTCCACTGCCCATATCTAGGGATATCTGGTCTAGTTCTTATTTTTAGTACCACTCAGTTATTTCACATCTTGCTTCCACTGTGTACAAGTACAAACTGTCCAGGGATTGAACTCAAAATTATTATATCACCAATTTCACAAACACTTTAATCCACCTAGGCTATTGTCCTGTAGGATCAATATACACCTAATGAAGGCCAAAGGGCACAGCAGTTGAAATGTGATGACAACAAAGTGGAGTACAATTGTCCAATTGTAAATAGTCTAAATAATTGTTTTACGTTCTCTGAATATTGGTGCTGATTAAATAAACCATGATTGTCAAATTATGCTTCACAGTCACTATATGTGTGTGTATATATATATATATATATATATATATATATATATATATATATATAATTATACGTTTGTGTGTGTGTGTGCATATACAGTAGGACCTCACTTTGAGTTTAATTAGATCCTAGACTGAGCTCATACTGCAAATTACATGTATTACAAAGCATTTTTCTCACCACTGATATTAATGGAAGATTAATTAATCTGTTTCAGTCCCCCTCTGCAAAGCTTCTAAAATGTCTATTTTAGAATTAAAAAAAAAAACAATAGTAAGAAATTAAATTACATGTCATAAGAACATAAGAAAGAATGAAAGAAATAAACAGCTTTTATTAAACTACAAACCTTTCATAAGGAAAGTTTCTGATGTTTTCACTCAGAACTTAAGGACTTTTGTGGCATTTGATTTGCTTTTGGCACTTGCAGGTCAGTTCTTTAGAAACTTATCAAAAGAAATCTGTTTTGTTCTTGATTTCAAAATGCCATGAAAATAGTCAACACAGTTTTCATTGAACAAAGCTGCCACACGACATGCATTTAATTTTTTGGGGTGGTATTTTTGCACATCGCCAGTACTTGTTTTGTGGGGAGCAACCTCCAACACACTTTCCTCCTTGGCTAGTTCCTTTACCCCCTCCGTGTTTTGGTGCTCCTGAAGCAGCTGAGGTCCCTCTGTCATCAACTCCTCTCTGTGCTTGTCAATATCACCCGCGTCAACCTCAAGACCCAAAGACTTGCCAAGAGACACTATCTCCTTGACTTTGGGTTCATCTGCAACAAAATTCTCAAATTCCTTGTCGCAGATGCATTCAGGCCACAGCTTCTTCCATGCAAAATTCAGTCCTCCTTGTTCCATCCTGCCAGGTCACATCAGTGATGCTGAAGCAATTCACAATGTTGAAGTGGTCCTTTCAGAAATCACAAAGGACCATGTTTGTATTCTCTGTAACATGTTTGTATTCTGATGAAACAGATGCTTGGTATACAATTTCTTAAAATTGGAAATTACTTGCTGATCCATGGGCTGAAAGATAGGGGTAGTGTTAAGTGGCAGGTAAATAAATTAAAAGTTTTCCAAGATTTTCTTCATAGAGGTTTGGAGGGTGTCCAGGAGCATTATCGAGGATGAGTAGGGAAGACCATTCTTTTTGAAGAATGTGTGGAGTTGAGGGATTAAAATGTTGTTGATCTATTCTATAAAAATAGACTTGTGACCCAGGCCTTACTATTAGCCCTCTGTATGACTTGCAGCTGCCTCTTCTGAATTTTATGTGCATTGAACACCTGGGCGTTCTCTGAATGATACACAAGCAGGGGCTAGATTTTCAGATCACCACTCACATTAGCACAGAATGTGAGGGTTAGCCTATCTTTTATAGGCTTGTGATCTGGCATCTTTTTCTCCTCGGCAGTGATGTACATCCTCCTTTGCATCTACTTGAAGAGTCCAGTCTCATTGCAATTGAACACTTGTTGAGAGACATATTCCTCCTTTGCGATAGGCAAACTGATCTCTTTCAAAAATTCATTGGCTGCCTTATCAGGACTGGCTACTTCACCGTGTCTCCCGACAATGTGCACACCAATTCATTTCTTAAAATTGTCGAATCAACCCTGACTGGGATGAAATTCTTCTTCTGGAGCCTCTTGTATTGATGGTCCTGACTTCTGCTTCTGGAGATCCCCATACACTACTCGGCAATAATTGTTTCCGTCAGAGTATCTATCGCCTGTGACCTGCTTCTAGTTAATCCTTTGCCTGGACAGCCTGGAAACGCCCTTTATCTCATCCTTCTGCTTCAGGATGGTGCAGATTGTTGACTTTGTTCGGTCATATTGCCCTGCCAAGTCCACTACACGCACTCCTCTCTTGTATTTTTCTATTCTTCCTTTCATCGCTAATAATGTAATTAACTTTTTCTTTTTATTACGCCTATATTTAACACTTACTTTCTTTGATTCTATGATTAAATAAATCTAAAATATGCATGTTTCACAAAAAATTTCTCTGAGAAAATGATCAGGATGTTACCACTATGAAATGAATACCTGAATTGAGTGAGGTGGTAGTTGGCAATTAAAGGGAAAGGGGGGCAATCAATAGTGTTGGTAGCTGATGTTATCTGTAATAAGAACTTTGAGGAATTTTCTCCAATGAAGTGAATAAATGTTCTGGATGTCAGGTGTCCACAGATGCGCTTCACCTTGCCTTTGACCATGTTGTTTCTTAGAAATAGATGACATCAGCTGTCAATGCTTCCTTTTTCCTCCGTTACCAACTGCTTCTGTGTATATGGTGGTTGCTCATACTGCGAATTTTAATTTGTGCTACAATACAAAAATGCTCATGAATGGCAACTTGTAAAGCAAGTTGCTTGTACAATGGTGCACTTATACTTCAAGGTTCTACTAGTATGTTCTGGATACCTCCCTACTTTCGGCCTTGTGCCAGATCTAAGCTATGCTTGGAATATATATATATATATATATATATATATATATATATATAGTGTATGTATGCATGTGTGACTATTTCCTATTTTTGTATAGAAGAATCTAATATATTGGATAAATACTAATGTAACCAATAATTGAACTTTAGTACTAAGTGCCATTTATCTTTATACCAATAATTTATTCTATATAAAAGTCTTTATCTTTCATATAAGAACACTTTGACTGCTTGCAAAAGAAAAGAAAAAAGGTCTGTCAAAACAACTCAAAATCATAAAACACAAATCTCCCATCTCTCTGTGAATATGTCTAAGTGTATAAAGTTAAATATCTATTGACAGTTGAGAATTTCTCTTTTACATCAGAAAGGTCTTTTCCTGTTGTCACGCAGCATTCAGCAAAATACCTTTTTGCTTTGTTGTATTTATACATTTTTTAAAAAATTATTTCTTTTTGAGCATGTCATTTCAAAAACCTGACATTTTGCAGATCTTACTTTTTTCATATTGTAATAAATTCCATGCTGATATTTATCAAGAATCCTTTTTATTTGATTCTTTACATAATATAGTAACCTACACAAAGATACACATATACCTTCATGTAAAATGTAGATACATCAATAAATTGGAAGCCTAATGATAACAAAGCATTTGATACAGTTAATATTTTAAATGTAAGTGCATTAACAAAGAAGATTAATTCAGTATTGAATATTAATCTCATAGCTTAAACATTATACAAAAAATGAAAAGTTTAAACCAAAATTCAGCTAATAACTATATCGGGCTATAAACCTATTGATACGTCCTCATTTATATATCTATTTACATGCTTCATGGGGTGTGAAACTTGATCTGAGAATATCATTATGCAGCTGTGAATGTTTATTTTTTTTATTATAAATTAGCGTCTTTCTCTGTCACATACGCTCACACACATGTCTTAATGTTATAGATTATACCTTCCTCATGACATATATATATATATATATATATATATATATATATATATTGGGGGTTGAATAAGACTGACAAATTTTTTGTTGTTTGAAATAAGCCTATTCCCCATATGAGGTAATCTTGGGGTTTATTGTGTACTGTATATATCATAACAAAAGCAAATAATTCTCTTAGTTTCCATCTAAAGTTGTTTGTAATAAGTTATCAGTTCAAGTTAAAAGGCATAATTTTTTATTGTTCAAATGTACAATATTTCTTGGTGTGTTTGTTTCATAAAAGTATCACAGACTTAACAATTTTAAGGCAATTTTTGTATGAAAGTTAATAAAAAAAAAAATTTTTAATTTAGAATCTTTTTTTTTTTTCTTTGCTTCACCTGGAGCCTGTTCTACCTTTTTAGAACAAATTTTGATTCCTCTCTGTAATTCCTTGGTAGCAAAATAATTTTGAGATCAGCTCACTTTGGAGTTTTTTCTTGTCTTGTGTTATCCTGTCTGTATGTATGAGAGAATTTGTATGGTTTTAATGAATAGATTAATTCATGCAGTGTATGTTCAAGAATCAGAATTATGCCCTTTCCCCAGCTATATATTAAATAGTTGGGCAGACTGGCTTTTCCTATACTTGGTTAGAAATCGGTGTTAAAAATTTAAAAAAATTGAATTCAAAACCATAGAAAAGCAATGGGAAGCCACTCTAACTTTTCCAAGAAGTCATTACAATTCAAATATTCAGAAAAAAAAGGTTTAAAGAACCACAATTGGTTCTGAGGAATAAAGCATTAAAAATTGATACATTTTGCATAAATGTTCATTGTAAGCCAAAAGTTTGGTGTACTCTGTGGATTTTGGAGAATTGCCTAAAAATTGAAGTTTACATGTCTATTTCAAAATTAATTTACTAAGTCATTTTGTGAAACTTCATGAAGGGTTTTATTATACATTCAATAATAATGAAATTAACCCATTACTACATAAGTTTTTCTAAAACTTTAGTCCTTTTTACCTAATCTATCTTATGGGTAGATTTTAAATTTTAGGTACCCCCCCCCCCTCCCAAAAAAAATATATGGATGCCATATGCTAACTAATTGCTTAAATAATTTCAGCATCCTAGCTTAGTAGGAGTTAACTAAACCAAAGAAGGTATAAAATTTATTAATTATTAGATGAAGAAGGTGGGCTTAAAAATTTGGGCCTATAGTGTATATACTCACACATCTAAAGAATAATGTAAAATGAGAATTTGTTGTACTTGTCTTTTAATAAGTTAGTGGAACCAAATTGAATTTCTGATCATTTGTGTTAATTTTACACTTTCAATGTAATGCAGGTTCAAATGCTTATTTTGTTTTCCTTTACTTAAGCATTTTAAGTCACACTGTCATTGAATTACATAAACCCATGTATATTGTAAAGATATACCAATACAAAAGAACATTTTTATTGGACAAAGAATAAAGCAAATATGTTATTCTAAATACTATCTCACTGTCAATCTGAATCTTTGAAAATATTGATTTACTTACAAGATAACATTCATATATTCTTTTTAAATGCTGATAGCAGCCCTGTTTAAGTAAGTTACCATTCTTTGCTTTGGAAATTCTTTTTTTTATTTTTTTATTTCTCGCTCTTATCTCTTTGATGTGCTAAATTCTCCCTGTATTCAGTAACTATTTTCCTTCCAACAATGCAGGTGTAGAATTCAAATATAATTTGAAGTTGAGAAAAATGCACACTTTATTTATTGCTGAAATCACAAAATTGAAACTAAAATGACTTTATTCTTGATAATTAAGCCTCTTTTAACCACCACTAGGGATTGGACCACATCCCTACTTCAATGCACTTAAGTTGTACAAGAGTATTCTTTATGGCAACTAATATGTATACAAAGTTTGTCTGGAAAGTATCAAATCATTTTAAATATCTTTAGAACTGATTGTGTGGCCTTGATATAACTTGATAACCAGTCAGAGGAAGCCACTCTGCATGTGTGAACAGATACTCTCCTATGGGATTACTCAGTTGATAATGAGATGCCATTGAGTGAACTTGTATGCTGTATAATGGTTATATTCGCAGTAAATATAAACTTGAAACTGATGTTAGATGATTCGGAAACCCCTTTAGGCAGGATTCATTGAGAAAAGACCATGTAAAATTTAGGTACCAACATTTCAAACTTGGCTGGAGATCTGATGAAAGCAATATGTGTGTTGGAAGGTCTTCAAGTAAAACATCCGAAAATATTGATAGTTATGTGGACCTCAATGAAAGGAAATTAATTTGACAGAGTAAGAATTACATCTGGGGATTCGATGATCTGTCCAGAAAGTAACCTGCCATTTTAAAATCATTTTTACTATCCATTCCTTTCTCATGCAATTTTTTTTTTTTTTTGCAAAACATTACATATATATATACACGCACAATCCAGATTTGGCTCCTTGAAACTTCTAGCAAAAATCATCATTGAAAAGGAAATTTTAGATTTTGTAAGTTGAAAGGGTGCTGTGATAAGTGTATGGAATACTAAGGTGAGTACTTTAAAGTGGACTAAGGCACCACTGCCCTAGATAGGCTGGGGACATAGTAATTAGTTATATAGGAATAAAGTGTCGCTGCCAACACTGGCGTTTGAATACAGATCACCAGAGAGCAAACACAGGCGATTCCATTTTGAATAAGTAGATCTTGTGATGGTAAAGGAAATGTATATATGGGAATTAGCATGTCATCTAAGTGATCACTATATGGATCACTGTTTGGTGGTTACTTTTTGAGTGAGTATTATCAAACAAGTACTATAGTGCTAGTGTTATTCAAGGCGTCTGATACCAGTATTGCTCAACGGTGTTGCTATAGTTATATCTGTCATTACAAAGTCTCTACTGCAACAAACATTACAAAAGTGACAACGAGTATTCATTGACATTACAAAAGTGGCAATGAGGGTTGTTGACATCACAAAATAATTTCAGGCCAGACCTCATATATTGAGATTTTGAATTGTTTTCTGTAATGGAAAATTTTTTTAATTTATTTCTCTCTCTGCCTCTCTCTCTCTGTCTCTGTCTCTCTACCTCTCTCTCTCTCTACCTCTCTCTCTCTCTACCTCTCTCTCTCTCTCTGCCTCTCTCTCTCTGCCTCTCTCTCTCTCTCTGCCTCTCTCTCTCTCTCTGCCTCTCTCTCTCTCTCTGCCTCTCTCTCTCTCTCTGCCTCTCTCTCTCTCTCTCTGCCTCTCTCTCTCTCTCTCTGCCTCTCTCTCTCTCTCTCTGCCTCTCTCTCTCTCTCTCTGCCTCTCTCTCTCTCTCTCTGCCTCTCTCTCTCTCTCTGCCTCTCTCTCTCTGCCTCTCTCTCTCTGCCTCTCTCTCTCTGCCTCTCTCTCTCTCTCTGCCTCTCTCTCTCTCTCTGCCTCTCTCTCTCTCTCTGCCTCTCTCTCTCTCTCTGCCTCTCTCTCTCTCTCTGCCTCTCTCTCTCTCTCTGCCTCTCTCTCTCTCTCTGCCTCTCTCTCTCTCTCTGCCTCTCTCTCTCTCTCTGCCTCTCTCTCTCTCTCTGCCTCTCTGCCTCTCTCTCTCTCTCTGCCTCTCTCTCTCTCTCTGCCTCTCTCTCTCTCTCTGCCTCTCTCTCTCTCTCTGCCTCTCTCTCTCTCTCTCTCTGCCTCTCTCTCTCTCTCTGCCTCTCTCTCTCTCTCTGCCTCTCTCTCTCTCTCTGCCTCTCTCTCTCTCTCTGCCTCTCTCTCTCTCTCTGCCTCTCTCTCTCTCTCTCTCTCTGCCTCTCTCTTTTGTTCTCTATCCTAGATGTGCTAAGTTTATATAGTAAATAAAAAAAAATTCTCTAGGGTTTGTTTTATTGACAATTTCTTTATTCATCTATTGTTACTGGTTCATTGTCCAAAAAGTTTCCATTGTGATTTAATCTTGTTTAATTTTATTTTTTATTATCAGTACTATTGTAAAAGGCTTTCCATTGTATGACTTATTTGTAAAGTGTTTTTATGTTTCCTTATTTTTCTCTAAATTTGATACCTAACAACTATGTAAGCCGGTCCATTTGATGCTTGAAGTGAATAAATTAGCAAGTAATACACAATATATCCAATGATTAAATTAAAGCTAATAAACAAATTTAATAGTTTTATTTGAAACGATACTATAACTTACTAAGCATTAATAATGTATTTATTTACAATAAAACTTCTCTGAATTAAATTGGAGATTGTAGTATGGCTTTTCTAGAGGTGTAAGTATGCTAATATTGCGTCAATTGTTGACCTTACATCTATTATAGGCAAAATTACAAGAAGAAATTTCAATTTCTTGTAAACGAAAGATTAATTTACAGGATAACCATAAAGAACTGATCACTAAATTTTTTTGTTTGTTCTCATTTTCTCTTTCCCTCTTTAACCCATTACCTACCATGAGCCCCATGTGGGGTCAGTTAAAATTAAACTCACTACATGTTATTCCTTGTATTTACATTGAATTGCTTACATACATTGCATTTGCAGAGGTATATTTTACAACACTTAGCCTTTAAAGTTTTTATTATTAGCCGTAAGAAGACACTTTGTCGTAATTTTACATTTTATGAGTAGAGAAATAATGACTATTTTGAAAAGTATTTTTTTATTATTTCTAATCAATATTATTTTTTGATGTTTTATATACACACACGCACACACACATATATATATATATATATATATTGTAACCTGTTCCTTTTGCTAAGAACCATCCATCAATAAATAAGAAAAAATGTGATATTTTCCGTTACTGAATTTAAAGAAAAAAGTAGCAATGATTTGTATTAACCCATTACCTGCCATGGGCCCCATTTGGGGATCTGTTAAAATTAAACTCACTACAATGTTATTCCTTGTATTTACATTGAATTGCTTACATACATTGCATTTGCAGAGGTATATTTTACAACACTTAGCCTTTAAAGTTTCTATTATTAGCCGTAAGAAGACACTTTCTGTCGTAATTTTACATTTCACAAGTAGAAAAATGACTTTTGAAAAGTATTATTTTTTGATGTTTTATACACATATATTTGTTCTAGTTTCTATAAAAATGACAGTGGTAACTACTGAAATTAAACATAAGGAATAAAACTCCTAAGACACCTGTCTGGGCCAAAAAAAAAATTTGAAGTTAATGGGTTAATTTTAATGTCTTCTAAAAAAATTAAAAAGAATAAAGTAGTGCAGAAATAAAGTCAATATGAAAGCAAAGGTTTAAATGTTGATAAAAAGAACTGTTAATCATTGAAGAAGGAATAATTTGTTTGATATTTAATTAAATATTTGGTTAGTCCAGCAAAATCATTTACTTGGAAATGCTTTGTAATCCTAAAGCTGAAAAATTTCATAGTTTACTATATAAGACACGTTTTATTTGCAATTAGATTACCAGTACTAGAAAGCAGCTCAACTGCTTCTCATTTTTTATGTAATTGAAAGACTTTTATGACACAGATGTTGGAAATAAGTTGATGAATAATGTTTAATGATATAAAAAAAAAAATGTTGATTCTGAACCAGTTGTAGTAATAATGAAGAAACTGGTTAAATACTTATTTAATACAGTGTGTGTGTGCATATTCTTTCATTGTTGTATACACTATCACAAAAACTTGAATTGTATAGGAAAAAATGGCTTTCTTTATAAATGTATCAAGCTAACAGTATCTTATAGTTTAGAATGAATAATAAATTGGCTTTTATAAGACTGATACGGATGATTAATGCTGTTGCTCATCAGTTTATTGAGCAAAGAGTTAACAAATAATTGGGAGCTCAAGCCTTTTTTATTGTTCCGAAAATGTTTGCATTATGAAATCTGTTTGTGTAGCTTTAATTTATATCTCTTTGTGTGTACATTAGAAAAAGAACAGCTGGAATAAACATTACAAAAAAGGGAAGAGAAAAAGAAGAGAAAAAAACGTGAAACTGTTTACTGGATCATTGTCATTTGTATGTGGAGGAGAATCAAATCACATGACTGGTCTTTAATACAGCTGATAGTTAAACAATAATGTTGATTGAAGACTTTTTTTAAGTATTATATTAGGAAAGATTATATTAAATGAATACTTAAAGTGAAACCAACTGGAATAGCTAAACTTGGTTGGTTATTTAGATAGAAATTCCACTTATCTTACAACTAATATTTATGAAAATGTTGTAAAAGCGTTACCGCATTTCATGTAATGTCCAGAGAACAAAATGTGATACCAGATTTATTACTGGTTACCTGTTTGTTAATTAGGTGTGTGCAAACATTTCCAGTGCAAAAAAAAAAAATGTTTTTGACTGTATTCAGTTTCTAGTTTTGAAAAAGTGCTAGGAACTTTCTCACATCCATAATCTGTAGGGATTAGTCACCATTTGGCTTAATTATTATAAGCTCAAAATTCAAATTGTTTTGAAACTTGATTAAATAAATAAAAATATTCCAAAATGATTCTGGTTTATTCTTGAAAACTACTATTCGATGTTAATTATTATTTTATTTTTTTCTTTATTAACACCTTTCTTACCTCAAATGTAACCAAAATGTTAATAAAAATATTTCTATAGACGTTGAGCTGGTACATAATCAGCTGTATTTTTTTCTTTTTATGATTCTTTGCATTTCATGATTTGGTGATTTCCAATAATGATACAAGTTAGTCTTTGGTTGGTAAATTTATTTGGCTTTGCCTGGCCACAGTAACATTGGTTGAGTAATATTCATCAGTTTTATCTTTTTGCTTACTATTTTCCAATAAGCTAGTTTGAATACAGCTCGTATCATAATAGTAACATTTGATGTAACTACAAGGTAAAGCAATCTTACTGCTAAAATGCAGAGAGAAGTCCATAAAAACAAGTTTCTGTAATTTTTTTTTTACATTGTAATAAAATAACTTTAGTGAGGAACATTTACTGTAGTGATTTATTTAGCCAAAAACATTTGTATTTTGATTATATAACTTTTTCAAATATAGTTTATGCTTGCATGTAGAATAGCGTTTTAGTAAAATAGACTTGCATAGCATTATACTCCAGTCCATTTCCTTTATTCCTAGCTTGTATGTGAATAATAGGACATGTATCCAAGTAACACAACATTTTAGGTTTTAACCCATCTAAGTGATTTGTCAGCAACAACACTTAGGTGACTAACCAAGATTGAAACTGCTTTGTCAGTTTCACTTGCTCATATCCTATTGGCTTCTTTAATATTTCTCTTTTCTTTTATTTCTCATTATTAACAGCTTTTGCATTATTTATTTACTGAGAAGAGGAATGGAAATTAAAGTGATAGAGCAATAGATAAAATTTAGTAAACTATATACAAAATTTGATTACAGATTGCGTTGTTTTTGTGACTACAGGGAAAAGTTAGCTGCCATAAGAAAGGACATAATTTTTGTTTAGTAAACTATCTAATATTAATCAAACCGCAAATGACCATATGTGCCCATATCTGGGGACCTTAACAGGTGCTACCACCCCAGGTTCTGGGAACAAAAGCAATTAAGAGATGGCTCCATGCTCCTCAAACCCCCCCGATCAGAGCCCTTACTGTCGGTTGTAGTTTGTTATACCCAGGACTACTCTTCTAATCATTGCTCTTCTCTCCAAGAAACATTTAACCTTGCTTGTCACTCAATTTACAGCTTGTCATGAAGTTAGGGTTTGCAAGCTTATCTACAAGACCATTAATACTATGTAGAAAGTTAGATCCACAGTAGGTGACACAAACTTGGAGCCTTGCACCCAGTGAAGGTAACTCAATAGTTATAAAATTATTAAGTAGATCCCGATGTCTCCTCTCTCCAGCTATGGGTTAAATAGTAGGACGTATATCTGAAAAAAAATCATTATTTACAAAAAGATTGTTAATGCAATATACACTCACAAAAAAGAGAAAAGCATTCTTACAATCCAAAAATGTTTCAGCCTTAAATAACCCACAAAGGATTGATAAGCTGTAAACTGATTTTTAAAAAATCAGTCAATAAAAACCTTATGGTGTATTATTTTATTGTATCAAATTAATTATTAGTTAAAATCAATTTTCTATTTTTATTATATCCTTGTACTAGGAATTTTCAGGAATGTAGAACGTTCATCTGTTAATGTATTTTTAATGCTGGACAATTTCATCATAGCTTAAAAGACTTGGCACAACATATATGGTTCTACTGATTGTTAAGAATATTAGTGATAGAGCATATGACAAACAAGTTTCAAGGAGAATCTGATCTACAAAGAAACTGCTGCTGGTAAACAGACTGCCGAAAATTTTGGGACACAATGAGGAAAAAAGACTTGGTTAATTTAATACTCATAAGACAATGAAGATGAGAGGTAGAGGAAAGTGATTAACTGAACAAGTTTCAGTAAGTGGATGGCAGAATAAGGGCCATGAAGAAAATAAAAGTTAGTAAAGGAGTTAAAGTAACAAAAGGCAATAAGTTATTTAAAGCCATGATCTTCCACATCCTGAAAGAGAGATGTGTACTATTATTTTTTCATAACTTAGTTTTTGTTGTTACCAAAATCTTAACACATATGGAGCTGTTTATTGACCTGAATTAAAAATTAACAGTGCATATATAAATTCACATATTCTGCATTAAGTTAATTGAACTAAGAAGAAAAAAATGAATTAAACCAATTTATAACGGTCATGGGATTTATTTACTTTTGACATTTTGGATTCCTTATTTGTTTTAATTTTTAGAAAGCTTTGAATGTTTAGAAAACATTTCTTCAGATAGGATCCCTTTTATTTTTTATTAGCTAAAATATGTTTGACAATATATGTTTGACAATATATGTAATATTTTTTAATATTTATATGTCTCTGATAATATATAAGGGTATGTCTGGATGATTGCAACATAGAAAAATAGAACTAGTGAACCAAATTCAAATTTGAGCTAAGGTTGTTTATATTGACTTTGAACAAATACCTTTGAGGGGATGGGGTTTAAAAATGCATGAATCCATTTTGTTCTCTTTCCAACTGTTTGATGACTTCACATAATGTCATGTCACTGGCATGCCATGATGTTTGACAGAAGCATAGATGAATGAGCATCTTAGATAAACCACATTCTCTTAAGTACTTTATCTGCTTAAACACTCACATTTGTGAGCTATTACCCCCACTTAATCAATCTTGTTGGGGAAGAGAAATTGCAATAACATGTGAGGGGGTGCTGTGAAGTTATCAGTCTGACCCACTTTCCAAAATCTGTCCAAGTTACTAAACCATTTTTCTGGAATACCTTGGAATGGCCAAAAACTTTTCGACAACACCCACTCATATGTGTACAAAGGACTTATATTATTTTTAATTTCACTTTATTACTTCAAAAAAGTTAATTTATTGAACAGCAATTATAGTATTTTCTTTTTTTATTTTAACACCTTTTGACTTATTCTTAATCATTTATAAATTTGTGTGTGACAATAACAAAGTTTGTTTTGGCAACAAGGGGTTATTTTTGGAAAAATGCTTATTAGGCAAACAATCTTTGTAATTAAAGTGCTCAATATTATGAGATAGATAAGTTGAACATTTTATTTGTTATTAATGATCTATCCTAACTCTGAGTTTCTTGGATATGCATCTACTAGTCAGGGTGGGGTGCTTGGTAGTGTTTAAAAAAAAAAAAAAAATTGATTATTCTTTTTACTTTAAAGCTACCTGATAAGTGGATCTATCTCCATGAAACTCAGAGTAGGGTCAGATAAGTTAAATGAGAGTGTGTGTGTAATATATATATATATATATGATGAAAATGTGGAAAAGACAAAGCAAAATCCGAATATGTGAGTTTACTGTTTTTATTTTGTTTTTGTTTTTGTTATTCTGTCGACGTCAGACGTTTCGGTCAAATAGACCTTCTTCGGGACATGGTTAATGGAGACATATTTATATTAGATTTAAGTTTGATGGAGAGACGATATATACAGGACTGGTCAGAAACAGAAAAACTGAAATTCACAATTTCAGTTTTTCCTGTATATATCGTCTCTCCATCAAACTTAAATCTAATATAAATATGTCTCCATTAACCATGTCCCGAAGAAGGTCTATTTGACCGAAACGTCTGACGTCGACAGAATAACAAAAACAAAAACAAAATAAAAACAGTAAACTCACATATTCGGATTTTGCTTTGTCTTTTCCACATTTTCATCATACCGTCGGATCTACATCCACACATTTGCTTACATATATATATATATGATGACAATTGGAAAAATCTTAGATTTTGTCGACGCATTTCGTCTTCTGTCTTTTTCAAGGCAAAAATGAAATTGAAAGACGAAACTCGTCGGCAAAATCTAAGATTTTTCCAATTGTCTTTTTTTACCAATCTGTCTTGTCTACAGAATTGATCTGGGAATTTAACTATATATATATATATATATATATATATATATATACATATACACACACACACACACACGTATATATATTAATGTGTATGCCGAAAAGTTCTAGCTAGGGCCAAGAAGCCTTCTTACCCTAAAAAAAAAAAAATTCTGAAATTGGTCCGATTTTTGTGAAGTGGCTCAGGCTTATAACTTCTCAGCACCCCCTCATACATCATTCTCCCTGCCTCCCCCTCACTCTATGCACGCACAAACACACACTTATGTGTCTTTACTTATCTATATATGAATTTGTTCAAAAGAAGTCATTAAGATTGCAGTCCATTGAAATAAATAATCATGATGGTGCTACATAAAATACAGTTGGTTGCTACGTGTTTCTCTGAACAGAATGCTTGATACAATGTACCAGAGAAAAATATTGATTAAAAATCTAACTCTGGCAAGTGATTTAGCAGCACATCAGATTGTAGTACCAAGCACAAAAATAAACTTTGAAGCTATACAAAATATATTGCTGGTTGTAAAGTGCAATGTTCATTAGTTTGATGTTTTCTTGAGGCCATTATATAAAATTGTTGGTGAAAAGTAATTTTCCTTACTAGTGTCAATCTCTTGGAGTGTAGAGCATAGAAATTTGTGTACATAATGAATTGCTATGAAACCTTGCTTTCTCTTAATTATTGATTGAGGATTGTAGCATGTTGAAAATAGCAGTGTTTGCATGATCAACAAAATTAAACAATACAGGCCCTAGTCAATACTTGAAACAATAACAGTGTGATGAGTATAAGCATCACATTTAGAAAATGGTAATAAAAATACTCTGCTTCATCATTATGCTTTACCAGTTCCATATATGATGCATATAATTGGTCTTTGTTCTACATAATGAACAGTACTCCAAATTCAGAGTAACTTCATTTGGTTTATATCAGTATGTATTTTGTAATTTGGTTAAAAAGTTACTTAAAAAAACTGAAAGTTGTTTTTATTTGGGAGTATTGTTTTTTATTTTAAAAAAAAACCCCAAAAAACTTCTAATCCATTTTCCTCTTAACAAAATCAAATTTTGAAGATCACTATATGTTAACTATTAAATCTAAACAATTTTATCTTAGATAATTTCTTACATGCTAAGTAAATTCTTAATACTGTTTATTTTTTACTAAAGCTTTATAATCTTTATAAAATTCAATTATTAAAATTGGGCAATAAATAGGTTGAAATCTGTGCAGGAGAAAGTATTACTATACCTGTATTTAAAGATAATGCTGATATCTTTCTTTGTATTTTTTTTTTATTCACCTGTAATTAAATATCTATTTGTATAAGATTTATATACTATTATTTGTGTGTATTGAGTTGCTACTCAATGATTCTTTTGGACTGTTATCTTTATTTTTATAGCCTTTTAATTAAAACCTAGTCCTCCAATCTTTCTCAAATGCATATTGGATTTGAAGAATTATCTTAGTTTCAAATTATTTACCAGTAGCTGCTTAGTCATAGTTTAAGACTATTCACTTGGTATTACAATCACCAGAAGGACCTTGAAGAGCTGACAAGCTGAAACATTGTGGCAAAAACAGCAAATAGGAATATAGTAAAAATATAAAGCATTTAATGATAGTAGTATCTGATATTAGAATTTCAAGAAAGAAACGGTTATGTATTCATATTCAATTCAACCTGAAGCTTCTGTAACTAAAAAATATAACCTTGAAATTCAGTACTAAAATCATCTATTTTAGTTTTTGCTATTGAATAATATAGAACACACACACCTATCTCTTTTTCTCATTCTCTCAATTAAAAATGACTACAATCATTTCATCCTGAAAGTGGCAGCCATATTGTACTTAAATAGAAAATGCATGGAATAATTAGAAAAGCAAGTTTTAAGATTGTTTTATCATTTCCTGTATTGCAAAGATATTGAACTTTTCTAAAACAATGTTATTGGAATAGCTTCAGTGACTTGTCAAGGTCATTGATTTTTTTTTCATCAGGAAATGTTTCAATTTCACCAGTTACAGCTAATATATTAGAAACTGACTTTTTTTTTTTTTTCTTAAATCAGCATCAAATCTAAGCAATGCCACATCTGATCAGTATTTAATTTGGTGACTTGGAGAATGGTAAATATTATCAGCAAATGTCTTTGTTTATAATTTTTAGGCCTTAAAAAGAAACAAAGGTGTCAAGAGGCTTGTCTACCCACTTTTCTGAAGTTTTTTTAAATATATATCTGGTTGTTCTGAGTTTGGATTTAAGCTGTTCCTGTTAGATTATGGTTAATGCACATCACTTTATTAAACATTATAAGTTCATCTTATAACCAGCTTCTTTATTCCTGCTCTGTAACCATCAAATGATCATTGTAATATTTTCTAAAAATGCATGTAACAATACATCCTTTTCTTTGTTAGCAATGAAAATAATCTCATTGAATACTTAAAGTTTTAAAACTTACTTTGTTGATTTTAAAAATATATGGAATAGTTAAAAAAAAAAAATCACTATCATAATCTTGATAAAAATCTTTAGGTCAAACTAAATTTTAGTTGTAAACCAAAAGATCAACGTCATAGTTTAGTTCAAAGGCATTAACAAGCAAGCAAAAAAAAACAAACAGGAAAAAAAAACTTGAGAAATGGAACACTAAAACCTTAGAAAATTGTCCCAAATCTAAATTTCTAATGTAAATTACTGTCATTGCATAGCGATGTAATTTAGTTGAAGCATGGCTCATCAATTATCATACTAGTGTGAAGATAAGTTGATTACAGAACAATCTATTTTTATATCTGATAGTACAGTATAAAGCCTTTTCCAGTTCTTTTTCTTAGCATGTTGTTAATTCAGATCAAAATTTTTATAAATCCTGTAGTTTCCAAGTAGAAAATTCAGTTCATAATATTCTGCTTGTTCATGTTAAATTCTCCTTTTCTAACATTGACTAAAACAACACAATTCTGTTATTCTTTTTCTTAGATTTCAATATTATGAAAAAAAGGGATGGATAGTTTTTTTTTTTTTTTTTTTTTTTTGCTCTTTATTATTTAACATTTTACATGTCTGTTCAATTA
>OZ038484.1:122602807-122727807 GCA_964036315.1 Acanthosepion esculentum | reverse complement strand
GCTCAATACTTTTTATCATTGTGGCTGTCAAGTCATGTTGTTGTGCCAGACCCCACATCACAACAGTGGCATATCATTTTCTTGTAAGTATCAGACAGTACAAAGGCAGTGGATTCAGACCTTTCTCAACTGGGCACCAACAGCCTTTATGCCTTTCATCCAAGGCTCTTTGTTGGGGCCAGTTTACATGTATTTATTTTTGCTAAGCTTAACTTAGTGCAGTGTAAGGTCAGAAATGTGAGTAACCTAATGATTAATATTATGAATTAGTCTGTGAAACAAACTTGCCGACCTTTGAACTGTAGAAGTTTCCTTCACATGTGCATGTGTCAGTATGCATTTCCATAGATACAGAATACTAACTGGATCAACTGAAGCCCTGACAACTTTTAATGTCAGCCCAAATTTCAAATTGACACATTAAACAAACTATTCAAAACCAATTGTTGCTACCCAACTGAACATGTTCAACTATTCGAGAGAGAGAAAAAAATAGGAAAAAAATATATAATTCTACATTGTAATTGGTAGGGATTATTCCAAAGAAAATATTTTGTCTATATAAGAGCTCAATGTATGATAGAGAGCAAATTAAAATAATAATAATTAGGGAAAAAAAACCTTAAAGATCCATTGTCAGTAATAAATTTATTTTGATGAATATAAGCATACTCATCTTATCAGGCTGACTACATTTTATGAAAATTTTCATAAAATGTACTTGGTCAGATGAGTATGCTTATTATTCATCAAAATAAATTTATTACTGATGTTGAATTTTTGAGGTTTTTTCCTAATTTTATATATATATATATATATATATATATATATATATATATATATATATATATATACATTCACACACACACACATATATTGTCATTCACAGACAGATTGTTTCGCTGTATCACAACTCTTCATTCTGGCTAGACGTCCGATTACTTCAAGCTTGGACCGAAACCTGACCGATTTGGCATCAGAGATTTTACCCCTAGGGTATCATCATATGGCAGAGAGAAAGGGAAATTTTAACTTTTTTTTTTTTTTTTTTTTTTAATACAAAACCTGCCAGTGGCTTTGAGAGCTCAATTCAATTCAGTTGAAGAGCAATGCGTTAATAGCAGTACAAGCCACTGTTTTTAAAATTACCCTTTTCTCAAGAGCTCAACTGGAGATATATATATATATATATATATATATATATATATATATATATATAAGAAATGTTGTTTACTCTACACAGCAATTATTTTCCATCATAATCTCCTTAATTGTTAATGCACTTAACCCAACATTACTCCATTAATCATATAGATTAAACATTATACATTAAAAAATTTAGATCAGAATTATGCTAACTTAATGGTAGGCTATGTTCTTTTTTTTTTTTTTTTTTTTTTTTTTTAATCATATCACCCCAAGCAAGGCCGGAGGCCACTATCACGCAAGGGGTTAAAGAGGGGGTTGGAGGAAGAGCAGATAGGAGTGGCAAGGGAGGGGATGTGGAGAAAGAGAAAGACAGTGAGTCGATCAAGGCAAGGGGGCCAAAAAAGATCCGGAGCAAGAGAAGATAGGAATGAGAAATGAAAGGGTGTGGAGAAGGGAAAGAGACAGAGAGAGAGAAATCCGGGGACCCCTTCCTAGACACGAAACAAGGTTTGGGCCTCTAAACGTGTCCAATAGAGGGGGGAGGAGTGTAGACCGGGCGGTAGGAAAGCCTACCTACTCCTATTACGTATAACATTCAACGAAGACAAGACAGAACAAAAGAGGGGGGTGTAGTCGGGAGAGAGTACTGGGCGATAGGAATGAGATACCATTGTATGTGTTCAATAATGAGTATTGACATTAATAGTAAGTTTTAACTTAGTATAAGTCCCAATGACCTATATTTTAAAAAGAAAATTTACCACTTAGAATAGTTGCTACTAAAATAAGACGTGGGGGGAAGGACGGTTAACAAAAAGCAAATTACAGAAATACAAATGAATAAAAAACAAGACATTAAATAAATAATTTACAATAAAACTTTTGGAAATACATTAACAAGTTATATATACATACACAAGGAACGCGGCATCAAATAGGTGGGGGGGGGGGGCATTTACAGTTAACAAAAAAAAAAAAAAAAAATAAAAATAACAATTTGAAAAATAAATATTCACTAATACCAAAGTTTTCAAATATATTAGTTACATATGCAAGGAATACATAGAACAGGCTCGATTCACGACCATAAGCTATCCAAAAGTCACGTCCGAAATTAAAGGCACCAGTCACGCTAGTAGATCACTTAAAGTGAACGCAGTGATCAGGGGTGGGGGGAATCGGCTAGTCTCCCTCACCCCTAAACAGTGGGGCTAGCAGCAATGCCAAAATGGAGAATTTTTCAATCGACACTGTGAAGAAACAGTCATTCAACAGGCTGGCAAAGACCGGCGAAACGCGCGATTGGACATTACAGACGAGAAAAGAAGAAGCAAATTCTCACATAGTTACTTCTAAAATAAGACGGGGGGAAGGACGGTTAACAAAAAGCAAATTACAGAAATACAAATGAATAAAAAACAAGACATTAAATAAATAATTTACAGTCTGTCTATATTTCTGAGATGAGGTATTATGTACAGTATTTACATTATTCGGACTATTGTCCTCATCTTTGTCGCCATATTTGTCACAACGTTTCGGCCGTTGTACGCTCCGGCCTTCTTCAGGTGGTTGGAATTTCGAACCGAACCCTTTATTTCGGTCACTGGGGTAGACTGTTCTAGTTCCACGAGCCATGTTTGATGGATGTCAGTTATCAGTTATCTCCTGGTAATTTTTCCCTCTGAAAGTTCTCCACTGCCTGAACCGGGTATTGAACTCACACTCTTTGGGTCTGTTACTGGATCTAACCAACGTATTCTATTTTACAAGTGTTTTCAGTTAATGTCATATATAGTTCAATTAATTCAGTTGGTGGTGTTGGTTGATAGCTAAACAGTTTTTTGAAAATCCAAAAAACAAATGCACCCCCGCTCAATAGGAAAAAGGAAAAAGACAATGAGAAATATGAGTTCAGAAAAAATAAAAGACAGCACGTCATAACTCCAAAAATTAATTGAATGAATTACAAACATGTCTGATTGAATGAATTACAAACATTGTCTACTTATTTTTATCATAATCCTTTCATATTCAAAAATATTTTTCTGTATATTACAATATATAATTGTAATATATGGAAAAATATTTGTGAATATGAAAGGATTATGATAAAAATAAGCAGACATAATGTTTAATTTATTCAATCACACATGCCTAAAAGAGAATTTGTTGCCTAAATACACATGCATATGTATAAATTAAAATTCACTTCTAACTTTTGTTTGAAAATCAAATATCGGTGACTTGAATGTTTTGGTAGACTTACCTTCAGTCTCTATTGCATATCTACACACAGACAGAATCCTGTGTGCATATAATGCATTTTTATATAATTTGGTAATGCTTGTGTATGTGTGTACATTAATTATATTTAGTACATATTGATATATCTATGTACAGTTATGACATTTAAGTAAATTGAAATGAAAGAATCACTTGATGTCAAAAACAATTACTTTTTGGAAATTCTGTAATTTAATTAGTATCTAAGATCTGATATGTAGGTCAAAGTTTAAAATTCTTTTGGTAGGCAGGGAGGGGGGCATCATTTTGCAGGAGAGAATACTTGGAATAGAGCATGTAGCTGCTGTTCAGATTTGTTTTTGTTTTTTCTTTGAATCATTTTTAAGGTTCCAGAAAGACGAATTGCATAAGGCCCATTTTATGGAAGGAAGAAAATTCAGTGATGAAATTTAAAATTAACATAAGATTAATTTAAGAAAAAGAAACCCCCCCCCCCCCTCTATTTTGCTCATTTTAGCTATTGGTATAATAAATATAATTATTCTTCGTAGCCAATGGGATGCATTATGTTGGAGTGAATGGTAAATGAGATATGGCATTTGTCATTTGGTAAATTAGAATACAAGTGATTTATGTGCCATTAAAATATCATGAACTACTGTTTAGACACAAAATGTCAGGAAAAAAGCAATTTTAATCATCCTCGGGTTATGCAATGTGTGCTATCATGCAAAATTAATTTCAGTTATCTTGAGCTGAAAAGTCAAAATGAAATTTGCACTTTGGAAAATTTTCAAAATATTCTTAATTTTTTGTGTTTTATCACACTATTCCTGCTTGAGTACCTTCTGACTATTGGAGTAAGCAGTAAAAGAACAGAAAAAAGGCCTCCAACAATTCTTTTTCATAAAATTTAAAACTGTTTGGTTAAGGGTTTCATTTTCATTTTGATTTATTATTTTTTTTTAACAGTTGTTTGCTTTTCATCACAACATTCAATACCAAAGTATTGAATGTTGTGATGAAAAGCAAACAATTGAAAAAAAAAAACAATGAAAATAAGTCATCTAAGACTAGCGATAGTTGTAAATAAATATTATTGTTGAATATTGATAAAAAAAAAAAAGATTGGTGTCTATAGGAAAAGTTTAACGTGTATTCTGCTCATGTTGTTACTATCTACTCTGACTTTATCATTATGTAAGCAATATGAAATCTATTTAATATTTGAACAGATAGCTATTTAGAAATACTGGATGCTGTGAGCAGAAATCCCGTTTAACCAGAATGTTAAATAACATTCTGCATAGATATTCAGAGACCAGAATAACCATGTACTTATGAATTTTGCAAATAAAAATCTTACCTTTCTGGAGAACATCCTGTTGTAATGTTGCATAAAACATTGAATTGTTGCCATAATTTTACTATGTCATAAGCACATGTTCTTTGATGATCACTCAGTGTTATAAATATTGCATATTAATGAAGTTATTTGTATAGAATGAATTATTTGAATTCCCTCCCCTATTGAAATAAATACACTTTCATGTATGTCACCTCCAGCTAAATATTTGATTAGATTTTGTCATGATCTTAAGGTAGCTGCAAAAACTCTAACACCAAATATGGTTGAAGATTGACTGGATGTTTAATTTTTTAAGCAGTAGAGATAAAAATTTCAATTTCAATTTTTTACTTTGTTTATTTAAAAAAAATGCCAAAAGTCAGTTTTTATCTAATCTGTGAGGATTGCTGACAATGATAACCTTGAATTTCATTTTTTAATATAAATGTCATTTTTGCTGAATATTTCTGAAATGAGTTAGATATGTTTTTTTATTCTTTCTGTTATTAGTTGTGACTAACTTGACTATTTTTGCTAGATTATTGGAAGTAAAGGTCTACACTGTATAAATTAGTATAAAAATAGAAAAAAAATCTATAATTTTTTTTCTTTTTGTTAATTACTAATCAGAATTAACATTTGATGACGACTGTTTTATGTTTGTAAATAAATTATTCCAACCAAATCCTTCAAGTACCCCTTGAATTAAGTTATAGACCAATAAAATCACAGCTCATAAATAATCCATCAGAATTTATATTTTTTCCTTTGATTTATATTGGTCTATTTTTTTAAAATCCAATTTTAGTTGTCTACAGGTTAATTATTTACATCAAACTTCAACAAATTTTGCCTGATGTAATTTGTATGAATGGAACAGTGAGACAGGAGTTAAATTTGTATTCAAATAGTCAGTTGGCCTGAGCTCAGTTTTCAATTTCTCTTTACTTTCAAGTGAATAAATAAGGTACAAGAATTTTTCCTTTGTGATAACAGCTTTCACTTTATATTTTGACATAGTGCTTTGCAATTATCATATAAAGCAATTTTTGAGTTTTTTTTTAAGATTTTCTATGTTCATTTTTACTAACAAAGAACTAGAAAATAATTTGGAAGTAAAATAGATTTTTAGAATCATTTCAAAATATTTTATCTTAAGGAAAAGATATTCTTTGTTTTAAAATTAGGAACAAAAAAATATAATTGTCTGATAATTTGGTAATCAGGATTTTATATGACTGAGCTCAAATGAATAACTTTACAGACCATGTAGCTAAACTTCTTACAAAAGCAATATTCTGTGGCCAAATATTTTAAAAAGGAATACACAAATTAAAAAGAAGTGAAAATTTTTTTTTTTTTACTACGAGATAGAATCAAGCTGCAGGCAGAAAATTAATAGGAAACATGTTAATAGAAAATGAAATTTCTTTAAATTTTTTTTTTTTTTTGTAGTAACCAAAGATATTCCAGAATTTTAAATTAAGAAACCCTCAAAGCGTCTGTTTAATTAATATGGTCCATTATCTTGTAGGATCTTGCAAATGTTTGGAAACCCACTCAAAAATTCATGAAAATAAGGTGGTGTTTTTTTTTTGTTTCTTTTTTTGGGGGGGGGGGGTGTTTTTTGTTTTTTAACAATTTTTAAAACTTAATATAAGAAATATTAACATAAACTGAAAAGCATTTTTTTTTCTTTTAATCACATTATAGCCTTGATTTTTGGAGGCATTGATACCCCAAAATTATCATTTGACTTTCATCCAAATTGTCTTATTTCTTTCAGATGATTTGTGGGGGTAATTTTTTTTGTTCAATCTTTTCATGATATTCTATAAATTCTGTATTTTTTTGTTTTTAATCAGTTCACTCCAAGCAAGATGATAATACCATTAGGGTGCAGGGTGTTACAGGGAGTGAAAGAAAATGTGAAGACTTTAGTGAGGAAAAGGACAATACAGAAACAGGTTTCTGGAAAACAGTAGATGGTGATTGATGATGCATTTAAATTTTTGAAGATTTTAGTTTTCAGGGAAGCAAGAAATCTGAAGGGAATTCCACAGGTGAAGAAAAGAAACTATTAGAATAGAATTGTCGGTTACATCTAGATAGCTCAACAATAAAAGGATGAGACCTAGTTGCCATTCTAGTAGCATGCTCAAATTCATGTGGTCCTGGCAACAAGGGGAACTGCTCATCAGACCAATTGACATGGAAATATTTGTAGAAAAAACTGAGGAAAGCTGTGTCATAACAGTGAGAAAGTGACTAAACTTGAGATGTCAGCATTAATTATATTACAGACTCTTCTTGGAATTGGATTAAATTGTGATGTGTTGTGTCGTTATTCTAAGATACTCCCACTTTCTCACCTATAATGTTATAGCATGGAATATCATCCTGCAAAAATATGGTACTGTTACTTATTTCATTTGCAATTAAGAGATAGCACTTATTCTACAAGTTTGGTACCCTTGGTAGTCAATGTTCTTCTGTGTGTGTGTGTGTGTGTGTGTGTGTGTTTTTAAGATTCTTTTGCAGCTTCAATGACTTATTAACAGTCTGGTCTGCTCATCATTTGTAGCAAGAACATTTTTGATAACTTTCTGTCATCTATTTCACTTAAGTTTTTTTTATTATCTTCATCTTTCCTGGGTATTTTATTACTGCATACTATTGTTCATAACTGAAGATTTCCTATAAGTTATCCTACAAATTAGTATTTGTGAGAAGTTCATTGATAATGTAAAGAAAGTCATATATTTACACTGGTAAGCTTTATTATTTAATCAGTTATGTTAGTATTTATATAGTTTCATGATATTCATAAATATCTATTCTGGAGTTTTCCTTTTTTTTCATTAGCAATTCATCAATTTAACTCCCAAACTATTTACCGAAATTCTTTGCATCCTGCAGTATACTCCTCTAGCTAGTTGTTATAATTTCCCTTTTTTTTCTAAGACATATGAGCTTTAGTTCACAGAATTTAATCACAAACTTCTCGCTTTATGGTCTCTGTTTATGATAAGCTTTATTCACTAATACATGTAAAGTTGACATAGGCGATTGATCAGAGAAAATATTTGATTAGCACTTTCTGTTCCCACTTCCTTTCAATAATCTTGTTACATTAGATGCTTATCTTGCAAACTATCCAGAGCTAGAAACATTTAATGTAAGTTTCATTAGTATACACTACCCTATAGGAGTAAAGTTTCTCTGACTCTCTGCATCCGTGTCGCTCTGGCTACCTCTCTGCATCCGTGTCGCTCTGGCTACCTCTCTGCGTCCGTGTCGCTCTGGCTACCTCTTGCAAGCAAGTAACTTTTGTTTGTAATTAAATTTTGGAATAATTTAATAAGTAATCCTAAAGAAAAGGTAGAAACATTCTTTCATAATTTCCATGTATTTTGCTACTTCTGAAAGAAGTACAATTACTGAATATATATATATATATATATATATATATATATATATATATATATATATATATAATGCTAATCAAATCGTGAGACAAAGATATGAGTTTAAAAATGTTAAGAAAAAAGATTTTTGTTGATACTATATTTCTTATCTGAAAAAATAATTGGCATTCCATGAACCTGGTATGTGTTAGTATATTGGAATACTATTTTTCTTACAATGTGATACCAAACTAATAAATTCAATATATATACAGCCTTTTTACTCATTTTTTTTTCTCAAAATATTAAAAAATAACATACAAAAATGTTTTTCTTTGGTAAATTGATGGAACTTTTCTAATATTTGCTTTTAGAAATTTTTATGTTTGTATTATTTAATCATTTGTATCTGCTTTTGAAACAGTACTGCTTCTGGATAATATTGTAAAAGGAACAGATTCTCATTTTGAAAATGGTTCAAATCTTTTATTCAAAAATATTTTAAGATTGCCACCATATTTAAAATATATTTAAACTTTGTACTCCTAAATCAATGTTTTAATGTCTCTAAAGTCACATTTGCCAGTTAAATTTTATGTTAAACTGAACAGATGATGTTTTATACACTATCATAAAACATTTCTGTAAACTTTTGTAGTTATCAGTTTCTGGATTTAAAACAAATAAACATTCAGAATGAAGACTGTACATTAGCTAATCAAAGTATTGAGTGGGTGCTGAGTGTAGTTTAAATGAACAAACAAAATGCTGATAATTTTCCCTTTTGGATATATCTAATTTTTTTTTTTTTTTTTTTTTTCCCCTCCCTACCGCTTCTTATTTCCATCTTTAATACAAAGTAAGAGGTTCAGACATTTTTGCATTCATAGAAAAGCTATTTCATAATCAGATTTTAAGAGAAAGAATTGGAATTCTTTTGCGTGCTAGTTAAAAAGGACTGTTGCATTTAAAAAGAAATGCCTGAAGGAAAATTTAAAGATGCCAAAACAATTGCATGACAGAACCACATAAATTCATTTTCATTCCATTCATTGATTTATTTTTTTTTTTTTTTTTTTTTTCTTTTTTTCTTTTTCCATTTAAGAGGAAATGGATATTACTGGAAAAATACAAGGTAATCTTCATTTGAAAAAGAAAGGAAAAAAAAAAAAAGCTTCTCCTCCAGGTAATAATGGGTGTCATAAATATGCTTGTATATCTACCAGTGCATTAAGTATTCTATGAAGAGCCTTTCCTTTTAACATACTTATCAGGGTCATTCTCTTCTCAGCTTCATTTTCTTGTTTTAAATAATTCAATTTTGTATCTTCTTGGCTGACTTTATTGGAAAATATTTTTCTTGTGCATCCAATCCAATATGTTTGATTTCTTTCATCATCTTAAAAACATTGCACCTTATTCCTTACAATTTATTTAAATGTGCATGTATAGAAGCGAGGATCAGTAAATAGCTGTACAGAAGTATTGATTTCACTTGGCTTCATAGACGACAAAGCAAGGATCCGGTGGTCCAAGATCAAAGAATCTTTCCTCTCTTTTGTAGTAACAAGCCTAATCTGTCTAGCAATTTCAATGGGGGGGGGGGGGGTCTCAACTCAGCTTATCTTGCAAACCAATGCCACAAGTATTGGAAAGAATGTGCAGAACTGTTAGAAGGCATATCTATGAATGTAAGCACAGTACTAGATTGGCAGTTAGGTTTCATCACTTTATATTTGTTATTGCAAGATGTAATCATAAGTTCTATGCTACCAAATTTTTCTCTTGCACTTCTTGCTTGTGGAACGCTTCCAGCTTCTTGCTTTCCAGTCTTTGCATTCAAATATTTAAAAATCAGTCATCAACTGTCGACTTGAATCCTTTTTTTTTTTTTTTTTTTATCATTTCACCCCAAGCAAGGCAATAAAGCCATTAAGACAGGGGGTTACTGAGTGTTAGAGAATGAGAAAAAAGACACTATTAAGGAGAGAGAACAATAAAAGAATAAGAATTAAGACATAACAATTGACATTGCATTTAAATTTTTGAAGATCAAACTTGCTGGAAAGCAAGACAGAAGAGAATTCCACTAGTGAGAAGTGCAAGAAGAGAAACTGTCAGCATAGACTTTACAGTTATGTCTAACCCTTTCAACTGTAAAATGATGAGACCTTTCAGCCAATCTAGTACTATGCTGAAATTGGGAAAGTGTCCTGAAGCCGAGATGTCTGGTCAGGACCAATAACATTGCAGGTTCTTTAGATTTGATTTTTTTCTTTTATCATGCTCTCTACTTAGCTTTTTCTCAGACTCTTTCACTCTCAATAACCCCTTGCATCTTAGTAGATTTATCACCTTGCTCAGGGGTGAAATGATTAAGAAACAATATATACGGGCATAACATTATGAATCATTTTTAGATGTTTAAATTTCACTATCTTAATGATACATGGCCAATGGTAGTTGCTTAAGGTCTGGAACTGATAGTCACCATGCAGTTCACACTATATCTATAAACATTCTATCCATGCAGTTCGCACTATATCTATAAACATTCTATCCATGCAGTTCGCACTATATCTATAAACATTCTATCCATGCAGTTCGCACTATATCTATAAACATTCTATCCATGCAGTTCGCACTATATCTATAAACATTCTATCCATGCAGTTCGCACTATATCTATAAACATTCTATCCATGCAGTTCGCACTATATCTATAAACATTCTATCCATGCAGTTCGCACTATATCTATAAACATTCTATCCATGCAGTTCGCACTATATCTATAAACATTCTATCCATGCAGTTCGCACTATATCTATAAACATTCTATCCATGCAGTTCGCACTATATCTATAAACATTCTATCCATGCAGTTCGCACTATATCTATAAACATTCTATCCATGCAGTTCGCACTATATCTATAAACATTCTATCCATGCAGTTCGCACTATATCTATAAACATTCTATCCATGCAGTTCGCACTATATCTATAAACATTCTATCCATGCAGTTCGCACTATATCTATAAACATTCTATCCATGCAGTTCGCACTATATCTATAAACATTCTATCCATGCAGTTCGCACTATATCTATAAACATTCTATCCATGCAGTTCGCACTATATCTATAAACATTCTATCCATGCAGTTCGCACTATATCTATAAACATTCTATCCATGCAGTTCGCACTATATCTATAAACATTCTATCCATGCAGTTCGCACTATATCTATAAACATTCTATCCATGCAGTTCGCACTATATCTATAAACATTCTATCCATGCAGTTCGCACTATATCTATAAACATTCTATCCATGCAGTTCGCACTATATCTATAAACATTCTATCCATGCAGTTCGCACTATATCTATAAACATTCTATCCATGCAGTTCGCACTATATCTATAAACATTCTATCCATGCAGTTGAGTACTCTCTTTCATAAACAGCATATTTTAAACATATATAAAGATCTTACTGAATACTTGTCTTTGTCTTCTGGATATTACTGCTGTTTTGTTTATTCTGCTGTAAAGTGTTACAAAAAAGCCTCTAACACCCAATTTCTACAGTAAGAACTTCAATAAGGATTTAATTACATTTGGAGAAATAAAAAAAAAAGCTGTTTAACTTAAAACTATGGCTTGAAAATTTCAGTTGCACATACACAGTGAATGATTGGAATCTGACAATCAGAATTACTTTCTTCATCCTAAGTACATTGCATATCCTACTGCTATCAATACCCTCTTGTCTTTTATTTTAAACTGATTTATTTATTATGAATTGCATATATTCAAGAAAGAAGCATTAAAACTTTTAAAATTGGAAAGAGAATATCCTAAAATTAAACTTTACTCTCTCTTTTTGGACACACACTCTCCCTCCCTCTTTCTCTCTCCCTCCCTCCCTCCCTCTTTCTCTCTCCCTCCCTCCCTCTTTCTCTCTCCCTCCCTCCCTCTTTCTCTCTCCCTCCCTCCCTCTTTCTCTCTCCCTCCCTCCCTCTTTCTCTCTCCCTCCCTCCCTCTTTCTCTCTCCCTCCCTCCCTCATCTCCCTCTTTTCTTATCTCCCTCTTTCCTTATCTCCCTCTTTCCTTATCTCCCTCTTTCCTTATCTCCCTCTTTCCTTATCTCCCTCTTTCCTTATCTCCCTCTTTCCTTATCTCCCTCTTTCCTTATCTCCCTCTTTCCTTATCTCCCCCTCCCCCCTCTCTGATTGAGGAATTGGAGAGCAGAGTTTGAATTCCAGTTGAGTTCATTACATTTACTTATGTGCTAATACTCTTGGGAAACACATGAATCCATCTCTTCTCCCCACCATCTGTGAGTAAATAGGACAGACTGTGTCCTATAGCCTTGGGTGGTGAGCAGTCTAGAAGGTGGACAACTCTGAATTAAAAATCTGTGAAAGGTTGTTTGGGGACCTTGTAGCATACTGTACAACAGTTCTCTGTATTCAGCTCTTCCAAAAAAAAAAAAATGTTTGCTTCTGCACAATCCTTCACCACTATAATCAATATGGGCAAGTAGTCTGGTTGTTGGTTCTAAGAACTGAGCTGCTTGACCCTCATCTATTGAAAACAGGAGAGTCATGTGTATGTATATATATATATGGCTGAGTGGTCTAAGGCGTTGCTTTAGAATCGCGAGGCACCGAGTTCGAATCCTGGCTGGAATTAATTTCAGCAGCTATCGGACTCCAAGCATAGGGCACCTTTGGCAAGTGTCTGTTCCATAGCCATGGGTCCACCAAAAACCATGTGAGGGAATTTGGGAAAGGAAACTGTTTGGAAGACCTCGTGGGCCAAAGCTAGCACGATATCACACAAAACACTGTGATTGCGAGTTGAGGTGGCCAGCCTTGTTCATTCATGATCACGCTGGGTTCGCACCAACGCTCTAAAAAACTGTTAATTGGCTCTGCACACGCCAATAACAGTATAAACTGCAGGTGGGCTCTGTGGGCATTTCCCAGTTGGGAAATTGCAAAAAATGCCTGTGCAAATGTTGCAATGTGCGCTAGCTAGCTGTGCATTGCAACGGGTATCCTCGATATCAAGTGGCCAATTATTATTATTATTATATATATATATATATATATATATATATATATATATATATATATACAATATTAGTGGTAAATATACACATACATATATGTATAAAAATAATTCCAAGAGGATATGATCCAGGTAGAACTCAATGTCCAGGACAGAGTAAGACAATTTATACAAAGAATTAATTAGCAATGTTAATGTGATTAATGGTGAAATCACTTTGCTAACAAGACTTAATGTGACATTAACTTACTATTAATTCCTTGAATAACAAGAAAATTTGAATTTATCATTTTTCAAAATTCAAACAAAATTCTTACTTAATTGATTTGAATAAAAATTCTAGCGTTGTGGCATTGCACACTCCAAAACATATATTTAACTGTCAATAAATAGCATATTTTAAAAAAACATCTTTCGGTTTACACATATTTCATCTTAGTGTTTGCCTATGTATGGGAAAAAAATCTTCCATCCAACAACACAAATATAAGGATCTTGTTATTCAAGGAATTGATAGTAAATTAATGTCTTATTAAACCTTGTTAACGAAGTGATTTTGCCATTAATCACATTAACATTGTTAGTTAATTCTGTGTATAAATTGTTTCTTTAGCATATAAAATATAAGCCACACACACACACACACACACACACACACACACACAGAGGATGTGAGATGAAAATTTTCAAAAAAAATGTGAAAATAAAGAGGTCAGATTCCAATATGGTTCAGATATAAACTCTGGAATTATTCTTCTGTATTCATCATGAAAAGTAGTTAAACTCCAGTTAGATTTACTGATAATTACTTTTAAATACTGAACACTGGAGTTCTCATCATATCTGTCTTAATGTTTTTAGATGAGGAATTATCATTATATACTAATTCATTTAAACTGTTTAAAAACAATTAAGATGAGGATAAGTCTGAATAATTTAGTATATAATAGTTTGTCAGTTATGTTTTTTTTTCTCTTTTTCTTTAGTTTTGTATTTAGCAAATGATGAATACATAAGGTATCACCTATGGGTTATGTCCCTTCAGGATATGAATGATCATGACTTTCCACAGCTCTTAGCAAATCTCGTCTTTCCTATCTCTGTCATTCATTTACCCAAACTTACGTTGGTTACTTACTGTTCACCCCCTGTCTGTCTTGCCTTCTACATGTCCTATGAGTGTTAAAGTCCCCAAGTTCTCTTTCCTCATGTGTCCTAGATATTTTGAGTGTTTCTTTATGATTCTAAGTATGTCACCCCTTAAGACATATTGCTTACATTTTCCACATAGCATCTTTCTGTAGAGCCACATCTCTGTTCCCTCAAGTTTCCTCTTCATCTTTGATGAAATCCTCCAGCATTCACTGCATCTAGGAGTATTTATATAGCAACACTATTTTTGTTTCTAATGAAATTTTCTTAGTAATTTTAGTTTCTGAGAGGCGTCTTTTACTCTTACAATTTGTGTCACATTTTCCATGTTTTGTTAAAACTCTTCTCAGATATTTGGACTTCTGTATTTGACATCTTTTTTTTTTTTTTTTTTTCTTTCTTCATCTAATATTTTACTATGCTTAAAAACAAAAATAAAGGTGTTAGCTTGAGCAAATTCCTACTGGCAATATGTGAAGCAGAACACTTACCAATTTATTGGTCACTATATCAAATACCAACAGAGTCATTATTTAAGTTTGCCACTTTCTCTGCTGCTGATTTTTGTTGGCTTGATTCAATTTGGTTATTCTCTAGTTTGATGTGCACAGGATTGTTCTTTCTTCCAGCATTTAATTGTTGCTATTGCATTGAGCTACACTCAGTTTTCTTGCCACTGAGGTTAAGACTATTATTGAATTGTGGGGATTTTATGCCTTTCGGTGTTTGATGTAAAAATGCTTTAATGAAGGGAAGCAATGTTTTGTGTCTTTTTCGGTGGGGGGTTGTTTTTATTCACCCTAATAACTTATGATTAACATTTTTTTGCTGCTGCATTGTTGTAGCATTGTTGCCTGGCTGTGCTGATCCGTTTTGAAGAAAAATAGGAAATTGTCATTTATTGGAAATTATATAAGGATGTTGATGTCAATTTCTCATGGATACTGCCACTTTTTTTAATTGGATACTCTTCAGTACTGACGAAAGCTAAATTACACCCCTTCCCCAAATAGAATCTAATAAAAATGTTACAAAACCGGTTATATTGTATGCTACTATATATGTATATTGGTTTGGAAATAGCAATAAGCTCTAGTTAGTTTATAGTTTAGTGGCTCTTGCAGTGTGTCTCACTGGTGATGGTTTGAGGTAATGCTTTTTACATCATTGCAGCTGGCAGATGATAGCAAAAAAAAAACAAAAAAAATTGTTTTATAGTTATTTTTTTAATAACACGAGGGGGTGCTGGGATTCTTGGCCGGGCCCACATCCGAAAATATGACTCAATTTCATATTTTTCTTTCTTTTGGAAATATTTCTTGTTTAAATCGAGAATTTTTCATCTCTACTTCGTAAAATATTTCAAACTATTTTAATCCGACCTCCACATAGTTTTAATAGTTACTTTGCTTTAATAAAGTCATTTTGATTTTGCCTTGAAAAAAAAAAAAAGTTTATAACATGAATGCTAGGGTTATTTCAGTATGGCTTGAAAATGTATTTATACATCAACACTCAGCAATGTCTGTTTTGAAAAGATGTGAAAGTACACCTACAGCTGTGTAAGTGTTAATATACAGCTTTGTATGTTACTGTAGATATCTATTGGATTAACTCAACTCTAGGACAAGTTCAAATTTGTAGAACACTCTGAGAACTGGATTTCCTATTAATGGTATGCAAGTTTTGATATTAACAATCACTCTGGCATGCACACACACACACACACACACACACACACACACACACACACACACACATATATATATATATATATATATATATATATATATATTCACCCCTGTATTAATAAACCATGCATATTTGTGCATTTTGGTACATTTTCCTTGAAGGAAAATAGTTTTGAGTTATTTTCTTTGCACTGCTGACTCCAGGTGGAAGTGTTTTTGCATCAATGATGAATTGTCCCAAGATTCTTACAAGGTTGGAAGGTGAAAACCCAACTATTTCAGAGTTGAGTACACTAATAATAATTCTAATAAATATATATATATATATATATATATATATATAAGAAACGCAAGATTATTTCTTTCTTTTCAGGGCATACTGATTGGGCTTAGAACATTTCAGCAATCCTCTTGAAATAAGAGTAAGACTAAATAATGTTAGTTTTTGTATGTATGTATGTGTGTGTTATGGTTTTTGGCCACATGAATAAACTAATGTATGCATAGGCAATCATAAATTTATAGTGTGTTGGTTGCCTATTTATATGCAAGGTTTGGGTATACATGCATTTATTCTTCATTTTAAGAAGCTTCTGTTATTATTAGGGTTTGTTTAACTTGTTTTCTTTCCTGCTGGCTAAAATTTGAAGATCAGTTTTCTAACATCCTGGCAGGTTAGGGTTAATAGGAAACACATTGTACTTTACCAGAGGTTGTTTTGAAAGTATTCATATGTCCTCTTACAATGTATGTGTGTGCAGGCAATTACTGTTAAAAGTTTTATGTAAAAGATTCATCATTTTAAGGCTTTTAGATGATTGTAGAAAATAATTCTTTTGTTTGGAATTTTTCTCTTTAATTCAGTAATGGACACAATGGCAACTTTCAACTTAATTTCAAAATTAAAAATTAATGGAAGAGAATATGTCTTAAATTATTCATGTATAACTTTCATGATAAATGATATTGGGTTTGGGGAATTTGTACAGGCAAATAGACCTAAAATGTACTTTAATATCTGTGTATATTTTCTGATTCAATGGAATTTTAAGCATGGGCAAAATGCATATACATATGAATACATTTGTTAATTCTCAACTGAAATGTTGAGTTGCAAAAATGCTTTTGCTGGTCAGATAATTAAATATCAGCATACATTATTTTGTTTTTGTTTCTGATTATTGAATTTAAAGATTTTCAATTTTTTTGTTTACTTTTTACATTCCCAATCAATTTGATTTTCTTTTTCTTTTTTTTCTCAATATAGTTGCATTTTCCGTTTTTTTTTTCTCTTCCTTCAAGAACTTTTCTTTTTTTACTTACATTTTATATATATATATATAGAGAGAGAGAGAAAGAGCACAATGAGTGCATCAAATGGTGAGGAATATATATAATATACAGACATATACATGTAATGTATACACTCACAATAAAATTGTCATAGGCATGTAATTGCACAATAATGTAAAATATAAAATGTGTGTATATATATATATATTTTCTTATCTATCCTGTTATTCTCTTTCATGAATATTCTTTCTTCACATTAGCCAATTAACATTTTTGCTGCATCCTCCTCTATTCTCCCATAACAACCTCATTAGTCAAGATGTCCATTCAAGAGTTTGACTTTCTCATACATCTTAAAAATATTTTTAAATAATCAATGTTCTTATTGAACCTGGCCTACTTTAAGCCAATATTTTAAATATTTATTTTCTATCACTTTTAAAGTACATGCTTACTCATTAACGTTTTTTTTTTGTTTTTGCTTCATATTGGAAAGAACTCTGCATACATTTGTTCATTCATTCAAATGTTGATTTCACAACCTGTGATTGGGTCATAAGTTTAATGCTCTTGTGGCTAATGTAAAAAAAAACAAAATTCATGTCTTTGATAAATCTTATCGGTTAATACTTGCTTTTGAGTCCATTCTTTGCTGTATTTATTATTATTGATTGACTAGCAAAATAACTAACAATTCCTTGAGGAAAAGTGAGTTTTTGTAATCATTTCTTTGGTCAAAGATAAACTGACCAACCAAAGTGATATCTTTTGTTGCTATTGAAGGAAATATTTCCCATCATAGTGAAAACTCTTTATTTTAATTCTAACTGAAAGGTGCAGCCAATTGTGATCCTGATGCTCAGTTGCATGTCAGCCATTTTGTTTGTTCATGTCATGATAACAAAAACTTCATAAATCTAAAAGTAAACCTTAGAACCAAAAAGAAACCTTCCCACACTGTTTTGGCCATGGCTATGGGATAATTTGACAGTAATAATTCTTGTCTTATATGCATATAGAAATTAGAGAATTACTTAATGTGTTATTCGTCATTTCTAATCAACTTGAACTTATTTTTGACTAAGAATAGCATGTGTTCATTTAATTTTTTTTTTTTTTTTTACTTAGAATGATTGTTCAAATGTTATAATCTCACAGAAAGCCAAATATAACCATGTAAGCTTAAAATATTCTCATTTTAATATATTTACATTGTCAAATCATAAATGGCCACTAATGGATTACAGATGGTTTCATAAGTGAATCCTTATATTTGTTCTGTGGGATTAGAAACCAAATTAAGGGGATGCTGAAAAGTTATCAGACAGTTCAAAAAGTGATTTTAAAAAATGATTGGTTGTTTAGTCAGATTTTGGGAAGAACTGTTAAACATGGCCAATATTCAAAACTTAGTTTTAAAAAAAAGAATTAAGAAAAAAGGGATTAAGAATATCAAAATTTATCTTTTTTTTTTCTTTCTTTTTTTCTATTTTTACAATTAAAAAAAGGAAAAATTGTTACATTATTTTTTTTAGCCACAAGTTTATTACAGTATATATTTTTAGATCTTTTCCAACCAAATGAAACAAATTGAATTGTGGTTGTAAATGGATTTTTCCCTATTATATTTTATCAAACATTTAGTTTTCTATAACATTGCATTTTTATTTGCGCCTTTTTGAACTTTTTCTTATTCCAGAAAAACTGAAGTCAGAAGCTTCAAAGTAAATCTTCCCTGAAATTGTATATAGCAGTTATTTAATAAGATAAATCAATGTCATGGTATTCTTTTTAGTTTTACTGAACCTTGGATAATCCAATCACCTGCCTGTAACTTTGCTGTTTAAGCATTAAATATTTCAAAAGGGAAGTTTTGCAATTTGATTAGAATATTTCTAACTTGGATTCAAATTCCTTTTATTTGTTTGAGTACTTCATACAGAGTATGAGATGTATGGACAGTATTTGTAAATCTTCAAGTTGTAGAAAAGAAAAATGAAAAGGAGTAAATATGTGGTCTAGGTGTCATGCTATTTAGATTCATAAGCTAACCTCAGATGAAGGCATTTACATTAAAAAAAAAAAAAAAAAAATTCTAAATACCCACTGGCCATGGTGATAAGTCCTGTATCTGATGATATATAACAGTGACATTTTTCTCCAAATATTAGAATCTCGTATTTTTTCTCATAAATAAAAAAGGAACTTAATAATAACAATTAATTGCTATTATTAACAAGAAAAAAAGTGGTTTAACAAAAAGCAGTTTAATCAATTTATCATTTTTCTCTGTCTCATTGAAACTCAGTTGAGGTTGAGAAATGTGAACAACTAAATTAAAAATCACCACATACTGGATGCTATATATATAAGCATCAAAGGCTAATTATATTTAAGCTTAATAACCACTCATTCTTCTTACAGAGGGATAGCTGGCAAGACAATATAAATTGACTCCTAAACTTTAAAATGAAAACAATGAGCCTTCCTCAGTACCAAGAGCATGTCTTGGTTAGAGAACTAAACAAATTGATGGTTGTTAATAAATTTTCAGCTTTGTACATTTTAGTCACTATTATTAAATTTTGTACCTTAAAATATTTAAAAAGGAATTTTTTTCAATAACATTCAATGTCCAATCCAACATTTTTTTTTCTTTCCTGTTGAACTAAAGGATGATCTTTTATATACCATCAAATATTCTAAATGCACACACTAAATTGTTTATAGCCATCACCTAAATTTTGTGAAGCTTTTTCTTCTATGTCATAGCGTATGAGTATGACTCGGTGGGTCTCTAGGCTGACACAGTTTATTTTTTTTATTTATTTATTTAATCATTTCACTCCAAGCAAGGTGATAAAGCCACTAGGATGCAGGGGGGCTAAAGGGAGTGAAAGAATAGGAAAAAATGATTGAGGAAAAGTGAGGAAAGGACAAAGAGACAGGGTTCAGGAAGACAGAAAATGTCGATTGATGTTGCATTTAAAATTTTTGAAGATGGAAGTGAAGCAAGAAACCAGGACACATTTTTTGTATGATAATTTTCATAAATTGGAATTAAATTTGAGGATTAATTGGAATTAAATGCAAAATCCACACATGAAATAAAAATAAGTCTGTACAGAAAGTAAGAGCTTACATATATCAAATTGTGTCAAAAATAAGTGGCAGCAGAGGAATTATTGTTGAACTTTTAAAAGGTAAGCTTAAATATTAATGCAAGACTTAAATGCAGCGATCAATTTTGATTTCTTCTGTAGTTTATTGTTGCCTATCACATAGTCTCTTCCCTACCTATTACGATGATGGCCAAACCAAGAACCCCTCGCAGGAGCTAGCTTAAATGCCACCTTATAGGGCAGCTTTTAAGCTAGTATAAAATAAATGCTTTTATCATTACACTGCAATCTTATTGATGCATTTACAAGATGATTTGGTAAAAATAATAAAGGTATTGCTTTAAATCTCTTTGTTATTGTCTAATTTGTTGAATTAATGCTTTTAAGAATTCCAATTATTCAAATATTGGGTTGAGCTTTTAATGAAATAAAAGAAAAGTAAAAAAAACTCAAGCAATGACATTGGTCTTACTATCAAAGTTTTTTAAATGTGTTTCTTAAAATAATTATTTACAGAATCAAATTTGAGAAGAAAACTTACAAAAATATAGCAGTGCTAAAATTAAGAAACAAATGTAAAGAAAAAAAATTAATAACTTTATAAACATTTACAGATTTACAGCTCTTATAATTCTGTTACCTAAAGTCTGCTAATTGTAATAATAAAAAAAAAAAAGCTCCAAATTATTTCTGACCATTTTATATAACAATTCTGTTTTTTGATATTCAGAAATCATGCTTAAATTCAACAAAGAAATTCCAGCTGAAGAAATCATAGTTACTTTTAGGGAGTCGTGTTTGAGAAAAATATAAATTTAAAAAGATAAACAATTTTGAAAAATATTTTAATATTGACAATTCAGTGTCACCAACAAAAAAAAACCTTTTTAATGAACTTTTCCTCATTACCAAAACAGTTTATATACATAAAATATTTTGTTTTTGCTTAACTTAGAAACAAATTCTTTACCAATTTTGACTTCAATCTATAAATGCTATCTTTGGTATTTTGCTGACAAACCAAAATGACTGATTTTATAAGTACTGTATAGGACTGCTATAATGCATTTTTTTAAATTCTTGTTTAAATGATAATATATGAATAGTTGCTTTTTATTAACTTTTTGATGAGTTAAAAGAAATATTAGTAGTAAATATAGAATTTAATATTTATATTGTAATAAGATTAAATGTTCTTTGAACAACATTACTGCTAGTAATGTGAGATTTATTTCATGAAAATGTTTACTTATGTAGTATTTTTATTTTTTAAAGTTTGCTTGAAATCAAAATGTCTCAGGGAAATACCTATAAGTGCAATCGTATTTTATAGATTTAGAGCGACTTGTACTTCACTTATATTTACTGTTCAACTAGATTTTTTTCGTTTTTTTGTTTTGTTTAATTTATTCTTCATAGTTGTGGCAGGGATATTTTTCACTTTACTTCATTTTGTAAATATACTTTATTGAAAAATTGATAACATTAATAGCTTCTAAAAAGAAACAAACAAATGTAAACTGCATCTGGATTTTCATGTGAACAGAAAAGAATGCCACAATCCATAACTATCGTATAACATATTGCATTCTTAGTATGAAAGGGAAGCACCTTTGTTCATGTGACATAGTAATCCATGAAGAAAATAATTAGTTAAAGAGATTTTCAAAGTTGTTTGTTACTCACAATCTGCTTATGAAAGAAAGAAAAGGAAAATACTGAAAATCTGAATAAATATATTTAAAGTATTATGGAGTAGATACTTAAGTTAGTTTTTAAGTTAACCTCAGTAAAATTTATGCAAACCTACTTTCTTTCAAGTCTTATGCAGTCAGAACAGAATTTAATGTTATCATTTATTAGCACTTTTTTTATCTACTTTACATTTTAACTGCTGCATTTGATATATTATTTGTACTTAGTTGTTACAGGTTAATTAAAGTTAGCTTAGTCTGGCACAGGGTGACAATAGTTGAACATTTAGTGAGGATCAAACTTGCTATATTGGCAGTGATCTGTGAGATTGACTTGTTAATCAATTATTCTTTCAGGAACACATTTTGTTGTGAGTACAGTTATGAATCATATTTTATTATGGTGACTTTTGCTAAACTCAAATACTGAGAAATAGAAGTATTTCAAATTCATTTCTGAAATGATCTATTGATTCTAAATAAAATGGGCAGAAATACAACTGAACTTAAAATGTTAATGGAAAATGTTTACATTTGTAATGATGGTAATTATATACAAGGCAACAGATAAATTACTCTCCTAAAAAAGTTAAGTATTTTTGCAACATAAGGGTTTTGTGCTTTCTAATTTTTATAGTTAATTAAAACTTCAGGCTACTTATTTGGGAAATTTGGACATGTATATTACAAATTTTTAGCTAAAAATTTTCAACCAGTTGAACTTTTGTGTTGCTGACGCTATTGTTAGCACAGTGTTTCATTTGATCCATATGACATTTTTCATTTCTAAGGGAAAAAAGTCTTTTTTTACTGGGTCTAATTGAAGATGGTCACTCCTATAACAATCAGATCAGTTAATTCCTGCAATCTGGGATACACAGATGATACAATTCGCCACTACTTACTCGGGTCAATCTTGACCTCATCCTAGAGAAGATATAATATGGGTCCCTCTATCACTTTAGATACAGTCAGTCACACTTGCCTTTTCTCCATCTGTTTTGGATATGATTTTGTGTCCCTCAAATCTTCCAAGGAGACAATAAGCTTCTCTCTTCTATTATTTTCCACATTTGAATGAGATGTTAAAATGCAACTTTTGTCAAACTTTTCTCCTAAGAGACCAAGGTGTGAAGAGTTATATATATTAATTAAAAACAGCTTGATTTTATAGTTCATAAGTCCTGTGGATACATTCAGATGCACCTCTCTTTTTTTTCTTTTTCTCTTCTTTTTTTTTCTTTAACATTTAAAAAAAAAAAAAAATGAGAGGAAAATTGAAGCTACATAGTAATTTTCAAGATTTTCTACTTCTTTCCATCTTAAAAACATTAAATGGATTGACCAAAATATTGTGGTCACAACATGAACAGCAGCAAACAAGTTCATGTATCCCAAAATATTAGAAATATGAATGACTCTTCAAAGTTTGAGATTAACGCTTAATATTTCAGAGTAAAAGTATGCATATATTTTCTATATTTTCCATTTTAAAAAATCCCAAGTAGTTTTCATATCAACTTATGAAAGCTGTTGTACTTTACAAGTGCAATAGCAGATGTCAGCATCTGTTTGCATCTATTAATGCTTGATTTGAAGGCAACTTAATTAACAAGTCTGTTATTGATTGCTTTCAATACAATGAGTAGGCAGCATCTAACAAGAAATGTAATTGTCAGACAGTATTTAACTTAGATTCATCAAACAGAATTGCAGTCAAGAGGCAAAAGTTTTGACAAACCTTACAGTTACTTTAAACTAATCATTTCAATATAATCTTTTTAAAAATTTTATAATTTAACCTTTTTATAAACTGCAACATGGATATTTAAAAGAATATTTAAATTTTTAAGCCATGTTACGTAATTAGTTATTAACTGTACTTTCTGGAGGAGAATTCCCTGTTTAATCTGGTATTTGTTCTTGATAAGAATTCATGAATAATAAACTGGAAATAGTCTGTTAAAATATATGATGTTTATAGGTTAGTAAAAAAAAATATAGTAATATATAGCAATTCTATGTGCCATGTTCCTTCAAGACTTGGGCAATTATGGTTCTCTACAACTTTTTATCACTTGTAGCTTTTTTTTACACAGACAAAACATTGCAAGCTTATCACTATTCTATTGCTATTTCCATAGCAAGCATTCAGATGAGCTACATTCCTTAGTTCCACCAGTTCAGACCATTACAGCTAGGACCTGCCACACTTGGTTGAATCATCCTCATTCTCTTCATATTCCATTGGTAAGGAGGAAGTTCCTCTGAGACAGTTTTTTTTTTTTTTTTTTTTTTTTTTTTTTTTAACCCCCCTCAAGAGTTGCTACTTTGTGGAACAGACTCCTGGGAGAATGTTTCTTAGATCTCTACAATCTTAATCTCTTTAAGTTTATGGTCAACTGTGATCTATCCTACGTGTCCTCATAATCTGTACTTTGATTCTTGGGCCTTTATTAAGTGAATATTTTAGTTTAAAAAGAAAAAACAAAAACAAACTTTAAGCAAGGTTTGTCTCCTTACTACCCCTCTCAGTCCTTGTTTTGATATCCATTCACACATACCCATTAGGTAGGTTATTCACTGTTTCCCTCTACTGCTCTGATTTTCAGTATGTCATGTGAGTGTCAAATTCTCCAAGCTCTCTTTCTTCTGTGTCCCAGAAATTTTTTTTTTTTTTTGATTCCTAGATTTTGTTGTTATTGTTATTGTTTTTCCTTAATTTCTTCATTGCTCTCGTGTTCTGTTCATAGCATTCACATCTTTATAGAGACCCATCTCTGTTGCCTCCTCTTCATCTGTGAAAAAATCGTCCAACATTCTCTGCCATATAGAAGGATTAATATTACATTGCAGTTTAGCACTATTTTCTTTGTTTCTAACAAAATTTTCCTGTTTCTTAATAATTTTTAGTTTTTGGAAAATATAGCAAAAAACTTTTGCTATTCCTAAACACCTTTTGGATTTTTACGTTTCATTTTTTTCTATTGTTTGTTTTAAAACTTCCCAGATTGTATTATTGCACAAGAAATAAAGTTGGTAAACTGTTTGAATTTTATTTGAGACTCCGTTTTTCATACTAATTTGTGTGTGTGTGGTGGGGGTTAATCTCTTCTCTGCACTCTATCACTCAGATACCTTGACAACAACTAGTGAGTAAACATTTAGGCAAACCATAACTACCTTAACTAGTAATGGCAGTTGTTAGATGATGTGATTGTGAAATTAGTAGTATTCATTAGTAGTATATGTAGTGAGAGCAATACACAGGAAAAGAAAAAAAAAAAATCAACATTTATTTTATTTTACTTGGATACATAAGACATTAACTATTGATGCAGGTGAGAATTAAGCAGTTATCTTGATTAATAGAAATACTTTTTTTTTTTTTTTTTTTTTTTTTTACCAGAAAGACAATATGCAATGTGATCGGTCCTGACTTGGGGTCTTGACTCCAGTCACTTTCTCACCAACACAATGTGGCTTCCCTCTGTCTTTTTCTATAAATATCTTCATGCCATCTGCTCTGATGAGCTATTTTCACTGGTGCCCTGGCTGCTTAAATTTAAGCATGCTACTAGGTTGACATCTCGGGCCCCACCCTTTTACTATCGGAACAGTTAAATGTAACCACGTCTTCTACTCCAACAGCTTCTCTCACACTTCTTGACAATGGAATTCCCTTCCTCTTACTTGCTTCCCTGATAACTATAATCTTCAAAAACTTAAATGTAATGTCGATTGACATCTTCTGTTGCCTTGATCCCCATTCTTCTTATCTTTTCCACACCCCAAAGTCTTTTCCCTTACTTACACTCTCTGTAGCCCCTTGCATACTAGTGGCACCCCCGTTTTGCTTGGGATGAATTGCTTTAAAAAAATAAAAATAAACATGGAAAGGATCTTTAGTGTTTTGTCTCAAATCTTTAAGATCCAGGCATATTTTAGAAATTAAAATTTATGTTTTGAAACTGCTATTTACTTCTACTTCAGTTCTTGGTAAGTAGGACTTTTTATGAGTAGTTATTTTGTTAATTACATTATTTACACTATTGTCTTCCTATTTGTTATCACAACATTTTGGCTGTTGTGTTCTCCAGCCTTCATTGGCCTCTGAAACACAGCAACAAAGATGAGGACAATAATCAGTATAAATAATAACTCCTCATCCAAGAAATTCACCAATTTTGTTATTGGTAAGTGCTGTTAGTATAGGAGTTATCAGTTATTGTCAGGTTCTATCCTAATCTGTTGCCTTCAGTTTGTACTAATGCCAATGAAAAAGGTATGAACCCACCTCTCCATCTTCCCAGTTATGGGTAGACTGGGTTCTCTAACCTTGGGTAGAAACCAGTCTAGGAGAAGGCAATGGGGAACACCTCCACAATATTTATCAACAAGTCATGTCAATTCACATATAATAAAGTAATCTGTGGAGAGCCATGATTATCTATATTCTGAAGGGACATGGCATTAAAAAAAATTGTTACTGAAGTTATGGATGATATAACAGTTAGGAGTGGGGATAGAATCAGCCAGTAACTTCCAGCTTATACTGTTTGTGTTCACTTCACAGATATTCTTTGGAAAAAGCCTGAATTAATTTCTTTTCTCCCCAGCTATGGGTTAAAAAGCAGGCAGACTTGGATCTAGCTTTTTGTTGACAACCAGTCCAGAAGGACTTGAAAAAGGAAAATTGTGGAGAAGACAATGGGAAACCACTTTACTATCTTCCCCAAGAACAGTCATAGCAATGCAATTTAGAGGTCTTAAAGAAACTGTGGAGAGCCATGATGGACTTGTATCATGATGGACTACTTTCTGAAGTGACAGTAGATATTCTACTACTGTAAACCAATGCATGAAGTTTTGGTAATTACCACATAATCTTTGGTTAAATTAAAATTTTCAGGTGCAGTTTACAGAACTTTGGAATAAAAACTTTTATACCTATGTTTGAATTTTGTCATAGAGTAGACGTGGTATACTGTGATTTATATATTGAGATGGAAGAAAGAAAGAAAATCTTTTTTAAAAAATTTTTATTTTTTTCAATTATAGATTTGTATCATTGTAATTAGATTTCTCTCTAAATCCAGTGTACATAATTCAATTTTTATTTCATTTTGATCTGTTTTCTCAATCATTCAACCTCCAGGATTACTAGTCAGACATTCATTTTTCAAGTAGTCATTCCATTGCTGAACCATATCTCAATATGTAGGAAGCCTTCAACCAATTATGGGCAACATCCTTCTTATTGAATTCCTGCCTGAGGAAAAAAGAAAACGGCTCCACAAATGTTAGCCTTTCTGGCAGATAAAGTTATTCTGATCAGAATTATTTATATATACCACCATCACTACCATCATGAACAAGGCCTGGAGTCATTGAGTCATCATTGTGCTGACCCTCATATCAGGTGGATTTATTGATCGAGTTTTATCAGCAAAACAATTGGTTGATTCAATTGTCAAGAGAAAAACATAGTGCCTAATGACAATATTTTCTGAAATGATTACCATAGTGCAACTAAAGTCAGCCATATTTTTTGATATGCATTAGAACTATCTTTAGATCTGGAGCAGTGGATGCTTGTTACAAAGTAATGTCTTTCAAAGTTTCTGTAAAGAGGAGATTCATTGTGGCTAAAGATATTTCTATTTCAATTTGAACTAAATTGCATGGATTCATTTTCTGAAATGATAGTTAAGGGTTTCTTTTATGAAGAAATCTGAAATTGTTGATCAATTTATTACTTAACTGCAAGATTGCTATCTTTTCTTCCTTTGTAAATTTTTAACTTTTATATAAGAATAATTTCTATAACCCTCCCCTGTACTAAATCTTATAAAAGTGAATAATTCTCACTTTTGATTAGATCCATGAGTGGTTCCCATTAGTAATTCTTTCATCTTTTCACTTCAGCTCAAATGTTAACATCAACATGACTAATTACATGAATTTTTCATGGCTATGACTTGAACCTTGATCTCTCTTCTTTCCACTAAATCCCGAGAAAATCTCCAAATTGCTTTTTTAACTCATTTGCATATTCAAGTAATTGCACTGATATAATGTAAAGAAAAACATTTTAAAAAATTTCCACTGAAAAGGAAATATTTTTTTTTTTTTTTTTTTAAATTCTGCAAGCATTTCCTCTTTGCTTTTGAGGTGTTAAACTTGATTTTCAATGTTTTTTTTTTTGTTTTGTTTTGTTTTTTTAAATTTTTTTTCATTGTTTTATTTCACACAATATTCAGCCCTTTTTTCTTTTAACTTTGTAAACGGTTGTTTGAAGCATGGCACCTGATTCAGTGGTTTGCATTTCTTTATTTTCAGTTGTTCTATGCTATTTCTGCTATTATTATGGCATATTTTTTTCTCTTACTAACAGCTATCTTTTCTCTTATTGCTCTTCCGTCCTTCAATTTTTTTTCTTCCTTTTCCCTTTTTTCAGCTTTGCCCTTTTGCCTTTTGTTAGTTTTTTTTTTTCTCCTGACTCGCTGATTTATTTTTCCTTTCAATGCATGGCTTCTTATTCTTGTTATTAATGATGATGATGATAGTTATGTTATCCTGCTATAAACTCTGAAAGGAAAGGCATTGGAAGTGCAACATAACAAACATATTTTAAAAACATGCCTTGATCTTTTTGATGTGTGCTTGTGTGTTGCTTAAGTAATGGGCAAAGAAGGAAGTACTTTAAATTCTGTTAAATTTTTAATGATATTAGAAATATCCCTTCTAGTTTGGCGTTGTTTGGATTCCTCGGGTCTCTGAAAGTTGTAAGGAAAGGACAAGTGAACGCTCAATTACAAACCTTTTTTTATTCAAACCAAATTTACCATTGATTTTAATAAAGAAAATATTGCTAAATGATAAACTCTACCTTTATAGAGTTCATTTCCCAAGCCAAAAAATTATTAATGTTTCTAATATTTATAATGAAATGCTTAAAGAGTTTTTGGGGGTTGTCAGCATTTTTTTTTCCTCAACAAATAATTGCATTGGCATTAAGTTTTCTCATTCATTATACTTACTACTGTAGTATGATTCATTTTTATTTGTAACAGTTGTAAAGTCTTCTCTCTCTATTCTACTTTAACATTTTTTCTCTCTCTCTCTCTATAGATTTGTTTGGAAAAGAAATGCCAGTCAGGTGTTAATCCTAAATCTGATATTGATAGTCTAAATAGCTGTTTGTATTTTTCCATATCAAATTACAATCAAAATGCTGATTATGATTTATGTCAAACTCGGGCTGCAAAAAATTTATTTGTAACGTGCTTTTCAAGAATTTAAACAGATCCTATTTAATAGAAGAATCCCTTGAGTATAAAAATTTGGGATTCTTCTATTAAATGTGACTTGACGTAAAATATCTTTGTAGACTGTGATTATACAAGTTTCTTCTTTCATTTCTTATTTTTGAGTAAGATTCAATGTCTGTTATATATTTTTAATTTATATAGAAAATTTTCATCACAAATGGACCACCTACCAAATTTCATAGCTTTTTAATTATCTCAATTTATCCCAACTTGCATATGTTAGTGCATAGATCAAAACTTAATAGTTATGTACTGCAGCTTATAGAATGACTCTCATGTTCTTTCTGATCTTAAATATTCTGAAAAACTTGGTTATTTCTTTGGTTTGTTGCAATAGTATAGAATTTCTACCATTAACTGCTGCTCACGCTGATCAGTCATTCGATATGCTCCAACAACAGATAAGGTTAGTGGATAAAAGTTCTTTATTTTAATATTTATTGTACCCACCCAAGGTTTTTGTGCTTGAAGTACCCAATATTTTTCAGTTTTTACTCATCCTTTTAGTAAAGTCAGGTTCTTGAAAAACCTGCTTATTATTGGGTCTCTCTCTCAACATGGGTTTCTCTCCTCCATCTCTCTCTGGTTCTTGTGCTTCAAAAGATTCAAATTAATTGGAGTTGACTAGCCATGTCGGATGCATGAGTAGCTGTGAAGTAGGCTAACTCAAATTGCAACTCAAATATCTCCAAGGCTTCTTCATTGGTGAACCATCTCTTTTATCTCAGTTTGCTCATTACAGCTGCTGCTTCTTTATTTTTCACTTTTCTTTTTATTCTAAATTTTTTTCTTTTTCATTCATTGATTTTTCTTCATCACTATTATTCAACTTTTTCTGTTTTATCTTCATTTTCCTTCAACTTTCAGTATTCCTTTATCATGGCATGATTTTTCTTTTTTTCTTTTTCATCTTAACTTTTCAATTCATTTGTTTTATCCTCTCCCTCGTTGCTCCTCTACCATTGCATTTTTTACAACTCTGCTTCATTCTTGCAGTATTATCCCCTTTGCTGCCTCCTTATGTTGCTTCACTTTTCAGCTCCTCCTCCTCCTCTGTTAGCACACCCTCCCTCTTCCTTCTCTCTGCATTTCTGAGCATCCCCTTACTTCTCATACATGTGTTCCTGAACCAACCTCAATGTACTTCTTTGCACAAACATTTCTCCTCCTCATAGTACTCCATTTGTTTTTGAGCTCCCCCAATCCTCCTCCTTGTCTGTGCCTTTCTGCGCCCCCCTTCCTTGTCTGTGCCTGTCTGCGCCCCCCCTTCCTTGCATGTGCCTTTCTGCCCCCCTTCTTATCTGTGCCTTTCTGCGCCCCCCTCCTTGTCTGTGCCTTTCTGCCCCCTCCCCCCTTCCTTGTCTGTGCCTTTCTGCGCCCCCCTTCTTTGTCTGTGCCTTTCTGAGCCACTTATACTTTTCCTTATCTTCATTAAATTTCTTCTTCTTCATTTTCTCTCCTTGAATATTCTACCTTCTAGCCATTGTAACCTCCAAGTGCACATGCACCAATTTCAGCTTCGGCAAGTGGATGCTACTGGCTAACATTTTATCTGCTCACCAGTGGTATCATTGCTATAGCTGATGGAAAGACAAGTAAAAGCCAAGTGTTGTTACATTACAAGAATCAAAAGTGCACCATCTTGGTTGGACAAAATTCACTTACCACTATTGACCTGGCTATGGTGAACAGCAAAATCCTGTCATAATCTTATCTCTGGAAAAGATTATGAAGTATTTCTTTCTTTGTGGTCAGATGTCTTTCTCTCTTCAGGCTTTAGTTATCTCCCCCCCCCCCTTTTTTTTACACAAGATTATTCACCTGAAATAAAAACAAGAAAAGCTGAATCTTGGCACTGTATTGATATTTTGTGACTGATTTAAAGATTGAAGAAGATCAATATCTAAAATTGGACATTTATTTTTCTTGCCTTGATTCTCTTATTTTTCATATCTTTTCTATGAAATATGCAAAATGAAAGATGAAAATCAATTTTTGTAAAGATCAATATTTATTTTGATTCTTCTTAATGTTACATAATAGAACCAAGATCAAAATAACTTTTAAAACTCTCTCCTCTTCGTCTTCCCACCTTTCCAATTCTTCCTTTTCCTCTTTAACTGCAATTGTGAAATCTATTTACTTCTGTTGACACTGATACTCTTTGGCATAGAATATGGAACATTCAATCTATGATTGTCCAAAATCATAAATTTTAATTTTTGCCTTTTTCCTTTTTTTTTTTTTTTTTTTTGTGCTTTTGAAGATCAAACAATATTACATTTCACATTAATTGGAAAACTTATATTCATTGAAAGATCTGTTAATAAACTTGAAAACATTGTATTAGCTTTGAACTTAATAAAATCAAAATATATTTTGATCTTTAAATAGTTATAGATATTTACATATATTCTAAAGTAAAATATGAATAAATGGAATAAAACTATACTTTTTCTCTACAAAACCACGTGTTGAGTTTTTCTTTTTCCAGAGAAAAAATATAAAATTATTTTAAATGGTGTAAAAATTTGCATTTATAAAGAGAATGTTATATGCATGCATTACCTGTGAAATTTCTACAAGGAATTGAGAAATTTGTTGATCCTCGTAAAATAAATGTTCCTATCCCACTTGTGATCCCACCCCCACTGAATTAAGTTCATTCTTAAACGTGCATTTATAACCAACCTGAGGCTAGAGAATCAAATGAAAGTTATGATGACCATCTTACATATTGAAGAAAGAACAACAATATCAAATCAATGCCCATTCTGTGGTATGAAGCAATTTTATTTTAGATATAGCACAATGTCCAGGAGTCTTGGTTAGTTATCCCAATTACTGGTTCAGTAACATTTTAGGAGGCACTTCCATCCACATTTAAGAACTTCTAAGTACAGTTTTTGAAATGTTGTAAACCTGAGCCAGCCACATTTAACACAAAACTAACGGCTGTGACTGAGTTCCTTTGAGTGCAATCTGCACCTTTGTGTTTATGTGCACATATAAAAGATTGCTGATTGGTCACCAATTGGTAAGATTTGGTCATTAAGAGTTTCTGTTTTGAGAAATCCTCCCAGAGAGTGTACATTTTTCTTTAATAGGATTTCTCAAACATTCAAGCCGGTAGACAAAAACAAAGAGATATACTGTTTAATAAATAACTGGTGTGGTACTCAAATATGATTTAATAAAGTTTAAAGTGATATATATGAGGGTTAGTTTTCTAATATGAGCCTATTATGGCTCTAGCCTCTATACAAGAAGCATGTTGAAAATTGACACTTGTTGTATATGAGCAGGTAAGGATTGTTGTTAGATGAAAGCTGAATTTGCATCTTGAAGTAACTGTTAGTGTTAGCCAGTTGGTAAGAGCTGTAGGATTTCAAGGTTATGCTCTTTTGCTCTTTCATTCCACCTGACAGGTATATTCTTCTGTGACTAGTTGGGGAGGGGAGACTCATGTCATTGAATTTTTTCTTTCTTTTTTTCTTTTTCTCTCCTTCTTTTTTTCTCTTTTCTTTTTCTCTTTTCTCTTCTCTCTTTTCTCTTCTCTCTTTTTCTCTTTTTTTTCTCTTCTCTCTTTTTCTCTTCTCTCTTTTTCTCTTCTCTCTTTTTCTCTTTTCTTTTCTTTTTCTCTTTTCTTTTCTTTTTCTCTTTTCTTTTCTTTTTCTCTTTTCTTTTCTTTTTCTCTTTTCTTTTCTTTTTCTCTTTTCTTTTCTTTTTCTCTTTTCTTTTTTTCTCTTTTCTTTTTTTCTCTTTTCTTTTCTTTTTCTCTTTTCTTTTCTTTTTCTCTTTTCTTTTCTTTTTCTCTTTTCTTTTCTTTTTCTCTTTTCTTTTCTTTTTCTCTTTTCTTTTCTTTTTCTCTTTTCTTTTCTTTTTCTCTTTTCTTTTCTTTTTCTCTTTTCTTTTCTTTTTCTTTTTCTCTTTTCTTTTTCTCTTTTCTTTTTCTCTTTTCTTTTCTCTTTTCTTTTCTCTTTTCTTTTCTCTTTTCTTTTCTCTTTTCTTTTCTCTTTTCTTTTCTCTTTTCTTTTCTCTTTTCTTTTCTCTTTTCTTTTCTCTCTTTTCTCTTCTTTCTCTCTTTTCTCTTCTTTCTCTCTTTTCTCTTCTTTCTCTCTTTTCTCTTCTTTCTCTCTTTTCTCTTCTTTTTCTCTTTTCTCTTCTCTTTCTCTTTTCTCTTCTCTTTCTCTTTTCTCTTCTCTTTCTCTCTTTTCTCTTCTCTTTCTCTCTTTTCTCTTCTCTTTCTCTCTTTTCTCTTCTCTTTCTCTCTTTTCTCTTCTCTTTCTCTCTTTTCTCTTCTTTTTCTCTTTTTGTGCACAATCGACTAAAAATGAAAACCTGAGAAAGAAAATACATGCATATCAATAATATATTGATATTTTTATAAACAAATCACATTCAGCCCTAACAACCATTCTTTCTGTTTATTTAAGGAAAGATGTCTTGATTTAATGGATGTTGTTTCAAAGATTTTTTAAATGATAGAATTCTGGGATCTACACATAATTCAGGACATGTTCTCTCAGAAACACTATGTGCACTCCCAATTTTGTATACAGTGTTCTAGGATTGCAAACTTGGATTAATTTTGGATAATTTTTACTTTTCCTTTTTATACTTTTATTTTATTCCATAGCATCATTAAGTACCATGATGACAGATTTATAAATATATCATAAAAAGAACAATTCTCTCTCTCTCTCTCATATATATATAATATATATATATATATATAGAACTGTTATAAAAAAAAAAATCCTATTTTTTTGTGCTGATGAAAAACATTTATCAATAAGTTCATCAGGCCAAATGACCAACATTGAAAGTTTTCTCAAAATGTTTGCCTTTAGTCTCTTTATAAATTTTATCTTGAGGCAGGTATTAAATCACTAGAAAAACAACCTTGCATTAAACACAAGGTTAAAATTGATATGATGGATTTTTTGTTTGCTTTTTTAAATACTTTGTATTATTGCCTTGGGCACTTATATCAAGATGAAAACCAAAATTTAAATTGAAATGGTTGTGTGGTTGATGTATTTAATAGTTTACTTTCATTTTTTTTTAAATGCAAATTTATACTTTTACCAAGTATTTTTTTATGTTGTGTTTTCACATGACTTTTCTGTAAAAGGATTGACACTCTGAATTTTCAGCAGTGAAATGTTAATGATTATATTAATTTTCTTTGAGAGCAATATGCAAAATACATAATCTTGTTGGCTACCTTGGCTTTAAAAATGGATTACTTACAAAACCAACATTACATTGAGAGATTGATTTAAAAAAATAAAATTTTTAATTAGCTAAATGTTTCCTCATCAATATCTGTAATTATTTTTTCTAATATATAATTAAATCTTTTTCAGCAGATAATGAAATTAACTAATGTGCTTAGAAATGTTATACTGAGTTTTAGTGGGAAGACTTGTACAGTTATTGTTAAGGCAATTTAAATTATACAGAATTAGGTCCACTTTCAAAATATTTACCATTTCTGCTAAGTTTATTTACATGTTTTAGGTAAAACATATCTTCTATTTGTGTTTAAAATTAGGTCCTGGAAAACTTTTTGCTCCTTAGGTATGAACAGTTGTCAAGTGATTGGTTAGTTATTTCTCTTTTTGTCATAAACTGAGTCATAATAATCAAGTATCTTTATTAGATTTATGACCATATCACATCAAAACACCAGTTCTTGTCAGATCACCAAAGTTAAGCAATGTCAAGCCTGGTCAGTACCTAGATGGGTGACCACTTGGGAATACCAGGTGCTGTAAGTTTGGATGTGCAGGTGGTGTAATGGATAAGTGTGGAATGAGATATCAGAGAGCCAAGTTCCAATTCCATTCAGGTTCACTTACATGTGAATACCCTTGGATGATTGAGTAAAAAAAATTTTTTTTAAAAAGACCTGATCGCCCGAGTGTGTTTTATCCAACCCTACCTAAATGCAATGTGCAGTAGGGTAATGGCCTATGGTTTGGGGAAGGCCTACATCCAACAAAGGACCGCCACAGGCTGAGAATAACAGATTCAGAAAAGATTTAGTCTGGAACATGGCCATTTAGACATCTTGAAAATAAAATACTTAGCTGCATCTGGTTGAAAATCACTGAAGATCATAAATTGATCTTGTTTCCTCATCTGATATGAACAGATTTAAAGAAATGTTTCTGAATATGCCTACCTATCAGGTACTTGATGAAAAGTTAATTCCGTGACATCTATCCTTTTGTATTAATATGGGGCATGTTATAAGTAACACTAAATATTACTTTGTGGTCATCTTTTTGTTAAATTTTAGTTTTATATTAAATGTTTTGCAGGTTTGGGGGCATGGTTGCCATCTACACCTTTTCATATATAAGATTAAACAAGTGAAATTTGAAAAAAACATGTAATTGAATAATTTTCTTTTTAGATTGCATTAAGTTGATTGATTTTTAAACTTTTATTAAATAAGTGTTCCTTTTAGCTTTCCCTTCACAAACCAGATTTCCATTAACATTTCATTTGCACATCTTCAGAGCTGAAATCTCCAGTAAAATCAAGTATTTACTTTTCTGAGGGAGGGAAAATTTAGAATCTGTAAAACAAACATTGATTCATTCCCCACTTCTATTTATTTTATTTTCAGCTATGAAATGATTTTTCTGTAGTGAGGTTGAAATAAACCCCAAAATTTCACTAATGAGAAATCTTCAATAGAAATTTGGTGTTTTAGCAATTATGAATTTAGTAGAAATTACAGATACTTAGATGTGAGGGCATATGTAGGTGTTATATGTGCATAAACTATTGTGTGCATACAAAGCCCTTGGTATCCTGTTTGTGTATGTATGTGTATGTATATAATATATATATAGTGTGTGTACACTTATGGTCAAATTTTGCTGAAAACAATGTTTCTTGTTTGTTCACTAAAGTTAAGCTGTGTTGAGCCTAAACAGTACTTAAATGGGATTCTGCTTGTGAATATCAGGTACCATAAGCATGACAGAAGTCATATCTTTATGGTGAAACTGGCATTAACAACATTGCTAGTGCCTTACCAACAAACTAGTCAAATCATATTCAACACAAGCAGCCCCCATTCATCTTTGCTAGTTCTTGTCATTGGATTAAGTCTGATTCTGAGATCCTATATACTGCTGTGCAAACTGTCTCACTATAAACAGTGGTGCAGTTACCATATGTTTTTCAGAAATTAGAGAATGGACCACCTCATCCAATATGTTAGTGATCTTTTTTGTACAGGTGGGAAACCATTGTGTGTATGTGCGTGTATTTCATGGTTTTTCAGTAGTAGCAGGATTGTATATAAGCATGCCAACATATAAATGGGCCCTTATCCTTTTGATTGATAAACATAGTATTTAACTTTAGTGAATGCTGAACAATCTCATCACAGACTTGAGGCAACAAATTTGGTTCTACAGAAGGATGCTGAGAATACAATGGACTAAACATGTGAGCAACAAAGTTTTAGATAAAATGGCAACAAAAAAGATACTTAACACCAGAAAGAGATAAGTAAAATTTCTAGGATATATAATGTGGAAAGAGGGCTTAGAAAAATTGACACTCACAGCACATTGAAAAAGGTGCATAACCTACCTAATAAGTTTGTTTAAATGGTTGGCAGAACAGGAATTAGGAGAGATAGCAAAAGTACAGTTTACTAAGAACTACAAAGGACAGGAAATTGTGGAGAGGCATGATTACCCCTGTCCTGAAAGGAGATGGTTGATTGGAAATGATGCAGCATTTTGGAATGTCAAAACTTGTGTATATGTCCTTTGTATACAGCTTTGCCATAAATTTATTTCTGCTTCTATAGATTCACACATAAATGAGAAAGAGATGGTAGGGAAAACAGAATATAGAGCTAAGAGTCTATCTAGATGCATTTATTCAATTACATTCTTGTACTAGTTCTTGATGTAAGTTTGAACTGTTTCTCTAACTCAGAATTTCTCAACCTTTTTAAGCAATGGCACACCTTGGAGCAAATGAAAATATCACTGTAAACTTAGCAAAACTTTTAAAGGGTATACATTTAAATGTTATGAAATAAAACCATAGATTTAAAAAATAAAATAAAATACACACACAAATATGAACTTACTTTATTTCACTGTTTCTATTCAACTATTTGTGCAGCTTATTAAAGTTTAATACTTATTCATTTATTTAATGCTATACCATCTCTCACACACACACACACACACACACACACACACACCATGGCAGTATTTCATAGCACATTTAAGAGGATTGCATGGCTCACAATGTAGTTGAGAATCACTGCTTTAACTTATGACTGTACTAGTGTTAAACCAATGCTATATTCTAGCAATATCTCATTCTTTTGAGCTTCTGTAGTTACAATTTTTATACACTGCATTGTCTATGGTTCTGTATAGTCACATGTTTAATGCAACTCCCTATATTAATTAATCAATTTTATATATATATATATATATAAAATTAAAAATTAGATCAGTGGTTTCAACCTCATCACCTGAAGATACCGATAGGTTGAAACCAAGGTAAGTGTGATTGGCTGATCTCTTAATTTTTAAATATAAAAGCTCTGCATGTTAAATTTTTATCTTATTTTCTTTTCTTTATGCGGGTATTGGGCACTTTTTAATACTACTGTTTCCTGGTCTAATTAAATTCTGACCAATGACTTTTTATAATTATATATATATATATATATATATATATAATATAAAAATGTCATCCACATACAAGCCTGTTTCACTGTATCACAGCTTATCAGTGCAGCTAGATATCAGATTCAGGCTGGGATCGAAACCCAACTGATTTGGCATCAGTCAGAGATCCTACCCCTAAGCTATCAGTGCATGGCAGAGAAAGGGAAATTCTAATGTATTATATATGAATGTATAAAACGCCAGCAGCCAGAGTACTCAATTTGTTAAAGATATATATATATATATATATATATATATAAAAATGAGTATTTCATTTCTATGCACATTATGATCCCCACTTGACTATGCACAGTGTGAAACTCCACTTTTTTATTTACCTAAAACTTGGACAAAGATGTTTTTTTTTTTATTAAGTATATTTGCTTAAGTGAGAGCAAGGATGAAGTTTTCTATTTTGAAAAAATATTTGCCAGTTATGTACCCAAATTAGTCTATATCAGTACTAAATTAACATTGTATATCATTTTGACCAAAGTTGGATGACTAAGTGAACTGTTTATAGTATTTACTTTTGTTGATACAAATAAAAAGTTGCCAAATATTTTGTTCATGTGTAATCCCTCATTTGTGTTTTTGATTCAGAATTTGAACAACTTATCTTTAAATTGTTAGTGTACCAGAATATTTATAATGGATTAGTCTTGAGACAAGCTTTTGTTTTTACTTATATACTGATGCTAAGAATTATTGTATTTGCTGGTATACAAAATTGACCTTGAAAATGAAATACAGATATTCTACTACAATGACTGCTCCAGTAATATAGATGGGAAGTTGAATACTAAAACCTCAACTCTAGCTGAGCATTTGGGAAGCACTGTATTGAATGGCAATCAACTTATAAAAAATTGAGGCCTCTGCAGGCTAATTTTATCTTCAGTAATCACTACCATAGGCCATTATCTTATCTCTGATGACCACTTCTACTTAGTCCAACTCCACAACATTATTATTGGGACAAAATACTAGAAACCTTGTTTTATTACTGTAATCAGGTAGATTTTTACTATTGTAATTTTTCTATGTTCAGCTGTACTGCTAGCTTGCTTTTTATATACAGTAATGCTTTCTTCTATTGTCAAAGTGTCTGTGAGAGATGTACTGATAGCTTTCTTTAAATATTACATGCTTAAATACATTAAAAGAAAATTTTTCTAAATATGCCTTGATGAAATAGTTGTGCATCTAATATACTTGTGTCCTTTATACCATAAAATATAGTAATTGCTCTGCAGTGATTTACAAAATACAATTTCTAAGATAGATAACTTAGACACTGACAAATGTCATTGTTTATATAATATTGATTTTACTGCTGGAACATCTTCCTTCACCATTTCAAGTTGTTTAACTCTTTGCTCTCAAGTCATCCCTGATATTAATTACTGCTTTAAGAGTAAAAGAGACATTTTTTTTTTATTATGAGTATTAACTATGCAGAAAAATGTTCTCACTTTTAAGATCAAAACATATTTTTTTCATTTTTCTAAAGAATAAGAATTATTATTCTTATAAGAGAAGAAACTCTTTGAAGTGTTCTGTCATAAATTTCCTTGTGTTGATCTAAAAGCTTAAGATGTCACTATTGTAAATAATCTTGGCAATTGATAAGAATCTGTTTTCTTTTTGATTTCTAAAAATATATGCTTGTGTGCACATACGGACACCCACCCACAGCTGAGCTGAGGATGGCACAATGCCATAAGAGAAGACTTATAGGATCAAATCCACTTTTTGTTGGTGTAGCCGATGAGACTAGCTTGATGACCACTGCTCCATGGATACTAGTTTGGCAGCTAGGTCTCACCATTTTACTGTTGAACTAACTAGATGCAACAATCAGTTTTATTATAATACTTTCTTTTCTTTTGCTTCATGCTTGTGGAACTCCCTTCCATTTGTTTCCCTGCCACCTACAATGTTCAAAAGTTTAAGTGCAACATCAATTGCCATCTTCTGTTTTCCAGAATCCTTTTACTTTATTGTCCTTTTTCTCATTAAAGTCTCATTCTCTTTCACTCCTTGCAACCCCCCCTTGTATCCTAGTGGTATTATTGCCTTGCTTGGGAAGAAATGATGATGATAATAATAAAATGTAATTTACTAAATATAGTTTAGTCTAGCATAAGATTAGAGTAGTAAGTTACTCAGTAAGGGCCAAACTCATTATACTAGCAAATAGTATTTTAACATGTTGACTGCCAAACCTAAATCAGTATAGGCTCATATGGGGCCCACTATTTTTTTTTTTAATAATATTTTGTGGAAAGAATGTTAGGTACCAATTAAAATGTTTTAGTGTTATTTTTTGAGAAAAATATCTGCCAGATTTTTTTCCTAACCTCAGAAGCCAAGTCACCAACTAGCTGTGATGGCTACTTTCTTGTGTGCAATATACTCCTTTTCAGATTTTCCAAATGATATATATGCTATTTCCTAACAATTAGATGCTTCATGGCAAATAAAGTATTATTGATTTTGCAAATATTGCTAATATTGTTGTTGCATCAATAAATTGCTCCCTTGAGCTTTCTGTGTATGTTTTTTTTTTTTTTTTTTTAAATACCTATTATACATTTATAAAGCAGTCAGGAGAATTTCAAAGGGAATGGCAAACATTGTATTATATAGAAATATGCATAGTCTTTCTAACATTTGTCAAAACAACTTAAATTGAAAATGTAACAATCATCAGTATTTGGAGATATGGCATAAACTGAAATCCCATGTCATCAATTCATAGTGACATGCCAGTTAACATGTTAAATAAGATTGTGAGCCATCATGTAATGGTAGATGTCCAGATAAGTATTTGTATAAAATCTCTCTATACAATAACCTCTTTACTTTTGCTGAAATAGTAAAGTTATTTTTCAAAATATATACTATAACTTTTGGTCAGTGTTCCTTTAAAATAAAAAAAAAAATAAAAAAATACCTATTTCCAATTACACCTGAAACAGTCATGCAAATGGAAAAATAACTACTATTAATCATTATAATAACTATTGTACAATTGATTATCATGCAGATATAAACAAGGACTGATAGATGATGAAATATTATATTCCAAATTATGGTCAAACTGCAGCTCACAAGCTACATGTGGCTCTTTGACCTTTTAATGTATGGCTCATAGAAATATGTTGGCTGGGATCCTTTTTTTTTATATTATAACTAATATAAAAAGTAAATATGAAAAATATTTTAAGCTTTATAAATATTTACTGGATATGAATTGTAACCCTGTTGGATTAAAACAAGCTTAATGTTCATGGTTTGTAAAAATATTTAATTTAAATCCTATTTTTTATGCTAGATTGGTGTGAGGCATTGTTCTTTAGTGCTGAGGAAAGAATGGTGGGAGGCATATATATGCGTGTGTACTTTCTGATTACTGAAACTAATATAAATTAACAGTTTAAAAAACTGCATACAGGAATAAATATTACATATATATATATAAGTTTTGTAATAAAAACTTGTGTAAATTTTGTTCATGACTTGTGGTTCTCAAACATCTGAACTTTACATTAAGTGAGTTTGGCCACCCCTGTTATATTCAATAGGAGTAGATAGGGTCACCTGTTGCCTGGATCACACTCCTCCCCAGTCTTTTGAATATGAGTAGAGGTTTAGCCCTTGTTTACTATTTAGGTTTGAGTTTCTGGTTCCTTCTAAAGACTTCTGGTTCTCTTTCACTCCAAGTAGCCCTTTTTGTCTTAGTGGCATTGGTTGGGGTGAAGTAATTATATATATGTGCGTGCCATGTTCCTTCAGGACATAGGCGATCATGGCCCTCCACACCCTCCTGTCTCTTGTATCTCTTAATAAGTTTTGTCTTTTTGTTATTTCTCCCAAACCCTGTTCCACCATCCATTTGCTCAAGCCCATCAAGTATGTTATGTGCTACTTTCCTCTGTTTCTCTATCTGTCCTGTGAGTATCAGATTTTCCAAGCCCTCCTTCCTCATTATGTGCCCCAGAAACTTCAACTACTTCTTCCTGATGTTAAGTATAAGTTTTCTCTTTGTTTCCATTCTCTCCAAAACCTTGTTGCTCACATGTTCAGTCCATGGCATCCTCCACATCATTCTGTAAAACCACATTTCTCTTTCTTCAAGTCTCTTCATCTTTGAGGAGATTGTCCAGCATTCACAGCCATACAGGAAGACAGATATCATGTAACAGTTCAGTACTCATTTCTTTGTTTCTAACAAAATTTTTCTGTCTCTTAATACTCTGCTTAGCTTTTGGAATGTATCTTTGGCTATCCCAATACATCTTTGGAGCTCAGTGTTACACTTTCCATCCTCTGTTAAAATACTTCCCAGATATTTAAATTTCTGTACCTGCTTGATTTTAGTATCCCTGACCTTTTAATTTGCATTTTGGACTCACCCTTTTACTGATAACCATGCATTCTGTCTTCTTGTAGTTTATGCTTAGTCCTTTCCTTTGCTACTTTCTGTAGAAGGTTTTGTAGTTTCCTTTCTGTGTCTGCTCTCAGCACTCTGTCATCGATATACCTTATATTGTTAAGATTGTGGCTGTTAATAATGAATCCTGGTAGGACTTCTAATTCTCTTGAAACCTAAAATTCAAGAAAAATGTGGATAATCAGTTGCTTTATGTGAATATAAACCTCTCTTCATTCTCCAAGATACATTAATTTCAAATTTTGTAGATGGTTCATACATTATTGCCAATAATTATTAAATGAAGAGTTTTAGAAAATTAATTTTTTTAAAGATTTAATTATAAAGGGACTAGGAATTTATATTCATTTATTTGATCTTTATAGGCATTAAAGAATAAAAAAGCAAAACTCTTCAAAAATGACTCTTCATCTCATTGGATGAAGAGCATAAATTGTTATTTCATAATAATATGGAACTTGTTTATCATTTTATGTAAACAATGTCATATATTACACATCTTTCTGCATTTTTAAATGCCGACAGCTGGAGACAGTGGACAGTGGATCCGATTGAGGTATCAGAGAGCAGGGTTCAAATACAGTCAGGTTCATTGCATTCACTTATGTGCTAATACCCTTAGGAAAGGTATGAAACCATCTCCCCCCCCGCCAGCTATGGGTAAATAGCAGAACAGACTGGTTGCCAACCAAGGCTATAGAGCCCAGTCTAGAAGGAAAACTCTGCATTCAAACCACTTGCTCTTCTTCTTTAAATTCTGAGAGGAAGGACAGGGTAACCTCAACATCTTCGAGGGCAAAAGGAACCAGTAAGCCATTGCACTATTCTTCTTTGTATATCACCATGAGCCACAATTGTGAGGTGGATGGGAGTGGTGGCCAAAGCAGTGCAAAAAATGTGCTAACTGAATAAATGATGATGACGACACATGTAGATTCTTCTATAAGAAACCTTAACTAAAATAACTAAGCGCACTATATATGCTCTGTACAACTATTTCAGTCATGTGGGAGAAATCATGAAAGCTGCATAATTAGAATTTCAAAGATAAACATTGATTACATTCATAGATGTTATCTTCATGTTGTTTTCATACAACTTGTACTAAAAACTATTTTCCAATTAAATGCATTTTGTAATGACAACATTCCACATTTTAATTATTAGGAATAAAGGACAAAACATGTCAAAGAACTTCATTTTTTGGCTTGTAATAAGAAAGAAAAAGAAAATTAAAAAAAAAATTAATATTGATTGGTATAATGAGTAAGACATTAAATAATAATTATTTAATAAACTGAGGTTAGTTCTGACAGTAGGTTATAAATTTGAGGCACTCTGTGAATTCTAAACTCACTGTAATGGTCAACCAGAAGACTCAACATTAAATAATAGTTTCAAAGACAATCTAGCATAAATTATACAACATAATAAAAGCATGACTTAAAAATGAAAATAACATGATATAAGGCTACAGTTATAAAAGGCTTTGAAAATTCAGAATATACAGTTTCCTGTGTTAAATTAAAAAAAAAAAAAAAAACGTTTTTTAAAATATCAATAATCAGTCAATGATTTTCTTGTTTTTTCTTGCTTAACTTTGAATATTGTTATTGTGTCAAGCTGTTTATTATCATTCAGTGATTAATGGGTTTTTTTCTCTCTGAGAGAGGAAGAAAAAAGAAAGAAGCTAATTCTCCACCTCCTTGTTCTTTCTCATAGATTTACTGCAGCATGTATTTTGCAAAGGCTTTTATTTATGAATTCTGAAAGATTTATTGAATTTTGCTTTTAGACTTCCATTACAGTCTACAATTAAATTATTGCAACTCACTTTAAAATGGAATCAATATAACATTGAGATATATCTGAATGAATGTATATATTTATGTGTGTAATTGTGCATGTCTGTCTCTACATACATTATCCAATTATTGTACAATATGTAGATTCAATTCTATAGCTAGTTCATGTTATTAACATTATAATGTAAAGATTTATTTTTGTATTTGTAAGTAATTTATATAAATTATATTTTCAAGTGTTGTCTGAAGCAATGATTCTATGAAATATTCAGACTAATATCCTCATCTTGTTTTTATTCTTTTTGTTTTTCTCCATCTTTTTATAATTCATTTCTTGGTTGATGTCATCTCCAGTCTTCTTTAGGCATATGCTGCATCTGTTAATCTTCAAAGGAACAAAATCTTTTCCATTGAAAGCTGTAAGCTATGAAAAACATTTGAGTGAAATAAGATTCTGTTTAAAACATTGGTTTTTCAATGTCTCCCAAATGTCATTCCCCTGCTTTTAATTCAAGGTTCCCCTCCCGACATTTTGAATTATATAGTAATTTTATTTTCACTATTATACTTTTACAGTGATAATTATTTGTTTGACTGTATAAATTAAGCTAACAAAACCTGCAATAAAACCAATATTTCTTCAAATATGTTTTATCTACATTCCTCAAATCAATTAAATGGTTATTTTTTTTTTTTTTTTTTGCTGAAGATGTAATTTATTACTTGTCATTATTTTTACCCAACTTGGCAAATGTAACAGGTGGATATACTAATTTACCTTTAAGTTAATATTCAGGTTTAATTGCTTAAGAATTCCTCAAACAATTTCTTAAAACTAATTAACTTTCTTAATTAGTTCTTTCTACATTTCCAACAATCATTCAATGCAATCAAAGTTTCTCATGTCCTGGGTAAGACGATAAACTATGTCCAACAGCAAGGCCTCTGATCAGGAGGTTTTGAGGAGCGTGGAACCACTTCTTAATTGCTGGTGTTCCCGGGTCCACCCTGACCTGGGGTGGTAGCACTTGTTAGGGTCCCAGCTATGAGCGAATAGCTGACCCCCAACAACCTGACTCCAATTACTATGAAAGTATAAAAATAGATTTTAATACCAGAAATACTTTTTTTTTTAAATTTGTATCAACAATAAATATTTAAAAAAAAAAAAAAATATTACCAGAAATAAAAATCTTGTCAGCATTGAATAACACATTGAGTTTAGTATGCCACAAAACGAACCAAACCATACATTTTTTTTTTTTAAATATTACCAGCTATACATTTTTGAAAAAAAAAAAGGAAATTTTGTCTGCATTAAATAACCCATTGGTGTTGATATGCCATAAAACAAACCAAAGTTTCTCATGATTTCCCCAAGTTCTTTATCATAAAACCATCCCTTTCTCCATTTAACTGTTTATTGTCCACTATTCAGCCGTTCATTGCTTTAGTAGCCCTGTATGAGTGGGTCACCACCTGCCTTGTGACATTACTCCTTCACCTTTCTTGTGTTTTTTTGGGGGCTTAAAGTCACATGTTGAAACACCAATTCCTTTATGATCACCGAAGTTAAGCAATCTCTATCTTGGTCAATGTCTAGATGGCTGACAGCTTGGGAATGTCAGGTCCTGTAAGCTTGGATGAGATGTTGATGTAATGTATAATAGCTTGGAATTGTTAATTGGGGAGCTGAGTTCCAATTCCAGTTGGGTTTTTTATATTCACTTACATGCAAATACCCTTGGGAAAGATATGAATCCACCTCATCTCACCCCAGCTCTGGGTTAATTAACTTGTATCACTAAATCGTTATTATCTCAAAAATTCTTACAATCTAAAAATATTTTCTAGCTTTAAATAACCTGCAAATGGTTGATAAGCTGAAGAAAATGAATCGATTAAATCAAATTTTTGTGTTCTACTCCCTTTTGTAAAATACATGGTACTACGTTACTTCTTTTTCCTTTGTAATTCAAAATGCAAAAGTTTGTCTTCATATACTTGTGAAATCAAAACATTGTATCAGGCAATGAGATTGCTTTTGTTTTTTGTCCCCCCCCCCAATTCCATTCCATATGAAAAAAAAGTTCTTATCTTTCTATTTTAGCATATATAAAAGTTCTTTTGTTTCTATATATGCTCAAAGAGTCTACCTGCCAGCAGTCATGTATGTTTCAGTGACAACCATCAGGCATTCACCCTTTTAGGGCTGTCAATCTCAGTTGTTAGTTTTTGTTCAGGGCTTGTCCTGTTGTCAATACTTCATCAGTAATGAGGTTTCCATTTAGATTTATCTGTTCATTTTTTATGCCACTTTTCACCACCATAAGTTTACCTAATTACTTTCTTTTTTTTTTTTTTTAAACAGATTCTTAGAAACACCACTACCATTCATAATGTACCTATAAGAGTAGTCCTGGTAAGGGATGACTCTACCACTACACCTGTTGGCTGGTTCATTTAAGCAGAACCTTTTGATTATTATTGATTTTTATTTATCTAACTGCCATAAGTTCATTAACTTGTCCCAGTAATTCAGATATTTTATTTGCTATCACACTGGAGAAACCTTTGACCAAGAATTCCTATAACTCTGTCTAGTCACTGGCTGGCACATCAGCTAGAGCTAAAAAGAAATCTTTTTTTTTTTTTCCTTAAATTCTCTGTCTCATAATAGGGCAGCCCAAAGTGGTCAGTAGAGAAGTTAATTTGGGTAATTTGCAGTTTAAGCCCATGCTCAATTTCTAATAAATATTTCCTGAATAGTTACATGCTTTATTTGAAAATAACAAAGAAATTTTGCTAAAATTTACCATTTTGGAGTTATCAACAAAAGTTTGGACTCTTTTGCATCACGGCTACAGCACGGCAGCCTTTACTGGTGGTGTTTACACACATTTGCCTCAGATTAGTCATGCATGGAAGCTTCACTTGTCTTAATTAATGTGCACGCAATGTGCAAACATTGCACAAAATTTAAAAAGACCATGATTATTTACAAAATAAAAAAATTTGCTAGAAAGGAAATAACAAAATTATGGTTCAATTTTTAATTTTTTTTTAATTTTGTAGTTTTATTTTGCATGATTACTACATACCTTTAAACTAAGATTTCATTATTACAATTTGTTTTATTTATTTAAATATTATGTTTTTATTATTTAACTTTTTTTTTATTATAAAAAAAAAACACTTGCCATTGCTTTTCTAAATAACTTAAATGAATTTACTAAAAAACTAACCCTACCCCTTGCGCAGTAATTGAGACGAGTAAGATCAGTAAAAAGTCGTTAACTAAGTAAGCTTCTGCACATGACTATTTTGAGGCAAATGTATATAAACAATGCCAGTAATAGCAGACAGACCCAATACGAATGACCTCAAACTTTTATTGACGATAACTCCAAAATGGTAGATTTTAGCAAAGTTTCTTTGTTATTTTTTAATTAAGCAGTTACATTTACATTTCTAGAAATTTTTAATAAAACCGAACATGGGCTTAAAATGTAAATTATACATTAATTTTTATTCTCGTGGTTAGTTACTCATTAGATAAATTTACTTTTTTCAAAACTATTGTCTCCATCTCATCTGATAAACTCACGGCCTGTGGAAGCATTTCTTTTGTCGCTGTTTCTCTTAATTATTCTTATATCCCCTTTGAATAGTCCCTCTATACAATCAATGGGAGCTACTCACATATAACAGACTCCTCTGTACTCCAGGGATCTGACAAGGATAATAGCATGAATCTGGTTGCTGCAATAAAGATTATGTTCTCTGAATTCATTTTGTATCCCCTTTTTTCACAAGAGTTGAGGTAGGAAACTGATAAATTTATTAGTTTAAACACTTTAAGAGTACCTTCTCTGTCTAGTAGTGGTATGACCGATGTCATTATCCACCAAAGTAATTTCTCTTAGATTGTAACATTATCTGTCGGGTAAGCAGTTAACCTCAAGTAATGTGATAACTCAAGCCAAATTTTAAGAAGCGGGCCCTTGAAATGTGCAAAGGGAATTTTGCTTCATGAGAAAGCGTCTTTGAGAGCATTTCAAGATGGTGTGCTCTAGTGACAACATCAAAGCTTATGATGCTTGATGCAGCCTCTTCATTACTGCCAATAATTGTAAATATTGCTTTACAAAACCTCCCAGTTCTCCTGTTTGCACAGCCACAACTTCTGTTATATTCCCAGGTTACCGCCACAGACTTTGGACATTACTAATTAGCCAATTAATGTTCTGTCTCTTTTTAGTCAAATCCACTCTAGTCACATGTAAAATCAATAAACTTTCTCTTGCTACCTGAGTAAACAGTTTCTATCTTTAATGTTGGTAACCAGTTTCCTTCTCATTGTCTTCAGTTGTGATTTCAAACAAAATGTTAAAAGCCTTCCCAATTAAGGGTATTATCACTCTTCTTTCCTGAAACAACCTTAATTCACACAGATTATGCATCTCAACATATTGCTTCATCTGAAGTTAGATAAGGGAAAATATCCTACACTCTTGGGGCTTATGTATCGCCCAATCACATTTTCTTCAGCATTTTCACTCTTAATATTTTAGTTCCTAAACTCCTCAGCAAAATCTTTTATGATCTCAAGTCAATCATAAGTGTTAGTCAGTTGACCTTCATTGTTATTTTACTGGACTTCTCCATATATCTTATTCATAATATCCCAAGTAGCTATTGGTTATATTGCAAAAATAAGGACGACAATTATTTCATCTACATAATCACATCACTAATATATTTTTAGAGTAATTCTATTTCCTTGACAGTGAGCATTCAAGCCCACTCACTCTCACTGACACCAGTTCCTTCTCATCAGGAGCTTTTCATCTTTATCTCTTACAAGTTCCTTTGGGCCTTTACTTCAATGATAGAGCTTCCTTTCTATACCTTTTACTTCCTGTCTCCCTTCAGATTTTAGTTCCATTAGGGTTGGGTAATTCTATCCTCAGATTCTAACTGGGAAGTGTAAATTATTTTCTTCTGTACAATTTTTCTTCTATCTTACTTTCTGACCAATCATGGTTGAGCAAGTGAAGCATGTAGTCTTAGCAAGGACCATCCTTCTTTGAATCTTGGGGACTGGTGCCACAGAATCACAAAGAACTGTACCAGATAACAAATCACATCACTTGAGGACTTTCAACAGCAGCAACAACTAAAATGGATATCACATGTAACTCAGAGGGAATAACAACATAATTAAGATGATAATGTTCCATACTACTTTAAAGAAAAAGCAAAGGTGGAAACCTCCATCAATACTGGAAAGATCAATAACAGCTACTGGACTGTTTTCCTGAAAAATTGTTTTAAAAGAAAGACTATAAATTTCATCTGAAAGTATCACTGAGTAACCAAATGCCAAATGTTTCTTTATAAGGAAATGGCTAATATTGCACATTGCTTCAAACAAAAGGTTAGTAAGGTGGCCTCCATCAATAATGGAAAAGCAATAACAGTGTACTTGAGAAACCTATTTTCCTGAAAATTTGTTTTAATAGAAAGTTTTTAAAATTTCATCTGAAAGTAGCACTGGCTGCTTGGTCAATGAATGCCAAATGTTTTCTTATAAGAAAAAAAAAAACTAATGCTATCATTTAATATCTTTCTGTATATCTTTAACTCTTAATTTTATATTATTTTCACTTTCTCACAGAACATTTCTGTTATCCTTTATGAGGTCAGAATGACAAAACAGGGTGCTTCTAGAGTTTAATACCCACAAACACCCAGAATAGGATAACATGGAAGTCATTTACCATATACGTCAGCATGAATGACGTGCAAATGCCAATACTCTTCAAAATTACCGCTCATCTAACAGATATCAGAATTTTTTTTTTTTTTTACACCTACCTTTTGAATGGCCTTTTACTAAGCAGTGGAAGAATTGGTTGCCCTCTCTAGGTTGTTCCTGCTTACAAGAAGTCTTTTCCCTCATTTTTCTTGTGGCACTTTTCAATTGATCTTTCAGGGATATCTCAACTTCAGGTTACTCCTTTTTCTTTTTTTCATCCTCCTCCTCTTTTTCAATGCCACTAAATGGATCTCATTATCAGTCACATTTTCTTTTGTCACTGGTCTCCTCATAATCATTATTCCTCCTTTCCTTCTGCCTCTGGTAAATCAATTCCAATTTGGCAGTTAAGCCTTTTGCTTTCACTGTACCGGTTTTCTTGTTTCTTGTCCAGTCAAGAGGTGGAATTTCATTCTTCTTTCTCTGCAGATTTCACTTCATTAGCATGTGCTTTTTTTTTTTTTTTTTTAACTTGCAATTAGATTGCAAATTATAAAGGTGACTGGATCCCTGTCAGCTCAGTATATTGTCAATCATTGTAAGTGGGTAGGCAAAAGGTGATGTTCAAATCCCTAAAGTCTTATTTACTATCACCATTGGAAAGAGCACATGATTATTTTAACCTCCAACATTTGGATTGCTCTCTCAACATTTTTTTTTGTGTGTATTAGTATTCAGTATGGTCTCGACTTTATAAGTGTGTATTCACTTGTGTCAGTTCTCATTTCTCCTGTCTGGGTCATACCAAGCTCTTTATATCTGAATTAGCTATTACTTAAATATTCCTCAACAAGTGTGCCATTTTCTTATAATTCTGCTTGTTCCTTTATTCCTTAGTTAATTACTTAGCACATACGTTATGATTTGTAATATCTTGTATGTCCCCTGCCCGCAAATTCTAGGTATAGCAGCATTGGACAGAGTAAATCACTGACCTTTTTTTTTTTTTGCAGGCCACATTCTGGATTGTGTTGTCTCTGTATAAATGTTTCTAGAAAGAAAATATAGAGAAGATGAATCTACTCTCATGTTTAATATCAGCTTAATCAAAATGGAAAACTTTGTACATAATAATAATAATGGAAGATAGGAAAGGCTTTAACATCTACTTAAGTGAAATTAAAAACCTTGACAATTTTGAATCTTTTCATTTGTACACCCTTCTTTAAACAATAATTTGCTTTCATAGATATGATTGCAATATTTTGTTAAAGTTGTTAAGCTCAAATATATAAAAATGCAACAGGAGGATTTCCAAGAATATTTTATAGTTGTGCAATTTGTAAATAGTTTATTTAATCCTTACATTAAGAATGCTCATTCATCAGAATATTCAAATAGGAAGACCATGAAATTTTTATGGCTACTGCTAGTATTTATTATTTTCTTTTATTTAACATCTTGTTCTAGTTGACGACTTCTGTTCATATCTCACCTGGGATCTGACATTCATCACTATTGCCTTACTCAGCACTACACGTGGATAACTCAATGTTTTGTTTGCTGTATTAGCTAACCTAGACAATTGATCTGTTTTTATCTCCATAGACCACTGCCTCTAGCAATGACAACTCTTCAGTTTCTAGGCAGAATTTTTTAGTTGGTATCACCTGATAGAACACCCTCTCTCTTTTTACTAGGAGGGTTAATCTTCCACTACAGGACACAATGGTATTGGTAGGTAACTTAACATCCATCTCTGATAATAGTACCAACTCTTAAAGTTCTTTTCAGCTCTATTTTTAAACAGAGCTGGATCAAAATTAATGTGCCTTATTCTTTTTTAACTAACCACCACCTAAAATCAAAGACCACTTCAACTTACAGAAACATATACAGCCTTTGTAAGCTTTCAATTTCTCCAACTTTAACTAGCAGTTTTATCATCCTGGCCACCTCCATCTATTTGCTGTCAAATCAGAAGGTTTTGTCTGCCAAATATCTCAAATTTCAGCATCAACATGTCATCTTTTTGGAAAAAAAAGAAGAGTACTGAATTGTTACATAATATCTGTCCTCCTGTATGTCAGCAATTGCTGGACAATCTCCTCAAAGATGAAGAGACTTTAAGCAACAGAAATGTGGTTCTACAGAAAGACGCTGAGGATACCATGGGCTGAATATGTCACCAACGACGAGATTTAGGAGAGAATGGAAACAAAGAGGAAACTTATACTTAACATCAGGAAGAGGCAATTGAAATTTCTGGGGCATATAATGAAGGAAGGCTTGAAAAATTTGATACTGACAGGACAGATTGAGGAAAAGAGGGACAGAGGAAAGCAGTGCATAACATAATGAGCTTGAATAAATGGATGGCAGAACAGGGTTTGGGAGAAAAAAAACTTAAGATCCTCAAGGGACAGAAATTTATGGTGAGCCATGATTGCCTAGATCTTGAAGAGACATGGCACATAAAAGGTGGTTTCCATCTTTACTTCATCTTCACCGTATACCCTAACTCTGGTTTTGAATGAAGGGATCAAGCACCTTTCCCTTCCTCTTACTCTTCCTCTCCTATATACCCTTCTATCTTTTGTTATTGGTATACATGTTTTCTCTTGTGCTTGTGGAGTGACTAAAACCTCACTTGACATCTCCATTCTACCTACTAAATTCTTTTGGCGTATCTCTCAATTTTTAACCCTCCCACTCAGTTTCTCTTTTATTTCTCTGTGACAGTTTCTTCTCATGTGGACTTCCCTATTGAAATTCTAACATGATTTGACTACCATTGTTCTTGTAGTACTTTGGCTTTCCACAAGCTTAATATATAAAGGTTCCATTTTTCTCAGATTTTCTTTAACTATTGCATATTCCAATTTTTCTAAACTTTCCATATGCTCATTTGGGCCACACTCCTCACGTCTGGAGTAGCCCAGATGAGTTCAACATTTTTGTTGGTTGTGTCTGGAAAACCTAATGTAACTGATGTTTATGGCAATGATGTAACACTAGGAGACTGATGAGCTTGTGTACTAGTTACTAGTTTGGTAATGTCCTGGATTGAGGAATTTTCCAACAATGATATATTTAAATGATCTAAAGTCACAAGCTGAAACATCACAAACCAGAGTCAGCCATATATAATATAAAACTCGGATTCCAGAGATTACCATATATACTTGTGCATAAATCTACTTAATGTATAGTACATTTATATACACTAGTTTTAACCTGTGAAAATTTCATGGTTTTACTATTTGAATTTTCTGATCAGTCTTGATTCTTAAGTTAATAATTGAGTAAACTCATGGCGAATTCTACGATATTAAAATATCTGTAGAAATTCCCTTATCACATTGTTAACTATTTCAGCTTAACAACTTTAATAAAATATTGCAATAGCAATCATAAATATGACTGCTGGTCATTATTTTTTAGAAATGGGTACAGATGAAAAGATTTGAAATTGTAAACTTTTTCCGTTTCGCCAAATAGTCTTTTCCCCTTTTACCACACCATCAAAACAGAATAGTCCATTATTTATGAGGTATTGGCAGGACATAACGCATGTGTGGACTAATGAAGGGTGGGGGCAAACATAATCATAATAGTGTAGTGCATGTTTTCTGATTTTTTTGATTAATGAATTTTAACCACTCCAGAAAAAAAATTACAGTGCAACCCGCAATTTTTGTGTACCCCCCCCCCTCCAAAAAAAAAAAACAAACCAAAAAAAAACTAATAAAAACTCTCACTATGCTCGAGTATATATGCTACTCAAAGTATTGAAAGGACGATGAAGATCACAAGTATATAATTTTTTTTTCTTAAGGTGTTTAGATGATACAACTAGTATCTTTCTCCAGTTCTAATGCTAGACAGCTGTAAATAGTAATTTGTTCACAACTATGATGATCACTCTGTGATGCCAGGTTTTTCTTCAGAGTCCATCTTTCACATTTACAAATCTACCATTTGTCCATGCATTGAATAATGTTGCCATATCTGGTCTGGTGCTCCTGCTACTCAACTCAAGGTTCTTGACAAAATCCAAAGAAGGATCTGCAATGTAATCGATCCTGACTTCAGTCACTTTCTCAGTGATGCGATGTGGTTTCCTACAAATATTTTCATGGCTATAGTTCTGATAAGCTCTTTTCCCTGGTGGCTGGACTACATGTGTTTAAGCATGCTACAAGATTGGCATCTAGGTTCCACCCTTTTACTGTTGAATTAGGTAAATGTAACTGCCACTTCTACTTCAACAGTTTCTTTTCTCACATGTGGAACTCCCTTCTGTTTTCTTGCTTCTTTGATAACTTGCAATCTTCAAAAATTTAAATGCAATGTCAATTGCCATCTATCTTCTTGAACCCTGTTCAGCTTTTATCCTTTCCTTGGTTCCCCTGTGCCCAAGCTTTCCTCTCACCTTCACTTTCTGTAACTCCCTTTATACTATTGGCATTCCCACATTGCTTAGGGTGAAATGATAAAAAAAAAAAAAAATTTCAACTGTTATTTATGATTGTTTATCCATTATCCAATCTTTCCAAAGGTTGTAATAATTCAGTGGAGTGGCCTTTTTCAACTACAGTTGCTGTTATGCTTTTTTTTTTTCTTTTCTTTTTTTTTCTTTTCTTTTTTTTTTTTCTTTTTTTTTTTTTCTTTTCTTTTTTTTCTTTTCTTTTTTTTCTTTTCTTTTTTTCTTTTCTTTTTTTTCTTTTCTTTTTTTCTTTTCTTTTTTTTCTTTTCTTTTTTTTCTTTTCTTTTTTTTCTTTTCTTTTTTTTCTTTTCTTTTTTTTCTTTTCTTTTTTTTCTTTTCTTTTTTTTCTTTTCTTTTTTTTCTTTTCTTTTTTTTTCTTTTCTTTTTTTTTCTTTTCTTTTTTTTTCTTTTTTTTTCTTTTCTTTTTTTTTCTTTTCTTTTTTTTTCTTTTCTTTTTTTTTCTTTTCTTTTTTTTTCTTTTCTTTTTTTTTCTTTTCTTTTTTTTTTTTTTTTCTTTTCTTTTTCCTTTTTTTTTTCCTTTTTTTTTTTTTTGCATGTCACTGTTCTGCTCATGTTTCGCAAGTAACTATTCTCTCTGACAATCTTAGTAGACTCCCCCCCCCCCGGTCACTCTCTTTCCTCTGGTGACTTTAATGAACTTTCATAAAATTTACTGCACACTGTGTGGTTATGATTGTGTGTGGCCAAACCTGCCAGATTGCCACCAATGATGTATTGGTTTGATCTGGCCATTAATTTATGGATCCCCTTTATTTCAGAAAGCAAGTATATCCCATGACACATTGGCTTTGCTGGGGGGTTTTTTTTGTTTTTTTTTTTGTTACATAATTAAGAACTTTCTCCAAATTGAAACCATACTAAACTGATAGTTATGTCTTTATGTAAACAACTTAATGGCTTTTAGAAATTTTTGTCAAGCCTCTTTGGGGCTTCAACCACTCAGCTCAAGGCACTCACCACTTACATAATCCTAAATAAGATAAGTTTTTTTTTTTTGAGGACTGTTAACTTCTGATTAGCTTTATATTTTGGGTATATTGATATTCTGTTTGATATACACATGTACACACACATTCTTTTCCAGTTTGGTGTCACCCTTCCTGATTAAAATTCTTCACCTTAGATTTGAAAATCGTACTATATGAGCAAAGTCTCGCCCATTTGATGATTACTAGATTGCAACATACACCTGAAGTAAGTTGAAGAAAACATCAATCAAAATGTAGTGATTAAAACAACAAAAATGAAGTTATTTGACCAACTCAAAATAATTAATGGAGTTGCTTTATGTCTTCATGAATGGTTTTGGCAAACATTTTGACATATTAAAGCTGATAAAATCTCTTCTATATCACAATTAGTAGAAAGTTTCTCATTTCATTTAAAACAAAGTAATTAATAGCAGTATAAAAAAGGGAGTCTTAAATCAATTTTTAAGAGGATTAGGAATTTTCATTTTTAATTACGGCCCAGTTATTACATTTGGTTTTTAAAGAAATCTTGGATGAAATTGTCAAAGAAGAAAATGGAATGATGTTAATTTCATATTAACTGGCAAATATGATTTTATTTTATGAAGAATCAGAATGAGTTAAAACTTTTATTAAAATTATCTCCATTAATACACACATTCAACATGCCAAATTATTTAGAAACAATTTCTTTATTTTTCATTCATAGTGAGGATATTAAATTTTTTTTCTTGCTTTGTAAAAGATTTTTCATAGTATAAATAAATGCAGATATTTTAACAATTCAATTTTATATGCAGAAATCACATTAGTATTTTTTTTATTAAGAGCTGCTATTACAATATTTACATTTTAATTGTTTACAAACTTGTGTCCTGTTCCCAATTATTCATATTTATTTTGACACTTTACTGTTCCTGCTGAAAACAAGAGATAACATTCCAGAAAGAAAAAAAAAGAAAAAACATTGACTATAATATTTTTATTATAGGATTGATCTGCATAATATTTTATTACAGGGCTGATCTGCATAATTCATGACTATTCATTAATCTAAGAATTAGTTCCATTTCCCCAAAATGCTCATTTGTAATAGATTGCTGTATTTTTCTTTTTAATTTAACATTTCATGCAAAAATACATTTTATGGGAGTGGGGGTGCAATATTCAAGCAATAGCATTTGAAAGACTTTGAGGAAACAAATATAAGAAAACTACAATGGAGATTTTAACAATAAGAGCAGTTAAATACTTTGAATATTATTCTCCCAATTTTTTTTTAAAATTCACCTTATAAATATTAGAAAAATCAAACCCATTTCCCTCTTGTAATATAAAAAAAATTATGACCATTTATTACAACAGTGTTTGATATTGCAACTACTGTTAGCTATATATATATATATATTTTTTTTTTTTTTTTTTTTTTTCTTTTCTTTTCAATTTTTGTGCATTTGAAACTAAGTAAAAGGAAAGCAAAATTATTTAAGGATTCTTTTATAATGTTGAATAATGTCAAACTCCTTTCTCATTGCCAAGCAATATAAATGAAGTCACATGATCACATTATTTCCAGTTGCTCTGTTCTCAATGGCAAATAATTTTCAGTAATTCTTTTCATTCTTATGATTTTTCTGTGTTTATTTTTGTAATTCTATATATAATTTTTTTTTTTTTTTTTTTTTTTTTCAAAAAAATTTTAATGTAGGTGTCTTTAAAATATAAGACTACATAAAAAAAATAACTTCTATTTTGCTTGCAAAAGAACTATTCAACTATGACACTTTTCTTTTTTTTTAATGTCAAATATGCATACTCAGCTATTCAGGGATCTTACTGCTGCTGCTCTTCTTTTTTTTCTCGGTGCATGATACACACATTATTAATTATGCAACTGCTCGATTGGCATGCGTGCAGAAATGCCAATGGCATTTTTTTCATTGAAAAGAAGCCATCTACATTATTGGCTACGGTTATCTGATCACAGATCTATTTTTTTATCTCCATGAAAAGCAATTAGAATCAGTCCTCATCACATTAAGATTTTTTAATTGCGCCCTATGTTTTCTTCAATGGGAAAACAGTCATATAAATTCACAAATAATTCAGTCATAAACTATGGTCTTCAAAGAACCCCAACCCCTACCAAAATGAATAAAAAATACATAACTAGCTCCTATATTCCAATTGTATAACTCCCTGTAGTTTTCTCAATGGAAAGCTGTCAAGAGTAGGATCTTGCAACTGCTCCCTATGTTTCTTCTCAATGAAACATGCATCCATTCACAACTGCTGTATCAGGATCCCACAGTTGTTCCCTTTTACTTAATGAAACCCACATCCATTCACAACTATTGATTGCAAAGCAACTACTGTTCTTTTCTTCAATGAAATACCCCCCACTTGTACATTTGTAACAATTACCATACAAAATTGATCTCATTCATTAAGTTTTATTTGCATATTCATAAAAATACCTCTCTCAAATTATAACTTTACCAGCTGATTATTTTGAAATCTGAATTTAGACAGGTTTTATGATGATGGATATCACATCTGTTCCGGTTTTGCTTAGTAGAGATTCAATCAACACTAATGAGTTTTTTTTAATTCTATATTGCTTCTCATCTTTGTCATACAAAATTCTATCTGCTGTTATCATTAGCTTTTTGAAATATTATTCTAATTAGTAGCCTTGCAACATATTAATTTCCCATTGAATCTGAATCACAACACCCACCTCTAGTCTACTATTGTGCAAGCTTTTGAGGATGACTAATAATATATTAAATATACATTCCATCCATGTATGTAACATAAACAGGTATTTCCACACATGCATATTTGTGAGGGAGTGTATTCACACATACACACACAATTATTTTTATACATACACATAAATGTCTATTTACGTCTGGATGTGTGGTTGGTATAATGGATAGTAGCTCTGAATAGGAAATTGGAGAACAGAGTTCCAGTCAGGTTCATTATATTCACTTGTATGCAAATACTTCTGGGGAAGATATAAATCCATCTCTTCCTCCCAGGTATGGGTTAAATAGTAGCTTGTATCTGGAAAAATCATTGTTGTTCTCAGAGTATTGTTAATACAATATTCACTTGCAAAAAAATAATTCTTACAATCCAAAATATATTTTGGCTTTATATAACCCATAAAAGGTTAAGCCATAAAGAAACAATCCTTCAACTATATCTATCTTTATAAGCAGTATATATCTATCTCAAATGCACATTAATACCTATTAAAACATTGCTGAAATTTGTTAGAAACAATTGTTTTACAGAAGCAGCTTGTTAATTTTTTTTTATTTTTATAACCACATAAATATACTATTGTGTTGAAGCTTTAAAAAAATAATCAACATATAATTCTTATGAAATGTTTATCAGTAAATATTCTATAATATCCAAGTTTGTGTAAACATGTCACTTGTATAAGTAGCTGTGAAAAGATAGCATAAATTTAAGTATACATTAGCATGAATAAATTTACCGTTTTTTAAGAGAATTTAGGGAATAAATTAAAATAGGCACCTCCACTAATTTTTGATACCTAAGGTTTAAAATGAATTTTTAAAAATGAAAAAGCATTCTTGAAGCTTTGTTTTTACCCTTTAATTGATAGCCAAGTTATTAAATTTACTATTTCTGGTTAGCAAAATACTCTGGTGTATTTCAAATAGAAATTTTATTGACTAGAATTTCAACTTTTTGGTTGCTTTCAGAAATTATTTAAATTCAGCCATTTTTGACACATTTGTAAACAAATTAATTCTCTGCTTTTAAAAATCTTCCAAAAATAAAATATACTTTTCTGAGACTTCATTTCAGGAATATTAGCTGATTTAAAGTATAATTAATCTGATTTGAAAAAAATATTATTTAAGTTTAAAATAACAGAGAAATAGATTTTTAAAGCAAACTATAGCAGTGACTACATACTTATCACACATCGATTGCTTAACACAATAAGTGTTTGGTCACCATATTTTAAAAGTGGGGTACATTAAATATTTTATATACATAAAAAAAATTAAAAATTATTTTAAAAATCTTTGTGCAAAACGACTTGAGCTTTTTAATTTTTTATTCATAAATATAGTTTCTACTTAATTACAACTGGAAGGAAATTATTATAATTAAAAATTTAAAAAAAAATATAAACAATTCTTGGAAAAATTCATTATTCATCAAAAAATCTTTTAAGACAATTGCATCCTTAATACTGCTCATTTATAAAAGCAATAAAAAGCTTTTCTAATTAAATAATGTTATAATAGTTTAATTAATTAATATATATTATTTATAATTAATAATTTTATTTTATGATTCGGAGCAGATTTTCAAGGGAAAGGAGCAGTAGTTTGAAAAAAAAATGATTTACACTTGGCAATGAATCCTACTTTTAACTAATAAAAAAAGTTTTGGAAAGAAAATTTAATTTCTCAATTTCCTGAAATTGTGTGTGTAACATACATACACACACACACACATATATAATTTTTTTTGCCAGCATTTTCTAAAAAAAAAAAAAAATTCCCAAAATATAGGTCATTTGTGAAAGTTTCATTAAAATATGACATTTTTGCGAGAATTTCCAAGTCAATGTGTTTTTCATTGGAAGAAAAGCACAAAAACACTAATCATAATTATTATGTCAACCACTGATGTGTAAAAAAAAAATAAAATAAAATCTTTTAACACAATTTTGAATGAACTAGAAAAGATTAAAATATTTGATAAAATAATAAAAAATGCTTTGGTCTCTCCTCTTAACAAACATTTTGGCAACAAAACTTTGTTTTTATTAAGTTTGGGGTGGTTTTCATCATGCTATGCTGTTTTTCAGTGAAAAAAATGGAGGTACCTAAATTAAAATAATAAAGTAATGTTACATTTATTATACTTGAAGTTAAAGTTTAAGATTTTTTTGCTTCAGCTTTTAATTTTTTAAAAAATTTTATTATTCAATCATTTCACTCCAAGTAAGCTGATAAAAGCCATTAAGTTGCAAGGAGTTACAGAGAATGAAAGAAACAGAAGTCAATAAAAGAACAGGATTTAAAGAGATAAAATAGTGATTGACATTGCATTTAAATGCTTACCAAGGACATTTTTAGGTTTCAATATGATTCAGGAAAAGTTGATGGATATAGAGATTTTTTTCACAAATATAGAAAAAAACATTAAATTTTTATGTCCTTAAAAAAATTGAATTATATGTAATCTGGGAGAATAGAAAAAGATGTTACTGTTAACATCTGCTTTGAACATTCATGGTTTTATTTAATAATAGAATATTTGATGCATGCTTGAAACCATCACTTTTTGAAGTATTTTATTATCTATTATAACTGACCATAGAATTATTTTTTCCTTGTAGAATTGGCAGTCTAATTAGAAAACCATTGTAGAAAATATCTACATTTTTGTTTTGAGAAATATAAGCATTTGCTAAATGGTTGAAATGATTAGAGTTATTTTCTTCGTGATATGAATATAACATGAAATATTTTTTCTTTTGAATAGTGTTAGAGTAATTTGTATTTTAGCATGTAAAATAAAAAAGATGAAATCAAAGCGGTCATATCTAATGTACTGCTTCAACAAATATTCAAGTTTTTCTTTACTTTTTGATATTTATCAAAGAAAAGTATCAGTTACTTCTTGCAGTTATGGGATTACATAAGAAAGTAGATGATTAGGCTAAGGGAAAAAAACATTTTGATAATAAATAAAACAAAATGCAATTAAATTAAATATTTAATAATGATGTAATTAAATATTGAATAATAATTTAAGAATAATTGCAAAAAGACTCATTAAAAATTCAATTTTTTTTTTTTCGTTTGTGTGTGTTTTGAAAGGTTTTTAAAATTACTTTTTGAATAAAGATTTTAAAAATGTAACTGACCTTATATAATGCAGTAATTTTTTTTTTTTTTTTTTTTTTTTTTCTGTATATTCCTTAATCCTATTCACTTTAAATTATGTAATTTGAGGAGGAATTCCTTATTTTCTTTTTCTTTTCTTCCTACACAAAATATTTTTGCTTTATTAATCATGGGGATGGGGGTTGATCATTTGTCAAAGATTTTGTTTACATTTCTAAGCAAACCTTTAATATAACCATACAAATTCTTGTATGAATGGTGCGTGTAGATTTGTGTGTATTTTTATAGACTTGCATAAATTTGTACATGCATACAAAGAACTGCTGCCTTCGAAAAGCTAAGCAAAATATTAAACAGGAACCTTTTATTAGAAACAGAGCGTGCTGAATTATGTAATATCAGTCCTCCTATATGGTAATGTATGCAGGACAATCTCTTCACAGATAAAGAGACTTGAGGCAATAGAAATGTAGTTCTACAGAAGGATGTTGAATACCATATAGGAAGCACATAAGTTTTATGGAAAATGGAAGCAAAAAGGACACTTATAATTAAAATCAGAGGGAGTTAAAATTTCTAGGACACATAATAAGGAAAGAGGGCTTGAAGAATCTGACTTTCACAGGATTTATTGAAAGCAAGAGGGACAGAAAAGCAATGAATAGCTGGAGACTGGGAGGTATGAAAAGGCAAACTTTACTAAAGGATAGGAACTTGTAGAGTGCCATGGTTGTGCATGTACTAAAGGGACACAGCACATAGAAGATGACTGAAAAAAAGATTATAATAATTACTTACTATGGCATAGTGGTTGTTAACCAGATTGTGAAACCTATTCACTAGTGTCATGAATTTAAGCCTCACTAGGAGTTACAGGTCCTTTGCTGAATTAAACTTAGTTATTAAATGACAAAATATTTTGGCATTTTTAGACAATTTTTCTTGCTAGAATCTATCTTGCATTTTAAGTCTACCATTTGTCTGTGCATTGAATATTGCTGCCACATCTGGTCTGTTGGTTCTGATATATATATCTAGAGATTCTTAACAAAATCTAAAGAAGAATCTGCAATTTTATCAGTCCTGTCTTGGCATCTTAAACCATTTTCCCACCATTGTAACATATCTTCCCTATGCCTTTCCATAAATATTTTCATGGCATTTGTTCTGGTAAGCCTTCCTCTTTTGTACCTTGACTTCATAAATTTGGTTTCACATACACCTATACCTTTTATGCTAGCAGTCACTGAATGACGGTCAGGTGACACCTTTTGCACTTGTTTGTCCTTACTGGGTGACGAGTTAATTCCTGTAGATTTAACCCCTTTCACACCATTAGTTTTCATATTGTCTGTGTTGTTAGTCATGATATGTCTCAGGATTAATAGTGGAGTGGTTTCCCATTGCTTTCTCTACAGTGGTTTATGGAGGCACCACCTCTAGTTAGCTGGCTGTTGATTCAGAGAGTTCCTCCGCCCCTTTGTTAGGTCTTGTTTTTTGTCTTAGTGGCTTGCTAACGAGCTACCTCACTCCAAAGAACTTGGGGTAGTCTGTTTAGTCACTGACATTTCAACTGGAATACTTACTGTTAAGGTGAGGAGCTAGATTTCTTCAGTTTACGGTTGAAATGGATATATGTAACTAATTTCTATTCTAATGATTTCTTCTTTTGCACTTCACATCTGTAAAACTCTCTTCTGGCTTCTTGCTTTCCTGTCAATTATGATCTTCAAAAATTTAAATGCAATGTCAATTGTAATGTCTTTTTTTAATTCTTTTTTTTTTTTTTAATTGTCCTTTCTACAATAATTTTACATTCATTTATGTGCAAATACTCTTGGAAAAGGTATAAATCTCAAATCTCCCCAGCTGTGGGTTAAATAGTGGGACTTGTATCTGACCAAGTCCCCCCCCCCCCCCCCCCCAAAAAAAATTGGTAATGCAATATTCAGTCTTCAAAAAAAAAAAAATAAATAAATAAAAATTATTCCTACACTTCACCAACACTTTATCATCTTGTTTGGGGTGAAAAGATTTAAAAAAAAAAAAAAAAAAATTAATGTTGTATTTTACCCAGAGTAACCAAAATAATTTTCATTTCCATATAATATATACTTATACAAACTGATATTGAATCATAGAATTCAACTTCTTCAGTATACTGTATCAAAATATGCATGTTTCAATTTTATTTTATGTATGTTTTCTAAGTTACATTTACATTCTTATAAGTGTATATATTTTACAAGTAAAAAAAATACAGTATATAATTTTGCAGTGTGTGTATATCTCATAAATAGAAGTTTTTGTATGTCTACACACCACTGATATGTATGCAATAATATGCTTCTTTAAAAATTTATTTTGCTATATTTGATATACATCTAAAACATTTTCATGAAAGAGGCAGGATTAGATTAAATGAAAATTGCAACTATTTTAGAGGTTTTTTTTGTTTTTTTTTATTAAAAAAAAAAAAACAACAAAAAAAAAAAAAAAAAATTTAATTCATAAACCTGTCATCCTAGTTGCCCAAAAAAAAAATCCATTCAAATTTTTGCATATACCTAAAAATATTTTGTAAGTTTAGATCAAACAGAGGAAAAGGAGATTTTTAAATTTCTCATTAACAATTAAAAAAAATAAATAAGCTCAACTCAATAGGGGGTGGGGTGGATTCAGCAGTTTTAGATAAAAACTTGTTTTGATAAAAAAATCGGCTCATATTTTATTAAAAATGATTACAGTTAGCAATAAAATAAAACCAAAAAGACAATGATTAAATTCTTATATACACCAATCAATCTTAAGTTGTTTATGCTGTCATCCTTAGTTCTGAATTGGATTTTCTAGCAGATTAGAATGGAAAATGGCTTCCAAAAAATTGCTTTCTAAAATATAACTCCTTCTTTTTAATTATGTTATGCTTTTCTGCTTTGTCTACAGAAGAGGGTTTGGCAGTTAACAGAGGCTCCAGCTCTCCTACTTTTTTCTGTAGCTTTATTCAGTGTTTGTGTATATGTCTCTCCAATCCTGTCATAAGCCTGCAACAGATGTGGAAAAGCCTCCCAATTTTTTTCCCATAGCTAGAACAACAATATAACAAAGCCAAGCCATAACAGCAATAATTATATCAATAAACCCCAAATCCGATTTCTTTTGTTTTATCTTGTTATAAAACCATATTCCTTGTTAGTATGTACATGTGACCTTCTTTTCTCTACTTTATTTGATGTTTTGAGGTTCAAAAATTGTTCTAACAATTAATATTAATCTCTTTCTGGGCATGAGATGAAATGATTTAAAATAATATATTATATAACAACAAATTAGTTTTACTTTGCAGACTTGGTATTCTTGAATAATCATACAGTTTGCTCATGACCATTTAAAATATGTATGTTGATTATTACAGACAAGAGTTTTGTCCTTTGTGCAAATTATCTAATTTTTTTTTTAACTGATGCTTTCATAAAAGTAGTGGATATGAAGTGAGCATAATGGTTATCAGTGAAGAGTAAAATTATCAAGCAGTGTTTAAATTCTGGCCTAGCCGCTTGTGTTCACTTTCACACAAATGCTCTTGATATGGAATAAATTGTGCTAGCCTTGGATGGCAACTAAGAGAAGGAAAAACTCTGAATTCCAAACCAAAGTGAAAACAATGACAAACCACTGATAAATTTCTCTGAAAGTGTGGCAATTTACAAATAATGAAGAAGAAAAAAGAATCTGTTGAAAGCTGTGATTGCTTACATCCTGATTAGACAAGGCATTTGAAAGAAAGAAAAACTTAAAAGTATTCAATATTAAATGAGCTTTTTTGGTATACTAGCCTCCACTTGTCAATGTTCAAGTTGCATTGCTTAACTGAGCAGATCCAATAAACTCATTCTCTACAGGATATGGCTTTACTTCAAGGAGTGTAATCTCATGACAACCAGGATTCAACAGTATCTGTTTATATCTCTATTAAATGGCTCGAATGTGCTACAAAATGCCAACAGCAACCAGATAATTCATAAACCTGTCATCCTAGTTGCTAAATATTAAAGCCAAGAGTAAGTAAATTTACTAACCAAATATAAAGTTCATTTACATACACTGATTATATTTATTTGATATTATGAATCTTACAAATATAAAACCAGCTATCAGTGATGACATTTATTTTTTGCATCTTTTAGTAATAAACCTTAAAACCTTGCACCTGTAACTGAATCTCGTTTTATTTATTCTTTTATGCTGAATACTTTCTATTATTGTTGCAAATTTTAGTAAACATTTTGTTAAAGTTTTATTTTCTTTGATTCAAAACATTTGTTTTTTGTGTTAAGTAAAAAAAAAAAATATATATATATATATATATATTCCTTTTGTAGTTTCTACCATAAATCAGTTATTGGCATAAATTTTCTGGCCCTAACTTTATTGTTAATGAGCTTTCAAAGATTTTCAATTGGATTCAGCTTCAAAGAATTACCATGTTCTGTCAGTTTGACAAGGTGTAGTATTTTGCCAGAAAAGGGTCAGGAACTGCTTCCAGAGAAGGAACAAGATGTTCAATAATATTCTTATACACTGAAGTATTTATTTTGGCATGTAATTGAATTGGTAAACCAGCACCAATTAATAGACCTCATCAATACACTACCAACTCTGAATTTAACTAATTCTTTATTTTCAGATATTTGGGAAGCAATCTCTTAACTTTTTATCTGACATGTTGTTTGTCATCAGAGCCAACCAAATTAAACGTTCTTTGTTGAAGAACACTTCTACCCAATTTTATTTGTTAGTTCACAAAGGCTACTCAAGTTTTTAGTTCTTACTGACAGGGGCATACAGTAACAGAGGAATGAACATGAAGCTCTGCTTCACATAAACAGTGTGTACTCTGAGACACTTTCATGTCAGATTCTTTGGTTACCTGATTGGACAGTTTTTGAATCACCTGATTCTGCCAAGGAGTCTTTTCACCTTGTCCTTTCATGTTTTAGGTAACTTAAATGAGCCAGTATCATCATAAAATTTTAACATTCTACAAATTACACTTTCAGATCTATTAACTTCATTTGCAATAAAAGAAATAATCATCCCTTCAGTTTTTAGTTTGACAACTTGACATGTAATTTGTCAACTTTGTAACTGCTTGCTATTGTGATAATTTATAAAACAATGCTGCAGTCAAATAAGGAATATTTGTTTACATTATAATGTTGACATTTTTGTTGGGAACTCAACATTTTTAATTTCAATTAATCACTCATTAATCAATTGACAATGTTTTCTAATTTTGGACGCCTAAAATTTGTAATAAAGTTTTTGTTTTCTAACTTTCTTTATCCTTGATTCTTCTTTATCTTTTCTTTATCCTTGATTTTTCTTTTATGGAAATTTATTGTAGTGCAGAATTTTTAAAAAAATAATATTTATTTCTATATATATATATAATCTCAAGATTGAATCTGTAGAATTGGAAACTTTTCAAAATATTGGTTGTTGATATATATATATATATATATATATATATATATATATATATATATGAGCAATAAAATGTATTATTTTCAGCTTGTATCTATCCTTATTAAAAATATTGATATATTGGGTGCCAGGTTTTATCATGCAAGCTATTTAACATTTTTATTTATAAATAAATCCAAAAGATATAGATAGACCACAAAAATATATATTTAATTAACACTATATTCTATATCCCTGAATAAATTTTTTATTTTATATGTTAATATGAACTCTTTAACTTTCTATAATCTTCATCCATCTTTCATTCATTGATTTTTAACATTTCTACTGTTTTGACTTTTATATTATTTGGAGCAGTTTTTATTGCTTCTCAGATCTTTACACAATTTTTCATTCTCTTACAACTCTTTTAATGAAGTAATTTTCTTTTTCTTTTTTCCTATTGTATTAATATCTGGAAAGCCTGGGGAGACCATTCCATTAATGGTGTGCAAGAGTGAATGATATAGAATTTGAAGAAACATTGTCTTGTAGGAATATACTTTTCAGCTTAAAGCTTACTATTAAAAAATGTCTTTAAGAACTTTTTTCTCTCTACATTTATTTTGATGCCATCATCAACTTAGAAAAGATTTATATTTTTACTTCCTATAATACTAGCCCCAAACTTTACTCCACCTCACCTTTGTTGCTTTTTCAGTCATGCCTGTTTCCATGAAAGACCCAACCATTAGCATGGCCATCATGTCCAACCAATATAGCTCTATATTCATCACTACAAATTAGTTGCGAGATCAGCTTTCATGTACTTCTTTTCATAAACATAACTGTTTCTCTTTGTAATATTTACTTAAAGATTTGGTTGCTTTTATATCTTTAACCATTATTCCCAATATTCTGAAAAAAGTCTATTTCTCTCTGTTTATATTTGCAATGTCTGCATCATAACCAAAACCCTAGATAGATCACTATAACTAAAATATTCAATGATTTATCAGATATTTGGAAATTTGCAATAATGATAAAATTATATAAAAACAAAAGAACTTATATATAGTCAAAGAAAGAAAAAAAAATTTAACTGGTTCTAAATTTAAATGTTGTGGCATTTAAAATGAAACTCTGGTGTGGTAAAAATTTCAAATTTGAAAATTAGAATTGGCATTTGTTCCAAAAAGTATAATTATAGAATCTTAGAATTTCAATAGATTTATTGAACATCTTGCCCTGACAAGTGTTTTGACGTGAAACTCTTTAGTTGGTTTATCAAATAAGTCACTTGAACTTTTCTTCATTTATTGAATATCTATACCGTTTTTGTAAACTCTCATGCCACCAAATATGTTATTTTAAATATTTCTAATAAAAACATGCAAATTGAAATTCATTTAATATATTTATCATATAAATATAGGTATAGCCTGAAAATTTTACTAACATTGGTTAGTTAACACCAGTTCTATTGTAAAAATATTGAATCTTGTATAGTGTCGATACATCAGTCGATAGCTTCATCATGAAAAAAAAAAAAAAGAGAAAAATATTTTTACAAATCTTAATTTCAAATCAAAATGTACTTAATAGCTGTCAGGTTGCAGACTTATTGATCTAACCCCTCATATCCACATTGAGATAAAGTCAATTTTAGTCACAGCCATGAGTAGAGGACAAAATGAAGACAAGGTGGGTCATTAGTTAACATTATTTGGCATTAACAGCAAAAGCATTAAGAAACATCCTTTGGTGATAAATGTTAAATACAAATATATTTTCATAATATCTTTGGCATTTTATTGTTAAAACATATCTCTGCTTTCACTATTCTGGGCAAAATTTATTTGTCTACTATATATTTCAACGGTTATATTGGGTCATATGTGGTAATATGGTATATAAATGTATGTGCTTAAAAAATTTACTTATTTTGTAAATTGAGTGCATAATGCATATTACTAACCAATGTCTTGAAACTTTTGTAAAAAGGCTGTGGTGGTGCTTGGACTGAAACTGCTGACCTTGATGGCCAGTTTGTAATAAATGTATGATAATATGCTTTTCTCTAGTTCAGCATTCTTCTGTTTTAGATCTGAAGCAATGTTAGACGTGCTTCTTGTGTTTCTAACTACACTTTAATTTCAGTCTGCTGAGCTTGTTATAACCAATGATTTTTTTTTTTTTTTTTTTTGTAAACTACAGACACTTGTATCCTTAACATTTTGCCAATATAAAATATCTGCACTTTAATTATTCTTGACTTGCCTTTTAGGAAATGTGGCCAATTCATTAATGGCATATCAAATAACAAGCACGCTTACATTACTTGTTCATGTGTATTTGAAAGATTTTTAATAAGAAACTTTTTTTTTTTTTAATAGCTTTTTTAAAAGAAATTTAAAGATCTCTTTTTACTTAAGACAGATGAGAATCTATTGATTAGAATAATTTGCAGCTTTTTATACTTTTTTATATGTACAATTTAGATATAGATTTTTTTTTTTTGCAGACTTTTTAAAAATTTTATCTTTTGTAAGAGATTGGAATGTAATTACAGAAATCTATATCAATGCTACCTAAAAGAAAAAATTTGAATTTTTTTTTTTTTTTTTTTTTTTTTTTAGCACAAAAACTTAATGAGATTTAACTTTCCCTCATCAACACACATTTTTGAGCTGTAGCATTATTAAACATGTGAAGCAATCATTGTTTTCACTATGCACTCATCTTAATGTGAAATTAAAGCTTATATTTAGATTTCTAATCTTTAAACATTTTTACAAATATTATTTGACGAGTGATGTATAAACACTAATGATACAGTTAACATTAAGATAGATCATTATTGGATAAAACATTTTTCATTCTCTAATTTATAAACAACTTCTAGTTAAAAACTTATGGATAAAATAATTTACTTGTTTTTAAAATAAAGAAATCCTATTAGAGTAAATATAAGTATACTGTTTATCTTGTTAAATTCCCCCCACACACTTTTAAACACATTTGAACAGTGTAATTGAGGCTCTTGAAAAATTATTCTCATGTAATCTAATACTTTGTATTGATACTAGTCCTAACAAATATGAATGAAGAAAAAAAAATGAAAAGAAAATCTTATATGTTCCTAACTTCTCTATTTCTGATTTTTTATTTTATATTAATCCTTATATTATGCTTTATAAATATTTTTTTTTTATTTTAGTATTATTAAAACTATTTGATTTCTGAACCAGTTAAATGTCAAAAATGACTAAATTTAGGATAATTTTCTAGTTTCTTTTAAACTTTAAAGTTGCTTAATTTTCTAAATTTTGCCATATCTTGAGTAGGTGTGTGGGGAGAATATGCCTTTTTCTTTTAACTTTGGAGATGTGACTATGAAAAATTTGTTTCAGTGTTTTTATATATATATATATATATATATATATATATATATATATTGCAAAACTTTAATATATTTAAGTAGGTACCTCCCAAAATTTGCTAAAAATGGTTAGGTACATGAAAAAATGGCTAAAACAATAAAAACAAAATGTTATCAAAATTTGTCATTAAGAGGAAAGATTAAAGGATATTTTAGGTAAGAAAATCATTTCTTAAAATTCTTTTTAAAACCCTGGAAATTTTTTCTTTTTTTTTTTTATGTCCAAGTGAGACATATTTGAATGTATTTTTGCTGTGAGTGCCAATTTTGGAAATTCTTGCAAAAATCAGGTAATTGTCAGATTTTAATGAAAGATACAGGACTTATTCAAAAATTAAATTATTTATGATTTTTTTTTTTTAAGAAAATCTTTGTAAAAAAATCTTTTTTTTTTTTTTTTTTTTCATTTTTCTTTTTTTTAAGCTGTTAACACCCCACTCACTCATTTTTATGAAATTTTGATAAATTCTTTTTTGTATTGCAAAATCTTTATATTTGCTATAAAGGCAAGTTTCAGAAAATCTGCTCTAAATTGTAAAATAAAAATGCAATAAAACTAAGATATTTCTAATTAGAAAAGCTTTTAATTGCTTTCTTGAATATAATATATTATGGGCATTATAATTTTTAAAAAATTTTTTCAATGATTAATAAATTTTTACTAGAATTATTTTCATTTCTTTTAAAATTTTAATAATAATTTATAAACATTTAAATTTTTAAAAATTCTGCATTAATTTGTAGCAGCCAGTTGACATTGTTATAAAATTAAAACTGTATTTACTAATCTTAAATGGAAAAGCTTACAACAATTCAATGACATCCAGTATTTTCAAAAGCAATTAAATTTTTTTTCATGTATTTGTATAAACATGTCAATTTTTTTGGTAAATATGGACATCCATACACACTATTATAAAATTACAGCAGTACTTATACTAAATTTAAAATTTATTGCTAATTTTCTAACATTTCCTCAACAAGCATACTTGTAACTAAAGACCTAAAATTAAAAAAAATGTCAGATTGCATAAAATGTTTTCTTTTTAACTTTAAAAATTAACTGAGTAAAAAAAAAAAATGAAAAAAATAATAAAATATATTAAAAAGTGGTTCACATTGTATGTGTCAAGTAATTTTTTTCATGTTTGTCCCACTTATTTAAATTTCCCAAGCATCAGAATGTCAATAAATCACTCAGCATGTGAGAAAAACACCTGTGTGTTTTTTTTTTTTTTTTTTTTGTTAGTTTTTTTGTTAGTTTTTTTTTTTTGTTTTGTTTTGTTTGGGGTTTTTTTTGGGGGGGGGTTGTTTTTTGGGGTGTTTTTTTTTTTTTTAATGGAGCTTTTCTGCAATATTGTAAACTAAATTTGATTCAATTCAGATTAAACTTTAAATTGGCTAATTTTCCTCAAATAGAATTTTCTAAATGTATATTTTTATTTTTGAAAGATTTAAAAAACAGAATTATGGTTGAATTTATAGATTTTATTGAAAAGTGGGTGAGAAGATTTCAATCAATTTTAAACTCGGTTTGAAATACCTCACTGTATTTTGCTTGTTGATAATATTAAATTTAATCTATTAGCTTGGAATTAAAACTTCAAGAAAGATTTTTCATTTATGTATCACATTTTTTTTTAACCTATAATTAAAGTTTTGTTGTTATAAAATGAAAGGACTAAACTAACAAAACTTGAATATAATACCATTTAAAGAATTTTTTTTTAAATTAACAAGATGAAGACAATGTGTCGGAGGTGTGTATATTTTTTAGTTAATTGTTTATTAATGTCTCTTTCTCTTTCTTCAACATTAAATCATTTAACATTGGAAATCTTACAAATAAGGTTTTATCATAGTGTTGAAAGAAAAAAAATTAAATTCTTTTTGAATTATGGAAATGTACTGTCAATTTCTTCTTCATTCATCTGGTTCTTTTTTTATTCAATAATACAATAATCATGATTGTCTGTGCATGAAGTGGGATTGGTTAGTTGAGTACGAATTCTAGCTTAGTCTGTTGTGTTCACTTTGCACTGATGTTGTTGGGAAAGTCTTGAATTCATCTCTCCTCATGACCATCAATCCAATAGCAGAGTAGGCTGGACTATTTTGACCTTGGATGGCAACCAGTGTAGAAGTACCATAAATTAACAGTTATGAAAAAGGCAACAGGAAACCACTCCACTATCTTTCTGAAGAAGTTGTGGTAATTAACACACTTTAATTAACAGAAAGCCGTGGAGAGCTATGATCCCCTACATCTTGAGGGGACATGATATCCTTTAAAAAAATAGGAGAAACTTGTTGGCTGTTTTCAAGCATTTATTTCATGTATTTTTATATACTCCATTTGTGCTTCACTTATTTATTTAATGAAAATTGCAATTTCATTGTCTCTATTTTAAATAGAGTGAATAAGATGAACAGTTTTGCAATAACTAATTAATTTAAAAAAGAAAATCAACCCTCTTTTTCCCTAATCTAATAAGCAACTGACCTTTTTCTCGATTTCATTCAAAATCCATTATTAATTTTATTTTTGATATTTTAAAAATTTTCTCTAATTATCTTTTTCTCAGGATTTTTAATTAGTGTTATTTTTAACTTTTCTTAGTTTTAATTAATAATTGATTTTGATTTTAATTTTCATTGATTTTGTTCTTAATTTAAAATGAATCCTATTTTTTTCCTGGTGGTCTCAGGAGTTCATAATAGAAAAGACTGACTTCAAACCATAGCTTGGCTAATAAGACCAGTTTGTTTAGTATTAACATGGAAACAGTATTTATACTAAAATATATAATATATATATATATATTAGCAAATTCTGTCTAGCCATGTGTGTGTGTCTGAAACTCCTTTAGCTTGGTTCACACTCAGGATGATTCCAGGATTGAAAATCTAGCCTTCATCTAGTACTTGAACATCCAACATTGAAATGTGTGTCTGGCTTAGTTAAAAATTCAAATTTTTAAATAACTGAATAAAATTAGTGATTTTAAGTTTTTACTTTATATTTAGTTTAAAGTAACACAAAAACTCCTGAATTTAAAAAAAAATTGTTTTAAATTCAGTTTAAATATCTCCAAAACTTTAAATTGAGGAAATCAATTTTATTTCTTCAAAATGCCAAAGAATCCGAGTTAAAGTGAGAAGTTTTATGATGTAAGGTTTTGAAGTTCCAAAGAGTTTGTGATATGAAGAACTCAATTCTCGGCCTAAATCAGAGTTAGTGAAGTTTGGAAGTTCTATGGGGTGACTTGAAGAATTTAAAGTTATTTCTTCAAAATCATCATTGCTGCCTTCTAAGCTGGAGCAGGGGTCCCTTTAATTTGGGGGCTCGAGGAATAATTAGCCCTATGTAGGGGCTAGCTTAAAAGTATGCACAGTATGCAGCTTTTAAGCGTGTGTGTGTGTGTATACGCACACACACACTTTACTTTAGAATATTACATCAAAACATATGACTAATGCTACACAAATGCAATCATGTTTCAGTATGTATTATACACATTGAAACATGATTGCATTTGTGTAGCGTTATTCACATGTTTTCATGTAATATCCTAAAATAAAATAAAAATATTGCCCTGTTGTATTAATCCCTCTTTTAAATTCATGTTATGGACATCGGAATTCGTTCTGATTATATATATATATATATATATATATATATATATATATAGGGCACTGTATATGATAATTTAATACCAACTATTCAAAATATCACATACCTATAATCCAAATAAATCTAGTAAAGCTTATTAATTTTGAGATATGAAGATGAGAAATTACATATTTTCTTTATTCTCTTGTAAAAGCAAAAAAAAAAAAAAAAGGTCTTTCACTACTTCTTCCTTCTATAATTCTTTACTCTATAATTCAACTATTCAAATTATTTCAGATAATATACTTGGGAAGAGAATTAGTGAAGTTTGTAATTTTGTAATCTTATAACTTACATTGCCAGATTTGTAATAATTAAACATTTGGAAACTAAAGATGCTTGAAACTTAACTTGTAATCCAGTTATGAAATATTAATAGGGCCATAAAAATAATGCATTTAAATTTATAACTGATTTTTATTCTAGAGTTTTTCTTTATAATTGTCATCAGATTGATTGATTTTTCTTAATCCTTTCTCTAATTTTCTATTGATCCCCTTCTGTTATTTGATCTCTTTTGCAGAAGAGAGCAGTGTGCAGGCAGCTGATTCCAACAGCCCCAAGCAAGCATTTGTCCCCTGTAAAGTTTGCGGAGATAGAGCTTCAGGATATCATTATGGAGTTACCTCCTGTGAGGGTTGCAAGGTAATCGTAATTGTTACTTATTATTTACACCTGATGTCTTTCAAGATGTTTGAGACTTTCATTAATTCCTGATTCCCATCAGTCCCTTTTTTATCATTTATTTTGTTCAAAAACAAAATTTTAAAATTTAGTATTTTAGTCATCAAATTCGTTTTCCTATAGTACTAGAAATTGTTAATGCAGGAAATGCAATAATGCTAAACTAGAAAGTGCCAGAGTATTGTTAAAGTCAGTAGGAAAAACTCTTGTATCTCCAATTCAAATTTATTGGTAAAGCCAGTAAGAAATGTCTGGTATCTCCAATTCAAAAGCAATTAAGGCTGAAATATAATTGTTTTACTATAAACATAATCATTAAAGTGAATGAAAGCTTGATTTACTCATCTCTATGTTATCATGCTTACTTAAACAGATATTTAATTGTAATTTATTATTTATATTAATGATTGTTTTAATTGACAGCATGTAGGTTTTTGTATTAGAACTATTTATAAATCTACTGTTCAGCCAGACATTAAATATTGCAAGATTCTTGACAAAAATCCAAAGAAAGGTTTGTAATATTATTGGTCCTGACCTGGCATTTCAACTTCATTCACATTCCCACCATTGTGATATGACTTCCCTCTTTTCTATAAATATTTTCATGGTAATTGTTCTAATGAGCTCTCCTTTTAGTTTAATTCCCCAGCCCCTCCCTCGTTAGGTGGTTGGTGATGTCAGTTCGCAGGTAGGATGCGGGGCGCCTTTCGTTTCGCGTGAGTGTTTTCGTATTTGTTGTTGTGTCTGAATGAGTGCGTGTCAGTGTGTGTGCTTGGGATGGATGAATGTTTTATAATATTATAGTCCCGCATTGATTTCGGCCAGCGAACTGGTATTTCTGCCACATTTAGTTATTGTGGGGGTTTTATTTACTAATAACATTTTCTTTAGTTTCTTGTAAATATTTTGTATTCATTTGTATATACACATTGGGGTTAATTTTTAAAATTGTTACTTTATCCCCCTCCCCCCACAGACATTGAATTGTACATATGGGGACTAGTCAGTATTTTCATAGAGACAGTGAGGTATTATGGTGATTGTAGTAAGAATGGTACGGATGAATGTGGTGTTTTGGTGTAAGGAATATTGTTCGTACGATTGGGTCAGTGTTTGCGGCTAGCTAAGTTATAGTTAAGACAGATGAAGACCGTCCTATTTTCCCCAATCCCCCCTTTGGCCATGTGCCGCATTTCTGTAGAATATACAGAATAAATATCGCTCTCCTTTTAGGTACCTTGACTGCATGAATTTAAGCATACTATTAGATTGGTTACTAGGTCTCATTGTTTTACTATTGAAATAGATTTAACCATAAGTTCTATTCTAATAGTTTCTTTTCTTGCACTTCTCCCCTGTGGAACTCTTTCAATTTCTTGCTTCCCTGCCACCTACAATGTTCAAAAATTTAAATGCAACATCAATTGCCATATTCTGTCTTCCTGAATCATGTCCTTTTATTGTCCTTTCTGCTTACTAAAGTCTCATTTTCTTTCACTCTCAGTAACCCCTTGTATCTTAGTGGCATTATACCCTTGCTTTGGAATGAAATGTTTAAACACACACAGCACATGATTTTTTTTTCCTCTCCTTTCTTTATTAAAATATGAAATAGTAATTTTTCTTTTTCATCTTTTGGTAGTTTTATTGTGCAGTGATTCTTTCTATTCTTGTTTAAACAAAATCTGATATCATTTTATAAATATTGATTTTAATTTTTCTTTCTTTGCTGTGATCTGATCTTCTATGAATCTCATGTAGCTTGATTTAAGAAAAAAAAAAAAAAAATTGTACACACCAAGTGAAGGTCTCTTTTTAAGGTGACTGTCAGCAAATAATGGATGGATGGATGGGCATAAGATACTATGGAATTCTTTTGCTTCCCTCCCCCCTCCTTACCAATATTTAAGATTTTTATCACAATTTTTGGCAGATTGCAAAAAGAAGTGTTGCTTATAACACTAATTTTGAATTTAATGAAATTCTCTCTAATGTTAAACACATGAAAATGAAGATAAATAATTTAAACATGTTGATGAGAACACTAATGATACTACTATATCAAAAATAACAATGAAAAATAATAAAGCTGAAAAAGTACCAGAAACTTGCTCTAGGATTGAAGTTTTGGAACCTGTGGTTACGTTCTTGGAACTGAGAATTAAAGGAGGATTGGTACTTCAGACTATGACATTGCTATAGTCTGCAAGAATATTGAATGCTGGATAGTGTGAGAATTGTCATTCAGTAACAATTAAACAGAAATTTGGTGTGCCGATATAAATGTATTGGGAAAGAAAAATATGGCTCATAGGTATATTAAAACGGGTCACAAATTTATCAACATTCACAATGCCCAGAGTTGAAAATGGCTTTGTAGCAATTTGTGTACTGGATTAAAGAAATTATTTTATTTTGTCTGTATGTTTTACTTTATTTTTTTTTTATAATCTAATTTCATTTGATTATAAATTATTGTATCTTCTCTGAGAAGTTATTTTCTTAATGCTATGATATTTGATGACACAATGAAATGGTATGATCAAGAAGAACAAGGAAGCAAAGCACCTTGAATGACATAGGATTATATTTGGCACACAATATTAGATGTTTCTTTATTCACTCTACTTCTATAACATGGCTCTAGTTTATTTTATTAATAAGTGTTAAGTGAGGCTCTAGATGATCATTTTCCAATACTGACAGGTCATGATGTTATCAATTTTAAGTTTATATTATAGTATACCAAACATTTCTTTACAACAATTTGAAGAATTGCAGATCTGTGGAATTTGCTGGATTCAGTCAGGAGGATCTGTTGGTTTCCCCACTTCTTGCAATAAACCCACTTCAGTTGTCAATTTTGATTATCTGATTGACTCAGAATTTCTTTCCGACTTCATGAATTTAATCTCATCACATGTCATTTCTTTTTTTTTCTTTGAATTGCAAAGTGGGAGCCTCCAGCTTGCCACAAAATGTTTGTTTAAAGAAGAATAATTTTGTTTTTTTTTTAATTTTATTTTAATACCATCTTTTTTTCATAGCTTCTGTGTTTTTATTTTTTTTTAGCTTTCTGAATTAGAGATTTGCAAAGGCATAAAATAAACAGAATTCATGAAACAAATAGATTTTTAAGAGAAATTTTCCCTTTAACTTTGAGGAAATTACATTCTGGTTTTATATTGTTCACAGTATCAAAGATTTTCAGTCTATCCATATTGTATTTTGATCATGCTGCAGAATTTGTGTTAAATTCTGTTTTAGTCAACAATCGGAATCAATTGAAAGTTCCAACTTGTCCATCATTATTAAACCTAAATGTTTGAACAACTTTTTTCTGGTCAAACAAAAACCTAGCAAATTGTGAAATTGTTTTGTTTCAAAGAAATGCCTACATTCTACAGATTTTCCTTATTTTTATTTTATTTTATTTACTTTTTTTTTTTTTACACAAGTTAGTATTCTGATATTTTTTCCAAATAATTATTTGCTCTCTTATAAACAGCAAGTTTTATGATCAAATTTGTAGATCATTCCAAGTCAAATATAAACCTGTTTTGAGGCTTCATTAGTAGTACCACTGCAGAAACTGAATATTCTTCCCAAATATACAATAAATCCAATTAGTACATCATGTTTCCCAAATGGGAAATCAAATAAGATACTACTATCGATAATTTAATTATTCCATAACACTTGAAAGTTTAAATTTTCTATATATTATTTTCTATTACTTTTATTGTATTCAAGAACTTATAAATATTAGAAATAACGAAATGTTGTTTAACATAAACTAGAAAAAACTAATTTTGATCATAATTCATATTTCTAGTTTTGAAAATTTTGATTGCTTTCAGAAATAGATATGGTTTAGTGCAGACAGTAATGTAATCTTAAATTCAGTTTGAGAGATACTATTTCATATCTGTCTTCTACAATATCATTATAAAAAAAAATACACAATCCCAGTTGACCTGAACAAGAAAATTAAATTATCTACTAAAAAAAATTAAAACAGCTAATCTTAACAACATCAACTCATCTGCAAGATCCAAATTCCAATCAATATTATTTATGAATTCACATGTCCCTTAAGGAACTGTGTTACTGATCAAACCAAATTCATGAATAATTATATTTGATATACGACTACATGCCTATCAAGAGGAGTCATATTAAATCTCTCTGACCATATCTCAATTAGGACAAATTTAAACACACATGAAAATCTACGAAACTCTATCCGCAACATACTTGTAGAAAATACAACTATACTAGCCTCATTGACATAAAAATAAAAATAATGGAAGCATCCGTAATCTGAACACGATCACAGTGTGCAGACTGTTTGGAAAATAAAAACATTCCCATAACTCTACATAGATACATAAAAAAATCTACACATTCAATTAGAATTAAAAATAAAAAAAACATGTTTGATAATGGCTAAAAGAACAGCCGAAAGTGCTTGGATATATAAAACATTTGGACAATTTTTACACACCTTTTGTCCAGAAAAGAAAAAAATCAGATATGGCAGCAATATTCTATACACTGCTGAATATAAATGTGCAGTATGTATTCTGGCAAAACAAATAGGCTAGCATGACATAGTAAACTGACTTTCCTAGTAACTGGTTCAGTCTAATCATTCTACTTCATGTATGGAAAATGTGTGACTCGGAAGGTGCAGTGAGTTGCACTCCTGGAGGTTAACATCAGCCATACTAATGGGGGGCAGAAAAAAAAGGTTCTCTAAGATAATACAGAGCAATTTAATTTTAGAGATGTTAAAATTAACAAAACACTTCTTGTCCCTGAGGATATTGGGAAGGTTGTTGAGGAAAACAAAAAACATTGTGGCTTTCAGAATAGATGGGGGGGGGGGGGGCACATTAATGCAAGATGGTATAGAGGAGTGTATGTATGTATGTACATACGTGTGTGATTGAGATATATATATATATATATCTCAATCATACACGTACATACATATATGTGTGTGTATTATATATATGTATGTGTGTGTGCATTATATATATGTGTGTGTGCACATTATTATATTTTTATTATAAGAAATTATAATAAAAACAAACATTTTTAAATTGCTACACAAAAGCTTTCCTGTTTCAATACAATGATTGTACTTCCTCAGGTGATGGTAGGTAAAAGTAAATGTTACAAATTGGATTTTTACTCCATTTGTTCTTTCTCTCATTTGGAGGTGTGTGTGTGTGTATAAAATTAAGTAATTCATTGAGTCTGAAAGAAACCTCAACAGAATGCAAAAAGCACTGGACGTACGTTTCGTCCTATATTTGGGACTCATCAGCAGTGCGCATCCACTACCGAGAATTGAAACCCTGACAATTGAGTTATCAAGCAAACGTCATGCCAACTGCTCCAACGGGCCTCAGTGACGAGGAGGTAGCAAATCAGACTCAATATAGCGCTGTTCGCTCACATATTCCGTGGTGGAACTCAACTGAAATTCTCTGTAACCATACGACTGTGCCCCCTGGAGCCACAACTACTATCACCAAGCTGCTCAAACTGAAGCATTAGAAGCCAGATCAAGCAATGATATACACATGATAGAAATTTTTAGGAGGATTTGATAATAAATATATATATATATATATATATATATACAATTTTAAAAATCTACATAATTTGTTTCTTTCAACATAACTGAAATTAGAAAACTTCATTATTTTTTTTCTTTCTTTTTTTTTTTTTTAATTTTTGTTTTCTATAATCTATTCGTACAAAAATCGGATTTTTACATAAATCATTTATTTCATTATTATATTAATTTAATTCTCAAGTATTTAAAAACTAACAAAGTATTACATTATCTGAAGACCTCAAAGTAAGTATTTTTAAAAATTGTTGATACAAACTTTACAGATTGATGCTCATTCCTTATAGCAATGCTTAAAAAAATATTAGTTGTAAAGTTGGAAACATTTAAAAAAAATAAATAAATAAAGCTGATAGAATTAAGATAAACTGAAACAAATCTTACATAATCATCAAATAATAAAAATGGCAGTGATTTCTGTATATTGTCAGAAAATCATTGGAATAATCCATGAATGCTTTTTAGAATAAATTGTATAGAGCCATGGAGATGATTTGTGATTTACCAGACAAAACTGACAGAATTACATTTTGCCTCACAATGGAAGAGGGGAACAAAATTTTCTTCGACATTCTTGAACTTTTATTTCATCCTTGAACTTTCAATCAAATGATCTGTAGTTAGGTTGACAAAAATCACTTGGGTAGAGCAAAAGAAACAATAAAATATCAAATGATTCTTTCTGAATCCCTCCCTTTGTAAATATTTCTTTTTCAGTTCTTTCTAACTACAAGCATTCTCAGTAAGATGAAATCATTAGAAAATTTTCATTTTAATGGTAATTATTCATTCATCTCAAGTTATAGAAGATACATTTCTATTTTGTATATGTGAATAGTGTAATGGTTATTGAGATGAAAAGTGGAATTGAGGAGCAGAGTCCAAATTAGGACCTTGCTAGTTGAATTTACTTTTGACCTAACGCCTTTAGGAAAGGTATGAATCTATCTCTTCTCTCAGCTATGGATTAACTAGTAGGGTGGACTGAACTCTTTATCCTTGAGTGGCAACCAATCTGAGGAAAACTCTGAATTCCAAACAATGAAAAACCACTCCACTTTCTTTTCCAAGAATGCATGGCAGTTCCCAGATAATAATGAAAATGAATCTGTGGAGTGCCATGATCACTTACATCCTAAAGGGACATGGTATTTAAAAATATATTATTTGAAATAATTTTTTTTTTTGCTTAAGTTTTGTCTATAGTTTGCACTCCTCCCCCAATATTTTTTTTTGAACAGGAGTAGAGGTTTATCGTTTGTTTCTTGCTTAGGATTGTGTTTCCAGTTCCTTCTGAAGTCTTTTTTTATTTCTTTCACTCCCAATAGTCCCTTGCATCTTAGTGACATTATTGCCTTGCTTGGGGTGAATTGATTAAAAAAAAGAAGAAAAAAAGTCACTCTTAAGTCAGCCTAACAGGTGGCAAATCAGTCTGCGTAACATTGCTAAGCTTATTTAAAGTTATGAATATTTTTGATCTTGCGATTTTTCAATTGCAACATTTCTAATACTGAATTGTGACAGATCATGACAAAATTTTAAAAAGACTCCTATTTCATACAATCCAATAATGTTCAAGAAGTTTTTTTTTCTTTCTTTCAAATTAAATTCCATAGTTAAGTTGCTTTATCACTGGACTAGAAATCAATATCAATTAAATATGAAATAAAATAGAATAGATGGATTAGTTAGAGGGTGTGGGAGGAGAAACAAATTAATTTTATATCAGCAATTTCAAAATTCTCTGTACCTTTTTTTTTTTCTTCTCTGTACTAGCTATTTTGTGCTTTTATTGATCGTGTACAAAGCAGATTTATGATCTGGTTGCCTTTTCTGTACAATCTGTTAACTTATATTAAATTTCATATTTCTGATATTGTTTTGGAGTCCGGATACTGACAGATATTGTTTTCTGCATTAAGTTATAAGATCAGATCATGTTAGCAAAGAGAACTAATTATAAAATAATTTAGATGTGAAAGGCTAAAGAATTATTGAAATTCTGTTATATAAACATAAGGCTTCCATTGACATTGATATTTTCTTTTCTGAAATTGATCACGTCTAGAAGTATTTTAAATAATGTTTCTAATTTATTTGGCAAACCTTTTAATGAAATATTGCCTTCAAGCAGTAGTTTAAATTTTCACTCTACTCTAAATTCTTTAAAAAAAAAAATCTTTAAAGGATAAAATTTTAAAATAGAGCTAGACAATTAATTTATAAATTACATGTATAATTATTTATTTTAACTTATTGTTTCCCCAATCGAAGCATTTAAAAAAAAAAAAAAATTTAAGTAAAGATAATAGTAATAAAACACAATTTCTGTCTGAATTTCTGGTATGAGAAGTGATCCTTAATTACATGTGGACTATTGTCCTCATCTTTATTATTTTTTTCACAATTTTTTTTTTGGTCATTGTGCTCTCTGACCTTCATTAGGTAACCTACAGGGAATTCCAAACTGAACCCTTTATTTAATCTAAGGAGTTAGACTGTTCTTGATCTAGGGATATCTCATTTAGTATTTATTTATAGTACAGCTCATTTATTGTTTGCCCTGTTTCCATCAAGTCTGAGTGAGTACACATGCAGTGTTCATGGATTGAACTCACAATTACCATATCCCAAATTCATGAACCACACTCAAATCTATTTATTCTATTTTATTTCTGATTTAATTGATATTAATTTCTAGTCCAGTGATAAGAAAGTTAACCATGGAATTTAATTTGAAAGAAAGAAGAAAAAGAAAAAAAAACAAACTTGAAGATTATTGGATTGTAAAATGTGTCTTTTCAAAATTTTGTCATTATCTGTCACGAGACATGGGCAGTGGAATGAGAACAGTCTACCCCCTTAGATTAAATAAGATTCAGTTTTAAATTCCCTGTAGGTTACCCAGATCGATATACACTTGAGGAAGGGCAGAGGACACAATGACTGAAACGTGATAATAACAACAAATATATGGACAATAGTCCATACGTAAATAGTGTAAATAATAGTAATAAAACCTCTTAATATACAAAGGGATGCTTTAGTTTTCATTCTGTCTTCTCAAAATCTGATCAAATTAATTTCTTTTTTTTTCTTTGTTTTTTTTTTTCTTTCCAGCATCCCTCTTTTCTTTGTGTGTGTAATCTAAAAAGTATTTATAGATTTTGATCTGAAATTTTTTAGTATTTGCGTTCTATGTTATCACTGAATTAAGTGCATTGACAAGGAAGGAGATTATACTGAGAAATGTTTGTTGTGCAAAAGAAAGGCTATTTTCATCATTAAGATATAGACTTATTGATGTACTTATTAACACTGGTGAGTTCTCTTTTGTACAAGGTCCTTTTATGAATGAACTATGGGATTTTGCTACCTTGTTTGCCATCATTTGGATACCACTCAGCAAACCTTTTGTTCCATCTGTTATCCTTTTTTCTTGCTATGTACCTTGTCCACCATCATTTTTGTTAATTAATCACCTCTATGATCTTTCAATTTCTTTCGATATGTTAGTTATCTTTTAACATTGATTCCCCCACCCCCTCATTGATCTTTGTGCTTTTTGTAAGTGTGTCTCCAAGTAATTTTATAAATTTCTATATTTAACTGGCATTATGCATTCATTAAACACTTTATACATTTTAAGCATACTGGCAAGGCGTTTTTTATTCGGTCTCTATTTTTATTAAATACTTTCCACTCTATTTTTTATTTTCACTGCCTCTCTTTATCACCTGCCTTAAGAATATTTATTCCTGGACTTCTCAAATTTCATCCTCTATTCTTATGATTGTTCTATTTCTGTTTTTAAACCTACCTTGAGACCAGTTCAGCTCATTTAGTATTTCTTGTAATTCATCTCATAATATTAGAAAGTGTCGTCAGTAAACTGTATAGGGTGCGACAGGTAAATTGTCGCTATTTTATATTTTTAATTTCGCTCGTGTGTTGTTTTTTTTGTTTTGTTTTTTAAACTGCACAATGTAGTAGGGTCAGTTGGGCACTGTCTATGATTAAAAGAGCAACATGATGCAATTCACTCCACCAGAAATTTAGAAACGGCATGTTGTACTGCCTGGTATTCATGCTGGAAGCTCCAATACAAACATTTCGGACCATGCAGAGGATTTGGAAAGAGTTGGATAAGTCTGATGGTGTTTGGAGTGATCACTAGTGTTGGCCATGTTATGCCTCCATTCATCTTCCTATAGGGCCTCAGACTCAACATGGAGGCCTACATCAAGTGTCTTGAGGAGGTAGTGCTGCTCTGGGTCAAGAGGGTGGCTGCTGGAAGGTATTGTCTGGCAGGAGAACTCTTCACCATGCCACACAAGCAGGAAAACCCAGTTATGGCTGTCAGACAATTTCTGCAACCATATCACCCCTTATATCTGGCCACCTAACTCCCCAGACTGCAACCCCTTTGATTATTATGCACAGTTGAATGATAGACCAACAAAATTCCTTGTAACACCAAAGATGAGCTGAAGGCAAGGATTATGGCAGCATTCGCCAACTTGAAGAAGGATACCGCCCAGAAGAATTGCAAGTTATGGTTGAAACCAGTGGTTATTTTATTGAATAAATTTACTCTTTAGTATTTCAGGATATTTTTCTGTAATTTTAGTAAATATATCTGTTTAAGATGAGATGTCAGTGTTAGTTTCATATTTGCATAATTTAGACCGCAATTTATCCAATGCACCCTGAAGATAGTTCAAATATTCACTGTTTATGTTTACTCACATCCTTAATTCATTTTCCAAAAAAATACCTTTGAGATATGCTGCAAACAGTTTAGGTGAAATCATATCAGTGTGTCTCACTCTTTTTTTCCATCTTTATTTTATCTATCTTTGTATAGTTAAATTATTGCAGTACAATTATTGTATACATTTTTAATAACTTTTAGATAATTTGGGTTTATACCCTGCTCTTGTGAGTTACACACTGCTGTGTATTCTTAGTTAAATGCCTTTTTATAGTCAACTGAAGTCAAAGAAAGTGGTTTGTTATATCAGTTTTTTCCCTCCATCAGTTGCTTTATTGTTTCTACATCTATTATTGAGTGACCATCCCTCAAATATGCCTGATTGTGTAGTTGATTTTTTTCTCTAATGTTTTTTGTTTGTAAGTACTTTTGAGAATAGTTTAATGTTAATAACAGACTATTCTATCATCTCCTTTTCTTAAAATAGAAATACTTACTCTTTCTAGACTGAAGTTTTCTTTTTCATATCTATAGAATTATTCTCTTATATTATTTACAAAGGTCTGTTATTATGCCATCTTTGCCCAGTGCTTTTTTTTTCCATCTATTGTTATTCATCTATTTTCATCGGGAACATCCCTTGCACATTTATTTGAGAGCAGAATCTCATTTTTGATAAATATTAAAGGAAACAAGATTAGCACAAATGGTTATACATTATTTATATATTAAAAAACAATAAAAGCTGGAATTTCTCATACCAATTTCAAATTTTGCTCAGTGAGATTTTTATCGGATTGTAAAAATGATTTTGCATAGAATTAGTTTTCATTATTTATACAAGTGGTTAATTTTTTAAAAATTCTATATATTTAATATAATGCCAATAAGTTTGTCTCCTTTTGTACCATTCTTTTGTAAGTAATTATATGAAAAATTTCTTTTGAATCCTGTATGCTTTGTTTTGGATGAATTATGGCATAAAAATTGCCAAGTTTTGCTCATAGAGGGATTGAATCCTCTCTCTCTCTCGCTCTCTCTCTCTCTCTCTCAAATTATCATACATATAATAGTATTGTTAGCAATATTTGCATGTGAATTCCATACCATTCCATTAGTCCTGATTTTATAGTGCACAATATCAGTTAAGTACCAAATCTTGTTAAAGAGACTTTAAATTTGAAAAAAGGATGGTAGAATTCAGTGTTTAAATCATCAATCTCCCTCATTTAATATCGTTAGAAATATTTAGTTTGTTCATGAAGAAAATAAGTGAAGCTAAGTGGAAAAGTAAAGTAAATGGGAATAAATAAGAAAAGATGAAACTTGCCTATGTGTACCACATTGAAATACAATTTACATTAAAATACTTCCACGATTGTTTCATTTTCTTCTCTTGCTGCAGAAATTTGTTGTCATTGTGTAGTCACCTGAGTGAATTAATGTTTCAGAATTTTGGTGCATTTGTTTGATAAATCCTATTTTAGTTTATATAAACAGCTTTGTGAGTGTAAAAATTCCTCCTTAGTAGATGGAGTAAAAAAAAAACAAAAAAAAAGATTGTTTTCTTTCTGATTATCAGCATTTCAATACCAGATTAAATTGCTAAGTACAGAATCTAATAAATAATTATACATATTGAAATTATAACATCAAAAATATTTTTTTGTTCAGATTAACATTTCTTTGTATGTTAATTTGATCAGTTGATAGGTACCAGACAAAACATTCGACTTTTTCTAGGTAAAACTAATTTCAGATCAAAGACTTTAAATTTTGATTTTTCAAAAATTATTTGAAACTAAAATTGTAAATAGTATTTACGTGTTCTTATTCTATTTGTGTTGTTTGTACCTTTTATTTGATGTGTATGAATTTAGATTTAGAAAGAAAAACTGGCATTGGTTAATTTTTTTTTTTTTATTTATATGTTCTTTTATTTGAATTTCTCATTTATTGTTGACCTATTGTTCTGTAACTAACTTTATCTAGTATGGCGTAATAAAATGCCAAATTGTTAAACATTTTAGATTAATTTTGTATTTTTATTCTCCGTGGCATTTTTGATAAATGCATTTATATCCACTTAAACAGAGAGAGAGAGAGAGAGTCTAGGAATCTCATTTCAGCAAGTAAATTCTTATTCTGCTTTGTGAATAGAAACATTTCTGTTGGCTATAAGCACACCTTGTGCTTTTCAAGTCAACAATGGAACATTGAATGACTCATGTCATATGTTAAATATTCCAACTGACATGCCCACAGCGCGTATGACTATTCATACTTAGACCAAGAGCATAAACACTTACATAACTAAATACATAAGAATAACTTAGAAATAAAATAATTTCGTAACAGTATAATCACTGAAAAGTACTAAAAACAATTCCAGTCATGCACAGATTATATGAAACAAATACTAATAAAATTATCAAGCACATTACAGGACATAACTGAATGTTATTCCTGTGTACAGTCTAACCTGATCATTGGCTACTTTATTTGAATGTGTGTGTGTGTATATATATATATATTCACTGTGTTGTTTATACATTGAGTTTCTTTACTTTTATTCTCATACAAGTTGATTAAAAACAATTATTCCAAAAATAAATATCTGTTAATGAGAAAAAAATCCAACACAGCATTGGATAACGTCTATAATCTGTCAAAAGCAGCAGTTGTTGTGGGGCCACTGCTATCTCTGGTAACGCATGAAGGTCTCAGGATGACTGTTGGAACACACACACACACTTTTAGAGTACACATTTGCAAGTGGATATAATTACAAGGGGGTGGTGAAAAGTTTTCAGCCCAACTCCACAAAATATTAAATGTTACTTCCTTTTTTTCCCACTTTGTAAAAAGTGAAAAAAGAAAATAGTTCCCCCATACCATCGTTTAGTTTAATATAAAAAGGAAATAATCTTTGGTCCTACATGATCCATATAGTTGATGTACCTGATATTTGCACCCATACATGCAACAATCAAGAAATTAAATAGAATCTCACACACACAAACACACATACGTTTATGTGGGGGAGACATCATGTAATCTGAAAACCTGCATCTATGAACATGAGTGATTTACATTTGAACAAACGTTCTAACTCTCTTGTATTACACAGGAATAATGCCGGTTTAACTTTTATTTTACGAATGCCACCCTAATTAAAAAAGACCATAATTCTTTAAGTAGAAAATATTTTGAGAGCTTAATAACATTATTACCTACTATTGACACATGCCTAAAACATTACATTATATCACCATCCTTCTTTGAATCAATTCTTAAAGAATTCTTACATTTATCTAATACAAACAGTACATACATAAAAACAGCCCCAGATTAATAAAATGCCACCTCACTATGCTGACTGACTACACACAAAAAAAATGCAAACATTAGAACTCCTGCTACTAGACAGAAACACATACACAATTATGAATACACATTACCATCCAATGACAACTTAGACAGAATTTTTACAAACTTATATGCATATAGAATTATCTACTGTTTTAATGCATGTCATACATGACTGAGCAATGAGAATTAATCCAAACAACATTGAAAATACCAAAGTTCTCTCTCTCACACACACATACACACACACACACACATACATATACACACACATATATATATATATATATATATATATATATATATATATATATATGGTATTTTTACTAATATTCTCTAACTGGGTCAATTCATTAAAATTATTAATATCTTTTAGATCAAACCTTTTTATCCTCTCAGTGAAAATATATGCACAGGTTAGCAAACTAATCTCCAGTCCTTTGAATTTGAAGATTTTTTAAATAGGCGCTTTTTTTTTTTTCTTCAACACCCCCTTTTTTTATATGAGCCTTTGCTAGTAACTGAAACTCCATATCCTAAGATTCACCTTTGCAGTTTCATGTATACACACACCCTGTTCAGATTGTGGTGCTGGGCAGGGGGTGACTCTGTTAATAATTCAATTTTGCTGACATCAACAAGAAATGTCCTTGGGTACTAAAGAAATATATAAAACTAATGTTAAGCCATTGAAATCTATCAATCTCACATGCTTGTTTGCCATGAGTATGAAAACTGATCAATTTAAGCAAATTTTCTTCCAATACATTAATTTCCAAAAAGTCATGTTTTGACAGACATATACCTTGCATTTATATCTTTTGTGTAAGCTGTAGAAAGTAACAAAATTTAAATGTTATTTTTTAGTTTGTCTTGTAGGTTTAAAATGTAAATTGATAGATTGTATTTATCTTCAAGGTTGCAATAATTAAAGGGAAAAAAGTAAATAGTGTTGTAATACTGTGGACGGTGGAAAAATCAGTTGGTGGGATTCTAAATTGACATTTCTATTAAGTTTCATTATAGAGCTATTCTTGTTATCAGTGTAGTGAGATATGTTTGCCCATGTGAATATCTTTCCTTCAATTCTGTCAAGAAGACAAAGCACCATCTTGAAGCTAATTTAGCTGATTTTCATTCTTCTGAGAATTTGCACTTTATTAAAAAAAAGTGCATGATATAAACACACACACATACTGAGAGAAGAATGATAAAAAGTTTTGAGCCCCCTTCCAAAAATCAGCTTATCAATTACCAAGCATCAGATTTTTGGCTGTTAGGATGGGTAATTATACTTGAGAATCAATATTGTGTCAGGTATGATGAATTCTATGAGAAATATGCAAAATAGGACTCATGTTTTATAATTCTAGAACTTTTCAGCACCAACTCTTTAAAAGGGGTGGTAGTTTTTGGCCTAACTTGCTTACTAAAATCTGACCAAAGATATGGATATTTTTTTATGTCTTATTGGTTGGGACAAGCACTTTCTTGTGTGTGTATAAAAACATATTTGGTTGAATAATCTAGACATATATTATGTCTAATTTTATTTTAATCCTCTCAAATTCACAGATCCAATTTTTTAATGTTATTAAACTCATTAAGGAAGGCACCGTAGTTTTTGTCATTTCTTTTATTTTCCCAAGTACCTTCATTCTCAGCCAAGATCATCTTCAGGGGTGAATTTCTAAGAAAAAAACCTAATGTAATTGATGGATGTGAATTTTTTTTTGTAAATGCGCCTGAAACGCATTCTGTTGTAATTATGAATGCACTCCATGATAGCCATTTTAAAAATTATCTGTTAAGAATAATGATATGCTCAACTTGAAAAAGAGGCTTTAGCTTTTACCTGTTGCTGCAAGAAGTGTGCAGATTTTCTAGTCACGTTAATGGAAGTTTATTATAATGACTTTCCTAATTACATTGTTGACAAACAAATTAGATGAGCTAATAGAAATATTGTCATAAATCAAAAAGAACACAATACTTCCTCAAATAACCTTAAACATATCTATCTACTATACTGCAATCAAATAAACTACAAACAAGATGAAAAAATCCTAAAAGAACTCATAAGTACTCATATATCCCTTAGTGATCCCAGTAAAAAAATATAAAAGTAATTATATACTGTACTAAATTTAATACAATCAGCTTAATCATGCATAATAGCTCTCCTCTCAAAACTAATGTTTTGAAAAAGCCCAACATATATTGATTTAAATGTCCTTTGACAGAGATTCTATCTCTGACTAAAAAGTAAATATGTATATGTTGGTTTCATGACAACAACATTATCAAGGAGGCTTGCATTACATATGCCAGATTCAAGTTCTATTGCACAATATTTAAAGGAACATTCACATTTTAGAGAAATATTGACAATAAGTATACTCCACCATGAAAATAAAAAACAAAGTCTTTAAATTCTTGAAGCTCTCTATATGAGAATAATGCAACCAAAGTTAAATAAGATTAATTATGAGTATAGCAACAATGTTTTAAACTGCCTATAAAAAGCAATGTTTTGGGATACTCGGATTGTAAAAAAAAAGTCTCTCTCTCTCTCTAAAATTGCATTTTAAAACAATAAAAATAAAAATACATATTATTCATAACAGTTAATTTTTAAATTGACTATAACAGAGCATGTTCATAATTATAACCGCATGTCTCGCGTGCATTTACAAAAAAATTCACAACTATCAATTACATTAATTTTCTGTCTTAGCAATTCACCACTGAAGATGATCTTGGGGAAAATAAAAGAAATGATGAAAACTATGGCGCTTCCCTTAGTGAGCTTAATAACAGCATTAAGAAATTGATCTGTGAATTTGATAGGTTTAAAATAAAAATAGAAATGTTTAGATTATTCAACCAAACATGCTTGAATGAAGATATGGCCCCTAAACATACATACATACATGCACACACACAAATATATAATTTATATATCTCTATTTTTTCAAATGTTACTACTAGTGGGCACTCATGTTTGAAATAGGCATCCCATTATTAAAATTTTAAAGTGTGCATCACATGTACTGGTCTGTGTGCACAGTAAAGAAAATGTGCTCTCTGGTAGGTTTTAAACCTGAATCACCTTTTGTAGGAGAAAACACCATTTGTTCCAGTGTGCTTTATGCTACTTGGCCACAGAGAGCCCCACAGCCCAACCAGGTTTTATTTATTCTTCTAAGGAATGTACATTAGCTGACTCAGGTTTTCTCAAAAACTCATATCTACTTGAAATGTAAACCAAGCAATTTTTAAAGAATTAATAGATTTATTTTTAATCTGATATTTTTCTTATGTTTTCTTGGAAACGCAGACCAGTAGATTTGATGCCCATAGTTTAAAATAAAAAAATTAAAAGAAGCAAACATGGGAAGTAACATTTGAATTAATAAAAATGTCATATTAAAAATAAATCCATTAATTCGTGTATATATATATATATATATATATATATATATATATATATATATATATTTTCATTTTATTTTTTTTCTTAAGACTATTAATAATGTTGAGCCATTTAAAAATCTGCTTATTCAGAATGTTAACCATAGAAAGTGGGGAAAATAGTAACCTTTGTGTAATTATAATACATTTCAAGTCTCCAGCAGCTCAAACTAGTTATATAATGTGTTGCATGGGGAATGGAATCGGAGAGAATTCACAATGTCTCAGTTGTCTTTGCATTAGATTATTTTCAAGGACAGATAATTGTTTGCTATGGTTTACAAGCCTTCCTTGAGGCTGTACAGTAGACACTGTAACAGAATGATCTGGACATCATTTATTTATCAGAATTTTTTGATCATATGAAAACAGCCCCCCCCCACCTTTTTTAACAATTCTTTCTCAATGTTAATTTCTATTCTGTTCGCTACTGTCCGATTCATCTAATTAAAACTTTGCTGTCTTTTTCCTTTTCTTTGTCATCGTCATGAAGAGAATTTACCAAAAACAAAACAAAAATAATAATAATGTTATCTTGATCATTGCCAATTTTATTCCAGGGTGGTTTATGGCAATCAAAAATAAAACTTCTTGAACAATCATACATATTAATAATGGAGTCCCAAATGATCAACTATCAATGTTTCAAATAATGCGAATGATTTGTGCAATGTCATCCATATCTCAATGTCATCTATGACAATATTAATCTGTCAAGGCAGTATAATGTGCATCTCCTCTTAAGAATTGTATTTTAATTCAGTTTTGGCATCTGGTCAAATATATAAATGGAATTAGATTTTTTATACTGGCCCAATACGTAGATTCATTTACTTATTAGCTTATTAATTCAATCTGAAATAGCATGAATAAATCTATTCAATGTGTGTGTGTGTGTATAAATAATCACTTTAAACATTATTTTTAGTGGGTTTGAGTAGAGGCTCTATTTATTTATTAAATAGTATAATTTATTTTTATCTACCTGTCAGAGAGCATGAATTTTTCTTCATTTTTCAGACATTGAGGGTGGTAAATAAGTTGTTTGATAAATAAACAGAGCATCTAATCAAATACGAGTATCCATTAAAAATAATGTTTAAAATGTTAAAAGTATCTGTCGAATTAATAAATCTATCACTTTCTCTAGAAATTTTTTTTTTTTTATATATATATATATATATATATATATGTGTGTGTGTGTCTTTAATAAATTGTTGGACTATGTCCAATTCAAAATGTATGACGTCATTTGTTTACATTTGATACACTAAGAGGAGATATGAATAGAAGAGATTCATGGAAGATTTAAGTTTAAAGATAGTAAAATCGACCTTGCTAACCAGACGCTTCTCTGTGGCTGAAAGGTTAAGGCACGTCACGTGAAATGACGGTTCCGTATAGGATACAGGTTCGATTCCTGTCGGAGAACGAAAATTTTCTATGAAAATTTCTCGGACATTCAGGCCAGTAAATGTTATTTAATACTGTTTATTATAAACAGAGCATTTACTTAAATACTTGTATCTATAAAAAGAACGTTAAACATATCAAAAATGTCTTTAATATATATATACGCGCGCGTGTGGCAGATATACCTCCCACATAATAGTAAGATATTAGCTTGATGAAGACACTATCACCACTAATGTCTTACAATTATTTAGGAGATATTTCAGCCACACCCTCTGTGTGTGTAATATATGGACACATGTCAGAGTTCACATTCTAACCATGAGACCCAGGTTAGAATCTCACTACTTTTTTTTTTGTCAAGGAAACTTCCTGATATTATTGGACTAGAGGGGTCAATCCCAGCATGTGGCACTCTTGGAAAGCGCCTCAAAACCACATCATGGGTTGACCCAAGCCTTGTGATTGAAATTGGGTAGACAGAACCCTTGGGGGTTGTCAATAGCTGTGATAGCACGACGTCACAAGTCAAATTGTTGATCACACTAGGTAACATGCTCTTTCCCAGAAACTAAGGTCTGTTCAGCATAGTTGCAGTATAAACAATAAGTGGGTTCTGTGGGTGTTGAATAAATACAAATGCATCTGAGCAAGCATCTGCAATAGGGATTGGCTATATATATATATATATATATATATATATATATGGCAGTGTACTTGTTTCTGAGCACACCCAACTATCAGGGTATCTAGCAAATCTTAATACAGACACCCAAATGTGGCAGCATTCAATGCATAGACAAATGGTAGACTTATAAATATGTAAGCTTTAACAAGCTTTAAATAAAAATGGTGAAGCTTTGGCTGTTCATTTGGACATCTCAAAAGCATTTGACAGGGTTTGGTATACTGGTCTTCACAAGTTGAAAAGCAATGGTATTTCTGATTGAATTTTTAAACTGATTCAGTCTTTATCAAATCATGAAATAAAAGTTGTCCTGTATGGCCACTTCTAGAGCTTTCTATAGTAATGCAGGTGCCCCCCCCCCTCCAAGTTTTCTGCTGACATGATGTGTAAAGATTATATTGAATCAATTACAATGGCTGCTGCTGGGAAAGTTGGTTCACTGTATCATGCTAGACAATTTTTTTTTTTTTTTTTTTTTACAGACTCTATCTTATATATTTATAAGTCTACCTTTCGTCCATGCATTGAATATTGCTGCCACATCTGGTCTTGTGCTTCTTGACTCTTTCAACAATAATCATTAATACATCAGCAATTAACCTAGAGAAGCAAAAGCCATATTGCTTATCTGAAAGAAGACCTTGAGATGCTTGACATTCAGATTTGATGAGGATCTCTAGTTCTTATGTGCCATGTCTTTTCAGAGCATAGGTGTTCATGGCTCTCCACTTCCCTCTATCCCTTGCAGCTCTCTGCTTCTTCCCCCAGACCACGTTCTATCATTCACTTGCTTAAGACCATCAGGTATGTTGCGTTGTTTTCTCTTGTCTCTCTTTCCCTCTATTCAACCCATGAGTATCAGATTATCCAGGCCCTCCTTCCTCATGTGTCCCAGAAACTTCAGCTGCCTCTTCCTCATGTTAAGTATAAGCCTCCTCCTTGTTTGCATCCTCTGTAAGACTTCATCATTGCTCACATGCTCAGTCCATGATATCCTTAGCATCCTTCTGTAGAACTACATCTCTGTCACCTCGAGTCTCTTCATCTTTGAGGAAATTGTCCAGTATTTGCTGCCGTAAAAGACAGATGTCACATAACAGTTCAGTATTCTTTTCTTTGTTGCCAAAGAAATCCTGTCTTGCAATACTCTGCCTAGCTTTTGGATTGCATCCTTGGCCATCCCAATACATCTATAGATCTCATTGTCGCACTTACCATCCTCTGTCAAAATACTTCCCAGATATTTAAACTTCCGCATCTGCTTGATTCTAGAGTTCCCGACCTGCAAATCGCATTTCAAGCTCATCCTTTTACTGATGAACATGCCTTCTGTCTTCTTGTAGTTTATGCTTAGTCCCTTCTTCTCACTCTCTCTCGCTCCCTTCTATAGGAGGTTTTGTAATTTCTTTTCTGTGTCTGCTATCAGTACTGTGTCATCTGCGTATCTTATATTATTAAGTAGATAGCATTTCAGGCTCATCCTTTTACTGATGACCATGCCTTCTGTCTTCTTGTAGTTTATGCTTAGTCCCTTCTTCTCACTCTCCATCGCTACCTTCTGTAGGAGATTTTGTAATTTCTTTTCCTTGTCTGCTATCAGTACTATGTCATCTGCATATCTTATGTTGCTAAGATTGTGGCCACCAGTGCTTAGTCCCGGTAGAGGTTACAATTCTCTCAGAATTGCCTTGCTGTACAGGTTAAACAGGTTGGGTGAGAAGACACATCCTTGCCGTACACCCCTTTCTATTTTTGTATATTCACTGAACTCATTCCTCATGCGTGTGCATGCTGTTTGCTGCCTGTATAGTTCTTGATTATACTGTATCTTTCCCGAATATATCAAGGGGTTGCTGAGCAGTTCCATCAGATCCTTGTGGCGTACTTTGTTGAAGGCCTTTGCATAGACTATGAAACATAGGCACATGTCCTTCTGCATTTGTATCGCTCTTTCTGATAACATTCTGAGCATGAATATCTTGTTCCTTGTTTACTGATCTTGTTCTACCTCTGGTCGGATTCTGCTGTGTGAGAAGGTAGACTGATAATTGGAGGGATCACAAGAGTGGTAAGGTTGGCTTAGAGTAGATTAGGGTGGGTGTCAGTTAGGGATCTGGTGTTATCCATTAAGTTCTAACTTACTATAAGTCTGAATATCCCCTATTAGAATAAATTGCACAGGGATTTAAGTTTACCGTTATCAAATAGGTATTATTCTCAGGCAAAAAATAAGAATGGTGCTCCATTTCGATATAATTATTTGGCTAATGAATCAGATAAGTTGCATATACACTGCCCTATCCAGCTCAATTGGTCTTCTGTCAAAGTAGAGTGATTTGGTGAATATTACTGAAGTAGAGGATCTGATTATCCTTTATGGCTGACCTCCACTCTTTTTCCTACTGGGAGGGTGGGGAGGTCAAGTGGGGGTTGTAGTAGTAGTAGTAGTAGTAATGACTTTTACCAGGCTAAGTTGTAGCTTCATGCCTCATATTCAACTACTGTGCAACAAACACTGCCAAGCAGTCAAAGTATGTTTACAAATTGGTCCCAAATTAAAACTCTTAATGAGTTCATGAAACTTGTAAATCCTGCTTGTTAGATTTCACTTTATAACAAATCTCAAAATCGATAAATACAGAAGAATCTACACATTGTGATCCCTTTTGGGACAGGTTCATTTAGTTAATAATAACTGGTTAATAACATTAACCCTTTAGCAATGAACCCGACCAAAATCACCCCATAAATATCGGCTCTCAATATTCCACCTGCCCCATATATATTCTGCTATAATATATGATGACGACATTGCAAATAATGCAAGAGGCCATGCAAACAGTGGGACTTTGAGAGCTGATATTTGCAGGGCAGGTTTGAGTTTGTTGAATGCTCAAGGGTTAAACATAGAAATTGGCAACAATGTCTTCTAGCAATAAATATTGAAAATGGAATTTACTGTACTTCATGAAATTTAGTAAATGAATGAAATTTCAGGGTAATAGTTTTTTCTTTTATTTTTTTAATTTTATTTTTGCAAGTGAGATTTAATTTTTCTAATAAAACCCCCAGCATTTTCTAAATTTTTTTTCTTTCACAAACATTCTTTGCTTTTAAAAGTGGAAGAAACATTGCTTTTAGATTCAAATATTTTTTTTTATTTCTTTTTTTTTTTTAAATTTCTTATACTTTGACTAAAAAAATTCAGTAGAAATTAATTATAGTCCACAGAAGTTGAAGTGACATAGACTCTCCCGACATCAGAAGTTAAGGTGACAAAGGTTGCCGAGGCACCAGAAGTTCATGAGAAGAAGAAATTTTAAGCAGCTTATATTTGGTTCATTTGGCAAATATAATTTAGAAGGAAGGGAGACAAACCTGTTGCTGCTTCACACCATCCATTATGTTTGGAGAAGGGAAATAACTGAATTAACAATACTGATTATTCTCAATAGAATTTCCCCAATGTATGGGGATTATAGGTATGCAGGCAATGAAATTTGCAAGCAGTGTTCAAATTCTGGGCTAGCCTGTTGCTCTATGAAAAGGCATGAATCCATCTCTTCTCTCACTAGCTATAGGTCAATTAGCAGGGTAGACATGTCAACTTTGAGTGGCTACCAGCCTAAGAAAAGGAAATCTATGAATTGTAAACCATGGAGAAGACAGCAGGAAACTACTCCATTATCTTTCCCAAGAGGCATAATAATTTGTAGCTATTGAAATGAAAACTAGAGAACCATGATCATCTTTGTCCTGAAGAGGCATGGCATTTAAAAAGAATGATTTAAAAAAAAAAAAAAAAAAAAAAAATGGGGATTATGCTATGAATGATGTCTGCATTTTGAGTGATAAACAATATTTTTTTTTTTTTTCATTTGGCAAGATTTTTTTTTTTCTTTCTCTTTTTCACATAGTCAACAACTACATGGTAATTTATTATCCCTTTAGGAACTTTAATGGTTGGTCACATGCTTTTCCATCTTTGGTATTTATTACCATTTTTCCATTCATTGAAATTTATTATTTGTGAAATACTGCTGATTTTTAATTTCTTCAGACATTATGGCTGAAGAAATCAAAAATAACAAGTGATTTGTCGTTGAATCAAAAGTTTTGCAATAGAGAAACCTCTGATGACTCATTAGGCCAAAGTGAAGTTAAAATTGATTCTATTTTCTATGCTCTGCAATGGTGCTAAATAAAATGTGGACCTACTAATTACCATTACTACACTTTTCTTTTAGAAATATGTTGTATGTGAAAAGTTATCAATGATGAAATGGACCCTTTAGATTTTTTTCATTCTCTATTTTGATAAATAGCTCTGAGATCATTTAGGAAGAAACAAACAAATTTACCACTTTCAAATTTCTTCAAATATTGCATTCTCACATCATGTATTTTTTTTCTTAAAGTATTCTATATCTTCACGCATCAGTTAATGTTATGCTTGTTCCTAAACTTTATCAAATTTAATCCAACAACAATAAAATTTTATCCAATTTAGGAATAAACAGATTCCATCTCCTCCTCCCCACAAATTCCAACTCAAACTGATGTGTGAAGGCACAATATTAACAAAAAGATGAACATAACACAAGAAAATTTTCATAATGACTAAGCTAAAGCTAAAAGTATTCTGACATTGGACAGCTATAGTTGAATTTTCACCAGAAATCAGGAAAATAGTCCAAAATATTTAAAATAAAAATTTTTTTATTTTTTTTATTTTACCTTTAACACACTGCATTATTCACTACTTTCCTTTCCACTGCATTGTTTTTCAAGGCACTACTTAATTTCAGTCATGGTCATTTTCTGTTGCCATAGCAGGATGTGACAACACACCTGCAAAATTCAAAAACACTATCATTCATCCATCTGAGTCATTTGCAGTGGCAGGATAAAATTTTTGGTTTGCAAACAAAATCACCTTCAGAAGGTTAAAGGTAAACCAAACAAAAATTACTGCTCAACTACCCCCCACCATCTATATAATGTGAATGTTAGTGTGTCATGGTCACATTTTTTTCAATGACACAACTCTTGAACTTTCAATAGCTCATGTTACAGATATTTTTGGATTCCCAATTTTATCATTACTGCAATTGTTTTTGGTAATTTTTTTTTTTTTTTTTTAATGTGATTTTTACTAGATTGCAATCAAGGGAACCAAGGCTGCAGCAAGGAAAAGAAAGTCCATGCAAATAAAATCCCAGATTAAACAGCAGCCAGGAGAGCTTCCATTTTTGATAATATGCAAAGACTTTGGGGCTCCCAAACTCCTGAATAAGCTGAAGGCTCAATCAAGAGCCCTCCACGGGAGCTAACTTATAGGGTGGCTTTTAAGCTTGTGTGTGTGTGTATATATATATATATATATATATGATCTCCAAATCAAAATTGTACCCCCCCCCCCCCCCCGTACTTTTGACCATCTCAATCATTATCAAGAATTAAATGTTATCAGTATGGTAGACAAGATTTTGTTGGCTACATTCTGGTATTTTTTTTGCAGCACTACCTTTCAAATTAAAATATATACGAGTTTCATGTAAGTGATATCATGTGTAGAATGGATTCAAAAGCTCGACAGCACTGGGAAATAAATGTATCAATTATTTTATAAATATTATTTTATTAGTTTATTTTAATTTGGATGTACAACTATTTTGAAAATTAGTAAACTACAATTTTAAAATATTGCCATTCTCTAGAAAAGTACCACCTCAGGAAAGTAGATGAAACACAGAATTAGAACTGCATATAGGGCATTTGGAAAGCTAATCAAATGTGTCTTCACTAACAAAGATCTGAACTTAACAAAAATTATGGTCTATAATACTGTTGTCATTTCAACTTTGCTATATGGTTGTAAAACTTGACTCTATATCGTCACAATATCCAAAAATTAGAATGATTTCACCAACAGTAGCTACATTCAATCTTAAACATCAAATGGAATTACTATGTTACCAACAACAAAGTTCTGGAAAGAGCCAACAGTCAAAGCATCTAATCACTAATCATTAAGCATTATCTTCAATGGTCAGGATATGTGGCAAGAATGGAAGAGTCAAGGTTTCTACACTGAGTCTTATTCAGCAAGCTCACTTCAGGGAAAAGACCATAAAGTTGCTCTCTTTGAAGATACAACGACCAACTCAAAACAACACTGAAAGCCATTGGACTTGAGCTTAAATAGTTTTAAACACAAGGACAAGTACCAACTGGCAATGTTCTATCACTATTGGAGCCAAAAATCAACCTCATCCTCCACCAACATTACTATACACTCATTATTTATGGACAACGAGGAGAAAAATTTAAAGTCCTAAAAATATACCCAGTATATTTTTTTATTATTGCAGTTATTTTTTTTATTTTTATTTTATTAAGAAAATAAGATCAGCTGAGGCTACAGTAGTTTGAGTTGACAATTTTGACAAAATAAAATATTGTTTTTTGTCCAAACTGTCAACTCAAATTTATTATCTAGTAAATAATTCCTTTATATAGTTTTACAAGAGTTGGCTAAAAATTTAATTGCAGTTCACACACTTTTTCCATTGGTGTTGCACTGCTTGGATCCCATTGGTGAAGAAGCTTTCATCCAGTTGGTCAAGAGAGTCATCAACAGCAGATATAACATCACTGTGATAATGGTTCATAGCCAATTTTTTTTTTGTTTTTCTTTCTTCTTTATGTTGAGGAACAGATGATAGATGAGGCCAAATCAAGAGAATAGAGAGGGTGATCAATCAGATCAAAACCACAGTCATGCACAGCAGGACTTGTGTGCTGGAGAATTGTCATGATGAAACAAGACCCCTTTAGTCAGTTTTCTTGGGTGTTTTGTCTTAATAGCCTTTCATAACTGCCTCAGCTATTTGGCATAGTGTGGCCCTTTTGAAGATAAACACAATACCTTTTACATCCCAAAAAACAGACCATCACCTTCCTGCAGATGAAACAACCTTGGCCTTCTTTGAAGCAGGTGAGGAGGAGTCTTTCCACTGCACGGATGGTCTCTTTTACCTTTAGCTGAAAGTGATGAACTCAACACTCATCCTGGGTTAGGAAACATTCAAGGAAACCAACCAATCTGCCTCAATGTCTGATTTTCTTGTGATTTGATCAGACTGGTGCACTTTTGATCAGGTGTCAGAAGATGTGGCACCTACCGAGCAGAAACCTTTGTCATGCTAGATTCATTGTGGAGGGATATGCTAATAGCATTTGCTATTTGATTTATAGTCAATTGCTTTGCCATCTATCACCATGTGGTGAACATGATCAATGTTTTCCTTGGTGGTGGCAGTTGCAGAATATCTTAAACTCTTCCTTCCCCTCTTAGATTCAGCTGCCCACTTTTGTGCTGTTGATAATCCCCTAATGTAGCAACCATGTCATCCCCTAATGTAGCAACCATGTCATCCCCTAATGTAGCAACCATGTCATCCCCTAATGTAGCAACCATGTCATCCCCTAATGTAGCAACCATGTCATCCCCTAATGTAGCAACCATGTCATCCCCTAATGTAGCAACCATGTCAGCATGAATGTTCTTGCAGGTGATACTCTTTTTTCCTGCAGATACTTGATAACATCACAATGCCAAAGTTTGTCAATTTTCAAGAAAAGCCACTACTAATCACTTTTGAAATCTTTGAAAAATCAAATGTCAGTTTACCTGTAAATGAATCATGCAGTTATTAATAAGAATTGAAATTAATGCATGCAAGATAAGTGTTGAATTTCAATGGTATTTCATCCACTAAAGTTTTCAACTTAGAAAATTTTGTGAAAGACAACTTCAAATCTTATGGTTCACCTACCAAAATGATGAGCATCTGTTTTTCTTTCAGTTGGAACTATTTTGATGTGCAAACAGGTACAACTTGGAGTACAACTAATTTGAAAAACATCACTATGAAATTGTCAATTTAGAAAATATGGAAAATTGCTTTTGATCGTTGAAATAGACATAATTTAAAGAGACCTGGAATAAAAAATAATCATCACACATAAAAAATAATTATGTCTTTAGAAAGAGCAAAGATTAAACTTTGTTTGCATAATGATATTATCAAAATTGCCTAAAAAATAAGCGAGATATCGGCAGTTGAAATGGAAGGAAATTAAACTATTTTGACATGTTCACACTGAAAAAGTAGGACAGTTTTGGATACCTACACCCACTCTTGACATTATGGACAATCATAATAAAATAGGTATTATTTTCAGAATGAAATTAGATGCCTTATGCAAGCTTTTAATTAAGTCTTAGAAGAAAGGAATGATGATATGGCATTCTTTAAATGATTTGTGTGGAATGCTGGCAAGTGTTGAATGGTAATGAGAACATATGATTTTGAAAATAGTAAGTTATTAAATTTGTTTTGACTTTCAGATAAGGTTGTTAAAAGCATTTTGAAAATATTCAGACTCATTTAAAAAGACTTAGATTTTTTTTTCCCATTCCTATTGCAGTATTAGTGTATGTGCTCCTAACATTGCAGTTAATTGTTAATGATTTGCTTTTAGATTTTTTTTTCCTGATTCTTGTTTCATCAAGTTTTGTTTTCTTGATTTTTCTTTTAGCCCTTTTTAATCTGTGATCAAATTTTCACCTATCCAATTTGTACTACAAGTTTCTAGTTCATGACGTTATCTTTAAGTTGAAGCAATGTTAACTATTATTTTATTTTCAATCTGCTCTGCTCACTAACAACTGAAGACTGGAAGTTACAATAAAAATTAACAGAAATAGAGATAAATACTAGTCCAAAGTTAATTCACTGTCAGGTCTTATTATGCAACTCTATATTTTCCCAATAGATGTTAGTAGAATTTTCAGTATATATTTATATAACCCTTTAGCATTCAGCACACTCAAACTTGCTTTGTAAATATCAGCTCTCAAAGTTTCACTGTTTGTGTGGCTTCCTGCATTATTTGTGATGATGTCGTCATATATTATGGTAGAGTATACATGAAGCAGATTATGGTGGATTGATCATTTGAGCTGATATTTACGTGGCAAATTGGGTGGCAGAGTGAATGCTAAAGGGATAAGCATTATATTATGTGCAGTGTGAAAACTATATGATTAGATTTGAATTTTTTTGTTACCAATTGGTCTTTTTAGAATGATCAGTAAGTAATGCAGAGGGTTGTAAGTTTGAATATCACTAGAAGCTTAATCATTATTTGCAATCTACATTCATAAAATGGTAGTTTGAGTGTTGTTATAAACAACAAAACTGTAATTAAACAAATACTAGTTAAAATGTTGTTATAGTGTCTGAAAGACTTTACTCTTTTCATATCTGGATTTGTAACATGGCCTCTCTACATGAGACATGTATAGTTTTAAGGGATGCTACATCTCTAGGGTAAAAGTGCTCAATATCCATGGTAGAGCATATGTATATATAAGCAGTGTGCATACAATTGAACAATGAGTGGCAACAGCCTGAAAGATTGTTTTCAAGCCTGAAACAGGCTATCACTATTCAATGTTTCACAGTGTCCACGCTGCTTATATCTTGTGATTATTGTGCTCAGCTTGCAAGCCATTGAAAATGAAATTGATCCCGACTGCTCTGTAAATGCATTCCTCATGTCAAATAGGGTCCCCATGAAAAGTCAACTTTTCTTATTTTTTCTTTTCATTCAGTCTCTTGATTTTATTGACGTACGTTTGATAACTACAGAAGGTTCTTAGGTTATATCGGACCTGATGTACAGAGTTCCATGGTTATGGCACCATCTCCCATAATATGTCATCACATGCTATTTGAGGAAGATGGTGTTGTTTCTTCACCAGCTGTATACTGTATTGGATTGTGCTACATTTGATATCTCTAGTTTGTGTTGTTGGGAGGGGGGAGGCTTTTTGCCCTTCATTATTGCTCCCAAGCATAAGGTAGACTCTACGTTGAAAATCAGGTTATGTCGTGCCATAGGAACGGATGCTCAACATAAGTTGAGGATCCCCTGTACTATGTAAGTTTGTCTGAAATTTCGGGATGAAAAATTGTTGTTATTTACGTACAGACTATTGTTCCCATTTTTGTTGTTATCAGTCTTTTGGCTCTTTTTTTTTTTTTCTCTTTTTTTTTTTTTCTCTTTTTTTTTTTTTCTCTTTTTTTTTTTTTCTCTTTTTTTTTTTTTTTTTTTTTTTCTCTTTTTTTCTAAGTATTCTTGTTCATATACCATTTTGAGAATATAACTAGCCATTGTTGGAAATCATCAACAACAATGTTGGTTTCTAATCATTTCATGTAAACTCTACTTTGAACAAATGATGCAATGGTATAAAGTTTACACCAGATTGCTTTGCTGAAGACCAGTAATGAAATCAATAACACAAAGGGGGTGGGGAAGCAAAATCAAGGTATATCTTTGGCATATTCCAAAGATAGCATTATGATTACAATATTCTCTTAATTCTTACATCTGGTCTGGTGCTTCTGCTATATATTAAGAGATTCTTGACAAAATTCAGAGCAGCATCTGTAATGTTATTGGTCCTGACCTGGCATCTTATCTTTAGTCATTTTCCTACTGCTGTAACGTAGCTTTCTTGTGCTATTTCTATAAATATTTTAACAGTTTCATTATTGAAATTGCTAGATGTAACTAAGTTTTATGCTAATAATTTATTTTCCTTTACGTCTCACTTGTTGAACTCTTTTCTGGATTCTTGCTTTCTTGTCAGCTACGATATTAAAAAATTTAAATGCAATGTTAATCATCATCTGTTTCATTGAATCCTGTTCTTTTATTGTTCTTTCTGTTTCTTTCATTCTCACTAACTCTTTGTGTCTTAGTAGCTTTACCTCCTTGTTTGATTAAAATGATTTTAAAAAAAAAAGAAAAAGATGCAGGGTGCTGAATCTGTCTTAAACAACAAACCTTTAGAATTTTCTATCAGTCTACATGGAAAAGAGCAAGGAAATGAGAATTATTTGGATAAATGGTGTAAATTAGAAAAACTATAAATTATTTGATTTGTTTCTAGTAACAATAAATGAAACGATAACTTGACATGTAATGAGAATAGGGATTTCATAAGAGTTAAGTGTATTGTAAAGGGAAAGATAGTAAGATTTCAGGAAGTTCATTTGGAAATAAATGCTTTTGTAGTACAGAGCATTAGAGAAGAGAAATAATATAATTTTTTTTCTTTTTGAAACGAAGATTATCTAGAAAATATCAGTATACAGGTATACCTCACCCTACGTTGTTAACTGGTTCTAGAGGTCATGACTTAGGTCGAAAAATGACTTAAATTGAAATAATCACACTATAAACCACAAATAAGCACTCCCCATTGCATATTACAGTATTTATGATATGTACATACAGTATTCTGAATAAAATAATTTATCAACGGTATAGCCTTATGCTTAGCATTAGCAATGAAAGAACGGTCTGGTCATTTTTTCCAATATAATCCAGTTTTGTCAATGTTAAAGATCTGTTCAGGAAGAAACCTGTTTTCTTCGATGATCTTAGCCAATGTTTTAGGAAAATCGGCTGCTGCTTGTTTGTCAGCTGATGCACTTTCACCTTGCTTCTTAATAGTGATAACTTTGTTCTTTAAATCTAATAAACCAACCTTGACTCGCTTTAAACTCTACATCTTTCTCATCTGGGTATTTTTTGTTCAGGTCCTCAAACAAAGACAACGCTTTCAAGTGAATGATTTTTTGACTAATAGCAGCATGCTGATGATTCAACCTACCAATCCACCTACCATGGAAAACATCAATATTGAGCTCTTAAAGACCGCTAAATAAGACGACAACATAGTCACAGATGTTTTCATATTTCGTTCTCTAGGATTTATTATGATTATATTAACATTTATTATAAATGTATGTATTTTAATATGATTTTATATACTTTTATTCTTATTTATTGTACAGTAACATGATTTTATGTGCTTTTAATGTTTTTCTACTGATATTATGATTTCAATATTTATGGCGGATAGACGTAAACTTGAATAAAATGACTTAAGCTTGAGTTTTATTTTTCCATATATTTTTTTGACAAATGATGTATAATTGGCAACAACTTAACTCGAAATGACATAACCCTATATATATATATATATATATATATATATATATATATATATATATATATAAATTATTTTTGTCTTACTGGGATATTGAAATTCTAACCAAATAATAATAAATCTAGAATTTACCAAGTTGGTTCTGTATTTATCAAAGTTAGAAATCCCAATTCAGTTTATCATCAAAACACCATCTTCATTAAAAAAAAAATTCATCTAATTTCATTACTTCCTAAATTACAGAAGTGTTTTTCAATTAAATTTAGCCAGTTTGCTGCATTGCTACAAAAGAGGAAATAAAATTTATCTGAAATTTTATTTTATTTGCTTTTTTATAATGTAATCCATGAAGGTGGTTGTTGACAACAATCTGTCTTTTTCGGATCTGATGAATATAGATGTAGAATTCAAATACAAAAAATTGAACTCCAACAGTATAAGGAAATCTGTCTATATTTCTGAGATGAGGTATTATGTACACTATTTACATTATTCGGACTATTGTCCTCATCTTTGTCACCATATTTATTACAATATTTCGGCCGTTGTATGCTTCGGCCTTCTTCAGGTGGTTGGAATGTCGAACTGAACCTTTTATTTTGCTCACTGGGGTAGACTGTTCTAGTTCCACTTGCCATGTTTAATGGATGTCAGTTATCCCCTGTTAATTCACCTCCAAGTTCTCCACGGCTTTAACTGGGTATTGAACTTGCTCTTTGGGTCCTGTCACAGGATAAAAGCATTGGTTAGATCCAGTGACAGGACCCAAAGCGTGTGGGTTCAATACCTGGTTAAAGCAGTGGAGAACTTGGAGAGGTGAATTAACAGGAGATAACTGATAACTGACATCCATTAAACATGGCAAGTGGAACTAGAACAGTCTACCCCCAGTGAGCGAAATAAAGGGTTCAGTTCGATATTCCAACCACCTTAGGAAGGCCAGAGTGTACAGCAGCCGAAACGTTGTAACAAAGATGAGGACAATAGTGAGAATAAGGAAAGCTTACTTATAACTCAGTGCTACAATTTTTTAATTAGTGTTATCCTACTTTCTCTCGTTATCCCAGTTATTTCCCATGGAATTGAACAAATATAGTTGGAGTCTTTAGCTCAATTGGTCCCTTGATGCTACTAATTAATTATTTAAAGACATCAGTTTAGCTATCAGACCTCAAATAGTTAAAACTTTGGATTTAATATCCATGGCTACACATTGAATATTTGCTTTTTGTACTTAAGTTTCAAATATTTTATATATGAAATCTCTACAGTGTTTGCTTGTTTTCTTCAATGTTGCTATGAATTAAAACCAAACTGATTAGAATTGTCAATCAATTGAATAAAAATACTCTCAATTCTTTTGTAACCCACTCAAAAAAAAAAAAAAAAAAAATTTTTTTTTTTTTTTTTTTTTGTGCATTTTGTAATCAAATGTATTTAAATACTCTCTGAATACACTTATTGATTTTTCAGTTTAAAAGATTATGCTGTTCTCCATTGGCCATCTGAATTTTTGTTACGTTTATTTTATAATTCAGTTATAATTTTAAATCTTGTTAATAATTATATGAGCTCATCATTTCCAAGTTTCTATCAAATTAAGTAATTTTTTTAAATAGATTATTTCTAACAAGAATTTTAGGCTTTTCTATATTATAGAAAACAATATAAAAATAAAATTACAAGAATTAATTTTGCATTCATTTTCTTATTAATGTAATTCTTGGAAAAGCACCCCACTTTGACCTCTTATATTTTTTTTTTTTTTTTTTCTCTCTTAAATAAAATCAATAGAAATTTTGGTTGTAGTGTTTTTATATTATTTTCTATAAGATTGGAAAGCCTGAGAATCTTGTTAGACATAATCTTTTTATCTATTTTTTCAATATTACAGAAAATTGATTTCATTATGTAAGTCAGTATTTTTGCAATAAAATTGGTATTAACTAACTGATGGTAAAATCTTCAGAATATATTTACATGAGCAGTATGTGACATGTCTTTCAGCTTATATCTATCTTTACTGAAAAAAACTACACAAAAACAAAATATTAACTTATTTGGGGGATGTCTGGTTTCCTAATGCAAACAGACTAAATGCATCATTAATCTTGATTAATTAGTAAATTAATCCAAAAGACATCGTCCATAGAAACGTTTGATTAACACAATATCCCATATAAGATGAGCTGGTGACTTAATGGTTAGTGGCATGGAATAAGATATCAACAAGCAAAGTTTGAATTTAAGTTAAGTTCATTTTGTGGAAAATGTATAAATCCATCCCTTTCCTCCCAAGTATGGGTTAAATTGTAGGACAATCTGGGCTCTTCAGCCTTGGTTTGAACCAGTCTAAGAGAAGACAATTCTGAATTCAAAACCAATTAGGCGTGGGGCTAGCAACTCCATCCTGTGATACCCTACTTGCTACAGAAACCACAGCAGTAACGTCATACTCCTCAGTGTTGTCTATGGAACTTGAGTAAGTGATGTCCCATAACTGTCTATATCTCTGAGATGAGGTATTATGATTACTTGCATTATTTACATTTTTCAGACTGTTATCCTCATCTTCCTTGTGAATATGGCAATGAAGATGAGGATAACAGTCTGAATAATGTAAATAATATCCCATATATCTGAAAAAGAAATGGGCTTGTTGACATTCTACAACCTTTGTCATTGATTTTGTTAACTTTCTATGTTTTGTCTGTAATTTTACTTGTAGTTTTTACTATTTCTCAAATCTTTCTTGAATATTGTCTCCATTTTCATCTGCATTTTTTAATGATGGACTTTTAGTTTTTCTAGTGGATTGTTGTCTGGACTGGCTGGTTACTATTCTATTAATTTAGTGTCTCTGAAATGTTTTTGGAGGCAAGATAGATAACTTATCTTTGGAGAATGTGAAGGTACATTATCTTGCATGAATATACTACAACTCATGGAACCCTATTTGCTACAGAAACCACAACAGTTTGTTTAAAGATTCTTGTGACCGGTGCTGCTTTTCGGGGGGGGGGGGGGTCTTGTCCAAAAGTTTACATTATTTCTCAACATTCATTTTGACACAATCAACTTTGTACATATAATTTTATGACCTACAAATAATAATTGCTTTTACTGCCTACAAAGCTATCCTAAAACATTACTCTACCTCTCTACTATTGTCTTTTAAGTTGGTTGATTATTTTCATGAAGGTCCCAAATTCTTGCTCAGTTTTTCAGTTCATCCAATATATCTCTACATTGATCACAAAAGAAAATTATTGTTGTGAAATCAGTTTTCATTTACTTTGCCCAACTTCAGTATGAGGACAGTAGTCCGAATAATGTAAATAGTGTACATAATACCTCATCTCAGAAATATAGATATGTAATAAATATGGCGACAAAGATGAGGACAATAGTCCAAATAATATAAATAGTGTTTGCCTAACTTACGCATTTCTTTTTGTGATGTCTACTTTGGTTGCTTTTATAGATTGAACCAAATTTCCATATATTTTGCATCTTTTCTCATTATCCACATTTACAAAATAAGTTTCTTAAATATTTTAAGGCTGATCAATCTACTTATCTTGCTTATTACCTTCTCAAATTTCTTTTTATAAAATATTTCAAGCCACTTCTTTTTCATGTCCTTGTTAAGCTTTTCTTTTGATTGTTCTATGATCTCTGTTTAATTCATTTTGTTTCCCCTCACTCATTAAATTTATCTTATTACTCTTTTCTTATAACTGATGACAAAGTGTATATTTGAAATTACAAATAAATATCGCTGTTATTATATTTATTTATTAGATGTAAGAAAGATACTTCAAGATTCATAATCTGGCACCATCAAATAATTGTACTTTTTTTTAATAAAAAATAAGTTGAAATTTACATAATACATATATCCTGAAAATTTTACCAACATTAGATGATTAAAACCCATTTTATTGTGAAAACATTGACTTTCAAAATAAAATCTGACATACTGTTCTGGTCATACTGAACCTTAAAATATTTGAGAAAAATATAAATTTAAACATAAAAATGATTAGATTTTTATTGATAATTCAAATATCAATGTAGCTAAGAATTTTCAACAGTTTAATGACACATGGCATTCAGAATTATATGCAATGAAATATCTTGTAGAAAGTTTTGTGTATCAGCCATTGTCTGTTTTGTAAAGATGATTAAATTTAACATTCATCTCTAAATTTAACTGTTTTAATCTATAAAGTGAATACATTTAAGTTGTCATTAAAATGTCCTTTTTAATCATTTCTGTTTCAAGGTGAGTTAGCATCTATATTGGAGAAATTCCCATTAAAATTTTAAAATTTTGATCCTTTAATTCACTATAATAATAATAGTTTTTCTATCATTATATTACTTTTATTTTACACTGATTTTTAAGAACTTTGAAATTTGCCAGAACCCTGACCCGCAATTTCATGTCAAAGTCTAGTACATGATTTCAGGTTGATTTTTCAATTTGAAAGGACATTTTAAAAGGCTGTGACAATTGTTAGCTTTGTTCTTATCAAAATAAAGTTATAGAAATAAAATTCTTTTAATGCTGCATTCCACACATTTGCATTGATTCAGCAGCAAGAAACACATGCATTCTCCTGAAATGCACTTTTAATTTTTTTTTTTTTTATTGATCTTGTTAAAAAGCTGAAGAAATTTCATTTTTTTTTTTTTAATTTTTTCAAGTTGCAGCAAAGTAAAAATTGGCTGTTTTTTATTTATTGTTAATGAATTATTATCTATGTTACGTTTACTAGACCAGAATTATATGGCTATTCTTCATTATTATTGAAGTGTTTTAACTGTTGCTTATTCAGTGTCTGTTGAATTGTATGTGAAATTTTGAATCTTAAACAAAAATATACAACTATATAAGAGCATATTTTAGTTTTTACTGTCATAAACAGTTTTTCTGTTTTTTTCAAAAAAAAAAAAAAACTCTTATTGCTCATAAGCAAAAAAAAATATTTTTATTCTTTCCATTCTGCAGTTTGTTTCAGCAGAATTATTTGATAAGCAATATAATGATATTTGCTATAAAGGTCGAAAGTATTCTCTAAATAATAATTTAGCAAAAACTATGAATGTGCAGTGGAAAGGTATTGTTTGGGTGACAAAACCAGTGATTAACATAGACTCGTTGAAGCGCTCCTCAAGAGGCACAATATTTTTTTTATTATTGTAATTATAATAAATAAAAATCAAATTCTCCATGTGCACAAATACCACCAAATTTTCAAATGAAATTTGTTTCCTTTATTAATAGATAAAGGTGCATTTCAGTCAATAATACATCAACAGATAAAGGCATTTCAGCCAATGTTTCATAAAAATCTTATGACTGCAAATTTTGAATGCATTTTTAAGCAGTCATGAATTGATATCATAAGAGTTTTTTTTTTTTTTATCATATTTTTTCTTTATCTTCAATCAATGACAAAGTATCTCCCACTCAATTCTCGATTAATGAAACAAGCAAAGTCTTAAAAAAACAAACAAACAAAAAACTCATGTAATAAAGGATTTAGATTGATTTTTCAAGAAAGGACTTTAGGAAGGCTTTTTTTTTTTTTTTTAGTGGGGGTATATGCAGACATCATTATCAGATGTTTTATATATTTTTTTAAAATTTTATCATAAATTGTAATAATATTGAGAAGAAAAAAAAACTTGTGATTCTACACCATGTCACCTGGAGATGATTAGAGATTGATTGATAAAGAGAACAAAGATAAAAATGTGATGTTTAGCAAACAAGCAAAAAATAAAATGGAAAGTTTGTATCTTAATGATGCTGCATTTGAAAAAGAAAGAAAATCGTCATTTTGTAGATTGATTTGTTTAAAATTACTCTGCATATTGTACAAGGCCAGAACACTTAAAATGAGTATTTCATTTTGTTTTCTTACTCTGTTTTAAAAATGCCTAAAAGAAAGAAGAGGAAAAAAAATTTTTTTTTAAATTTATTAATAAAAGAAAAGAAAAAATGTAAAAAATTGCTTCCCAGTACAAAAGCTGCAACTTAATTGGTTCCTGTGTCGTGTAGCAAAGCATTAGCATTTAATGATTGTTTTAAATCAAAAACTGAACAAGATTTATTGATTTCTCAACACAAATCTGAAGCTTCCTCCAACTGTGAACAGCATTTTAGGCTTTTATTTTAACATTTTAAGTTCCTTTAAATTTATTTTAGGAGTGTGTTCTTAAAGGTTTAACAATGGATTTTAAGACCAAGTGAAGTATGTTGTAGAATAGCATATAACTATACCTATAATTGTATTGATTCAAGCTAAAACTACAATGTTTTCTGCTTTGATATAAAAGCATTTAAAGAATTATTATTGAAACAAGTATCTTATTATTGAGTGTTACATTTTGAAAGTATAATATGCTTAGTGCTTATTTCTAATCTTACATAAATCTTTTTCTTAATTAACTGCTTGTCTTTTTTCTTTGTTTCTCTTAATTATTCTCTTATAATTCTGATTATATAATTCCAATCATTTTCTTTTGTTACCTCTTCTCACCCTCACTTTATTTCTCTCCTGCTTCTTACCCAATTTTTACATCAAAACTAATATATATATATATATATATATATATATATATATATATATATATATATATATATGTGTGTGTGTGTGTGTATTTAGGCAGCAATCCTTCTTTCATGCACATTTCATTAAAAACGACTGACAAGGTGCTTTTATTTAGTTTTTTTTATATAATTTCTCGTGCGATCTAATAATGTTTTTCTTTTCAGATGATAAATTATATAAAAACTGTCCAAATGTTCTTTTTATCACCTTAGCAAGCATTCTTTTGCTATTTCACCGCAGAGGCACCTAGAGCAAAGCAAGTCTCAATTACCATTTTTGAGAAACATACATCTCTCATTGGGACCTTTTTGAAATCAAATCTGCAAGCTTTGTTTTCATGACCAAAATTTAAACAATTTATAAGTAATGGATTTATTTATTTTTTTTACATTGTACAAATGTATTAGGCTACCTGCAGCCACATAACTCAAAAGACTAAATAAAATCCCATTAACTAAATCCAATAAACTATAGTTCAAATACCAAAATTTAGAACCGAGGAAAATATACAAGACAAATAAAATATGTAATTAAATAAAATAAGCAAAGTAAAGCTAATGACAACAAATAGCCTAAAACATTAGCCCTAAACAAAAAAAGAACCAGAAAAGGTTGGCTTCCTCTTTCACTCTTTCCCTTAATGTTTCAGTGGTCAAATTATATATTAGACTCCTTGAAAAAGTAGTGACACATGGGCTGAAGATCACTTAAGGCAAGAAATTAGCAGTAATCATGAAGTGTTGATTCCTGTAACCACATTCTATATCTTCAAATATTCTATCTCTAATATTGAACAATCTCTTTCGCCACCGTGAATATAGCAAATTTTAAAGAGGGGTACCTATTTTTATTTGGTTCTTTTACTGGACTTTATCATGAGACTTCAGAAAAAGAAAACTTTTATTTTTCATATGTATTTAATCTTAAGTATCTAATGTTGCTCTTGCAGAATTTTTCTTAATATGCAATAAATAGGGTCTTTAAATGGTCAAAAAGTGCAAATTAATAAACAGGTCAAAACTTTTTTAAAAATGTGTACCATCCCTCCTCCTCCTCTCACACACCATCTTTTAGGCGCCTGTAATACGCTGATGTTCATAGGGATAAAAAAAAAAAAAGTAAACAGAAAAAAGTGAAGACTAAATCAAATTGCAAAAAAGCAACAGATCAAGAACTTCAAGAAAAATGGAAAATATTTTAAAAATGAGAATTTTAACAAAAAAATATAGGGTGGAGTGATAAAGAAGTTTTGGAAGTATAAAACAAAAAAAAAAAAACAAAAAAAAACAAATGTACAGGTCACATAACAAACTTGTCTGTTTTATTTTTGGTTTGATCTAATTTCATTGTGATGGTTAACATTCCAGTTTTTTTTTTTTTTTTTTTTTTTTTTTTTCGAACTGCAACATTTGATTCAAATTCCTGAATGTCTTTTTGTTCTCTTTATCAGGGCTTTTTCCGACGCAGCATCCAAAAACAGATTGAATACAGATGCCTACGTGATGGGAAATGTATGGTTATCCGATTAAACCGAAATAGATGTCAATATTGTCGTTTTAAAAAATGTTTGGCTGTGGGAATGTCCAGAGATTGTAAGTTCACAACTGCTTCCAATACCCTCCAAACTTTTACAAGAAATCCTTTTGTCTTGTATAATTTCTCATGTATAAAGCCATGCCAATAGTCATAACCTGCCTCCAGTGAACATTGGCAACCTCTAACTTGTACAAGAAATTAATTAATTTATATAACATATCAATGTTAGGATGAATTAAAAATTAATTTGCTCCTTGGACATTAGTAGGATAAAATTAAGTATTGAATACTCTTCATTGTATCTTTTGATGAAAAGCATTCAGTTCTGTCAGGAATTACATATCAATTATTTTTTTTTAAATTTACTGTTTGCATTCATCAGTTGTCATTACCCAGAAGCATATGGCTTATATTTTAGCTAACTTTAAGGTTCTTGTAAATTTGCATTTTCAGCATGAAAAAAAAAAAAAACTTGTTATTCATTTTAAAATCTGGTCTTTTGTGATCTTTATAGATATGTTTGTTGGTAACTGCTTAATTACTTATTAAAATAAAGCCACCATTTTTTTGTCATTGGATTACAACTTACAATTAATGTTGAGTTTTATTTATTTATTTATTTTATTTTATTTTTTTTTTCAAATATTGTTCATAAAAAGTTTTAAACTATTTGATTTGTTGATATTTAGTAATGGATTTCTTTATCTTTATTGAGTTTATTTAAAGAATGAAAAGCAAATATTTTATTGTTATAAATGAACTGGATGCTTTTTGTGCTTAACAAAAGAAATTTTAAATGAAACATGAATTTTTCATGCCTTATTTAATACAGTCTGCGGCTGAAATACACTCCCAAATTAGGGTAAGTCATTAATGGCAATGGTGTCTTCATCTAACTGTGGCAGTTATTTCTGCTGCATGCTGTATTTTAGTATTTTTTCACATTCTAGATAAATTTAAAAAATTGCTCGGACTCTTTTTGTGTTTTATACCTTTAGAAAACTTATCTTTTCTTTGAAAAAATGAATTTTGTTATGTTTGATCTGCTTTGCATATGACCTTCATTTCTTTAGGAAATTTTTCATTTTCACTAAAAAAAATTATGCAGTGGAATTGGCTTTAAGGCAGTGTTTCAATTTACAATGTATGCATAATGCTAAACTGAACCCTTATTTTGTCTGTTTATATAAATGTATGGCTGTGAATTGTTATGTATTTTGAGTAAATATGACCATTTCTGGAGGAAATTATTTTCAGTTGTTCATAGACATTTTCCTATTTAAATATTTGATTAATGTCTTACTTACCATCAGGGATTCTATATGCAAAGGTTTCCAATTTTTTGGATACAGCCACAGAAAATCCAACAACATTCAGGACTTCCTGAAATATTGCTCTAATCCGACTTTATATTTTTTCATTTTAACAATCTTTCTCAAGTGTGATAGGCTAAAAAGAAAATGTTAATGTTTTGTTTTTTTTATCATTTTGACTAACCATATTTAAACATTAAAGCTTAAGTTTTTCAAAAGTGAAAAATTTTCTCTCAAAAATAAAAAATCATGTTCAAAACAGATCAAAATACATAAAAATACTGTCATACTTACATAAAAATGAATATGAAATAAGGGATCAGTTTAGTATTACATTCACATTATAAATTGAATATCTTCTGTTGTAAAGACAGGCACCAAAAGGGTGCAGTTTTGAATTCTCCTCCCTGGTACCTCAACGGCATGAATTTAAGCATACTACTAGATTGGCAATTAGGTCTCATCATTTTACTGATGAAATAGCTAGATGTAACCGTAAGTTCTATTCTAATAGTTTCTCTCACACTTCTCACTTGTGGAACTCCCTTCCAATTTCAATTGCCATCCTCAGTCTTCCTGAAACCTGTTCATTTATTGTCCTCTCTCCTCACTAAAGTCTTCTCATTCTCTTCCATTTCCAGTATCCCCTTGTGTTTTTGTGGCTTACCATCTTACATGGAGTGAAATGATTAAAAAAAATAAATCACTCTCACCATATATGCATACACTTTAAAACTTCTTGTTTCCACTTGATAGTATACCTGTAGAGTTATTTTATTTTGGTGGTGAGAATATTGCCATGGCCATCCATATGTTCATCGTAAATAGCTAGAAAGGTAATCCTATACCACAAGATTGAATTGATGGAATTTTAGTACCATTATTCAAAGAGAAATGATTTAAATTTGTGTTAACTGTATAAGACCCTTACCTTCCTTCAGTCTGTTGATAAAATGTTTGTGTGACTTTTTTTGAACAGGATCATTAACCACATTTGTTCTGGAATTATCCCAGAGGTCTGCTGTGGTTTCAAATCCAACCAATATGATCTTTTTCTGTAAAACAAATCCAAGAGAAATTTATTTAGCAGCGTGGACATCTATATCAGGTCTTTGTAGACTTTAAAGCTTCCAATACTGTCAATCCATGGGGAACTTTGGGAAGTGCTGGCAAAGCTAGGTTGTATGCTTAATTTTGTATGAATGATCACTGAATGATATTGTGATAGGAAGGCTCTTTTTGTCTTCAATGTAACTTTGTTCAATGAAATTTTGATTGAAAATGATGTTAAACAAGGGGACATCCTGGTACTTATCTTTTCCATCTATTTCTTTGTGCTACTAGAGAAATTAAATTCTATATATTTTTTTCTACCAATAAAATTCCATCGGGTTTGTTTGATAAACAATAATTACTTGGGCAAATACCACCAAAATATTTGGCGAATGTAATGGTAGACCTACCACATGTTATTTTTGGACCGTTTAGAAAATAACTTCACTGTTCCTGTAGATTTGAGAAAAAGGTTTTCACAAGCAAAATTCTGTAAATCCATGAGGAGGATGATACCAATTTGATCCAGTACTTTTCTCAAGGTGACTTCATTTGAATGTCACATATGCTTCAAGCTGTACAAATCTGCTGCTTTGAACAGTCACCTAAGAGATTGTTTATCAGTTGACAGCTAAGATGGGAATCACATACACTAATATATATATATATTTTTTTGAACGATAAAAATTATTAAAAAATCAATTAAAATCTTCAGACATACTGGGTTGTAGATTAATATTCTTATGCTTTTATTATTTCATTTATATTCCTCGACTAGTTTCGGCCAACATGGCCATCATCGGGAGGAAAAAATGTTTCTGCTTGCTGTAGCAGTAAACTACAGAAATGAATGTCTTGATGAAGAAAATGAACTTTTGTCTGTAGTTTTCATTTGTTTTTTTATTATTTATTTATTTATTTGTTTTTTTTATCTTTTTAACATGAGTTTATTAACATTCCTTGTGTTGGTCAAACAGTCTCTTTTAAGTTGTCATTTGAGATAAGAGCTATGTTCCCTTTTTTTTCTTCGGTCAGTTCGGCAGTTTTATATATATATATATATATATATATTTGAAAATTATAACATAAATATGTTATAAAATCACTATAAAAATAGCCATTTTGTTTCTGGTGTCTTATCAAGTGATGGTGTTGACTGTATAATAAAAGGTTTTAAAAGGTTCAAATCAATCAAACACCCCTTGCTAGGGGAAACGCTATTACATAAGCTGGAATGACCAATCGGAATACAAGTATATGAGAATTCAAAAAACTTAAACTTTGGTTATAATAATTATTTAATGCTTTAATGTTAGAATGAATTGTATTTTAGTCTAATCCTAACTAATAAATATTATACTATAAAATTAAAAATTAAAAATTACCAATTTTAAATTTAATCTATATTAAGTTTAAAATTAAAGAAGAAACTGAGGGGGAAAAAATACATTTGTTTTTCTATTTATTGTTTTTATTCAAATTAAGCTGGAATAAACGTTAAGATCTAATGCTGTTCTGAACTCCGTTAATATTTAGATACATTTGGAGTGAAGACATGGGCAGGGGAGGATGAAATCTTGCAAAAGACAATACATACAAAATCAGATTATAATACAGAAACATTTGGATATATAAACACGCAAAAAAGTGACGAGACAGGAAATATGTTCACGACCCTTTAAAAAAAAAAAAAGCCAACATGTACACACAATGAAAGGCACACACAAGCAACCATATATATATATATATATATATAAAAATTTTGTTAAATATAATGGACAAGAAAATTTTTATTAACTTTACAATTCACAAATAATACATCTCACATTCAAAAACATGAAAATAAGTTAACACCACCAAAAACAAGCCCTTAAAAAATAGCTAAAGAAGTGTCCAAAAGCACTTTGGACAATCGGCAATATGGACAGTTTTTGTACTCGCTCACTTCCACCAAATAAAAAAAATGTCAAAGTGCTGGAAAAAGCTAAATTAAAAAAAAATCAGTAAAATTTTCCTTGTCCATGACAGAAAATAAAAAAAAAGAGTTACTGCCTAATATACACTCATTTTATATATATATATATATATATATATATATATATATATTAGTTTAAAAGCCCCCCCCCCCCATTGGATGGCATTTAAGCTAGCTCTTGAGGAGGGCTCTTGATTGGGCCTTCATCACAATAGTTATGGAGTAGATGTGATAGGCAACAATAAACTACAATCAGTTATGTGCCATGCGTGATACAAGATTAGGTGATCATGTATCTTTCGATACATGACTGACAAGTCAAATTTTTTTCTGCAGTAGGTTGCCTTTCTTTTTTTTTTTCTTCTTTTTTTTTTTTTTTGTGGTAGACCAGTTATCATCCAAGGCTATAGAACCCCAGTCTGTCCTGCTATTTACCCATAGCTGGAGGGAGAAGAGGATTCATACCTTTCCCAAGGGTATTAGCATGTAAGTGAATGTAATGGATTTGATAATAAACTACAGAACTCCTCAGAATTGATAGCTGCATTTTAAGTATTGCAGTCATATTTAAGCTTATCTTTTAAAAGTTCAATGATAATTCTTCTGCTGACACTTAATTTAAAGACAATTTGATGTACGTAGGTCCTTTGTATAAACAATTATTTTTATTTTATGGGTGACTTTCACTGGATTTTGCAAGTAATTTTGATTACATTATTTACATTATTCAGACTATTGTCCTCATCTTTGTCGCCATATTTATTACAACGTTTCAGCTGTTGTATGCTCCGGCCTTCTTCAGGTGGTTGGAATGTCGAACTGAACCTTTTATTTCGCTCACTGGGGTAGACTGTTCTAGTTCCATGTGCCATGTTTAATGGATGTCAGTTATCAGTTATCTCCTGTTAATTTCCCTCTGAATGTTCTCCACTGCCTTAGCCAGGTATTGAACTCACACTCTTTGGGTCCTGTTACTGGATCTAACTAATGCCTTTATCCACTGTGCCATGTGTCAAAGAATAGGACAATAGTCTGAATAATGTAAATAATGTACATAATACTTCATCTAAGAAATATAGATGATAGTTTTGTTTATTCCCAAATTTATTTCCAAGTTATATATATATAAAAAAAAAAAAAATCACTGAAACTTGGGAATTCAAAATTTCAGGATTGCAGGTCCTGATCTGCCCCCAGAATGTTTTTTGATTTGCTCACAGAATCTGCCTGATTCTAAAATGATATGTTGGGCTATGGCCTCTAGGAGTAAAGTTGAAAAAGTGTGACACGCTGACATTCACACACACAGGTATATTGTGCAATGTGGGTAAATTGTTGCCATTTTATGTTTTTAATTTTGCCCACGTGTGTTTTTTATTATGATTTTGTCGACTGCACATTATAGTATGGTCAGTTGGGCATGGCCTGTGAGAAAAAAAGCACCGTAGCACAATTAACTCTGCCAGAAATTTGGTAATGACATGGTGTACTGTTTTCCATTCATGCTGGAAACTCCAATGCAAACATTTCAGGGTGTTTGTGTGTCAGTGCAGAGGATTCAGAAATAGTTGAATGAGTCTAATGGTGATTATGAAAGGTACGACAGCTCAGAAAACTCAATCTGATTATTCTGATAAAAAAGAACTCCTAAATTTGTTGGTCAGGTCCTCAGACTCAACATGGAGGCTTACATAAAGTGTCTTGAGAAGGTAGTACTGCTCTGGGTCAAGAGGGTGGCTGCTCGAAGGCATTATGTCTGGCAACAGGACTCTGCACCATGCAACACAAGCAGGAGAATCCAGTCATCGATATCAGACAATTTCTGCAACCACATCACCCCTTACATCTGGCCACCTAACTCCCCAAATTGCAACCCCCTAGATTATTATGTGTAGGGCACAGTTGAGCAAGAGACCAACAAAACTCTTTGCAACACCAAAGATGAACTAAAGGCAAGGTTTATGGCTGCATTCACCAACTTAAACAAGAAGTTGAAGGAGATTCTGAAGTTGTCTGGGGAAAGTGTTTGAAGTGATTTTATTGAATAAATTTACTCTTTAGTATTTACAGATATGTTTATGTAATTGTGGTAAAAATCTGTTAAAATGAGATGTCAGCGTTTTCATTTTTGCGTAATTAAGATGATAATTTATCTATTGCACTGTGTTATATATATATGATATTAGTGGTCTATATATATATATATATATATATGTGATATTAGTGGTCTATATATATATATATGTGATATTAGTGGTCTATATATATATATATGTGATATTAGTGGTCTATATATATATATATATATACGTGATATTAGTGGTCTATATATATATATATATGTGATATTAGTGGTCTATATATATATGTGATATTAGTGGTCTATATATATATGTGATATTAGTGGTCTATATATATATATGTGATATCAGTGGTCTATATATATATATATATATATATTATGTGATATTAGTGGTATATATATATATATATATGATATTAGTGGTATATATATATATATATGATATTAGTGGTATATATATATATATGATATTAGTGGTCTATATATATATATGATATTAGTGGTCTATATATATATATATATGATATTAGTGGTCTATATATATATATATATATGATATTAGTGGTCTATATATATATATATATATATGATATTAGTGGTCTATATATATATATATATGATATTAGTGGTCTATATATATATATATATGATATTAGTGGTCTATATATATATATATATGATATTAGTGGTCTATATATATATATATATGATATTAGTGGTCTATATATATATATATATGATATTAGTGGTCTATATATATATATATATGATATTAGTGGTCTATATATATATATATATGATATTAGTGGTCTATATATATATATATATGATATTAGTGGTCTATATATATATATATATGATATTAGTGGTCTATATATATATATATATGATATTAGTGGTCTATATATATATATATATGATATTAGTGGTCTATATATATATATATATATGATATTAGTGGTCTATATATATATATATATGATATTAGTGGTCTATATATATATATATATATGATATTAGTGGTCTATATATATATATATATATGATATTAGTGGTCTATATATATATATATATGATATTAGTGGTCTATATATATATATATATATGATATTAGTGGTCTATATATATATATATATATGATATTAGTGGTCTATATATATATATATATATATGATATTAGTGGTCTATATATATATATATATATATGATATTAGTGGTATATATATATATATATGATATTAGTGGTATATATATATATATATATATGATATTAGTGGTGTGTATATATATATATATATATATGATATTAGTGGTGTATATATATATATATATGATATTAGTGGTGTATATATATATATATATATATGATATTAGTGGTGTATATATATATATATATATATGATATTAGTGGTGTATATATATATATATATATATGATATTAGTGGTGTATATATATATATATATATATGATATTAGTGGTGTATATATATATATATATATATATGATATTAGTGGTGTATATATATATATATATATATATGATATTAGTGGTGTATATATATATATATATATATATGATATTAGTGGTGTATATATATATATATATATATATATATATGATATTAGTGGTGTATATATATATATATATATATATGATATTAGTGGTGTATATATATATATATATATATATGATATTAGTGGTGTATATATATATATATATATATATGATATTAGTGGTGTATATATATATATATATATATATGATATTAGTGGTGTATATATATATATATATATATGATATTAGTGGTGTATATATATATATATATATATGATATTAGTGGTGTATATATATATATATATATATGATATTAGTGGTGTATATATATATATATATATATGATATTAGTGGTGTATATATATATATATGATATTAGTGGTGTATATATATATATATATATGATATTAGTGGTGTGTATATATATATATATATATTATATTAGTGGTGTATATATATATATATATATATATGATATTAGTGGTGTATATATATATATATATATATTATATTAGTGGTGTATATATATATATATATATATGATATTAGTGGTGTATATATATATATATATATATATGATATTAGTGGTGTATATATATATATATATGATATTAGTGGTGTATATATATATATATGATATTAGTGGTGTATATATATATATATATATATATATGATATTAGTGGTGTATATATATATATATATATATGATATTAGTGGTGTATATATATATATATATATGATATTAGTGGTGTATATATATATATATATATATGATATTAGTGGTGTATATATATATATATATATATATGATATTAGTGGTGTATATATATATATATATATATGATATTAGTGGTGTATATATATATATATATATATATATATGATATTAGTGGTGTATATATATATATATATATATATATATATGATATTAGTGGTGTATATATATATATATATATATGATATTAGTGGTGTATATATATATATATATATATATATATATATATATATATATGATATTAGTGGTATATATATATATATATATATATATGATATTAGTGGTATATATATATATATATATATATATATGATATTAGTGGTATATATATATATATATATATATGATATTAGTGGTATATATATATATATATATATATATATGATATTAGTGGTATATATATATATATATATATATGATATTAGTGGTATATATATATATATATATATATGATATTAGTGGTATATATATATATATATATATATATGATATTAGTGGTATATATATATATATATATATATATGATATTAGTGGTATATATATATATATATATATATATGATATTAGTGGTTATATATATATATATATATATATATGATATTAGTGGTATATATATATATATATATATATGATATTAGTGGTATATATATATATATATATATATATGATATTAGTGGTATATATATATATATATATATATATGATATTAGTGGTATATATATATATATATATATATATGATATTAGTGGTATATATATATATATATATATATATGATATTAGTGGTATATATATATATATATATATATATGATATTAGTGGTATATATATATATATATATATATATGATATTAGTGGTATATATATATATATATATATGATATTAGTGGTATATATATATATATATATATATGATATTAGTGGTATATATATATATATATATATGATATTAGTGGTATATATATATATATATATATGATATTAGTGGTATATATATATATATATATATGATATTAGTGGTATATATATATATATATATATGATATTAGTGGTATATATATATATATATATATGATATTAGTGGTATATATATATATATATGATATTAGTGGTATATATATATATATATTGATATTAGTGGTATATATATATATATATGATATTAGTGGTATATATATATATATATATATATATGATATTAGTGGTATATATATATATATATATATGATATTAGTGGTATATATATATATATATATATATGATATTAGTGGTATATATATATATATATATATATGATATTAGTGGTATATATATATATATATATATGATATTAGTGGTATATATATATATATATATATGATATTAGTGGTATATATATATATATATATATGATATTAGTGGTATATATATATATATATATATGATATTAGTGGTATATATATATATATATATGATATTAGTGGTATATATATATATATATATATATGATATTAGTGGTATATATATATATATATATGATATTAGTGGTATATATATATATATATATATATGATATTAGTGGTATATATATATATATATATGATATTAGTGGTATATATATATATATATATATATGATATTAGTGGTATATATATATATATATATGATATTAGTGGTATATATATATATATATATATATATGTATATATATATATATATATATGATATTAGTGGTATATATATATATATATATATAGATATTAGTGGTAT
>OZ038484.1:122528967-122602607 GCA_964036315.1 Acanthosepion esculentum | reverse complement strand
GGTCTCCTGAGGTGATCAAATCAGTCTGACAGAAGGGTGACACTGGATGACATTGCAAGGACTTTGAGTTTATCTGTTGGGACAAACGCAGGGGTCATCACAACGCAAGGCCTCACACAGCAGCCCAAACGGTGCAGACCATCAACGAGCTGGGCTGGGAACTGCTCCCTCATCCCCCTTACAGCCCAGACCTTGCTTCTTCAGACTTTCACCTGTTTGGTCCCTTGAAAGCGTTCATGAGAGGCACAAAGTTTAAAAGTGACAATGAAGGCAAAAGTGTTCAAAGATTTTTACACTGAGGGAATACAGAAGCATAAAACGTATTCTAACATAAACATCCCCAACAAATCTTTAAGTATACAAAGAGAAAAAATGCCAAATGAATTTTTTGCCATTAACAATAAAAATTTTTTACAAACCCAGACAACATGCATTAACAGATGTCAGAATTCATTGAAAAATACATCACTACCCATCCTTAAACTCATCCCCTTTTTCTAACATAAGTAATTACTGATACAAAAATTAATAAAAATGAACATTCTACCACCCCTTGTCTGAATGATTGGATTTCTCTATACCCTTAGAAACAGTAAATTATGAATTTTGAAACATGGTTATTACTGTGTAGCTAAAATGCTCTGTAAATTTACATTGAGCACTATTTTGTAAAACAAAAATATCAATAAGAACACCAGATTATATATCTTACTGTTCTTTCTTTTTATTTATATATACATATATCTCATATATATCACAGAGATATATAGATAGATAAATAAGACACACATACTCTATATTGCAGCTTAGTTTATTTGGATATTTTATAAAAAGCCAAACATTTTTCTTCCATACACATATCTAACTAAACTTTGGGAAAATGGTTACCATTACATGACACATGATATATCTAATAAATACAATGATAATCTGATTAATATAAATTCTTATAGCTTTACATGCAAAATGTTATAAAAAAAAAAAAAAAAAAGGATTCACAATGATTGTTATGCTGACTACAAATCGAAGTGATATGTCACAGGTTTGAATTTTTAAGTTGTACACATTTGTAGTTGATAGAGGTTTTCTTTTCTGGATCATAGCAACAAATTTGTTTACTTACCAAACTAAATTTCTGCACCCATACATATAAACGTTCTACATCTTTCTCTTTTATTTCTGTAATTGATTCAGAAAATGACTGAGAATATTCAAGATAACTTTTCAGCCAGTCTATTTGGTATTCTTTATTTGGATAACGTGTATAATCCACCTCTTCGACTCCTGAAATTAAAATAAAACTTGCAGTACATAGTATCATCTGATTTTATAACAATTTACTACCAATACCTTTGTTTCATATTATACAAATTCCTTTGAAGAAGAATAGTCAATTATTAATTTTTTAACCAGCATTTCTTTCATTGTACTATCAGTTGCATTTTTATCACAATTCCAACATCATCAGTCTATTATTGTTAATAAGCAACATAAAATGGAAGTAAGAAATTGAAGTTCATCATGACATAAATACTGGTTAAAAGTACATCTACTGAACCCTGGTTTTATATTTCAGTGTAATACTTATATATATATATATATATAATTAAGTAATTAATAATGAATTACTTAAGTATAATTTTCAAATCCTCCTAATAATTTCTATCATGTTTATATCATTGCTTGAACCGGCTTCTAATGCTCTAGAGTGAGCGGCTTGGTAATAGTAGTCGTGGCTCCAGGGGGCACAGTCCTATGGTTAGAGAGAATCTCAGTAGAGTTCCACCACGGAATATGTGAGCGAGCAGTGCTATATTGAGTCTGATTTGCTATCTCTTCATCACTGAGGCCCGTTGGAACAGTTGGTATGATGTTTGCTTGACAACCTAACTGTCAGGGTTTCAATTCTCAGTAGTGGATGCACACTGCTGATGAGTCCCAAATATAGGAAGAAACAGCCATCCAGTGCTTTCTGCATTCTGTTGAGGTTTCAGACTCGATGAATTACTTAACTATAATTATATATATAAACTCAGTTTTGCTTACATTTATAAATATTTAAAATGAAAGCAATTACATGTGTTCATTATACTTTGTATGAATTGTTTTAAAAAGATGCTGACAGTTTTCACTTGGCCCATGAATGTTGATGCATTTCAGAAAATAGTTCTATTTTACCACTAGACAAATCGGGTAAGATAAAAACTAAAAAGGAACATAAAAATATTGCACTATTACACAAGCATGTCAGCATCTGGTAAATTTAAACTGAAAGCTTTGCAAATACATGCTTCAATAGAATAAGCAAAAAATCAGAAAAATTTGAAATACATCATTTCACCACTCATATAGCATTGGCAACATTTAACATTTGTACCCCAACCTTCAACAAAAAAAAAAAAAATCGTGTGTCAAAAGGATTGTTTTTCTCTTGACTCCATTAATATTGTTAAGTTTTGTTTTAAAGTCATTTTTAGAATTTTTTACGTTCACATTTATTCCTTAAGTAGTAACAAAAAAAAAATTAACACTTTTATTAGGTATTTTTATAAACTGGTAAATAAACAATGTGAACCAACTACAATCCAGTATTTACCATATTATAAAGAAATAACAGTAAAAGACTTTTTTCTCATAAATCTATAATAACGTCTGCAAACAAGAAAATTTAAATTAACACATAACTGTAAATAATTGTCATAATTTTTGAAAATAATACATTTTCCATACATTTCAGCACAAATTCACTAAAATAATTTGCAAGCAATCTACATTACATTTACTTTTTTTTTCTTTTTTCTTAGAAAAAAAGAATACATAAATCTGGCTTCATACATTTAGTCTTCTAAAAATATTAAAAATTGCTGATCGAGTATATAGTAACAGCAGTGTCAAGGAAAAATGATAACCTTTGCCATTTTACATGTATCCCATATCAAATTTTACCTTCCTCTGTGCAGAACTGTAGTTTACAATTTGGAAGCTATTTACATGTATGAGGTTTGTGGAATTCGCATACAAACTAAATGCAGAAAACATGTAAGAATGTTTCTTTAAATGGTTTAACAGAACTGAAGGTAAACACATTATTTTCAAGGATATTTCAATATTTTATATATATATTTTTCCTATCTGGAATATTACAGACTATTTGGTTTTCTAAATCCACGTCCAAATATATAAGTTATGTATTTAAATTTCATATTGCAGCAACATTACTATGACAACCTTATTACATAAGTTGAAGCACAATTTCTTGACAAGTGAGCAAAGTCAGAGGGAGACTCTGTAAAGCCCAGACTATGGTTCTAGGTCCATCACAGTTTTGTTAACTATAATAAATTAAACTTTATGGCCCAATTTCCTTTTAATAACTATCATTTCTTCAGCTTTTATTTCCCATAACAAATATGCTCATCAATATTCCATGGCTATTTTTTATAAACTCTTAAATTCCTTGTCTTTTTTTCTTTCTTGTATTCTTCAACTTCTTTGTTTTTTGTCACCATCCCTGCTTACCTTCAACAATCATAGACACTTACCTGCATATTCACAGAAGTGATTTGCAATATCATATGCCATCCAATTTAAACCAGTATACTCAAAATCTATAAAGGATATCACATCTGGAAAAGAAAAAAAAACATTAACTAATAGCAATTGAACAGCTTGGAGGCAATGACCAAATTTTCTTTGCCTATCAGATACTGCAAAACAAAGTGAGGCAAAAGAGAACTAGGATATCAGTACATATTAATGGAGTAGATACCTACAAATTTTAAATAGGAAGTGGATAGTAAGATTTAAATTACAACTCATGCAGGTATATAAGCACATTACCTGTATGCTTTCTAGCCTTTTCAATGCTATCAGATACTGATATGTACCTTGTCAGATTTGCATTAAATTTCAAAACCTAACAAATTGGCTTTTGGCTTGATTACAAAACAAAATCTATATTTTATAATTATTAACCCATTAACTGCAACTGATAAAAAATTCTATTGTCTCCTTATACCATCCTTGGTCATCCAATACTGCAGCTGATCAATGGAGCGATCTCTTCGATCCTGGGCCTGCCTTATCCCACATTGTGATTTGATCATAAGGAGGCCAAGATCGACTGGTCATAGGTATCTTTGTATTGGGCTGGTCCAAGCAGGCCAAAGACACAGAGTAAAACAAGAGAAAAATAACACTTGAATAATATAAAAATATATATACTATTTTTATATCAAGTACTACATACAATAGTTGGTTAATTGCTGTTAGGATCTACATGTTAGCATGCAGGCATTTGTCAACCCATCTTGCTTCCTAAAATTAGATGTGACACTTTGTTAAATTGGCAAGGTTTGTTTTGCAGATGTGGTAAAGTTTGTTTAGCTGACTTGGTAAGTTTGGCTCAAGGCTGATGTTGGGGGTTAACGTCAGCAGATAGTCATGTTGTCAGTGGTGTGGACAGCTTCTCCACCTTGGTTTCTCACCTGCACCGACCACCAAGCAAAGACTAATTCCAAGTTTGTTAATTAAAAAGAATTATTACCTTGCCACTAGTGTTGGTTTTTCCTGGTCTCAGAGTTAAACAAAAAGCAGACGGCCTTTTCCAATGGAAAACCTTTATCTTTACAATATATTTTGTTTTTAATTCTTCTTATCAAATTCCATCCACCTCTGGCTTTGTGGCTAGCATCATGGTGACAGTCATTTTCCCTTCTCTCTTCCCTCCTCTCTTCCCTCCTCTCTTCCCTCCTCTCTCTCTCTCTCTTCCCTCCTCAATACTGCCATGTGTTTCTATTATAAAAATTAAGGCAAGAAATTCTTATTTCAAACCTGTCGCTTCTGCAGAGAAATTCTCAAGTCGGTTTTACATTTCTTTGTCATCTGAAATCAGACACAGGCCACATGGCACCCTCATGTCCTTCAGCTTGCATCAGAGACACTCCCTAAGTAAACCTTATCTTCAAATTTTATCCAACTCTCTTCACCTTGGTTCTACAGATAATGCTCTTAGCAGGCATTATTAATCAATTGTCAGCATATCACCTGTAGTAAAAATTAAATGTTGCTCTCAGCCAGTTGTCTGGTTTGTTTAAGAATTTTCAATTTTCTGAGTACTTGATAGTTTTATCAGTATATCCTTCTTGCTATTCAAAAACTATATGCATATTTACCAGCAACCAAAATAGTACCAGACCATCATTACAACTGTGAATGACAAATATTTGCTTCTGTTCATGGGATATATAAAACTGCTTAACTTTTTGGTTCATTATTGCAATAGTTGAAAATATTAAATACTCTAAATTTAAGACTAGATTGGTAAGTTTGCTGCAAATATAAACGTTTGACTACCCAGCTTCAAAATCATGTACACATTGTTAGGGTCTATGTGAGCTAGGTGCAGGAAGCCCAGAGATCTAAACAGTTCCCAAGAATTTTTGACACCTCAAAAAATGTATATATTAAGTTGTCTGATTTGTTTAAGAATTCAAGTTTTGTGAGCCTTACAGGTCAAGACCTCAAAACAGAATGGCAAATAGAAAAAGGAGAACCAAAAGAAATAATAAAATTCCTCACAATTTACTGAATGAAATGTGTGATCTTTTTTCTTTTTTGACATCAGGGTAAGAAGAGAAAGTGAAGTTCATGAGGATAAGGAAGAGACATAATAAATAACTCTTGACTTGAGGCCAAGCTCGACAAAGTATCCATGTGGGAATCTGTTCCATAAAGCAGCAGTTAGTGGAATTTCTTCCTTACAAATGGAAATTTGAAATGAGAACATAAACTTAGTAAGATGTTTTTAAAAGCTTATCATTGTGTTTTGAGTAAGAACAAAACTCTCTATTCTATAAGATGCTCTATGCCTTTATATATTTATTGATCTACCCTTATTACTAATTTATTGTAGTAACAGGAAGCATTATTCAATGCCTACTAAGCTAGCATGTGTTGGATACTGTAACAAGAGAATATTTCAATAGTAAGAGTGAGCACACTGTTAATACATTGCTTTCTATTTTTAAGTTAGCTTCCTTTGATAATTTTTTAATTTCAATGATTTAAGCAAAGTAGAAAAGTAAAATATACACTTAGCAAGGGAAGTGATTAGTGAAAGAAATTAAGTAAACTAATTAGACGGAAGGATAAGTTAGATTAGTATGTAATGACATCTGAGAATCACTAGGGTGAAAACTTTCAATTGACAGCTTTAACTTAGTATAATGTAACAAAACAGACAAAGCTTCAATAATCAAGATTTTAAAATTTCAGCTGCCAATCATAAGATTTGATAAATTGTTATGCCATTGTACTCTGGCAAGTAAAAGTCTATTATGGTACATATAAAAATCATGCATTGTTTTTGGCTTCTGAGAACAGAGGGGTACCAACCTTTGATATGATCCCTACTCCTTGGTTATGAGCAAGACAGTATATATATATATATATATATATATATATGTATGTATGTATGTATGTATATATTTTAAGGATGACCAATGAGTATCAGTAATTATCAAATTAATTGACACAGCCATGGAAGTGGAAATCCTCTAAAGCTCATTATAGCCAGTCACATGACTAATTTGGACACATTGATAGATAAAGTTTGATCTGTAATTTTCAAAAATGCAAATTAGTTTGAAGTGATTTCTGCACAGACTATTATAGCCTAAATCTTTCAATCTTAGGATGTTAAGTTCTCACCAAACTTGTATTGACAATTTCTACATTCTGTCCATATCTATCAGGCAGTAAACTATCTTCAGAACATTCTTTTTACTGGAACATGGCATGCCCAAGACAATATTCAATCAAAATGGTTTTGCAAATGATTGATAGATTTAATTTTTGGTTGATTATATACGAGTCTAATCAAGTCATGAGAAGAGCATCAGTTCCCATAAAGATGACAATCTTGGCACAATTGACAGTGTACTGAGGGTGTTTGTCTTACAAGGTTTGCAGGAAAGGTAGCATGTATGAATAAATTTCATTCTCTTTTTATTTTAATATAATTTTAGGACCAAACAAAATTGTAAAAAGATGTTCCTATTTTTTCTAATATCAAAATACTTCCTTTTATTCTCACATTCCTGACATAAATAAAATAAAATGTTTATAATTCTAAAAGGGCTTTTAAAATTCAAGTTGATGAGAGAAGTGAGCTTCTTACCTGTTTTGTCATTATAAATAATATTCTTGATTAGGAGATCATTATGACAAAATACAATGGGAAAATCACAGCTTTTTAAGTGCTGGTAAAGATCATCAAATTCTTGTCTCAAATTGAATTGGCTGATCACATTATTGAAATACCTGGAAAAACAAAAAAAAAATTGGTCTTTGGTAAACTAATTTCTAATACATTAAACAATACCAAAAACAAAGAATGCATTAATTTTACTTAAAAGCTCAACAGTACAAGTTTTATACAGACATTTCAAAGAGAAACTGTAAAGTTATTCTTTTAATGGAAAAGACAACTCTTAGCTTCATAAAGAAAAGAAATCATATTAGGTGACCGCTAAGATTATAGTAAGAAAAATAATTGCACTTATATAATATCTAAAATTTTATGTTGCTCTGAGTTTTCTTGTTTATACTCACAAATAACATTCTATTCATCATTGAATAGATTTGGTATTTATCAAGTTAACAAATTTAATATTTCACAGAATCCATATAGTGGGCATTCTGATGATGTGCTGTATATATATATATAATGTTTCTGTGTATGTTTTTCATACAAAAATTATTTACATCATGTGAAAAACCTGTAACAAAATTTTAAGATTAATCCAACTGGAAAAATAAGAAAAGTCAAATAGAAAAAAACAAATTCTAACAAAAGTACAGATATGTTGCATGCAACATATTACTTACCGTGCTTGTTTTTCCTCATCCTCAAATTTTTCTGGTAAATTTGAGAACATTGCTTCCAACTTTGTGTTTAAAATTGATTTTCCATTGAACAATACTGATCTGATTTCTGGATCTTCAACCTTTTCAGGTTTTATAGAATGTAAACGTGCCATCTCTTTCGCAATTAACCTAGAAAAATTAAGAAATGATGAAAATGAAAGTGAAGCATTTCAATATGGTAATCTTAGTGATATATGAATGCATATTAGTAAGTATAAAAAAAAAATAGATAAATTTTAAAAACACTAAAAAATGTCAAATAAATCAACACCCAGGTTGCTTATTGATTTTTTGAAGTCAATAAGCATCCTGGGTGTTGTTTTCCAATTGCAGCATGAGACATTAAAAAACAGACTAACCCTCCAAAAATGATTTAGAAATGCAGCTTTGCACTCTAAAACATACCCAAGTACTGATGGTTTGCACGATCACTTCCCAGTAACACACTAAGGATAAAATTGCAACAGTTATAAATGCCAAAATTGCAATATGACAAACTGCACAGCAATTGTATTTGAAAGCAAACATGAACAGTCATACGTAAGAATAAATATGAAAATATACAGACTCGAAATGAAGCCAAAAGATACACTCATGACAGCAGTAAAAGTCATTCCCAGGAAAGACAAGGGAAAAAAAAAAAAAAAGTGAATGTGAAATTCTCAACCTAATGAAACAGCAGATAAAGCTAAGAAAGTAAAAAATGGTACCAATTATAGGAAGTTAAACACAAACAACAGAAATAAATGTGAAAGCAAGCAAAAGAGGAATGACCTAATGAGAAAACTACAGCAGATCAATATAACAGATATGCATTAAAAAATAAGACAATTAGCAGGACAGAACATGTGCTATTCAGCAAGAAGTATAAAATCTCAAGAGAGAACAATCCTAATAGGTAAAATACATTGTTGTCATCAAAGAGCTCCCCAAAGGACCTACAATAAATAAATAAAAGCATGAAAAGACCTGTGATACCAAGATGAAGAGAAACAAAACAGCAGGATTAGACAAGGTTGTAAAAGTGATGCTAACAGTATTAGAAAATTTGGTGATTGATAAGCAAAGTGATAAATGAAATATGACTGGCAAAATAAAGAGCATCTCAGTTGATCAATTCTTCATAGAACTGCCAAAGAGACCAAGTGAAAATGAACAAAAATGCCATTGGGCAATCACCTTTATGGGTGAAATATTAAACTAATAAGATTCTAATGAATGGACCTTGTAAGAGAATTACTCATAATAGAGCAAGAACAATGTGACTTTGTTCAAGAAAGATGCAGTTTTCATAATCAGAATGTTATCAGTGTGAGTAAGAATGTGCAGAAAGATTGATGTATCATACATTACAGAAAGGCATTTATTAAGTACATGAAAAATTCTTGAAATATTAGGAATGTTTGAACTAAATGAGAAAGATATTCAAATAATCTGTATCTTGTGCTAGGAACAATCACTGCAGATAGAGAAAGAGAAGGAAATACACAAAGAAGAAAAATGAGTATAATAATAAAGTTGTGTTTTCTAACCAGATTCAATTAAACTGCATAACGAAATGATTCTAACATTACCAAAAGACCTATCAAGATTGATTATCTATGGGCATAATCTTCATAGCATATGCTAGGTAAATGGTACCGTGTTGATGGCATATTCAGAATTAAAATTGGAAGAACTATTAAACACGTTATGCGATGAGAAAAAGAAGAGCTAACGATTAACTGTAATAAAACTGTATGCTTAGTTGTCAACAAAAGAATGTAAAACCGAAGAAGAGTTACATATTGGGGACATAAAAATCAGGCAGATGCAGAAATTTATCTACCTGGATAGTAACAGATGACAAAATGGGATAAAGAAATTTCAAGGTGCATAAGAATAATGAAGGCAGCTTTACAGAAATTGAGCAAAGCTATTAAGGAATCAAAAAATGTCTTTAAAAAGAAAAGTGTGCTGAACTGCTACATAATATTGAATCTTTTGTATGGCAGTGAATGTTAGTCTTTATTTCATCTGTGCAGAAATTGTCTAATAGTGACATGGTTTTACAAACAAATGTTGAGAATACCATGGATAGAGAATGTGAGAAACAAGGAAGTTTTAACAATTTATGCTGATAATCAAAAAGAGGCAACCGAAATTTATGTGATATATAATGATAAAAGAAGGCTTTGAGAATTTAACACAGTATACATCATATGTAAGAGAAGCCAAAAAAGCAATGAGAAGCCTACTTGATAAGCTTGAGCAAATGCTACAGAAAAAACACCACAGATGGGTCATAAAGAAGAAAGTATTGCTGAGAATAACAAAAACAGGAAGATGTAGAGAGCCATAATCACATCAATTCTGAAGTGACATGCCACAGAAAGAGTGTGTGTGTGTATTATACATATTAGATATGAAATGCCATGGAACATCCTGGCACTGTGCTACATGACAACACTATCCCATCCTCAGTCACCAGTGTGTCCGTGATTGAATCTTGTGGCTAACTGTGAAGTTGGTCATTTCAATTAAGCCTCTCCCTGTAACCACATTGTGTTTGTTTTGATCACAAGCTAAGCAAGGATCAAACCATCACCAGATATTGCTGGACTGATGTCATTCAGGCAGGATGATGTTATAAAACAAAAAAAAAAAAAATTCTATAGATCAACAAGGAACACTTATTCATATAAGAATCTACAACTATGCAGGCTAACGACCATTCCCTCATAGTCTAGTTTCGTGGAACTTTGTTCTTCATTTCCAAGTCAAAGTCAAGGTCTCAAACTAAGTTAGAGACTTCTTCAGACAGCAAATTATGGAATGTTGATGAAGCACTCATCTCCTTCTCACTCTGTCGTTACAGAGACTTCCACTTTGCATTTTCGTCAGGGCACTCTGCTCAATTTATCTAATAGTCTGGAACAAGGCATGAGTCAGGAGTTTTTCGTGGCAGCAAATCACATGGGAATTGGCGAAGCAATCGTCTCCTCTTGGCGTAATGGAAGCACATCTCTGCCTCAACTGCTACTCTGTCTGTAATTCCCCCCTCTGACCTAACACTTTTATGGACCCTCACCCAACATCACTGTGTGATCCAACACGATCTGGGGTTCCAGGATTTTCCAAATATCCAATCAGAACTCTCTGCTGACAGTATCTTGGGAAGCAGTTTGCATGTCCAAATATGGGGAGACCCCCCTGCAGGAATGGCGGTAGCAACATGTCAATCCTCCATCTTGTTCTTCCCACTTCTCTTGCTCACACCAGTACTTTTCAGTGGGCATATTCATTTTCTTCCCCACTTCCTCATATCAGCTCCTCATGCTGCCACCATCCAAGGAATAGTTGTTCCACCCGACCCATGGATGCCTGATGCAAAACAGGTGTTACTTTTAACGTCATTGTATAATTTTTATCTGCCTTTTTTATTCCAAATTATCATATTTTGTCCGTAATTCTTCCTCTTCTGCCCACTTGACCAAAGAAAATCTTGCTCCTTTAGTATCGCGCACATCTTCCACCCCTATCAACAAGTGACATAGAATCGTTTCCTTATCTACTTGTAGCTATAAAATTATTATCTGTGACTAGCTTGGTGGTCTCTCTCCAAAATAATGCCAGCCCCAGCTGATTCGTGAATGTTATCACACTCCCCTCATATCGTCCCTTGGGCTCCACTTTAACCAGATGCCTAAGTGGATTTCAGCATTATCTTCTATTAAGGTCCTTTAATGAGAAAACAAGATAAAAGTATATTTTCTTTTGTTTTCAGTATGTCCTTCAATCTATCTATTATCTTCTTCATCTTTGTGTTCACTTACAATTTAATTTAAGCCTTTTTTTCTTTCTTCAAATTATTAGCATCCTTATAGTGTTATATTACACACACCATACTGGGTGTGATGGATAAATTGTCATCTAAATTAAGCAAAAATGAAAATAACACTGACATCTCATTTTAACAGATATATTTATAAAAATTACACAAAAATATCTTCAAATACTACAGAGTAAATTTATTCAATAAAATTGGCATTGGCTTCAACCACTGCCTCCAGATGACTTCAGAATCTCCCGCAACTATTCTGGACAGTCTCCTTGTTTAAGTTGGTGAATGCTGCCATAATCCTTGCCTTCAGTTTATCTTTGGTGATACAAGGAGTTTTGTTGGTCTCTCACTCAACTGTGCCCCACACACAATAATCAAGGAGGTTGCAGTCTGGGGAGTTAGGTGGCCAGATGTAATGAGTGATGTGGTCACAGAAATTGTCTCACAGCCATAACTGGGTTCTCCTGCTTGTGGGCCATGGTGCAGAGCCCTCTTGACCCAGAGCAGCACTACCTCCTAAAGGCATTTGATGTAGGCCTCCATGTTCAGTTTGAGGGCCTCATGAACAAATTCAGAACTCAAAGGTGAGCTTTCTGAGCTACCATACCTTCATAATCACCATTAGACTCATCAATTCTTTCCAAATCTTCTGTACTGTCCTCTGATTGACATTCAAACACTCTGAAATTTCCTGTTGTATCGTTGAGGTGAATGATACACAGAAGAATGAGTGCTTAATATATTCATTCAGCACCAGTATCCGGTGCTAACAAATACATACAAAAAACACAAAACAATAAGTTACAAAACAATTAAATGTAAACATTTGTTTACATTTGATACGCTAAGAGCAGATATGAATAGAAGAGATTCATGGAAGATTTAAGTTTAAAGATAGTAAAATCAACCTTGCTAACCAGACGCTTCTCTGTGGCCAAACGGTTAAGGCACGTCACGTGAAATGACAGTTCTGTATAGAATACAGGTTCGATTCCTGTCGGAGAACGAAAATTTTCTATGAAAATTTCTCACACATTCAGGCTGGTAAATGTTATTTAATACTGTTTATTATAAAACAGAGCATTTGCTTAAATACTTGTATCTATAAAAAGAATGTATAAACATAAAAATGTCTTAAAATATATATATATATGTGTGTGTGTGGGTATATATATATATATATATGTGCGTGTATATATATATATATATATATATATATGTATGTGTGTGTGTGTGTATGTAAATATATATATATATATATATATATACACGCACATATATATATATATATATATATATATATGTATGTGTGTGTGTGTGTATGTAAATATATATATATATATATATATATATATATATATTTACATACACACATACATACATATACACATACATATATATACCCAAGTATTGGATTGGTGTATACGGAATAAATTTCAATAACCAAAAATGCTATTCTTAAAAGAGTGCTCAATACAGAGTAGAGCAAATATAATTTATTCAAAAATTATAACATAAATATGTTATAAAATCACTACAACATATCAAAAATGTCTTTAAATAAAACAATTAACAAGACAACTTACAAGGAATAGAGGAGGGTCAAATGCTGTATAGCCAAACAAAGTAAGATCAGTCTGAATATTAATCAGCTTAGTATCAACTTATTAATCAACTGTTGAAGTCCTTAATTGTAGACTATTTAAGGCTATGAGCCAGGCCATCTTGTAGAGTGCTGAAGGGGTGCTAGCTACTCTACAATATGTTCATATAGGAGCTCTAAATGCCAAGCACTGCAGCATGCTGTTCCCAAATTTATGCTTGAGTGAATTGTGTCATGGTGCTCTTTTTCTCACAGATGGTGCCTAACTGACCTTAATATACTCTGCAATTGACAAAAACAATGTGCATGTGCAAAATGAAAAATATAAAACGGCGACAATTTACTCATGCATCCTGTATGTTCTAACTCAGTAGCCGGTACTAAAATCCAAGTTTTCAAGAGGCCAAATGCTGTACCAGAATAGTATAATATGTTATACCACACACAGTGAAATAAAAACTATAAATAATAGTAATGCTTATTTGCATAGTCATGAAGTGGGTAAAGACAGACTAAAAAATTACTATGATTTTTTTTTTTTCTAAGCATAACATTTAATAAATGTTTAAAGATGACTAACATCAGCTACATAAAAGTACATCTATATTCAGTGGCAGATATTCACTTTGTTTAACCCAAACAATCAATACATGATCAAGATACTTCATTTGTTTTTTATGTATGCAATGTTTTCCTATATATCATTAGTTTGTCATCATTGTAAAACTAACTTATCTGTTTCAACTTCATAAATTTTAGTAAGACACCACACAGATATTTGGATGTCACATATATTTGTCTAATCAGAAATAAAATTTCAGTAAAATTAGACAACAGTTTCATGGAATGACCAGAATTACTAAGAAGCAAGAAAAGTGCTACAAAAGATTATTCTTTGAGATCATTTGCAGAACATCAGAGGAAAAAAAAAATATATATATAACAACCTAATACATCATGATCAAAATATGAAGCCACCACCATTAGGTTTATATACAATTGAAATATCCCAACACTATAAATCAGCAGCAGTTTGTTTATAGGTCATATACTTAACAAAATAGTGTACATAAGAAATTTTAAAAAATAAGCTACAATAGAATCAATGATTAAAATATACCACAATTGAAAAAGAAAACTATATTGAGAACTAGATTTAGAATTCCGAGACATTTTGGTATAATTTGTGTTCTTTTACTTTTAAATATGTTGTATTTAAAGGGCAAGAAGCAACACTTTTTGATTGATTTTTAGATCTTGACAGCAGAGCCAACAACCTTGTTGCTAATAATAACTACAATACAAAGTGTGTGTGTGTGTGCACATGCACTTGTATATCTACTTTTATCTTGTATTTGATCTTAACATAAAATGTACACACAGACATTCAATCATTCTTTATGATATAAATAAAATATGCAGTATTGTAGAAAGAGTAATCTTTTTCATAGATTATATGTCCTAGTTTTCTACAACTCTAAATATGGTCATCATTTGTGTATAGATCACTAGTGAGTATAAGATACAGTTAAAAAAAAGCAGGGAAATTCCAGGGGAAAACAAAAATTATTTTCATGTATAAAATGTACCTGATTTTTAGAGCAAAGTAAACACTCAAACCTTGTGAAAAGGGAACAGAAAAAAAGAACTACATTTTGTTTACTCAAGGTATAAAATCACTAATACACATTAAAAAGATAAACTGAAATAAAATTGAATATTAACTTGTTTATTTGTTTAGGTTTTAATTATAAAAGATTTATTTCCTTTTATCACAATGTGCCATTAGATAGATATCTCTCTGGTAAACATATAAACCCAATTTAGCCTGTTTTTGCCCATTTTGAGTCCTAGATGGGATGGAGTTCTAAAAACTAATGTAGCACATTTTTGGACATGATTTTCAATGAAAAAAAAAACCTGTCTTATACACACAGGATTAAGGTAATTGCACTGACAAGATCAAACTCCAGAACAAAACAAACATCCTAGTTTTCTCTCGTCCTCATCTTTGTCACCATATTTATTACGTTTCGGCCGTTGTATGCTCCAGCCTTCTTCAGGTGGTTGGAATGTCAAACTGAACCCTTTATTTCACTCACTGGGGTAGACTGTTCTAGTTCCACATGCATTGTTTAATGGATGTCAGTTATCTCCTGTTAATTCCAACCACCTGAAGAAGGCCAGAGCGTACAACGGCCAAAACGTAATAAATATGGCAACAAAAATTAGGACAATAGTCCAAATAATGTAAATAGTGTACATAATACCTCATCTCAGAAATATAGACATATACTAGTTTCTCTCATCACAAATGAAACCATTCCAAAGCAGACATGGTGTAATTACAAAATGTAGATACAATTATGAATCACTGTCTTTCGATATTTTTTGCCACATAAAAATGTCTTGGTTTCAATGGCTGCATTTTATTACTGATCAATTTGACTTCAATTATTTCATCTAAACAACATTTAACTAGGAAATAAATTCTTCAAATGGTTCCAAATAGATAATTAATTTAACCTGCAATGTGTCTTAAGTTTACTAAATCATTATTCTGGTGCTTTCAACACATTAATGGTTTGAACCCTGGAGTTATTAGGTGCACTGAGATTAAAGAGTAAAAGCAAATAGATGACCTGTACTGGATGACAATACTGTGAAAGAAATTTTTGAAATCTGGTTTTATTGACAAAAGAAAATAAAAACTCAAGTCAAGAATCAATCCAGTTTTCTGGAATTCAGTTTGTCTTAGTCAAAATAGTGACAGTTACAAATGGATTCGTTGACCTTCTACAGTGTTTAAGTTGGTTTTACATTACAATATTTGCTTATTTTCAGAGATATTCACTTTTGTACTTAAAGCTTTTACAGTTTCAAAGAACAGTTTCAGACTTAGTTCAACTGTTCTATTAAAGTGCAGAGTTAAAAGTGAGAAACATTATTTGCATATTATAGTCACTGTAGTAAATGCATACAAATCAACTTCGGTCATACTTTTCCTTTAAATTTAATTAAGCTACTGAATTCTGTGATTTTAGGCAAAATAATGAGCAAAACATTTTATAACATTTCTAATGGAAATTCAGAGGCACGATGGAGTAATGGATAGCGGCTCAGATTGAGGAATTGGAGAGCCAAGTTCGAATTCCAGTTGAATCCATTACATCCACTTACGTGCTAATACCCTTGGAAAAGGTATGAATCCTCTTCTCCCCCCAGTTACAGGTAAATAGAATGACAGACCGGGTTCTATAACCTTGGATGGCAACTGGTCTACTGAAGAAAGAAATGGCAACCTACTGTGGGAAAAAATCTGGCTTGTCAGTCTTGTATCGAAAGATACATTATCAGTGGAAGATGGTAGATTCAAGCAAAGTGATAGATATATTGATAGACATGTTTTCTCACTTATATATGGGGGAGTGCAAAAAAGTTATCAGCTTGACTAAATAATGATTCTAAAATAAATTCCAATTTTTGGAAGTAATTTGGCCAGGTTTTCATTAAGCAATCCATCACATGAGAGAAAGATAGATGTATTAAAAGGGTGTATTCTGAGCATGCAACTCAGGATTGACACCGAGTATTCATTTTATTTTTTGGTTTGCTTCGTTTTGTTTTACAGCATATCAACCTCAATGGGTTATTTAATGCAAACAAAATTTTTATTGTTGGTAATTTTTTTTTTCCAAAAATGTATTTCTAGTAATATATTTTTTTCTTCAAAACAATCTATTTCTGTTAATATTTTTTTTTCCCCAAAAATGTATTGCTGGTAATCTTTTCTTTTTTTTTTTTTTTTTTTTTTTTTAAATGTATCACTGGTAATAATTTTTTTAACAAAGTATTTCTGGTATTAAAACCTATTTTTACACTTTCATAGTGTTTTGACCCCAGTGTGGGGGTTAACTATTTGCCCGTAGCTGGGACTCTAACAGGTGCTACCACCCCGAGTTAGGGTGAACCTGGGAACACCAGCAATTAAGAGATGGTTCCACAGTCCTCAAAACCTCCTGATCAGAAGCCTTGCTGTTGGACGTAGTTTATAGTCTTACTCAGGATGCATTTTATTTTTTAATAAATAAAATAAAAGGAAATATGCAGATGTTTGTTGTTGTTGTTTTCATTATTACAATTCAAAAATATCAGTGGTATGAATAGAAAGCCAAATAACCAAGAGCAAAGCATTGCCCTCGATTTATAATGAAATGACTCCTTTCATAAATTACTATATCAATTTCTCAACTCATAACAAATCTGTTCTTTTCTTATATTGCTTAGCAGAATTCCAAGGCTATAGTATACTGGTGACCAAAGACCTCCTGTTCTGGGCAGAGAAGTTAATCAATTTAATAAAGGAAAGAGAAATATGCAAAAGTCTTTGTTGTTTAATCCTTATCACTATCATTATTACAATTAGGAAAAATTACTGGTATGACTAGAGAGAAAAAACTAATTAAAAACTTGAATACAATGCAAAATGAACAACAGAAACATTCACTCCACTATTCAAGGTTACAAAATGTCTATTTTGTAGAGGCATTATATAGACTAGTGCACATTACAATTTATACTCAATTCTTAGCTATACAACTTCAGGCTTTCATATTCAACCATCACTTTGTAATACCAGTGTATTGGATGCAACATTGTTTTTCTTTCCCCTATTCATAAAGTATCTAATCTAAAAGACCAGCAAATACAGTAGAAAGGCAGATTTTTGCAAAATGGCAGAATATTAATGTACTACAAAAATATTTCCTTTTTTAATTTGAGGCATCTGTATGATTTTTTAAAAGTTTATGTAATACTCAACATATCTTTTAATGATCACTACTTCTGAAATTTTTATAGTGATCATGGTCAAGTTCTCTTCTACTTTGCATCTGAAATCCTAATAATCAAAAACTGATGGTTGTCCACTTCTAGATTTCATTTCAAGGAAGAAAGTCATCACTCATAAAACTTGTTTTGGACATTATAGTCAGATATTTGTCCATTCTTTAAAAAGAAATGCCTCACATTGCTAGAATCTCAATACTTGAAGCTCCAATTATAATATTTGAAACAAAAGGTATCACTGAATGGTACAGATACTGATGACTTATTTGTTACTAGTATATTGAAGTCAGTTTTTAAATGGGTGCATAAAATAAGCCTTTAAAGTCTGTAAAGGAAAAATGAATTAAAATACTTTTGTAAGACTATTAAAAAAAAACAATGCAATTTCTTTGCAACAATCACATAATAAAATATAAAACAATTACTTGCTGATTTTTTCATCCCTGACAGAATTTTCATCCAGTGGTGCACCCACCTGGTAACCATAACACATACCATTATCAAAAATATAGTAGAGTGGTGGAGACATGCTAAGGGAATGAAGAAGTTGCATTGTAAAACGTTCCATTTGTCGGTTAATCATAATCTCTGTATTCTTGCCATAAATCCTGATCAACAACATCTCATCTTCTTTTAAACTTTCATAGCAGCCAATTAGCTGGTTTGTGATGCCATCAGTAAATACCTGTAATAAGAGAACATGAAATTGAAACATTAAAATATCCACATGCCACAAATGGTGTGTGTATATATGTATATATATATTAAAAAGAAGAGAGAAACCACAAATGTTTTTGGTTGTAATGTGGATTTTTTTTAAAAAATGTTTTATTTTCCATAATTTTGCCCCACGTGTTTCCAGTTGACCGTCATCAGGCAAAGGGTAGAGATTTCCACATATTATTAAAAATAATTAATTTTTTTCGATGTTAAATATTCTCCATATGAGACATTCTCTTTTTTTGTGTTAGTGATCCAAATGTCTTTCTTGAACTGAAATATACATATACACACACACACACACACATACACAAGGGTTGTTCAAAAATTTCTAAGCCTCACCCAGAAAGAATAGCCATAGCTGAACATTTTTGTTGTGGCAACACACTACCACTTCTCCACTAGAAAATCTAATTCAGATTTGTCTAAATTTCTGTGCAGATGAGGGCCATAGAAAGGTGAGAGGTGTGCAACAAATCTAAAAATGGGCAAAAGAGTTTGAAGCAGTCATAAAATTTCTGCAAAAGGTATAACACCTAAAGAAAGCCATGGGGATATAGTACACTTCCTGTTCCCTTCCTATGCAGTGTGGAATTCAAGCACAGCATGGATAGCACAGATGAACCTCAGTCAGTTTGTCCAAAAACCTCAACCATTGAACAAGTTGATGGCATTCACCGTATGATATTAGATGACAGATGTCTAGCAGATAGCTGAGTCTATAAGCATTAGTTCTGGTTCAATCCATACTGTTTTAACCAAGATTTTGGGGATGAGCAAGCTATCTGCAAGATGGGTTCAAAGTTTTTGGAGGACCAAGATACCACCTTCTTCCATGATGAGATTGCAATGATTAAGCATTGTTGGACAAAGTGCATTGATGTCAACAGGGACTATACTGAAAAATAGTGAAAAACTGCCTTGTTTCTCCAACTCCTCTTGGGTGAGGCTTAGAACTTTTTGAATGACATATTGTGTGTGTGTGTGTATATATATATATATATAATGTGTGTGTATTTAGGCAGCTTATTTTCATTCAAACAGGTTTGGTTAAATAATTTAGACATACTAATGTCTGTTAATTTTTGTTTTAATCCTTTTGAGTTCATGAATCAATTTCTTGGCAGCCATAGAAAATTGATTAAGAACAATACCCACTATCTGTATAAACTGTTAATGTGAACATGAGTTTTCCTTTAAATCCTGTAAGATTGAACTATTCTCATCCAAGTGAAATGTTAGCCTTCTCGTCAGCATCGTCATTGTAAAATTAACATACATATTAACATTTTTATCAGAGATGCAATCTCCTAAAGGACATCTAAATTGATATATACTGTTGGCCTTTTGTAAGATGCTACTTGATAGAGAAGAATTGTTTTTGACAACTAGATTAATTGTATTAAATTTAGTATAATATACAACCAAGCGTGCTTTTTTACTTGGATCAGTATACATTAGTGCTTACAAGTCTTTTTAGAATTTTTTTCTTCCTGCTTATAGTTAGAATGCATTTCATTATGGTACAGTAATTTTATATGTTTACACTTATTTGATGATGTATTGTATTCATTTTTATTTATCTTCCTAATAGCTTGTCTACAACATAATTAGGAAAGCCATTATTAATGAGGGTTTAATATTTTTTAATTCAGTATAGAAAATCCTGTTTGTTGAAGTTGATTTTACACAATTTATTAAATTTTGTGTAATAGCTATTTTGTAATAATTAGGACATTCACGTTTATATTTAAGAGTGCATGTGTTTATGCTAGCTGTTTTTTTTTATATAGAGAGGGGTAGTAAGTGTTAATTCATGGACTCGAAAGGATTAAAACTAAAATAAACAGACATAATATGTCTAAATTATTTAACCAAACTTGTTTGAATATATATATATATATATATATATATATATATATATATATATATATATATATATCGCGCACACACACACACACACTAGCTTAAAAGCCACCCTATCGCACAGCATTTAAGTTAGTTCCTGTGGAGGGTTTTTGATCAGACCTTCATCACAATAGGTAGGGAGGAGTAGATGCAATAGGCAACAATAAACTACAAAAGAACACAAAATTGATCACTGCATTTATTGCATTAATATTTAAGCTTACCTTTTAAAAGTTCAACCATAATTTTTCAGCCAATACTAAATTTAAAGACAATTTTATGTACATAGGTCATTACTTTCCGTACAAACAATTATTTTTATTTCACGGGTGGCTTTCACTGGATTTCACAATTAATTTCAATTATTTTTAAATTTATTACCAAGTGATAAAAATTGTTATCATACAAAAAATTAATCACATACAAAAATCACTAAAAACAATCGCAATAATGGAAATTTGGGAATCCGAAATTTCCGGATTTCAGGTCTAGATCTGTCCTGGAATGTTTTTAATTTGGTCACAAAGTCAGCCTGATTCCAAAATGGTATAATATGTTGGGCTATGGTCTCTAGGAGTAAAGTTGAGAAAGTGTGACACACTGACATTCGCATTTATTACATAGAAAGATGAGCTGTTAAAAGTTAGTGAGTTGTGTCCCTTTAATTGAAAAAGTGTGACACACTGACATTCACATTTATATATATATATATATTTCAATAGCACAGACTCTTTGAAATCCTTAAAGATGGTGTTGCTCTGTATGTTGTCTCCTACTTGTGGTCTATTAGCAATTCCTCAGGCCCTGACACTGCATCACAAATTCAGTGAACAATGGAGAATTTTCTTTTTACTTGATTTGGGGGGGGGGCATAGTACTTGTAGCATTTCTGGAAAGAAGCAAGAGGGAAAGGGAGTTAGAACAAATCTCAACAGGTGATTCTGATGCCAGAGTATGCCAAGGAATCTGGGAGAAAATGGTATCCTCTCTCATCTACTGTTTCAACAGTACTGTCTTCATGCAATTTTTCAGTCTTATATCAAAACCAAAACAATCCATCACTTTCAGGATTCCATGCCCATAATGTGCCATCCACCCTCACTCAGTTTCTGTCATCAAAGCAACAATGATTCCTCACAAGAAAGGTGAATAACAAAATGTGGAATAGAACAAAGGAAAAACCAGATGATCACTGAAAACCAAACTTGAAAATCATAGAAAACCATATAAAAAAATTAAGTAGAAATATCTGGCATGTCAGATCATAGATGGAGGGAAAAAAGAACACCGAACCTCCTCTGGGATAAGATCCAAATAATAGATAGGAAGCATCACAACAGGCAAATCCCTCTCTGCTCATAATAAATGTAAACGTCACCTCAAAGAGGCCAAGTTGTTGTTCACTGATAGTGTAAGACATTGTATAGCCTCTCACATGATTGTTTTTTGTGACTACAGACAGCCCTGTAATAGCATGCTAAATAAAAGTACTTGATTCCTTCTCTCTTCAATTAATCTGAAGTGCTATCAACGTTTGCCGCTAAAAGTGAAATGGTTTGCTTGCATATTCTCTTACAATTCTACTCTCAACTCATCCAGAGTCCCTTTGCCTGACACTCCATTGAGTCTCTACTGCAGGGTTTCTTAACTAATATTCCCCAGAACTGTAGGGTCCCACAACAGTTTGCTAGGGATTCCATGAGAAACAGTGATGAATAGGCTTATGCATTTGTTTTTAGTAATTTTTGTTTCATTTTATACTCGTAATACACATAAAGGGTTCAATTGCTTATATTATTTAAAATTATAATAATCATGGGGAATGTATTTAGCAATGTCTGTATATCCTTAGTATGAAACCATCTTCACTGGTTAGTGGACAGGACCTCTACATGGCAGATTCATGTATCATTGAGTAACTCACTTGAGTACAGGATGATGTCCATCTGTCTTCTTCATGCTTCCTGACACACAGGTACAGTCCCTCATTCACCTACATTATTCAGTAAATTTCACCAAGCATTTAGGGATGTTATATGAATTCTAAAGATTTATGTATTCTTTTCTATTATTTTTTTTTGTTTACTTTATGAGAAGTCTCTCTCAAGGTTAGTTCTTTGGTTTACTATTATTTGTTTAAGTTTTGTTTATCAGTTTTTACAGAAATATCTGATAGGTCAATGTAGCAATTTTTGAAGAGGAAACATCTATATAATTCTGATAAAGCCAGTAATGAAGAATTGCAATCTCCAGACAAATTCCACTGCACTATTGCAATAACAGGCACAAAAATGTTTGTTTTTATGGTTAAAATTATTTATCAATGTGCTTTAAATGGACTGATAACCCAAGATGTTCTATTCCACTGTGTCTGTGACAAACAACTTTCAAATGCAGCAATGGCTCCAGTAAAGCTGAAAAGGTACTTCACAACAAATCACGGTTAAAATGTGAAAAATAAAACTGCAGATTATTTTAAAAGGCTGTTGCAATCTCAGAAGAAACAGAGTACTGCTTTTGTGAATAAAGTCAGTGTCAGTGAAAAAGCTCAAGAGGCGCGTTATTTGGTTGCAGTAATTATTGCACCGAAAAGGAAAAGTTACACAGTTGTTAAGAACCTAATAATGCCAGCATGTAAAATTATAGTAGACAAAATGCAGTACAAGAAATTGAAGATGCTCCACTTTTAGACATTACAATAAATTAACACATTGATGACATGTCACATGATACTGAGAAGTTTTTGTATGATAAATTGAAAAATAGTAGTTTTTTTCCATCCAATTTGATGAATCAATAAATGTCATGTAGCTTTTGTAAGATTCATCAATGAGGTTGAAATTCAGTAAAACAAAAGGAATAGATACATTCACTCCAAAATGTTTAAAACACTGAAAACTTGAACAAAGAGCACATAAATCTCTTGCTATATACAAAAATCTGGTGACAGAATGTAGTGGAAAAGTTCTAAATAGGGTGTTTTGAGCTAAAAGATGTGTTGCAGGAATCATTTCAAGAAAACAATAAGCAAGATTTTGCTAACTGCTTCGATTATGAAAAATGAGTGCAGGCACCTGATCTGGCATCTCGTCTGCAGTCGCTCTCTCACAGACGTATCATCACCTCCCTCTGTCGTTTTTACAAATACTTTCACGGTAACTGCTCCAATGAGCTGCTTTCACTGGTTCCCAGACTTTGTGAAATTAAGCATTCAACTAGGCTGGCATCTCGCTCTCACCCTTTCACTGTCAAAACTGTTAAATGTAGCCGTCTCTTCTACTCCAATAGCTTCATGTCTCGCACTTCTCTTCTGTGGAACTCCTTCCCCTTTTCTTGTTTCCCTGATAGCTATAATCTCCAACTATTCAAATGTAATGTCAATCAATGTCTCCAGATGCCTTGATCTATCCCCTATCCTTCTCTTCATCTTTTCCTCTATCACTATTTTCTCTCTGTAACCCCTTGCATGCTAGTGGCTTCCCACCTTACTTGGGGCAAAACGCTTAAAAAAAGAAGCTAACCTACTTAGCAGACATTTTTCATCACAGGAATCAGCTGAACAAGTCACTGCAAGGACCCAATGTATTGACTTTGTATTGACTTCAAGTGACAATTTCTTGAATTTAAAAGAAAACTAAATCTTCAGAAAAATCATGTTGCAAAACGAAATTTTGAGATGTTTCAGTTGGGGATTAAAAGGGAAGAGGAATGTCAGCAAATTTCAAGTCTTATTGAAACCCACCTGGGGAGGAACAGTAGATCAGAATCAAACAATATTTTGCATCCCTTTCAACACAAGTGTATGATTGGGTAAGGGATCCATACTCTGAATATTCTGGTCATCCTGAGAACTTGACTTTAAAAGAAAAGGGAGAATTTACTGACCTATCTCTGGACAAGTTCTGGATTTCTGTTAAAGAAGAAAACTCTACCATTCAGAGAAAAGCAATAAATATATTGCTGTAGTTTTCAAACTCTTACAAGTCAATTTCTTATTTAACAAGTATCAAAAGCAAAGACAGAAATTGTCTCCTTTCACTTAAATATGAAATCTGTATGTATATTTAAAGTTCAACCACAAATTAAGTATTTGTGTAGCAAAAGACAAGCACAGGTTTCACATTAGAAGAGCAAATTTCATTATCTAAATCGGTTTCGTAAATAACATTTCCTTGACCTATATGTTTGTTCATAGGATATTGTACCTCAATTTATCATATGCCTTTTCAACATTATCAATCAATAAATTATTGTAATAGTTTGTTTTTTTTGGTCTGTTTACATGTGTTCAATAGAAAATTTTAGTGTTGGATTTTAACTTGGTATTTTTATTTCCTGACAACCTATAACTATGTCATCGCTATGACTGCTATAATTTCTGATCTTGATAAGAAATTGATCGACAGGAAAAAATAGCTGTTTTATATCTTCTGGTGGATCTGGTAATGGTTAAAGTTTAATATTGCTATTAGGGCAACAGAAATTAGATGCTTCAACACCAACTTTTAGTGCATTACAAAAGCCGCACTTGCTTCCATCATTCTTGTTAAAATATTGTGGATTTGTACTTTAATATGGTAGAAATGATTATTGGAAAGAAGTACAGTCCAAAACAATTGCAAACATCTTTTTCTTTCAAGACTTTATGAAGACAGCTTGAGTATTACAATGTATGATAACATACTGATGAACCCGCTTTACAGCTATTCGTATTCAGATTCCTGTCAACAATTTCTTTCAGTTTCATTCATTTGGACATTATCTATATACATTATTAGAAGTGTTTCTTTATTCTTCATTTTCTCTGAAACACTTATATTGTTTCCTTTCACATTCTTCTTCTTTGCTACAATCTTTTGGAATTATAATAATCAATGGAAATCTTTTCTGGTAATTCTTAGTGGTGTATATTTAAATTAAACAATGAGTTGTCATTCATAAAAGAGCACATTATGCACTCAGTTAAACAAAATCTATAAACTGATCTACTTCTTTCAAATTTAACTTTTTTTTTCTATGTAAACTGAAAACATGTTACTAATGTGCTTTGCTCTACTATTATTTAAAATTTAGCAAATTTGTTAATATTATTTTTAAAAAAATTCAATTAAAAATGAAAACATTTACTTTATTTACATCTTTTTCAATTAAAATGAAACAAACATATGGTATATATAATTCCATGTTTTTACTAATAATAATTAAAATTAATTCAGCAGACAATTTTTACTTATTTGAATAATTTTCTAATGTTTGCATTATTATTATATTATTATTATTAATAAATTAATTCAGTAAACTTGCTATTTCTTCATGTGTTTAAATAATTTGTTACAGGCTTAAGAATATTTAATTAAGCAGATTGTTTTGACTTTAGATAATTCCATAAATCTTTCAGTTCCACTTGACTAATTATTATAGTGTGAAATGCAGATGAGAACTGCAAATGCTACAGAAGCACTAAAATTATAGAATTCTTTAAAAATTTTAATATCTTAAAATTGTCCACTCTATACCCAATTGTTTAAAAAAAAAATTATTTTTAGAGATTACATTTATTTTAAATTTTCTTTAAATCTAAACACATTGATATTTTTTTGTTAGAGGACAATGCAATTTTGATAAAGCAAATGTACATTCTTTTTGGGAAAACATGAATTAAAAGAAAAAAACTATTAACTGTAACATTGGTTACATCTGGCAATTTTTAAAGATTTGAATAAAAAATAAATAACACAGATTATTTAAAATATACTTTTAAAAATTATTAAAATTAAATGTTAACATTTATGTTGTAAACACAATTTGTTAGAGAGCTGATAATAAAATTAGTGTTTTGTGCTACTGCTGAAAGGTGAGGAACATACAGACAAAATGTAGCCTTACACAAATTTATAAAAGATGAGTTAACCCAAATCTGTCCTCACATATTTCATACAGAGAATAAGGCAATAGAATGGATAATCTAGTTGTGATAATACCAAAAAGCATTAAAAAGAAGAGACTAAGTCTGAATAATTCTTGAAATGATAGAATTACATCTCAGTATTACAGAAGACATCCCTTAATTTTATGTATAAAATAAACAAACATGAAACTGACATTGTTCAATGCTTCCTGCTTATATTTTCCCAACAACATTAGCTGGCTATTGGGTGTATGAGAGTAGAGTCTGAACTTGTATACCAATAATAGTTTTTTTTTTTGTTCTTTTAACTTGTTACAGATAACAGTTGTTCAGCAATCAACATAAGAGTGTATACAAAATGCAGGAGGTGTACAGTTGAATTCTGCCATGCATACAAAAAAAAAAATCCATTAAAATTCATTGAAACTTGCTGAATGTTTACAAAAAAAAAAAGTTAAGTGGTAGAGAATGTATTTCAGTGACAACAGTGATGTGTCTGACAAGTAACTTTCAAGTAACCCTGCATGGATAAGAACCCATCAAATGGAGATTGTCTTGGAAATCCATTAACCAGAGGTGATGGATGACAATATGAGGAAAAAGTGTTTCTGCTGAAAATTTGCTCTATCCAACATTATTGTGCTTCCCTTATCTGTTGTAGTTTTTATGGAAATAAGATGCATTACTTTTAGAGCAAGCAGCATGTGTGTGCACACAAATATATCAGAAAACATTATTGCATTCTGATATTGTAAGCTGGAATACTTCTAAGTGAGGCAATCTAGCTATTCCAAGAGATAATTCGATGTAATGTCTTCCTTTTTAAAGGAGTTGTTTTCTGTAAAAGCTAAATTTACTGGGGTTAACACTACCTATGGATAAACTTTGAGGAAAATTTACTATTCTTTCAAATGGAATACAAACTGACAGCTAAACAATAAATGCGTCAATCCACAGTCATGTTATACCAACTATTTTTTAAATTATTAGCTCTTTATTTGCCAGATTCAGTCACAAGAATTGTTGGTCATCAGTTTATCAATCTGTTTTAGAACAACATCGTTGAATACATTTTAACGGAAACTAAAAGAAAGAACATGAATAAAATGCTAAAATTTATATAAGCATCGAGTGAAGTTTGGAATACTTTCCTTATATCATAAAAATATAGCCTCCCCACTAATTCTGATGTTTGGTCAGATTTGGCAAAGTGGGTTTACACCAAGAACTTTTCAGTACTCCCGTGTGGTGTGTGAGTTTTAAATCTCTATCTTACATATATATATATATATATATATATATATATGATGGACTCTCCCGTCGAACTCGACGTATGAGGGTCAGGCAGATCAGTTCCCAGAAACTGAAATCCCGACACCGACACATGAGATTTGATTATAGTGGTGAAGGCTTTGTGCAGGGCCATCCACACTTTTTGGAGGGACGAATACAGCGAATGCCACAAGGTCCTCAAACGACCCTCCGCAGGTTTTGAATTCAGAGTTGTCCTTCTCCTAGACCAGTTGCCATCCAAGGCTATAGAACCCAGTATGTCCTGCTATTTACCCATAGTTGGAGGGAGAAGAAGAGGATTCACACCTTTCCCAAGGGTATTAGCATGTAAGTGAATGTAATGGATTTTACTGGAATTCGAACTTAGCTCTGATTCCTCAATCCAAGCCGTTATCCATTACTCCACTGTGCCTCCTACTTATATATATATATATAATAATAATTATTTTAAAAAAATATGATTCCATCGCTACATAAGAGTTTGCTTCTTTCAAAAACAGGAGAACTCTTATGCAGCAATGGAATCATATTTTTAAAAAATAATTATAATTTAGACTCTACTTATGTATTGAGCACCATTTTTAAAAAATAAAAACAAGAATACTAAAGAACTTTGGATTATTAACCTAACGTGTTCTTTCCTATATATTTGCACACACACACACACACATTATATATATATATATATATATATATATATATATATATATATATATATATATATATATATAAAATAAACAAATAAATACAAAGTTCAAAAGCTTATCTCCCTTACTTCACATTTCGCACCTGTTATCTACTCACCAGTGAATTAGATAATTTTCCTCCCCAGAATCTATCTTACAATTTTCTAAGTCTACCATTCATCCATGCATTGAATATTGCTGACACATTTGGTCTGGTGCTTCTGCTATATATCTAGAGATTATTCAGAAAATCCGGAGAAGAATGTGCAATGTTATCTGTCCTGACATCTTGGTTTCAGTCACTTTCCCACCACTGTAACATGGCTTCCCTGTATCTTTTTGGTGCTACTTTGGCTTGTTATCTACAATGAAGAAATATCCACACCATATAAATTTTATTTTCAAATGATATCTACATATCTATAAAACATATTATAACATATATATAATATAAAGAAAATGTAATTAAAATATTACATTTTTTTTTTATTCATATACTAGCGATAAACAGCATGTACATTGTATGGTGTAGACATTTTAGTCAAATTTTATTTTGGAATGATATCTACATAGTAAAACATGTTGCTACTTTGGCTTGTTATCTACAAGGAAAAGATAAGCCAAAATAGCACCAGTTTTACTATGTAGATATCATTCCAAAATAAAATTTGTATGGTGTAAATAACAAGCCACAGTAGCACCACCTTTTTATATTTTCAGTGATTATTCTAATGAGTTTCTTTGGTATTTTGACCTCACAAATTTAAGCACAATACTAGATTGGCATCTAGGTCTCATTTTACTGATGAAATAGCTAGATGTCATTGTAAAATCTATGCTAACAGTATCTTATCTCACAATTCTCTCTTATGAGACTCTTCCAGCTTCTTGCTTTCCTGTAAACTATGATCTTCAAAAATTTAAATGCAATGTCAATCATCATCATCTGTCTTTTTGAATTCTGTTCTTTTATTGTCCTTTCTCCTCAATAACATTTTTCCACTTTCTTTCACTCTCAGTAACCTCTTGTGTCTTAGTGGCTTTATTGTCTTGCTTGGGGTGAAATGACAACAAAATTAACAGATCGTATATTGTTTCAAAAATCTTACATAAAAAAATTTTGAGATCAATCTAAATTTGTTCTTTCTTAAGGATATTGCTGCATGATATTACATCATGCACGTGTAGATAATATCTGGGAAATGTGAATTTGGGAAGAAATGTTTTTGAATTTTTTTTTTTTCATTTCTTTACTATCAATGATCTGTTTCTTTTTTTTAATATTGAATACTTTACTTAAAAAGACTGCTTACAAATGTTATCGTCAAGAAATATACTGATCAACTGTGTGATTTTTTTTCAAAACAATCTTTTTCTTTTTTTATATATATATATATATATATATATATATATATATATATGTATGCGTGTGTGAAAATTAAAGGCGACAGACTGTTTCATGCTAAACGCAATCATCAGGTCACTGCATTTAACATGAAACAGTCTGTTGCCTCTAAGTGTTGACTTTAGTGTTCACTTTTATATTTATATATGCTCTATCTCAGATATTGAGCACTTTATCCCATAAATATGCCATACCTTAAAACTATATATATATATGTATGTATGTATGTATGTAAACACACCAAATATTTAACTTTTGCTTCTATACAAAGCTGTAATGTTTGTATATGACTTTTTTCAAAAGATGCCCATTCCAAAAATAAAAGGTGAAATCCAAAGATTTCTTGATTTGCACATAAATTCACTGTTGATGTTGCTAAAATAAGAAACTGTCTTATAAACATGGTCTAAAGCTGATAACATTGAACAATGTGATATGTTCAGCCTGTGTGACATTAGTCACAATTTATTTTAACTTTACCACATGAAACTACTGTCCACAAAATTAACACAAAAGATTCCTACATCATGAGCAAAAATGAAATTCTACACAGGGCTTCTTAAATTGCATCAAACAAGTTTTATTTTTCAAGCTTCTTTTTCTTTATTTCTCTGATTAAAAGTGTTGTCAATGCCTTTTTACACTTAGAAAAGAATGTTTTAATATATTTGCTCCATGTAAATAACTCTTATGGTAGCTATTGATATTTCTTTCCAAGCATCCATCAAACAGGAAACCCCTATCCATAACACTTCTTTCCATTACCAGCATGCTGATTGGGATTCATTCCAGGATTCTCTTTGTGATGCCCCTTGGATTGACATTGTCAACCTCCCAGTAGAAAATTGTGCCACTGAGGTTTCCTCTTGGGTCAAAGATGGCATGGATGCTTTTATCTCTTATTAGAAATATTGGGTGAAACTGCAATCTTCTCCATGATTCACACCAGCATGCTCACAGAAACAACTATTTCCAGCTATACCAGCTCTCATCATAACAGGTGCCTATTTGCTATTGCTTGTAACAAATGTAATAAGTTCCCAAAGAAGCTGCCTGTTTGCTGAGAGAATGAGGCACGGCATAACCTCTAAAAACTTTGGCCCTTGTGACTACTAGCATCTCTGCAATAAGGTACTAAATAAGTGCAATGTCTATCCCCATCCCTCTTCAATCGATTTGAGGTGTTATCATCTGCCATTAAAGCTGAAGGCTTTGCCCATAGATTCTACTTAAACTCTACTCATCTGGAGTATCCCTGTCTAATTTCCCACTTAGAATTAATTCTCTGTTGAGTGGTATGCATATAAGCCCTTCCATGGTTTCTGCTAACATCTTTAACTGCGATCCCCACAATGCATGTGAACCCCATGGCATCCCTGTAATAGTCATTAAGAAGTGTTCTCCTAAACTAGCTCCTGTTCTCTGTAAACTGTATAATAGCTCACTGCCATTGGAAGTCATTGTCTGTTGTTCTAGTTTTTAAGAACTCTGGTGAACCATCTGACCCATCCAACTATTGGTCTATTAGCCTTCTACCTCTTTTTGAGAAATTCCTAGAGGCCCTAAACAATGGTGAATTGGTTCATCATCTTTCATCACAGAGCTTTTTCTCAAAAAGCAATATGGGTTTAATTTCTCCAGATCAACTGTTGATGTACTAATGATAATTGTGGAAAGAGTCTATCATGATCTAGATAAAAAAAAACATTGAAGCCCGCACTTCATCTCGAAAGCCATTGGCAGGGTCTGACATTCATGTTTTCTCCACAAGCTAAAAACTTACAGTATGTCCGGGGGCATGTTTTTGAGTTGATCCAGTCATTCCTGTGAAATTGTGAAATGAAAGTTGTCCTGATGTCTACATCCTTTTGTACTGACACAGGTGTCCCCACAGGGCTCTATCCTTGGTCCTATACTGTTTTTAATCTTCATTAATGACCTTCCCAATGACATCAGCTCTCAACTTGACATCTATGCTGATGACACTACCATTTACTCCTGCCTCGATAATAAGGCTGATCAGTCAGAGAAGCTCAAAATGGCAGCTGATGTACAAAACGACCTGACAACTATTACTAACTGGGCCAAAAGATGGCTTGTCAATTTTAACACCTCCAAAACTAAACTTCTCTTCATTGATCATTTGAAAGATCCTTCTCTGCTTTCTATCAGCTTGGCTGATCCTATCCTCCAACTAAGTGACTCATTGTGCCTTCTCGGGCTAACATTCTCAGCTGGCATGAGGTGGAAAGACTACATTTAATCCATTGCTAGATCAGCTGCTAAGAAAGTTGGTTCACTGTGTCAGGTAAGACAATTTTTCTCTCCGGAATCTGTCTTGCATATCTATAAGTCTACCATTCATCCATGCTTAGAATATTGCTGCCATATATGATCCAGTGCCTTTGCTATTTAACTGGAGCTCCTTGATAAGATCCAAAGAAGAATCAGCAATATTATTGGTACTGATCTGGTGGTTTGGCTTCAGTCACATGCCCACCACTGTCAGGTTGCCTCTCTCTGCCTTTTTAATAAATACTTTCATAATAATTGTTTGGATGAGCTCTTCACTATGGTACCTAGACTGTATGAATTTAAGTGCAATACTAGACTGGCAATGAGGTCTCATCAATTTAGAGTTGAGTTAGCTGGATGTAGCCATAACTTCTACGCTAACAGTTTTTTATCTTGCATGTAGAACTCCCCCCGCAGGATCCATGCTTTCCAGCCAACTTTAATCTGCAAAAATTTAAATGCAATGTCAATTGCTATCTACTCTGCACCTGATTGCTCTTTTCTCTTTCTCCTCATTACTAATGTTTCTGTTCCTAATTCCTCCACACCCTGTAACCCCTTGCATTCTAGGGTCTGTACTGCCTTCCTTGGGGTGATATAGATTTAAAAATTAAAAAAAAAAAGTTTGAAATATATGTATAATGTTAAAAATGGTTTGCAAAATTTTGTGTTGGGGACTTCTCACTGACTGATGCTCCCCAGCTGAATACAGTTGAGATTAACAGCTATCAAATAAGAAATTAAGATTAATCAATGTTATATCAGGTGTGAGAAGATAGTCGACATATTCTGTATCCAAATCAAGTGTTAAAATTCATTTGCAATAACTTGTTTTTTTTTTTATTTGCTCTGACATGTGGCTTCTTCATAACTGCCAAAAAAAAACGCTACCGGTTTTTGTTTTTTTTTTGGTTTTGTTTTAATTGAAAGGTAGATATTTTATAACATTATAAAATGACAAAGATCACAGACCAAGTGAACTGAACTGTATCAAATGCTGATTCTCATCCAAAAAGTGATGATGTGAGCTATGGTGAGATTGGCAGGAAATCCATGACTATGAACTCTTTCCAGATAACTAAATGGGTTGTTTGAGCAAGTATTCTCCCATTGGACCAATTGACAAAATGTGTGCAGAATTAATTAATCAAAGAACATAGTACTACATCAGGATAACACTAGACTACATGTTTCTTTGGTGAATAAACAAACATTATTAGTTCAGTTAGGAAGTTTTCACTCATTTGCATCATTCAGCAGACATTGCACCTAAAATTTATTTTGATCTCTATTGAATTCTTTTAATGAAAATAAAAATTTATTTACTTGGAAGATTGTAAAAGACAGATAGCAAAGTTGATTTCTAAAAAGTTCTTAAAGATGGCAAAAATAGTGCAGCAAAACAGTAAATATATTCAATAAATTTAATGTCAAAAATTTTTTTTTTCATAAATCAAATAATCCTTTTGTTACCAGGTAATATCACAAACAAAAATCTTTTTCTTTGATAAAGAAAATTTTATAATTGTTCCCTTTCAAGAAATTGCATGTTGATTAATCATCAAACCTGATTTTAAGAATCATTAACTTTATTTCTGACATGTGTGCCAAGTTATAAAACAATTAGACAAAAATATTTCACAATTTTGCTTAATTGCAGGAAGATTTATCTGGGTTATCCAAAATAGGCCAAATTAATTCATTTTAAAATTTCTTTGTAATTTCATAAAGGACATATAAAAAAATCCTCGTCATAGTTTCTACCTTGAAAAATATTTAGCATGATTACATTAAAAAACTTAGTTTTAAAAACCTGTGATGTAACAAATAAGATTTATTAAATATCATAAAAAAACATTCACTATAATGATTAAATATAACACAGTATATACTAAAAGTATATGAAGAGGGACACTAACTTCATAGCCTAATACGTACTGATCTGAAATTTTTACTGTATCATGTTTTCATCACGATGATTAATATTCACCAAAGAATTAAGTGCACTGATAAGGAAGGATATTACGTTGAAAGTTGTGTGTATATATATATATATATATATATATATATATATAAGTAGATACCAAAATTTTCATCATATATCCAGCTAGGTGAACAGAATATATATATATATATATATATATGCGTGTGTGTGTGTGTTCCACAAGAAAATTTACAAAATATATTTAAGTATCCTAATATTTTGCAAGAAGTACAATTTTGACCATGATCCCAAGAATTTGTAATAGCCCATTTTTGGTAAGTGTTGATCCTGGTGCAAGATGAAGATCATTTAAAAAGTCATGAAAGAACAAAAATAATCATAGAAACATTAGTGCTTGATTTAACCATCAAATTTTGTATTTTTTTTCTTTAAATTTGTTTCAGCAAGTTTCACTGCTCAATTTGTATTATGAATTTCAACTCAGGTTTAAAGGGATTTTCAAGGTTCAGAAACTGATGTAAACATTACTGACAGTATGGGACTATTTTATATGCATAATATCTAATGTGAAAGAGCTAACAAATTTCTTAGATTATATGAAAAAAAATTATTTAAAAAAAAAAATATGATGAAAACATATTTATAGCAATACTACCAACTATCAACACACATTTTAAAAAAACTACTTTACTTCACCATTTTTCTTCAGATCCATTATTCATGAATCTAAATTATCTCTTTCTAATACATAAAAATCAATGAAGATATATACAAAAAATGCACGAGATAGGCTTTAATGAAAAATCAAACCAAAACAAAAATTTTCAAAACATCCTACTGTGTCTCACTAACTTTTACACACTTTAGTGTCCAGAATGTTTCTCTTACATATTTGAATATTATCTATTACTTCATTACACGACACATTTCTAACCAATAAGAAATAGCCAAACACAACATATCATTAATCTGTGTCTCTGCATATTATCATTTTTTTATCATTTCTATCTTGATCTCTGATGAAGCTTTAATAAAGTGAAACATGTTAGATTGAAACCCGTTTCCTACTTGTTCTTTATACTATCATTTTGTTGGATTCCTATCCATACTTGATCTATACATTTATAGATGAGAGAGTGAGAGAGAAAAAGAGAGGGGCAGTGTGGACAGTCTCCATGCAGTATTGATTCTATTTCTCCATTGTCCTGGGTAAGACAATAAACTACATCCAACAGCAAGGCGTTTGATCAGGAGGAGTGTGGAACCACCTCTTAATTGCTGGTGTTCCCAGGTTCACCCTGACCCTGGGTGGTAGCACCTGTTAGGGTCCCAACTATGGGCAAATAGTTAACCCCCAAACTGGGGTCAAAACAACATGAAAGTGTAAAAATAGGTTTTAATACCAGAAATACTTTGTAAAAAAAATATTACCAAGTCTACTTTTTTGGGGGGAAAAAAATTTTTTGAAGAAAAAATATTACCAGAAATAGATTTTTGAAGGGAAAAAATTTTACCAGTAATACATTTGAAAAAAAAAAAAAAAAAAAAAAAAAAAATTACCAGCAATAAAATTTTTGTCGGCGTTAAATAACCCATTGAGGTTGATATGCCGTAAAACAAAAGAAAACAAACCAAACCAAATCTATTTCCCCAATGTCCATATCCAATATTAAGCACTTCCCCTATAAATATAACAAATTTCAAACGATACACACAAAACCAGAATTTATTAAGCACATCTATATTTTCATAATAAAATCTGTATTAACCAACCAATGTTGGTTAAATTTTCTGGATATATTTTTGTATGAACAACATATTACATGATCTTCAGTTTATATGAGTCCTAAAGACAAGCTGACTTTTATCAAAAGAAGGTCATATATGAAATCAGCTGAAAAAGTTATGTCAATAGATGGTGTATTTTCAGATTGATCATGACACAGATATAGATAACTATGAACAATGTAAAGAATTTGATGAACTGATAAAGTTACCAGTAGAAAAAGGTGAAGTGTCACCCAGGAAAGAAAAAATGTTAACTATAGTGACAAAAAACTGAAGTAAATAGAAAAGCAAGACATAGTTGATGAGAGAGAGAAAGGTAATTTTTTAACTTAGGCTACTAATGAACAAAACACTAAAGTTTCAGGAGTTCCTTTTTCTTTTCTTTAGATTAATTTTCAAGAGTATATTCTGGAAAAAAGATTATCTATCAGTATATATCAAGGAAAAATTAGGGCACCTCGAGGCAGTATACTGGTTAGCAAGCTTGTCTTGCTAGAACAATTACGACTGAATAGTGAGTTCGATCCTCACTGGGTGCCCCATACTTTTGGCCTTGTGCCACATCTAAGCTATGCTTAAAAAAATCACTATATCAAGGAAAAATTCATAAATAGAAACATTTATTGCTAGCTCATTTAAATAAACTGTAGTCAGCTTTCAAAAGTTTGTAATAGTGACAAAATAGGACTTTTTAAATTGTGAGATACAACTAAAATCGTTTGTTCCTGTGGGTCTTGAGGGTGTTTGTTCTGTGTGTATCTGTCAGTACCACTAAAATACCAAATGTTAGTGACTGCATTACCAGTTATTTTTGTAAACATTCATTGGGGTTTAGATTTTTAAATTGTTATTTTATTCCCCTCCCCCGACAGACAATGAATTGTACATAAGGTTTGGTTTGTTTTGTTTTACGGCATATCAACCTCAATGGGTCATTTAATGCCAACAACTTTTTTTTTTTCCTGGTAATATTTTTGTTTTGCCAAAAATCTGTTTCTGGTAATATTTTTTCCTCAAAATTGTATAGCTGGTAATATTATTTTCAAAAACGTATTGCTGGTAATATTTTTTTTCAAAAAATACATTGCTGATAAAAGGTTTTTTTTTTTTTCAAAAAATACATTGCTGATAAAAGGTTTTTTTTTTTTTCAAAAAATACATTGCTGATAAAAGGTTTGTTTTTTTTTCAAAAAATACATTGCTGATAAAAGGTTTGTTTTTTTTTCAAAAAATACATTGCTGATAAAAGGTTGTTTTTTTTTTCAAAAAATACATTGCTGATAAAAGGTTGTTTTTTTTTTCAAAAAATACATTGCTGATAAAAGGTTGTTTTTTTTTCCAAAAAATACATTGCTGATAAAAGGTATGTTTTTTTTTCAAAAAATACATTTCTGGTAACAATTCCTTACAAAGCACCTCTGGTACTAAAACCTATTTTTACACTTTTATAATGCTTTTTACCTCAGTTTTGGGGTTAACTATTTGCCCATAGCTGGAACCCTAACAGATGCTACTACACTGGGTCAGGGTAAATCTGGGAACACCAGCAATTAAGAGGTGGTCCTATACTCCTCAATACCTCCTGATCAGAGTCCTTGCTGTTGGACGTAGTTTATCGTCATACCCAGGACACAGATGCAGTTTATCGTCATACCCAGGATGGTGTACATAATGGGAACTAATTAGTACTTTCATGGAGTCAATGAGGCATTATCGTGGATGTAGTAAGTAAGAATGTGTTGTTTTGGTGTAAGGAATAGTGTGTTATGTTTGGGTCAGTGTTTGTGGCTAGCTAAGATTAAAGTTAAGACAGAAGAAGACCATCCATTTCCCCCTTTCCGGCCTTGTGCCACATTTTGTATTTTATTACAAATAAATATTATTACCAGTTAATGCCAATTCTAAGAATGTGCTATCCAAAGTTGTTTGTATTTTGCTTGAAACATTATATTATTACAGTTTATGTGTTTATTATTGAAGAGTTGACAACTGTAAAAGCAATTATTAAAATGTGAGGAAAGTAATTTATTTTCATTCAATTAAGAAATGCTATTACGATCGTCACAGTCTATCTGCTAAATGGTTCTTATTTGTTATTAACGAAAGACTGGTAGCTTTAGACCAATGTTAATAACTACATTCTTGCACTGCGTATGTATAATTTGACAATAGATAACATATATGGTATTGAGTTTTTCTTTGCAATGCAAGATCAAATACAAGAAAATTCTATTAAATTCCAATTGGCTGAATGATTTGAAAGCTGTAACAGCTGGGGTAAAGTCAATCCAGTTTTATTCCTCAACCTGAAAGAAGATTAAAATGAGAAGTTTCCCTGGATGCTATGTACATTATTGCAAACTTAGTTACTGAGAAGAGATTATTGTAAACTAGAAAGTTTGTCAACAAGTCAAATAGGTAGCATGTATTTACAACACCAACTGGCATGCTGGAATTCTCATAAACTGTTCGGCTGTATGTTTTGATATTCTTTCTTTCATGAAAAGATCTGAAAATAATATACAGTCTTATAAAAAATGAACACCAAGTACCATTACACCATATTGTGTGCCGTCAGTGCACCCAGTGCTTAAGGCAGTCATGCTTGCAACTGCACAATTAGTTCCAGTGATCTAAACAAAATTCACACGCACATCAAAATTTGTGAAAAATAATTTTCAAGTATGTTTTTACAATATAAGTCAATGTATTTACTATATTGATTTCTCAAAGTATTTCAAAATGATAAACTGTAGAATTAAGGTATAAGTCATTTGTAGTTCATTGTAACATTAAAATTTTTAGTGAAATGCTCACTTGTACTATGAAAATATTGACAAATGTCATTGTGAATCTGAATATGATGGGTTTTTTTACTCTAAAAATGTTCTTATGAAGATTATCCATTAACAGTGACAATACTTTGTACATATTTTTAAGAATCAATTACCCAATGTGAAAACAAAAAAAATTTTTTTACAGTATTATGAATAAGTTTATTTGAACCATTTTTCAATGGCCTACATTACTTTTCATACTTCCAAAGAATGTATAAAATGTTGTTTTTATGCAAAACTAAAAAAAGAATAGTTTGATAATGCTATTAAACAATATTTTAATGCAAAGCAATATATCAAATGAAAATAATCAAGTATTTTTTTTTCATCTTTATGCCCTTTAGTTGTCAGGCAAAAATTTAGTAGATGGCCCTAAAAAGCCACCCCCATATTTTGAAGGATCCAAAACTTCCAAACCACTTAGAATAAAGGTAAAAATAGAAACCAGAAATTATTTGAACAGAAACCAACAGAAATACCAAATATCAAAGTTATAACATGCCAAAATTGGCAAAAATCATGCTTGCAGCATGTGAGCACATTCATCTTAAAAAAAAAAATTAAATTCAGAGAAGCTCAAATACAACACAAAATTTGTCATATATTCACATAGTAACAATATATTCCTGTGGGAGGGGGAAGCACGTTTTAAACAATTATTCTGACATACGTGTAACAGCAATAAATGCAGTTACTGTATACATACAATGCAATAAGTTATAAATGAATGAGAAAAAAGTTGTGTGTTTTATCTAGCATATTGTTAAAGTGATAAGCTCTCAAATGAGACATTGTCTTTTTTTATATTTTGTCTTTTCAGCTATTAATTTTAATAAAAGAGGAAAAGTCCTGAAACACACCTGATCTGTTTCCATTTTTTAAATCTACAGAAAATGTCAACCATAATCAAAGTTTCAGAGCTGTAAACACCATATTAAAAGAACTCTGAATATCAGAAGTTAAAAAAGGGGCTAATTAAGCAAAATTAAAAAAGAAATTCCAAAGATTTTTAAATTGCAAAACTATTAGAGATACATTTATATTATTGGGATTCTGTCATCACTTTTGTATAGAAACACCACATGGGAATTATTTTCAGAATTTGAGAGAGTGATTTGGATAGCATTGGGTGATTTAATAGGGAATGATCCATACACACAATTTTTCTTATTCTTTATTCTTCTTGTGTGTGTGTGTGTGTATGTATATATATATATATATATATATATATATATATATATATATATATATATATATATATATAGAGAGAGAGAGAGAGAGAGAGAGAGAGAGAGAGAGAAATAAAACCAAAGCCATTCTGGTTTCACCCTCAAGTTGAACCTAATCTGACGATCCTTCAACTTGAGGGTGAAAGTCAAGTAGCTTTGGTTTTATTTCTTATTCTTCTTGCCTTTCATAGGCTCTACTTCATATTGAGCATGTTTTATTAGCAGCTTAACTACAGTTGAATCTTACCAACTACTATTGCATGTTTTTTATACATGCATGTGTGTGTGTGCATATTGGCCAAAAAGTTCAAGACCCCCACAGACAAAAATGAACATTTCTCTAATCCAATTTTATTTAATGTAAACAAACTTTAATACTACAATCACCCTCAAGTTTGTAACCCAGATTTTTGGCACATTTGAAATCTGTGAAGTTGTTCTCAATAGTTTTCAGTAAACTTTTATATGTTTAGTAAACAAAACAAACATGAATTTCTAACATTCAAAAAGCCTAAATCGTAACATTACACAGAGGAATATTCAGAGCATGAAATCTCTATTCAAATGCATTGTAGCAAGATTGGAGTTTACAATGTCACCACCAAGCGGATGGCTTTTATTCTGAATGAAAGAAAAGTGGGAATATCAGAAAAACAACCCATTCACAGTAGGTCCAGAATAATTTGAGAAATATTCATGGTATGATGTTGTATTAAGGCTCATTGTAAGCGTATAGGCAACACAAAATCAACAAAGTTGAATTTTTCATATTTGGGGGGCGGGGGTCTGGCACCGGATTTCCATATTTGGGCACAATTGTCCCAAAACATGAAAATTACTCTAATTTTGGTTTTGTTGACAATAGAAAGGCCAGTGGATTACCTGAAATACAGAGAGAAAGAAAAGAAAGTATCCCATTAGTTTCCTTCTTGCCATTAGAAGCTGTTTCATTTATGCAAGTGTATGGTTCTCAGTAAAGAGCAGATGCGACATGTTCGTTATTTCCTCTGTCAAAAAGGCATTGAGTTTCCAACAACTAATGCACTCCTTCCCATCAGAAAGTCCTTCAGACCTCAAACATATTGTTTTGGATGGTAAATGAAGAGGCCATGACAAAAAGAACCTTGTAACAGAAACAATAACATCAGTGGCCAGGATAGTCAAGGAAAATTCTCCAGATTAGTCACTCAACGGTTTGACCATGTACTTGAAAGATGTTGGTGATGGTGCTGGTACAATGCCAGCACTTAAATTCGAAATGGAGGAAGGTGACAATGACGTTGAAGATCACATATTTCAGTATGTTATCATTCCTCTGAAACTTACACTGAATGTTGGTGGCAAAGAAGAGATTTTATGGCAGAACAAAGTACTCAATTCGGCACAATTATTGAAACCTGTGTATTTGATTAGAAAAGTAGAAAGTAAACTTGACCTTCTCAACTTTTATGGTCAAAGAAACTGATCTTGCTTAAAATGATTTAAATACCATTATTTATCAATTAATGTTGGTGATGATGATTTTAGTGTCATGTAATCAAAGACTATGAAAGAGCTTCAGTTCAAGAAATTGATTTCTGGCTTAGGTGGTGTGGATTGCATACTATGTAAGTCCAGGATCAAAGATGGGATGGACCCAAACAAAATACAAGATGGTTTCAAAATAGACAGGTCAGCTTCAGATATGCCGACATATTCAATGAAGTCCTCGGTTTCGATGGAAACATCTGTAGTAAATCAGGAGACTTTAGAACCATAGCTGGTGTCACTCAACAACCACTTTCCAATTCTGACCAGCACTGCTATCACCCACTCCTACATAAATGGAACAATGTGCTATTTGAAAATGTATCATGGTCAGACTACAAGAAATGGGTTGAGAAGGCTGGTTTATGTGATCACCTTGACAAATCCAAAGATAAAATGAGGGACTTCGTCAAACAAAAGACTGGTCTGTACTTAAATTACATCAATTTTGAATGTAGAATTATTCTCCAGATAGTTTCGTGTAACAGAAAGATTGACATTGTTAAATTGGATTAGCACTAAAAGGAAACAATGCTTAACATCTCCAACAACTTTCCATGCACTTTGCTGAACCACATATAGCATGGGACCATACAGCATAGTACCAAATTGATTGAAATGAATGGTGAGGAAAGCTTGGGATGGTATTCTGAGGAAGGCTTAGAGGTGAACAATAAGGCTATTCATAACTATCTGGAACATCTCAGTAGGAAATGCAACAAAAGCAATGAAATTGAAAATGGTCACTTTAGATTGTCAGAGAAATCCGATTCTTAACTTATTAATGTCACATCAAAATACATTTGGACGAAATTGTGTATGATTTACAAAGCAACAGATTACACGGTTCAAAACTCTTCATCCTTATTACTTTAAGATAGACGGACTTGAGAATTTTTTCCTTGCATAGCAATTTGATGATATATGTTCTGATTTGATAAGTGCAATGTTCAGTCATATTTTCTATAAAATATTGCCATTTTTTGACCCCCGGAAGGTCCTTCTAGGGTCCATTGGTCAGCAAGGAGCTGAAATGTGTTCAAATAAGTTTTTTGTGTGTCTATATGATAGATATAATCAAATAAACTTACTTCATGGAAGTCTTGACTACCTTGAAAAGATCAGTGATCCAAATCGGGAAAATGTGTAAAATTCCCAAAATTTTGAAATTGGACCCCAACTTTGTTCCAGTTTTGGATTTGTTGGCACTATTTCAGTTGTTGATTCATGTAGGGAATATGTTCAGGAATCAGAAAATATATACTTTACTCATGTCTGGAGGCCATCTTTCTGGTGTAATTTGAGGAAGAAGTGCAATTTTCAGCTGAATTTTCTATAAAATATTGTCATCTTTGACCCTCGGATGATCCTTCTAGGATCCAATATGGGTCAGTGAGGGAGTAAAATGTGTTCAAATTAGGTGTTTTATGTCTATATTATAGATATGATACAGAAAATAGGATTTAGGTGCAAGGATTTGAGTAAAGATTGCATTTTACTGGCCATTTCCCCAAAATACAGATTTTTCATTAAATTCTATGGAAAATGCCATATCATCTAATTTGTCATAAATTCACAACATTGAAACTGCCATAACTTTAGTTCTAGACAAGATATGGAGCCAATTTCTTCTTTTTTTTTTTTGCGCTGATTCAGAAATTTTATCTACTTTCCATAAAATATAACTTTGTATGTTTTTTTATAGACATTTTAGCCCAAATTACCACCCCTGTGGACAGCACCAGATGATAAATATATTATTAAATATTTTATATGCATTTTAAATATTTATACACACATACATTTATGCTCCTTCATAAAGGAGTATAAAGTTGGAGTATTTTTTGCTAATTTAAAATTTGTTTTAGTGAGTATATGCACACAATCTATGTTATATATTAAAAATAAAACAAAGAAGTATTGTCAGTGGTCAGGAATTAGTCATATTCAGTCAATGTATTATCATGTTTAATATGGTGATAAAAGAGATTTATAACAAGGATAATATTCAGTAATACATACATTTAAAAAAAAATTACTTGTAAATACATATAGTTTAAATCAAAGCTTTTGGTTTGCATTTACGAGGATATTTTATTCATGTGGATGTTTTCATGAAGTGAACATGTAGAGACAATAAAATAGACATATAATAAAATACAAATGCAGTATGCAACATACATAAATTAATCCATCAAAATTAGAAGGAATTTTAATTACAGTATTTTTCTGTCTGATAATTTACTTAATATCCGTCTCTGAATTGAAAATTTAAAAATAGATCTCCTTCCACCACATTTTTTTAAAATTTTTTTATTTTAGTGATGATCATTTAGAAAAATATAGGTCTCAAATGTCAACCATTTTTTCTTAATTTCCTCAGGGAAAAAAAAAAAAAAGTAAAGAAAGCTGTTTGAATTTCATGGCCTATGAAAGCCGAGATAGAACTACAGTAAATGACATAAAACATGGCTGATATTGAGCTTCAAAATAGTTTTGTAAATGTAACTGCTCTCTTTACAAGATCCCAAGTCTACTCTTCTTAAAACTTTAAATTATACAAATGTCAGTAACATTGATAAATCTCTCTCTTCCTGATTTGCAATGCACAGTATACAGATTGAATGTTGAAACTACTACCACTACTACATACCATGTCCCTTCAGGCCGTGGGTGATCATAGTTCTCCACAACTTTCTTTCTTTTGTACCTCTTAGCACTGTCTTTTTACTACCTCTCCTAATTCCTGTTCTACCAACCATTTACACAAGCAAGTTAGGCAGGGGTTATTCACGGCTTTCCTCTGTCCCACTTGCCTTTAATCTGTCCTGTGAATCAAATTTTCAAAGCCTTCTTTCCTCATTATGTGCCCTAGAAATTTCAACTATCTTTTTTTGATGCTAAGTTTCCTTTTTGTTTCCATTTTTTCTAAAACTTTGTCCATGTTCAGCCTGTGGTATTCTCAGCATTCTTCTGTAAAAGGAACATTTCTGTTGCCTCAAATTTCTTTTTCATCTGAGATTGTCCAGCATTCACTGCCATATTGGGATGACTGATATTACATAACAGTCCAATAGTCTTTCCTTTGTTTCTAACAAAACTAAAATTCAATGGTTAAATCAGTAAATTCCACTTAAACAATAATTTTACTCTAGTGGTTTCTGAACAAAATTCACTTAAAACAGAAGACAAAAAAAATCAACCCAAACTCAAATAGAGTAGGTTATTATGAATTCTTGGCTAAATGTCACTCTCTACTCCCACTTGACACACTTCTGAATATGCTGTCATTTTTCGAGCAGAGCCCTTTAAACTCCTCCTTGAGTGGCCAACTGAACATTAATTTTTAACAACTAAACATACTCTTTCCTTAAGAAGTTAAAAGAGAAATGCATTACTTGATAAAGTTTAAGATATTATTTTACTCATCAATATATAAATTTGTAAATGCTTTATTGCCAAATTTGCTTTGACATTACCAAGCATTCATGTCTGGACATTTTGGTCATCAGGTCACTGCACGCATCAATGCTTAAAAGGCTGATTTGTTGTAACCAGCAAAAAAGGTAGCAACAGATTTTCCACAACCAGAGGAAGAATGACAGATTGAAATGTCTTCATCTCTAGACTATTCTCCCTCGACATCAGTTTCAGTGGAGGATGTTGAAGTAATCCAAAAATAGATATTAAATAATGAATCCATTTCTGTTTGCACATTAAATGTACTATAGAAATTTTACTATTTTATTACTTCCTATATAGTGTACTTTTTGGAAAAGCCCAATCACTTCTCATGATCAGAGTGAATAAATGATTTAATGTATTTGTAAGCAAACACAATTGTGTCTTCTTAAATATTGAAAAGGATCATATCATTCATGAGTCTGAATGATATAGTCCCAAAGTTAATGTCTGGTGTACAGAGCTACCATGACAGGTGTACGTTTTGGAAAAGCCCAATCACTGCTCTTGATCAGAGTGAATAAACGATTTAATGTATTTGTAATCAGTGATTTCTAAGTTTCTAATATGCACTTTGGTTATCTTTTCAATTATCAAACAAATCCAGCTATATGTTATATGCAAAAGAATTTCATTTTACAATGAATATTGTAATAGTTTCCATTCATACACATCAAAAGTGAGATTCAAATATCTTGTTTATAATCTTTTTTACTTAAAATCACAGTGAAATATTAAATTTGCCAACACATAAAAATAATGTTTACTTTTCTATAAAATGGAAAACAAATTGAAAGTCTTTACCTTACAAAACCATTGTCTGAACCACAGAGTTTGGTTACGTAATGTATATTTCTAAGCTTGCATCTATTTCTTTGTAAAGCACTAAACAATACATGATGTTTTAGCTCTTCTTAGCCATGTTATAAAAGCCTATTAAATTTAAGAAGAGTTTTCTCATGGAACAGCTGAAGAACGAAGAACCAGAAATTATAAAATCTGATATTATCTGCTATAGCAAAAGTATTATTCTTAACATTAAAACAACATCATATGAAGAACAACTTAATGTTCATTAGAAATAGTAAAAATCTGCATTGTTCATTATTTACATTATTCGGACTATTGTCCTCATATTCGTCGCCATATTTATTACGTTTCGGCCGTTGTACGCTCCGGCCTTCATCAGATGGTTAGAATGTCGAACTGAACCCTTTATTTCGCTCACTGGGGTAGACTGTTCTCAAGGACACATAGCACAGTGGATAAAGGCATTAGTTAGATCCAGTGACAGGACCCAAAGACTGTGAGTTCAATACCCGGTTAAGGCAGTGGAGAATTTTCAGAGGGAAATTAACAGGAGATAACTGATAACTGACATCCATTAAACATGGCACGTGGAACTAGAACAGTCTACCCCAGTGAGCGAAATAAAGGGTTCAGTTCGACATTCCAACCACCTGATGAAGGCCGGAGCATACAACGGCTGAAACGTTTCAATAAATATGGCGACAAAGATGAGGACAACAGTCCGAATAATGTAAATAATGTACATAATACCTCATCTCAGAAATATAGACAGATATCTGCATTGTTGTATATACATGTTTTAAAAATAATTTATATGCTTATCTTTTTGTCTATATTTAATGAAGGTATACTTGACAGTATACAGACAAATATGCAGAATGCACACGCACAGTGATTAAAAAAAATGTTAAAACTTCTATGAGAGGTATCATTATTTTCTTTTGCTTGTAGGTGATTGAAATGGCCACAAGATTGTCTCTCAAAGAAAGAAGAAAGTTGGCTGTATACATGGAGGTTTATCAATCACCTACTTGCAAGATATACAGAACACAACCATGACCTACCCTCAGGGTTGACAATTTATTACATTTGTGCCAAGTTCATCAAAATTAACTAGTGACCATGAGCTGGCAAATTTAATAGCTGCACAAGAAGCACTTAGTACAGAAATTGGTCTTCCACCGACAACTGCATGGAGATTCTTAAAGATATAGGAATGTGATCATGGTTTATTTTTTCCAAAATGTATCTATTTATGCTTTATTTGCATTTGATTATTTTGTATGTGGTGGTGGGGGATTTTCTTCTGTGTTTGTTTGGGATGACACTTATATATAGGCATACATACATACGTACGTACGTATACATAGTTCATATAAACACACCCATATTCATAATCTTGGGTTAGGCGCAGTTACACATTCATATGTTTGAACACATGTACGTACACAGTTTTCATTCTATTTTGGTGTCGAGATTGTAGTGTTTCATATGTAGCCATGTTTTCGAGACAGGGGACACGTGGTGGTGGTGGCGGCTTTAACGTTTTTCATGTCAGCTGTTTGCATCAGCAGCAGACATGTTTACATACACACATATGTAGAGGCACACCCACACATTTATTCGAGTCTATTACCACCATGTAGGTTAAGTTGGGTTCTGTCTTTAGACATAGTGATGGTGTTTGTATTTTTTTTAACAACAATTGCGTACATACGTGTGCGTCAGTGTATGAATGCGTAACGCGCCTAACCCAAGATTATGAATATGGGTATGTAAATAACATGTATATATCTGTGTGTGTGTGTGTGTGTGTGTGTGTGTGTGTGTGTGTGTGTCTATGTATGTATCATCTCAAATAAACACAGTAGAAAAATTCCCTCCTCCCACCACTACACACAAATTATCAAATGCAAATAAAGCATACATAAAAATAGATCCACTTTTGAAAAATAAACCAGTTTGTCCGAAGATCACAAAAACATAAAACCTATGGTCACAAATTGTTAATTGTAAAAATCGTTCCCCACCCAAAAAAACGAATACCAGATCACGTGTTTTAAATCAATCTTTCTTTACATTACTAAATTTCAAATAAATTAAAATAAAAAAATATCTAATGATTATCTATCTATAAAATTCTGTAACTTCTGTTAGTCCGTATATCACACCCTTAACCGATCGAAACCAAATTTTGGGGAGAAGTGTAAAAAACTTAAACACTAATAAGCGGGGTACAAATTACAGTTGGTTTTACTAGGGTGCGTAGCTTAGTACAATAAATTTTCATTCATTTTTTTGGAAAAATGAAGTTTTAATTTAAAATACAAAAAAGTACTCCTACTAAAAATAAAGTAAATATTTATTTAAAAATGCAATATTTTTCTTGCATATTTTTTTATATTATTATTATTGTTTGCGTAAGATAAGGCATCAATTTTTAATAATGATTTTTAAATTACATAAAGTGAATCCAACCCACAAACACACCTCTTTAAATTTATTTTTTTAATACTTTTCAATAGAAATAAAAAAAATATTTCTTAGTGAGGTGCGTAAAAACGCAAAAATTCGCGCACCTACCCAAAATTTTAAAGAAACTGTTCACATTCACTACACATCGAAAAATTTACAAAAATATATTCTCACAATATAATTAAAACTAAAACATAATGAGCTATTCAACATAAAATTGATTGATACATTAATGATTAAGAAATTAAAATTTCATTTAAAATCAGATAATTCCTTGATTCTTAATTTTTTTTAAACCGAAGGTAACTTTTTTCTTTTTTGCAAAGTGCGCACGCATACTGATTAATTTTCCATCTCAAAGTAGCGACGTTGACCAAATTTAAGATTAAAAACAAAATGTATTTTCACGATTAGAAAAAGAGATTATAGATAATGTAACTAAAATTTATTACTCTCTTTCCACTCCAGTGATTTAATTTTTTTAAAATTTATTTTATCTCCATCTTTTGGGATAATTAACTTAAAAATAGAATGCAGGTTACACTGGCCTTTGACAAGTTGAAACACCTTTGTGACCAAATAAACAGGGATATATGGCAACAAGAAAACTTATTTTTCCATTAATTACTTTTTTTTTTCTTTAATTAAAACGCGAACATATGTACATATGTAACTGCTGAAAATAACCATTTTTGAGAAAATGAACTAGGGATTTAAAGACAAGTCGAACTGTATTTTTGTAGGAAAATATATTTTTCTCATGTGTTTTCAAATGAATACGACATTCGGCAAATTATTTAAAAAAATTTTTTTTTTAATACTAGGGTTCGATTTATTTTAGTGTGGATAAAATTCTTGCATGTGACCCTTGCTTTGTGACTGTTTTTATGCAAGTATTAGTAACTTTCATTGCTTACATAAAGCATGAAAGCCCAATATTTTTCTCACTTTGTGACTAGGAACTCACTTCGACAAATGACCGGTTTCTTTAAGTTTATGTGCATAAAAGTGAAGTACTCGCATAGTTGCAAAGACGATACCACATCAGTATTTTTACTCTACTGTACAGCGTACTAAATTCAAATTGAATATTTGGTGACATAACGTTTTGGATAAAGTAAAGATTCGATTTTTTGGCATATACATTTTTATTTAATTTAAATGAATCTACGTTAGAACAATTTCACTTTTAAAACATTTTCGAAAATAAAAAAAAATCACTGAGATATTTTATTAGTTTGTTTTGCTCTGTATAAAAAACAAAACAAATTACATCGGAAAATACATTTTCCTATGAAATTCTACACTATTTTTCACTTAACCGATTATTCTTCTTGATAATTCTTTTCTAATTAATAACTCAACAAAGCAATTTCCAAAAAATTATTCACTATCCTATTTATCGAATCTACAAAAATAAATAAAGAAAATTTAAAAATAAAGAAAATCACTTCTGTCACAATCACATTTTTACAAATATGCAGCCTTCCTTAAGTTTTGACTTTTGTTGAGTAATCCAATGTTCAGAAATTTAAATAAAAAACGTGCACCTTAGTAGTTAGAATCAGAAAAACCATGGTTAGTTTTAAGAGCGCACCAGTTACAGATTGTACTCACAACTTTACTTACTTTAAACTGGATGGAATTTGGTTCCCAGGATGGACGAATCAACTTCAATATTTTGTATATATCATCCGTGTAATTTGTAGCATCAATTGCCATCGACAGAGTTTTTGTTTGTGACATTTTACTTTTAGAGAATCAGCAATTTAATGAAAATTGTGTTAAAGATTGCTCGACGATACATGCACTGACTGAAAGATGAAAAAAAGTGTTGCCGAATGAACAAGAGAAAACAATATATATCCGCCGACCCGTACTTTTTCTCTCTCAATAAAGTGAGTAAAACAAAATAGACGAAAAAGAAAGATAAAATAATTATGATTATTATGTGTCAGATGTCGTAGTTCAGACTTAGAGACGTTTTTTTGTTCGAATAAGTCTTTCGCTTTCTTCAGCCTTTTTGTGCCATTATTTTTGTTAAAAATAGCCGATCTAGGTTAGGATTGTTTATGTTGGTTACAAAATTACATTGAGAAGCTAAAACTGATAGCTAAAGTCCGTTAAATCCCGATCGGATTAAAGACAACAAAAAAGAAGAAAGTATAATAAAAAATTAAAGATTATGTAGTAGTAGTCAGATTAGGTTTGGACCAACTGAAAAATATAAGTCACTTAAAAATAAAATAAATAATAATAAAAAAATAAAATCATCACACTTTTTAAGTGAAAATACCGACGGTGCTTTTTCGCTTATTCTTACCGACTTATTTTAAAAAGTGATTTTCTAAGCGTAGCTTATTGTATTTTGTAGTTTAGTAGCACAAGATCGAAACATGGGACAACCAGTGAGGACTGAACTCACTACCGACTGTGTTTTCTTTTTTCCCACCGACTTATTTTCATATGGTGATTTAAACGTAAATATTGGGCAACTCAGTTGTAATTTTTTTTTTTTAGCGAAACAAGCTTGCTAACCACTAAACTACGTTCAGGTGCCATGTGTTGTATGTAGTTTTTTATTTTATTACAGAAATAGGCTAAAAAAAAATCAATAAAAACAACGGTGAATTAATAAATTAAAATTTCTCTTTATTTTTAATTCTAAACAACAGAAATGTGTGTACTGTCGAGTTATGATTAGCTAGATATCGACATGTATTTTAAATAGTAAAAAATAAAAATGTTAGTCAAGTCAAGAAACGGGAACATACGCATGCGAAAAATGGGAGTTAAAATTTATCGTTTATTGTTTTTATTTTCAAATACATTTTTTCATTTTTCTAGAAGAATATATTCAGATATATATTCCCATTCGTGTGGATACTTGTTGATTTCATTTTCTTTGAGAAAATACTTTTAGGTGAAGCCAGCTATTTAATTGGATATGAAAAAAAAAAAAAAATGACCCTTTTTATTTTTTCCTACAGCTGTTTTTTTTAAGGATATAAATTCCTATATTTTACGACCAACAAGTGAAGCACAAATAAGAGACCTACAAATAAATCTTACTAAAATAAATTCAGTAGAAACAAAAAAATTTTTTACGATTCTGTACAAACAGCTCCAAATTAAATAAGTGGTTTCTGGAACCTGATTGGCTATGAATGACAAGTCATGTAATGTGCTCTCTACTACGTCCATGCAGCTGAACTCCAAATGACTAGAAACTGGGTCAGGCCTTTGTTTACTGAGTACATTCCCACGCAAAACTCAGATAGCAATTCGGTGCCGACCCATAGTGATAAAAACAGCTTGTCAGCAAGTCAGTGAAAGACTGTCAGCGAACAAGACCAGCCTCGATCAACAGTTTAGGATTAGGTACCTTCATGAGATCGCTGGAAAATGAGTATAGCAGGATAATAAAGGCCTTAAACTTGATGAAAACAAAATTTTATTGTCAAAATGTTTATGTTTATATTAAGAGGAAAGAACAAAGTAATTTTTAATTATTTTTCAAAATTTGTTTTTATTAGAGCATTCTAACTTTTGATTGAAAAATCTCGTTTCTCAGCCTCAGCAGGTGTCCTACTAAATAACATTTACTAATAACATTTAGATTTTTGTGTATTTTTTTTTTTGTTAATGGCAGTCATTAATTTTGAAAATCTTGCAAAAATAAAAATAATTGTCGGATTTTCATGAAACTTTCAGAAACTATTCACAAATGATGGAAATTATTATAAATATGTTTATTTTTTTTAAAGTCAAGGTAAAAAAATTTTTTTAATATTTATTACCCCCCCATAATTAATTTCATGAAAACTCATGAAATTTTAAATTGTACAGTTATAGCGACTAATTAGTTAAAAGCCCAAGGCTTTGAGGAAAGCAAATCATTTTTTCTTTTTTTTTAGTTGACACCCTTCTCCCTTAAAATCAGCTCTGAATTATAACATACAAAACTCAATAAAACAAAGATATTTAATTTCAAATGCTTTTAGTTGCTTTTACTTGTTTGTATGACTATGGATAATATTTTCTGAAAGCAAGAAACGTTTTCGATGAAAAATAAATTTTTACAACAATTGTTTATTTCTTAAATTATTTTATTGTTAAATTTATGTTTATTGCTTAAAGTTGTTAAATATTTTAAAATTAATCAAAATCTTGTACACGTTAGTCAATGGTGTTATTAAGTAGATAAGTATCATTTACAGATTATAAAATAAAGCTGGTTACAATCAGAAAGTTGCCAATAGCTAAAAATCTAATATAACATGTTTTTTTTTTGTGCCCCAAAATAGCTAAAATTCAAATATCCGGAAGACCGGAAGTATCATGAAAACAATAGTCCATCACATGGTTTGCGTTGGTAGTAACAAACATTTTGACGATAAAATTCTGTTTTCGTCAAGTTTAAGGCCGTTTTTATCATGCTATGCCTATTTAAAAATAGCAAGGTAAATAAGTTGTTCACATAAAGCTAAACTGTCACTTGTGACCTTCCATACTATAATTTTTCCTCCCTAAGATGAAATCAGGCACATGTCACTTGTCAATCAACACCTCTGTTAAGCCTGGCTTTCTATCATTTGAAAGTACTTTTTTTTTTAGCGCAGAAAGTAAGTAATGTTTGTTTCAAAATACATTAAACTTTATAATTTCTAATTTTCTTAAATTAATTAAAAAAAAATCATAATTGATTTTTTAAACAAATTTTAAACATAAAATTTAACTTTTGTAAACAAAAGTTAAAAAACAGCTGACAATCGATTTTCTGTCAATTTTGCTGATAAAAAAAAAATGAAAATTTTTAACGAAAATTTTGGACATGCTAAAAATAATTAAAAAATGTAAAAAAATATTCAAAAAATACTTTGATCTTTCCTCTTTATAATAACATAAACACTTAGACGATAAAAAATTATTTTCATCAAGTTTAAGGCCATTATTATCCTGCTATGCTCATTTTCCAGCAATCTCATGTAGGTACCAAGTTTAGATATACATTACCAGGACAACACCTTAGTCAATGATGATTTTTCTACATACAATGCCACAATGAAAGCAAGTTTTTCTCCTCTCTCTTTGTCCATTGCGTTTTAAAATTACTGCTATTGCACACAATTGGTCAGCAGTCACACATGTTTCATTAGTATGTGTTTCACACACCCACACACATCGAAATACCATACCACTTGATTTCCTTGTTACAATAAAATCATTTTGAACAATCAAACTATTGTTTTTTCAAGGCCACAAAAAAGAACATGGATTTTTAATATGTAAATACATGTATCTGACTGTATAAATGTTCTGTCATATTTAGCTTGATATTCTTCCTCATGATATGCGTATATAGTAGAAAAACTACTGGCAGATGTTGCAACAGAAGTAGTTGATCTACCTGACAATATGCCAGAGGAAAAAACCCTATGATATGCTGAAAAATGCAATAAACGTATTAGAAAATCGGATGAGAGAAGATTACACAACCTGTTCAATAATTTGAACCTGGGATACATGAAGCCTTCACAGGTACTAAAGAAAATGCAAGCATTACTAGGAGATACTACCATATCCGACGCAGTATTGAAAAAACTGTGGATGGACAAACTACAACCACACACAACACAGATACTGGCATCACTTCCCAATGAATTGGAGTTAGAGAGTATTGGAGATAGTGGAAAACATATATGACAAGCACCAAGACAAAAGCATATATGCCACATCATACTCAACAAACTCCCACACTACTGCACAATACCAGGGAAATGATTACTCCGGCAGCAAGTAAAGATATTAGCTGCTGGAATAGAACAGAGATGTTGTCTATTTTACATCTGGGACAAAAATACCAGATATTTTTAGTCAACACTGGTGCACAAATCAGTGTTATTCCATTGGAGCCTAAACAAAAACACACATTATCCACATATACACTACAAGCCACAAATGCAATGAAAATCAAGACATATGAAGAGAGATCATTAACGCTCAACTTGGATTTATGATGACCTCTTCCATGGATTTTCACACAAACACAAGTGAAAATGCCAATTCTTTGAGCAGATTTTTTTATCCGATTTCCACTTATCAGTGTATATGTCTACACACTCTCTCATCAACAGCGACACAAAGCTAACAGCAAAGGAAATCCCCTCAATCTAAACGTCAACAGGAATTAGTTCTGTTATACCAACTGCTAATGGACTACAGGAGTTGATTTCCTACTATTACCACTCCTTTAAAACACACAGACAAAATTTGTCACGCTGCTAAACATTACATCACAATGACTGGACCCTCTACACAGTAATCACCATGCAGATTGTATCCAGAAAATTGCAAAAGATAAATTTCAATACATGTTGCAATTAGGAATTATACACCCTTCAAGTAGCCCATACTCCTCTCCACTACACATGGTTCCAAAACCAGACATAAATGCATGGTGACCTTGTGAGGATTTCAGGAATCTCAATGCAAAAACAGTTCCACAGGGTTCCAGCAGATCTGTGTAAAAAAACATTTTAGGATTATTCCAGTACTATGTTAAGAAGTTTCAAGGACTTAAACTGGCACACGCATGTGCACAAAGTGAATGGTCACCAATTTCAAAACCACAAACTGTGATTTATCTCTTAAAAGTTTGACAGATGAGGTATTCAAAGAAAAGTTGCAGCTGGTTCCAATAATTCATGTCACATGGATCAGTTGAAAGCAGTGAAAAAAAAAAAAAAATCAAAGTGTTGAAGGCTAAAACAACTGAATGCAAACCTGGTATGTTACACATTTTGTGTTGCAATCTATACAGTTTTAAGTTTTACTACACTTGAAAATTTAGAATTATACATTTTAATTCTTACTGCTACACATTCCAGCTATCTAGACTACTTATGGTTTGTGAATATCACAACAATTCTCGACTGCTGCACATTTTCTGTGGAGTTAAGTATAATAGTTTTAATGAACAGAACTACAAACAAAAACTTTCACAAAAAGATTACACATTTCAGCTACCTCTACTACTCATGGCTTTCATTGCACAGAATACAATATTAACATTTTTTTTCAGTTCATTTAGTTTAGTATTCAGGTCCTCTTCCAATTTAGATATCGCTATGTAATTTTCCTTTGCAGATCTTCACATGTCATAGGACTTTGCAATAAGTGTGAAGCTCTGCATCAGCTGACAGCTATACAGAGAAAGACTTGAGCAAATCTTGTGTGCAACTTTTAAGCTTGTGTTTTTTGTTCTTCACTTCTTCAATTTCCATAAGCATAGATTTCAGTTTTTGTCCAGTTGCTTTCTTCTTCCTGCTTTTTTTTTCTTCTTAGCCTCAAAGTATTGGTTGTATGCTGTTCTGGCATTGGAAGGACTGCAGAAAAGAGCCTTAGTCAGGGGAACATTCCCAGTACCTCCAACTATGGCCAAATAGTCCATGATAATGCGCTGTGCAACCAGAGTGTATTTTTTCATATTGTCAGTGGAATTTTACTTATTGACCGAGCAATCTGCAAACAAATTTCCATGGTTTTTGATATTCTTTGTTGCTAGACAAAGAGTAGAACAAAGCGTCCAGATGGTCTTCATGCTTGCTGAAATTCTTGAAAGCAATATTTCCAGCAGCCTCCTTCTAACTCTTTGTACTGACTGATGATGTCATCACAATCAGACATACTGACTTGTTTTCAATCCATCATGTGAGAAAGACATCTTTTCAGACCACTTTCTGCGGTAGATTGGTTTCACAAATGGATCCAGGGTTCAGCTATGCAAATGACCTTACAAGAGGGTATCTAAGGGGTGGCTTTACCAGACATTTCTCAATGATGGTGTTGCAATTTTGCATGCAAACAGATCTTTTGTTGACATTTCCTTTTTTTGGATAAATTTTGCATAGCCCCTATCTGCTAGAAATCTACATTCGATATTTGCAGCATCTTTATGCATGTTTGGGTTTGGCTTGACAAAATTCTTACAATTTCATTCAGTTTGGAAAAAGTAATTATCTTTTAAAAGATTTTTTTTTTTATTTGTTAAAAAAAAAAAACCTACATAGTTCAAACAAATGTTTGAGGTAATATTTAAGGGCACACAAAGACAGATGACATGAGCAGAGCATGAGTTCAATACCCGGTTAAGGCAGTGGAGAACTTTCAGAGGGAAATTAACAAGAGATAACTGGTAACTGACATCCATTAAACATGGCATGTGGAACTAGAACAGTCTACTCCAGTGAGCAAAATAAAGGGTTCAGTTCAACATTTCAGCCACCTGAAGAAGGCCAGAGCGAACAACGGCCAAAACGTTGTGACAAACATGGCAACAAAGATGAGGACAATAGTCCGAATAATGTAAATAATGTACATAATACCTCATCTCAGAAATATAGACAGATATTGATATAAGCAGAGTTTTAAAAAAAAACAAAAAAAACAAAAGGAAACAGACATTTATTAACACACACACAAAAAAATGAAAGAATTACACAAATTAAGTGCTTTATGTGCCAAATGATGGCCAATAATATGCATGTACAAATAATCACTGCAAATAAGATATGCCTCTTTTACAATAAAAATTACAATGCTGCATAAGGTGCTCAGAAAAGACAAACAACATAAAAATAAATTAAGAAAATACTTCTCTGAATAGTTTTCAAAGAATAGATACAATGTTCGAAGCAAAGTTCATGGTAGCACCGAAGAACAGAACAATCACACCAGCTGAGGAATCTTCTTTGATATAGGAGCAACTTTGATGTTCCTTTCAATGTTCGTCTAGTCATCAAATTTCTTGTGTTGTTTTTTTCCTTGACCGGGTCTTCCTAGGTTCATGCAACAGCTGTTTGTCAACTATTTGAATTCAATTCTGCTACTTTTATTCACCAAGATAGGCTCCAGACTCACTTCTTGGAATTTGGAATGAAAGCTTTTGATTGGTTCTGAATGAAATGTACCAAAATATGTTTGAAATTCAAAAGTTTAAGCAAGAGCCCAACAGTGTCTCAAGCAGCTTAAATTTCTTATACATTTAGTGTGCTCTTCTTTTACAAATCTATTAACAGTTTCATGATCATGCTAAAAAGATCTCTGCATGGAAAGGAAGCAATGTTTTATCACTATATTTTATCAAAAAGGGTTCAATGTCTTTTGAAACACACAAAAATTTGTGGTTTCACTGGAAATAAAATGTCATTCATGTTTGACACCATTGCAGAGAAGGACTTGGTCTGGCAACATTTTTATGACTTTTTTTTTTTTTTAAATTAAGTTCAGAAATTTGATGACATCTGGCCAAATGTCTAGGAGTCATTCACATGTTTGTACATTTTCTAGCCATCTCTGGCAGAGACACAAAAGTAAAGGGACAGAATTGCCAGATTGAACTTTTAATATAAAGCTAAGCAATAAAAGCCAAATAAGTTTTAATATATTTCATCATTTTTTTTATACAACAAACGCTAAAGATACAGGTCATTATTAGCCTGCAAACTTTGAAAAAAATAAGAAGAATGTCATTTTTAAAGATGCATTTTCTATCCTATGACACATCAAAGGCACATTTTCTATTCTATCAACCTTCCCGCCTACATTTTATTTGAGTCAAATTAAATTCTCAAACTTGTTACTTTTGGTAACAATTTAGACAAATGCAGTTTACACATAGATACACATTGATATGTGACACATAAAGCATATTTTTTTTGCCATGAACTCATCCACCAGATGATTAAAGATCAAAAAGGACATTTTACTTTTGTAATTGACATGTGAATAAAATTTCTTCAATTGTTTAAAATAATTTATTTTCCTTTCAACTACAAATTCAATGAGTATGAATTAATTTATCTTTGACAGATTTTGACACCTTTTAACTTTGCTTTTCCTCTTTTTTTTGTTGAGTGAGGGTAGCAGCTAGAAGACACTTTCATATTCTCTTCATATAAGGTATTTTTGTTGGAGAATCACTTGGCAAGGCAGAAAATGTCAGTTCAGTTGATGAGTAATCCATGTCTAAATTTCACAACATGGAAGCCACTTCTTTCCTTTTTTTCATCTTCAGTATTTATAGTTTCCAGGTTGCAGGTGCTGGCTTAAAAATGAAGCCCTTCAAAAAAGCAAGGGAAGCACGGTGAATAATAATTTTCCAATATTTTAAAACACTGCTGGAAGTGCTACTCTGTGCCTATGCATAAATGTTTGATTTTGGTCATTGGACTCCTGACTTTGAGAGGGCAACTTCCACTCAACCTAGCAATGGTATTCTCAGAATCTTTCTGTAGAACCACATTTCTCTTCTATATCTTTGAGCAGATTGCCCATCATTCACTGTTATATAAGAGGACTGTTATTACAGTTCAGTACTTTTGCTTAACAAAATGTTTCCATTTCTTAATACTTTGCTTAGCTTTTGGTAAACATTTTTCAATATCCCAATGTGCCTTCAGATATCAATATTGCACTTTCCATCCTCTGTTGAAACACTTCCCAGGTCTACAAATAGTTGTACTGGTTTGATTTTGGCAGTTCCAATTTGTAATTTGCATGTTGCTCTCTTCCTTTTGCCAACAACCATGCATTCTACTTTTTTGCAATTGATATTTAGTCTTTTTTTCTCATTATCCTTCTGTAGCAGTTCTTGTAGTTTCCTTTCTATGTCTGTTATCAACACTGTGTCATCTTCAGATTTTATATTAAGATTGTGGCCACCAATAATGGGTCCTGATAGGACTTCCAATTCTCTCAGAATCACCACACTGTATAGGTTGAATAAGTCCTGTGAGAAAACACATCCTTGTATTATACACCTCTCTATTTTTATATGTTTACTGAATTCATTTTCTGTTTGCAGGCAGTTTTCTGCCAGTATAGGTTCTGGATTATTCGAATATCCTCCCCAAATAGAATCAAGATTACCAAGCAGTATCAACATTTCTTTGACATACTTTATCAAAGCTTTTAGATAATCAATAAAACAAGTACACATCCTTCTGCATGTGTATTACTCATTCCAATATTATTCTGAGCATAAATATAGCATTTCTTGTTCTAGTGTCTTTAATGAACCTGCACTATTAGTGTCTTATTTCTGATCTAATTCTGCTGTGAACTATTCATCAGAATTTGGATAAATTCTGTTATAGGGTCCATTAGGCTGATTATCCAATGGAGTTCAGATTTGTTTGCACCTACCGTTTTATGCAGTATTATGAAAATGTATCTAGTGTCTCTAGTATATCAGTACTTTTATTTATTATGTCTGTAATCAAAATCAGTATTTCATCCATTATGTCCGTAATCAAAATACACATTAACAGACAGGAAATTTTTAGTATCTGTCTATATTTCTGAGATGAGGTATTATTTACATTATTCGGACTATTGTCCTCATCTTTGTCGCCATATTTATTACAACGTTTTGGCCGTTGTACACTCCTGCCTTCTTCAGGTGGTTGGAATGTCGAACTGAACTCTTTATTTCGCTCACTGGGGTAAACTGTTCTAGTTCCACGTGCCATGTTTAATGGATATCAGTTATCTCCTGTTAATTTCCCTCTGAAAGTTAACCACTGCCTTAGCCAGGTATTGAATTCACACTCTTTGGGTCCTGTCACTGGATCTAACTAATGCCTTTATCCACTGTGCCATGTGTCCTTGAGGAAATTTTTACTATTAAAATTAAGTGGATATACATAACCTGCATACATGTTTCTTAGATCCACAAAAAATTTCCATGCAAAAAGCAGTTTTTTGTGCTTCCCTCTACATTTATGAATTCCTTACCCAATTTCCTCCACACAAGCTTTGTGATCACTATATTGTCTCAGGAAATTTCTAGATTTATTAAAAGCCTTGATTCTATAAAGGCTACTGGTTTGGATAAAATCCTTGTAGTTGTTCAAGAACCTTGACCCAGAATTGTCTCCAAACTTGGCCAAACTATTCAACCACTACCTTAAGTAGAAATGTTTCCCAAGCCCATGGGATGTGAACTAGTGTGTACCCTGTGTTTAAGAATACAGGTGAACCCACAACTCCATCACAATATTGCATCATCAGTAAGCAAGTTGTTGAAGACCTCAGCAACAATAAACTCCTGAGTGGTAAACACTATGATTTTCACTCTTCTAGGTCCGCTGCTGATGTTTTAACTATTATTGCATATAAAATCAGTGAAGCTCTTGACATTGATCATCCTAGATATCTTTAAGGCTTTTCGTAAGGTGTGGCACAGGGGATTGCTACACTAACTGACCAGCTGTGGAATTACTGGGCATGTCTTCCCAGTTTTTAAAGTTTTTCCTGCCAGGTAGGTCTATAAAACTGCCAGTCCTCTAAAGCACATGAGATTAATGCCGACATCCCCTAAGGGTCTCTCCTTGGTCCTACCTTGATTCTACTTTATATCAACAATCTGCTCAAGAACACTCTCAGATCTTTAGTAAAAAAAGATATATGCAGATGCTATCCCAGTGTATGGGTGCACCTCCAAATATTTTGAGGACCAGTTTCTATCAGCTGATCTCTCCTCTGACCTAAATCTCAAAGCTCAATGGGGAAAAACTGGCTGATATTATTCAATACATCCAGAATTAAACTCTTAATATTTCATCAACTTCAAGCAAACCATAAGTCAGCACCAATCTTAGTAGCGCAACAAAGCAGGTAACAAACTGAAAGGGAAAAGAAGAGGAGAGAAAAGGTGGCTGATTTGGACAACCAAAACTGTGTAAAGGCCTAATCACAAAAAGTCCCTTTCTGCTGAGAGCATCTTTTTAATAACTACCAGGAAAGGAGGAGGAATGTGGTGTGCTACAGGCTATGGCCAAGGTAGGCATAAATCATTTTGAATTGACCACCTAAAACCATCTGCAGGCAATAAAAACCCTATTTCTTTACACTAAATTGCAAAATCAGACCTGCTCTGTGCCTTGTAAATTGCACTAAGTTCACCTGAGTCCTAAATTTAAGTTTAATTAAAAGGTGGAAATAACAGTTAAACAAAATGTATTTATTTATTTAAAAGAACTGCATTTCTTACTATTAACAAATCTGACTTTTTTAATTTGTAATTATTAATATTTTGAATAAAATATTTCCAATAATTTTTATATAATTATAAAAAATCTGAGTCAGTAGAGGATAATTTATTCAATGCAATGAATCAGCTGCTTTTTTAAACAATGTAAATAATTTAAAAAAAGTATTAAGTATTTATTTTCCAGAGTTTTTTTTTCTAGGAATTCCAATCAAAAAGGAACTTTTTAGTTCAAATAAATCTGCCCTTATTTTTGTCAAGATTTGTTTCTCCTATAAATTCAGGGTCTATTGCTGGATTACTTTCATTGACTTGTTTAAAAATTAGCTATGTCAATCAATATACTCAGTTCAAAATAATTTTTATATGTTACTTTTTAAATTGCAAAGAGTCATTCCCTGAATAAATATTTTATTATAATGTATAAAAAGTTAATTTTTGTTTTTAACCCAAGTCATGAATAAATGCACACACATAGATATAACTAAATTAGAAAAATGGAACAAGTAGGTATTTTCTTTAATTCACAATGTATAGCGAAGATAGTCTATAATTCTAACACTTTCACCCTCAGCCCCTCAACCTCTGGCGTCTTACTCTCTGGGTTCAGGTGTCTACTCGGTCCTAACCAAACTTAAGGGAGTGGCCATAGGTCCCCTGAGCATCTGTAGATTATTCAACCAGTCTACTGGTTTAATCCTGCTTCCTGCCCACGTTGGGATTTGTTTGATCCAGAAAGCAGGAGTGATGTCCACCCGTTCATGGTCGACTGAAGATGTAGACACGGCTGGAGAGTCTGCGCTAAGAAATTTAGAATGCAGCAGAAAAAAAAAAAATTAATATCTGCAGAAAGCCGGACAAACAACGATTCAATGGTTGAATTGTGAATGTCCTTTATATAGCAGAAAAGAATAGTGTAGAAAAGAAACAGGTTACAGAAAAGAAAAGTATTTGACGTAAAAACTCATACACTGGATTCTAGACAGAGAGAGAGAGTGGATTGTGATTAACTTCTTGTTAAATCATCTCAGAACAATATATGACTCTTGCGATAGAAGGATAAGATTTCTGTGTGGGGCTTAAAGTTTATAGTGGCATTCCTCCTCAGCAGTAGTAACAATAGTAGTAATATTCATGGTAGCAGAAGTAGCGGTACTTATATCAACAGTACATGTTAGAGGACGCTTTGTTGCAATCTCTGACGTCACTTCCTCTCCTCCTCGAGTCTCCAACTCGACTCTCCACTATCTCTAGCCCAACTCTTGCCTGGGCTAATTCTCTTCAGTCTCGCCAAGAATTTTCTCCCGTCTCCCTTTCTCAGCATAACTACACATTTATATAGAAAAACCCGGCTGGTCATAACTGACCCATGGCTCTACTAATTCGCACACAATTATCACGGGGTTCTGGCTGCTTCAACCAAAATCATGTGAATTCCAAAGTTCCTTATAGCTTACTAAGCCCTATTTCAATTTTTAACCTATAAAAATTATTTCGACCATTTCATTGTCTTCTAATGACCCAGATCTAATGGGTACAACTTCTGCCCTAGATCAGATTTAAAAGTAAACAAAAATGCTCTGATCTGATTTCGCTACTCAGATCTACTCCAATTTCAATAAAAAAAAATATACGTGTGTGTGTGTGTGTGTGTGTGTGTGTGTTTCCCAGACTGTCTCTGTCACGTTTCCTCCCCTACCCATTTGTCATTTACTAGTAAATGACATACAAGCTTTCATATCAACAAAATATGAGAAAACCCAGTCCAACATGTTTCTTACTAGGGGGCTACTTAAACATACGTCTCTTTCAGCATGCAAAGGTAGAGTTCTCAGTTCTTCTTAGGGCTCATTATGCCCATTTACATTTTTATTGTCCTTACGATACATATGTACATGCAACTTCTGGTTAAAGTTCATTGTCTTGGTGATCTTGTGCAATAGAACCTTTTCACGTAGTTCACTAGTTCGAGTGTTCTTTCCTTTTTTTTTCCCCCCATTTTTTTATTATTGGAGTTCGCAACACTCCTTACCAATTATTTCAGTCTCATTACTTAATATAAAAAAAAAAAAAAAAAAAAAAAAATCAATTTATTTCGTAAATCTGTCCCTCTGATTTTGTCTCACCTTCACAACAGGCTTTGCCAAATCTTTTGTTGGTTCAGGTCCTTCCACGACAATCTTCAATATCAGTTAGGGGTCCCAATGCACTTGGCTTGGACCTACCTTGGTAAAGTGCACTAACTGGAATCCCTCCTTCACTCATGCACTCCCGTGCCAGTTTATTCTGCCCGGTCGAGAACACTGCACACCTCTTCAACCACCACCAAACCAGCAAGGCCACGACTATCATTAGTATAATTACCACAATGGTCGGCCAGGTTATTATAGCAACCAAATTCTCTTTCCAGTCCGAATTTGGCATACCTATCTTATCTAACTCCAACTTCAATTGTCCATGATCAATCTTATAGATTGGCTTTAACAACGCCGGCATCCTTTCTAGCGACATCTTAGGAATCTCTCTTACAATGGGTTCCCACAATCCCGTCCATCCACTGGCATTTGTTCCTACCAGCCTCATTCTCTTCAAACTTCTCTTCTGCTTGGTAGTAGGGAGGTAAAGAGATAGATGGACCATGAGCTCCACAACCAATGGGTAGCTCTACAAAAAACAAAGGGGAATAACTCTTATCATAGTAGTAGGCTTCCCTTCACACACCTTAGACAATTTGATCTCTTCTTGTGTGGCCACCGCTCAAATTTTGTCAGAGACACTGGTTGCTTTAGGTAACATTACACTAGCCAACACCTCTACCTGATAATGATCTCTAATTCCCTTCTTATTTTTCTTAAATAAATCCAGTACACACAGATTGTGACTACCTGTCATGTAAATTGGACTTACAAACCCACAGGTACCTAAGGCATCATTCTTGCATTTTTCTGCTTCTCCCTTTGTTAATAGCATAAACTCTGTCTTGGCTAGATTTAGGGCAACAAATTCTGTCTCTACCTTGTTACTAACCACCGCTCCTATCTTTGGCCTTAGTTTTGAATAGGGAAGGGGAAGATTCATCACCTGATAAATTTCAAAGTTACTATCTCTGTCCAGTAATGGAACTGGCACTAGCAATTTGTCATCTTCCAACAAGGTAGTACATCCCAAGGTGCTATAATATCTCCATAACTGCTGGGTGGGGTCTACAGATAATCTAAGGTGATGGTGTAGTTTGGCTTGTATCTCCAGTAGTACTTCCCTTAATCGTTCCGAAGTTATTACACTCAGAGACAGGTGTCTCAGTGACAGCATGTCTAATTGTGCTCTCACATGCTCTAACAACACCGTTAAAGAGTGACTTGTTTGACGCACCTTACTCATTATAGCTAATAATTGAAAATACCTTTGCAAAAACCCCTCTAATTTCTGTAATTCGGTTGTTACAAACGTGGTTACATTTATCACTTCTTTTCTAAAAACCTGTAGGTGAGAAATCAACCAACTGATACTCCCTCTATTCTTAGCCAATTCCAGCCTAGTAACATTGAGTATAGATATGCTCTCTTTAACCGACTGAACCATTGCTTGTTGTCTCTGTTCTACCGCCTCTAATTTCCTCTTAATTACTCTCACTTCGCCTTCGGAGACTATACCAAACAACACACTTAATGCCTTTCCCATTATAGGTAATACTGCCCTATTTTGCCTGGTCCGTAACAACTTTATTCCTTTCAAATAGTAACTCATATCCTTCCAATGTCTCTCAAGTATTAGGGATTCCTGAGCTAAGGGGTATAATATACGGTGGTATTCCGGGGGTCTGTAAATATTCTCCGGCAACATGTGTCCTGGCTGTATCTAGTTTGTCCACTTCAGTCTTCAACTGACCCAGTAACTTCTCATACGGCTGCAGGTCTATCACCAAAGTTATCAACCACTTTGATCTAGTTATAATCACTTTGCTAGTCTTCTTAAATACAGTATTCTCACTGTTCCCCGGTATTAGTTACCACAACTAGCATCGTCAGTACCACAAGCCTCCTCTCGTCCATGTCTGCAAGGAGATGGAGAGAATAATTCATCTTACTCAATCATTCTCTTATTGTTTTTAGCAGGTGGTTACATCTTAGAGCAATACCTCAAGCACCGACCCACACCACCACCAGCGCCATGCATGCATGGGGCCCGTCCACACAGTTCACCAGCACCGATGATAAATGCACAGTTAGTCCCAGGCCATCACTCACTCACCACAGCCACTGTACTGGTTTCACTTAATCCTTGAATTCGGGCTGCACCGCTCCCATCAATCGCCGTTTTAGTGGTAATTCCTCATTAACACTAGGTGCTTTTTCAGCCCACAATTTACTCTGCAATTGAGCTAACGGAATTTCATCCTCTTCCTCCCATTCACTCACTCACTTCTTCCCTAAGGTGAGGCTCAATCCTTGCTTCCTCAGAACGTCCCGTTGGGGTCCAACTTACCTTCCTCAGCCTTCGAAGGGTAGTTGGGCTAATTTCAATCTCCTTACTCCCTAAATTAATATCTGCAGTAAGCCGGACAAACAACTATTCAATGGTTGGATTGTTAATGTCTTTTATATGGCAGAAAAGAATAGTATAGAAAAGAAATGGGTTAGAAATGAAAAGTATTTGACGTAAATCTCATACACTGGATTCTAGACACAGAGAGAGAGAGTGGATTGTGATTAACTTGATAAATCGTCTCAGAATGATATACGACTCTTGTGATAGAGGGATAAGATTTCTGTGTAGTAACACTAGTAGTAATATTCGTGGTAGCAGAAGCAGTGGTACTTATATCAACAGTACATGCTTCGTTGCAATCTCTGACGTCACTTCCTCTCCAACTCGACTCTCCACTATCTCTAGCCCAACTCTTGCCCGGGCTAATTCTCTTCTCCAGTCTCGCCAAGAATTTTCTCCCGTCTCTCCCTTTCTCAGCATAACTACGCGTTTATATAGAAAAACCCGGCTGGTCATAACTGACCCTTGGCCCTACTACTTTGCACGCAATTATCACAGGGTTCTGGCTGCTTCAACCAAAATCATGTGAATTCTAAGGTTCCTTATAGCTTACTAAGCTCTATTTCAATTTTTAACTGATAAAAATTATTTCGACCATTTCATTGTCTTCTAATGACCCAGATCCAATGGGTACAACTTCTGCCCTAGATCAGATTTTCCATCAGTAAACAAAATGCTCTGATCTAATTTCGCTACTCAGATCTACTCCAATTTCAATAAAAAAATATACGTGTGTGTGTGTGTGTTTGTTTCCCAGACTCTCTCTGTTACATAATGAATAACAGGAAAGTACTATGCTTATAAATGTAATCATATTTAAAACAATACAAATCTATACTATTATTTTGCTTGTGTATATGTACAGCCTTTATGCATTTCTCTCTAGGGTCTTATGGCCTTTTTGAGTTACAGTCACACTTTCTAACCAAGGATTATACTATTACTAATACTCTTTAAATTACAGTGAAATTTCAGTTATTGGCCATAATCTGTTCCAGAAAGTTGCACAAAAATTGAGGTAATATTCTCATAAAAAATAATGTAAATTTAAATAATGCATTCCTCAAACTAAAAAAATATTAATAAAAAATACATTTTATACAGAATAACTATAGTTTTTCATGCAGGAAACAATAAGAAATAAATATAAATGACAAATAGTATAAATGAACTTTACCTTTATTGAAGATTCTGTTGACATATATAAAATGGTCAGGAGGGAGGAGGTGTCATTGTTTGGAAGGGGAATACCCCTCCGTGAAGACTTCAGGCAAGACTTTCTCTGGGCTTATTTTCCTTCTCAATCTGTACCACTAGACCCTACTTGAGACTGACTGGATCCCTCTGTCACTAAAAACCTATCCAAAGAGGTTTGTTTTTGTCTCCATTTTAAAATTTGCCTGAAATTTTGAATAATTATCATTTAATATAATTGTCCTTTCAAATAATTTTTATTCAAACAATTTACAATTTGAATAAATGTTTTTCAAATAATTATTTTCAAACAATTTTCTCAATACGAGGAGAATGACTTTTTGTACCTTCTCAGGCTAACGTACTTGGCTGATATGAAGTGGAAAGACTAATGAATCGATTGCTAGGTCAGCTGCTAAGAAATTTGGCTCACTGTGTCATGCTAGACAATTTTTCTCTATCTATTAATTTACCATTTGTCCATGCCTAGAATATTGCTACCACCGCATATCTAGAGACCCATAATAAAATCCAAAGAAGAATCAGAAATATTATCGGTCCTGATCTGGCATCTCAGCTTCAGCCACTTTCCCATTGCCTCTCTGTGACTCTTCTATAAATACTTCCATGGCAACTATTCAGATGAGCTCTTCACCATGGTACCTAGATGTTATGAATTTAAGCACAATACTAGATTAATGACAACATCTCACCAATATGCTATTGAGTTGCATAGATGTAACCATAAGTTCTATGCTAACAGTTTATTCTCTCGCACTTCTTGCTTGTGGAACTCCATTTAGGCTCCATGCTTTCCAGCAAAATTTAATCTTCAAAAATTTAAATGCAATGTCAATTGCTTCCTACTATTCTCCTGATTATACTTCTTTAGTCCTTGCTCCTTAGTAAAGATTCTGCTTTTTAATTCTTCCATACCCAGTAGCACCTGGTATCCTAGTGGCTTTACTGCCTTACTTGGGCAAAATTCATTAAGAAAAAAAAAAAAAAAAAATTAAAAAAAAGAAAAAAAAGAAGAGTACTAATCTTCATTTATAAGAATATCAGTTTCTCTTGGGGAGACTAACATTTTAAAATTTTTCCTTTTTAGTTTGTCACCACATGGGGTAATCAGCTCTTGTATTTCAGGTGTAATTACCTGAAATTTATCATCTAAGAAATCTACTTTAAGAATTTATTTTTTTAAAAATTGCTTGAAAAATTGAAATAAAAATTTCATACAAAAAAAAAAAAAGACTTTATACAAATAAATAAAATATATAATGTTATTAAAAAAAATGTTTGAAAAAATAAAATACTAGGTTGGAACAAAAGTTTGTAACATTTTTGAATAGGTGGCATTTGAATGTGATTGCCCCCCCCCCATGTGACTGAAAAGCATCTCACATTCACACATTGTGAAAGTTAACATTTCAATGCGTCTTTATACAATTTATGCGTTTTGTGAATTTTAAAGGTTTTTACATTAAAAGTGAAAAATGGAGGAAAATGAGATCCAATTTCATTATTTGATGCTCCTTTATTTTTGGAAAGGAAAAAAAGAAAAAAGGAAGCAATGTGCAAACAGTAAAAATGCTATGTGCCATTTAAGGTGATATTAGCTGCTGAGAGTCTTGTTCATAAGTGGTTGGCTAGGTTTAGAAATAGAAATTTTGAGCTGGAAGACCAAGAATTTTATGGCAGGCTTGCAGACATTGATGACAAAATTGAAACACTGATTAAAAATAATATATTTGGGGTGTGTGCTAATTTTGCTTTTCTATTCTCCAAGCACAAATTTGAAGGAAATATTTTGTATAAGATTTTAGTAGAAAATAGATAACTATATTTTTCAACTATTAATAATCTACTCATATCTCATACTAAATGTACTATGGAATTTTTACCATCTGCTTGCTTTCTATATGCTTTTAATTTCTGCTGTGTTACGATATACATAATCATTTAAGTGTATGAAAATTTTTATGTATTTGTTTAATAAATCCTATTTATGATACATAAACATCTACTTTATTTTTATTTTCTTTATACTGTTGTTTTTTTCTTTTGATTCACCGTTTCAAACAAGCCTTTCACTTTTCTTTAAGGTTTTGAAAGTATTTTTTTATAAGCATATGAACCTTTACTCATTAACACTATTATTTATATTTTAGCTAAAGAGGTATTTCCTGGGATTTTCTGTGTGTGTGTTTCTTTAACCCATTAGGGTTGTAGATACACCACATTTACTGCAGCCATAGCAGCAATGGCGTGTCTAGGGCATGATAACCTGATGGAACTCAACCTTCTACAGGCTGGTTTTGAATTTTCTTTCTAGATTTGTTGCTGCCTTTAGGCCAGTCTGCATTGCTATTTAACCCACAGCTGGAGGAAGATGGCTTGATGCCTTCTCCAACTGTATTAGTACAAAGTGAATGAAACAGAATGAAACAGAAACTAACCCCATCACACTTAATTCATTTTCTGCACCAATATTCATTACACTATCCACACCTCCTTAATATAAGTACCAGTATTCTAAATAACTCTCCTTACTACTACCACTACTAAAATAATGGGTATGTTTAAATGCCACATTTTTGCCATTCCAGTTTCAAAATCCTTATATTTGAAGAAGTTATCAACTTCTTTTGCTTTTGTTTATAATCTGTATAGTCAAGTGAGACATGAAATTTTAGTTTGCAAACCAAATTAACTTGTACTGAAACTCAAATAAAATATTTTCTTTTTGTGAAAAACAAATTTTTGCTTTTCTTTTTTATTCCCAAGATAAAGTTGAAAAGAATTATGACTAAGTTTATTTTCACATGAAACAGAAGTTACATTAAAAATAAAACATTCCACTAGAAACAACTATAGTTATAACAAGAGTAAGCTATTAGTATAACATATTATTTGATCCATTAATAGTTGTTTTCTGACATTCAATCTTAAGTATTCTATTCAAATTCAAAGATGGCAACTTACATTTCAAAGGGAAGAGGGTCAAAGTAATCTCATCTCTGAAATTTCATCACATTATAAAATACACTTATGAAAAGTGTGCTTTGAAAAAAGATTTTTTTATATCCAATTTTGTATTATGGGAGAATACAAAAAATACCAGAATTATATTTACATTTTTTCTTTTACAACTTTTTTCTTTCAAGTCACTTTAAGACCTATAGTATTTCTCTTACCTATATGCACAAATTTAGTTAGTAAAAAAAGTATTACTTTTCAACATTAATGAAGTGTGGAAGATTTGTATGATATTAAATTGACCAAACATTTGTTGCAAGTTTCATTAGTGTGCATTTAAAAAATAATTGGCATATTTTTTGTTTATTGATGCCAACATCGAAGATAAAAGAAAATATGCAACATTTTTGGCATTTATACTTCATTAAGAAACGAAATTGCTGCACAAATGTATAAATTGTAACATATCTCTTTGCTTGTAACGAGTGCAAACATGTGCTCAATGAAGCAAAGTTACTGTTTGTTGATAGAACGAAACATTGTATAGCATTCCACAATCTGTCTATATTTCTCAGATGAGGTATTATTTACATCATTCGGACTATAAGGACACATGTCACAGTGGATAAAGGCGTTAGTTAGATCCATTGACAGGACCCAAAGAGTGTGAGTTCAATACCCGGTTAAGGCAGTGGAGAACTTTCAGAGGGAAATTAACAAGGAGATAACTGATAACTGAGATCCATTAAAACATGGCATGTGGAACTAGAGCAGTCTACCCCAGTGAGCAAAATAAAGGGTTCAGTTCGACATTCCAACTACCTGAAGAAGGCCGGAGCCTACAACAGTCGAAACGTTGTAATAAATATGGCGACAAAGATGAGGACAATAGTCCAAATAATGTAAATAATGAGCATTTCACAAGTTTGGTCCTAGAGATTAATGGCAGCTCTACAAGAGTGTGCTAAATAACATTAAATGCTCAATCCCTCCCCTATTCAATCAATTGCATGCCCTAACATCTACAGTAGATAAGGCTGAATGCTTTGCTTGAAAATTTTCATCCAACCCAGCTCTTGACACATCTGATGTGTCCGCCCCCTGACTTCACAACTAGAACTGAGGCTCTATTGAGCGATATGTGCGCATGTCCGTTGTTGGTCTCTGACATCATTTCTAAGTTAGACTTCCACAAGGCAAGTGAAGGTAACGGGATACCAGCCATCATCATAAAGAAATGTGCTCTTGAGCTAGCGCCAATTCTCTCCAAACTATACAGTTATTGTCTCACTGATTCCTGCTTTCCAACCTGTTGGAAGTTCTTCTTTGTCATCCTTGTTTTTAAGAACTCTGGAGAACCTTCTGACCCCACTAACTACTGCCCTATTAGTCTCCTACTGGATTAGTGATATTGGGTATATGACTCCGCCTTTACCCGCCTGTGATCTAAAACAAACACAATGTGGGACAGAGTGGGATTGAGGATTGAGATAACCAAGGCTGGCTGTAGGGATCGACCACAGACTTGCCTGGTGACTGTGGGAGGTGCGTGATGTCATAGTTCATTTTGAGGTTCTTGACAAAATCCAAAGAAGAATCTGCAATGTAATTGGTCTGGACTCGACATCTTGATTTCAGTCACTTTCTCATAGATGTGATGTGGCTTTGATCTGTCTTTTCTACAAATATTTTCATGGCAACTGTTCTGATGAGCTATCTTCCCTGATGCCCTGACTACATGAATTTAAGTGTGCTACTAGATTGGCATCTAGGTCCCACCCTTTTACTGTTGAAGTAGTTAAATGCCACTGCCACTTCTACTCCAGCAGATTTTTCCTCATGCTTCCTGACAGTGGAACTCCCTTCCTCTTACGTGCTTCCCTGATAGCTACAATCTTCAAAAATTTAAATGCAATGTCACTCACAATCTTCTGTTGCCTTGATCCCCATTTTTTTTTTATCCTTTTCTCAATCCCCTCTATACACAGCCTTTTCCCTCACTTTCACCCTCTGTAACACCCTAGTGGCACTCCTGCCTTGCTTGGGGTGAAATGCTTGGAAAAAAAAAAAAAAAAAAAAAAATTATATAATCACACACTATCAAATTGAAATTAATGATCAATTTAAGGAAATCACCACTATTAACTCCAATAAGACTGCTTAGATGGACTCATGTTTTATGGGATGAAAACAGCAAATGTTATCTTTCAGAAAGCAATAAAAAAGGTTCTAAAAGGGGACCTAAAAATAAATTATTATGATGATGTATATTTGAGCAGAACCAATGACGTAGAGTTAAAACAAAAACCAATTAGATATTAAATAGACAAAAAGATACCAGGAATGACTATTAACAAAGTTAAATGTGCATTTCATTGTGAAAAATATATATCTTGGGTATCAAATTTCAAAAGATGGAATTTTACTAGACCCATGTTTGATGGAGAAAATATTAGGTGTCTCCTACTACCAATAAAGAAAGAATTAGAATCCTTTTTGGATGTAGTAAATTTTTATTGTAAATAGTTACCCAAATATTCAGAAATAATTGAAGCATTTGCCAAGTTTCACACAAAGAACAATGAATTTAAATGGACTGATATACAACAAACAGTATTTCATAATTGAAAAATGCCCTTGCTATTTGCAAGAGCATTTTTCAATTATCAAATACTGTTTGTTGTATATTATCAAGATTTTTATCCCCAAAAAGGATGTTACATTAAGTACAGATGTTAGTAAAACTTCCATATTGGCAATCTTAGCTCAGGAAAGACACCTAGTTATGTATCCTTCTGGAGCATTAACATTGACTGAAACTAATTACTCAAATAGAGAAATAAAAGCTCTAACTATAATTTGGAGCACTAGTTACATCTTCCAGAACATTGAAATGGGCCATAAAGCTAATAGCTTTTGACTTTGATATTGAAAATGTACAAGTAAATGCTATTCCCCCATGTAGATGCATTATCCAAATTATATTTTAAAAGGGGACAAAAGGACAACATATTAGAAAATATGGAAGATTAATTTTTGTATTGGGTAGAAACTGTTTTTCTATCAATAAATTGACTTGCCTGAAAAACCTTACAGGATCCAATATTAAGTAAAATTGTATCTAGAATCATAACTAATAAATGAAATACTTGTTCAAAAGCTGAAAGACTATACAAAGAACACTATTTACATTATTCGGACTATTGTCCTCATCTTTGTTGCCATATTTATTACGTTTCGGCCGTTGTATTCTCCGGCCTTCTTCAGGTGGTTGGAATGTTGAACTGAACCCTTTATTTCGCTCACTGGGGTAAACTGTTCTAGTTCCACATGCCATGTTTTAATGGATGTCCTGTCACTGGATCTAACCAACA
>OZ038484.1:122448967-122523967 GCA_964036315.1 Acanthosepion esculentum | reverse complement strand
AATTACTGTTAAGATATTAAAAGATCTCTCACTTTTGTTAAGGGAAAGAAAAACTGATTATTTTCATTTACTTGTTAATTTTATTTCACTGCCATAGACACACGTAAGCAAAAAAGACAGTTTCAAAGACATTAAACTGTTAAGGTTTGCCTTTTGTTTTTACTTCAATGTTACGATTCTATTGCCCAACTCAAAGTAGGGGCTGTCCAGATTGATTGTGTGGTTGAACATTAAATAACATAAGCACAAGTCACTCACACAAAATAGACATAGAACAAATACATGGAAGCAAAGTAACACGTAGAGGGTGTGATGGACAAAGACTAAAGCTGTCAGAACATAGATTATACTGATTTAATCATATCAAAGCCCTCTCAAGTTTGAGTGCGTGTTATTTATATATATATATATATATATATATATATATATATATATATATATATATATATATATATATAATGATTCCAATGGAATAAATTATGACCATGGAATATTAGTGTTTAAGTCTTTTTAATATATATACATTTCATTACACACACACAAAGATAAAGAACAAGTAGGAAACAGATCTTAATCTAATATGTTTCACTTTGTTAACGCTTCAGAGATCAAGATAGAAATAAATAAAAAAAACAAAGAAATGCAGATTAATGGTATGGTGTGCGTGTGGTTATTTCTTTTTGGTTAGAAAACGTGTCACATGTAATGAAGTAACAGATAATATTCAAATCTGTGTAAGAAACCATTCTGCAGCGTTTCACTAACTTTTACACACTTTAGCATCCAGAATGAGGTTTCTCACACAGATTTGAATATTATCCGGTACTTCATTACATGTGACACATTTCTAACCAAAAAGAATTAACCACACACACCATACCATTAATCTGCGTCTCTTTGCTTTTTATTTATTTTTTATGATTTCTATCTTGATCTCTTATGAAGTTTTAATAAAGTGAAACAGGTTAGATTAAGCTGTTTTGTACTTGTTCTTTATCCTATCATTTTGTCAGATTCATATCCATACTCTATCTATATATTTATATACAAGAGAGTGAGAGATAAAAAGAGAGGGGCAGTGTGGACAGTCTCCATGCAGTGTTGATTCTATTTTCCCAATATCCATATCTAATATTGAGCTCTATTCCCATATATATATATATATATATATATAGATTCTAATAGGCCTATTTGTACCTCTCAATATAGAACAATGTGCATATTTGTTGGATTTGTGTTCATAAATAATATAAATGTTATTAACCCCTGCCATCATATTTCTGAATGTTATCCTCCCCTTTTCAATATGATCTGCCTTAAAAAAGGCATAGTAGAAATTAATTTGTAGAAAGATTAATATTCCAACAGATTAACTGTCAATCTATAGTTCCAATTACCTGCAGAAATAAAAAAATTTACACTAAAAGCTGATTATTTTCATATATTTTTCTTTTTATTTCACCACCAAGTTGATATTGGGCATTGTTTGTTGGCCAAAGTCAGCATGCATCCTTCAGTGTTGCTCCATCTTTTTTCAGCAGTACTCCTGTCATTAGGGAGCTTGCATCAACCCATTTGTTAATTTCAGATCTGTTCTCACAACAGTTGCGCAGGCAGGGCCCTTTTGTCATAATCTGTCCAGTTTCATTCATCATTTGCTTGAGATTGGATGTCACCAACTTGGTTATCCCATCTCTTTGTGACTCTGCTTGCCTGCCACTTGGTGAACCCAGTTGCCATATACACAGCCATCCACATATGTGGTGGTGTTCAACTAGTTTCCCACAGTGAGAAAACATTCTGCTGGCATATGTGGCATCTGGGTGGGATTGTGCTTCCCCATGTCCATTGCAAAGTGTTACACTCTCCCCAGACTTCCAGTCCAAGCACAGTCCGAGCCCCATCCTTCAAATGACCTGTACATCAGCCAATACTCGGCCAATTTTACTGGCATATTCTACAGATGATCTCATTGACATACACATCGTTAATATGTCGACATTGCTCTCTTGACTGACTCCTCCTATGACGGCACAGTACCAATAATGGTCTTCATGACTAGAGGTGCCAAATTGAGGCTGAATCTCAACTGCATTAAGGAGTACCTCTTCCACTTGAGCATCAGGGTTTGATATGACCACAGTAAGTCCTAGACATGCATTTTAAGATATGCTTTCCATATGTCCACATTCACCTCTTGTTGGTGCCACTTTCACAGTTTGGCTGCACAAATGTCCACATTTGTAGTGAATGCGTCAACATGTTCATTGAGCTCGCAATAGTCCATCATTGGGCACACTTTGCTGTGCTGCACGATGCCCATTAAAGGCACTATACCCTTAGTTGATCCCAGTCTCTTTTTGGAGCATGGTATTAGCCAACCATTGGTCATCCATATCTGGATTTCCTGTACATATGCATCTCTAATGGCCTTGGATACCAAGTACTCTAATACTGTTTTGTAATTGGGCCGTCACCACACCTGTTGTCCAGATCTCTTGCTGGTGGTTGTATTCCACAGAAAAGCAAGTTGGTAAATATGGATCACCACACATGTTGGTGTTTCTTTGCTGCAGAACTGCACAGATCCAGTCAGAATGATATTGATGCCACTCAATGCCATGATGGCATCAATTCTGGCAAGCTGGTCAAACCCAAGTTACTATCTGTGCAGATATTAATGGTCCCAACACCACAGCAAGCCTACATTCTACCACAAATTGTCTCTGCATCCACATTTCTTGTGATTGACCAAGAGCAGACAAACAATGAATATCATTCTCTGTCTATCAATATATTGACTACAGGCAGTGCTGTATTTACATATGGGTGGGGAATGAGACTGGTGCTAATATCTGTTTCCCTGCTCTGTTACTACAGACAGTTCTGCAATACATGACCCAGTTTGTCATAGCAATAGCAATGTACGATTTTGTCTGCTAACCAGCTCCCACTTTGTCCAGCTCATCATTGCTTAAACAATTTCTAGCCAAGTGATTAGCACTCCACATCTGTAGCAGACAATATCATTCTGCAGATCATTGGTAGAAATCAAATCTGTATTCTTTTACTCAGGCTTCGTGGCTGCCACAATTGATCCCACCGCTAGCATATCATACTTCAGTATGGTTCTGGCTCACTCTGGTTGACATCTGGTTCATCCATTCAAGAAGACGTATGAAGTAGCTGCTTCACATACTCAGGCAACCCTGCTACAAATGCACACACAAATCCACAGTCACACTGTACAAGTCTGTGGTGGTCTGCAATGTAGACATTCATAGATTCATTTGAATCCAAACATGTTAATATTTTAAACCCAATTAAAATCATCATCTTTTTTTAATTCTATAGACAAAAATAAATGCTTAAGATATAATGTAAAAGAAAAAAAGAAAAGAAAATGCAAAGGGAAAAACCAGCTCCTAAAAAGTTCGGATCCTGCCAAAAGTAATGCATTCCTTTCATAAATTAGAGGGTCAGTTTTGTATTTAAATGAATGTACTTAAGTAAATAATAATGAAGTTTGAGATATTACTTAGTTTTTCACAGATCAAATGCTATAGAGTATTGTCTTTTTGCTAAGACTTCTTTCAAGGAAAAATAGATTAGAAGAAAAAAAAAACATGGTTTGAAATCTGACTCAGTCATTCACCATATTTTATGAATGAAAACAAGTATCATGGGAGTTAAAAGAAGATTTAGAATAAAAACTATTAAGCAATTGTTAATAGTTTTTTTTAAATCATATTCTAATATTTTTAAAAATATAACTTAGTGAATGGAAAAAAGCAAATCTGATTTTCTCTTATGAAATAAAATATTCTAATCTGCATCCATTACATGGAATAAAAAGATGGCCAAAATTTCTGTTTTAAAATATAAGACCATTTGCTTATAATAATACTATTTGAGAAGACGTGAAGTGGTTGCTTAGTTGAGTAAATAAAATAGAGAATCAAAATAGAGTAAGAGTGCAAAAGAGGTGAAGGAAGAAGAAGAAAGGAAGGAAGGAACAAACCAAAGAAGGCAAACCATGAGAGAAAGAAGAATACTGAGAAAGAAAGAAAATAAAGGTGAAAAAGAGTAAAGTTAGTATGAAGAAATGAAAGAAAAGGAGAAATAGCAAGAAAGGAATAAAAACAAAGAGTAAGATAGAAAACTGAAAAGGAAGAATGTTTAAAATGAATTAGAAGTAAAAAATGAAAGAAAAAAAAGATGAAAAGCACAAGTTTCAGAAGAAATGGAGAATGAAGAAAGAAATCTTTTAGATAAAACATTTGTATCTTAAATGAATGACATTATGAGATTAGACATCTTTTCTCAAACTTTCATTTTTATACATCATTGTATAAATCTGTTTAAGTGTGCTATTCAGCTTTTCTTACCAATTAGTTCTTTGGTAAATATTATAATACTGAAAAATGTTCAGTCAGCCATTCCTTGTACCTATACTGCTACTAGCAGTATAACCCGTCTTCGACTGGGTGTTCCATTACTGGGAATTTTTGCTGTTCAATTAGAGCAGTTTAAGTTTAAAGTCAGTCCACCCGAAAATGTGCAACTGAGGCACATCCACAAATGGAGGGTTAACAATTTGAATTGGGAGTGGCCCTGAAAAGGGCTGTTTTTGTATTTTCAATCTTGCAAGGAAGGAACCTCTTCCATGGACCATCATAATAATAATATACAATAATTTTTATTTATAATATAATTTTTTTTATAATTCTAATAATCTTTTGTGTTAGATTTCAACTCTCTAAATTGATTGTATGCTGTTTTTCTTTTTACAGACATTAAATTTTGCTTTTGATTTTTGCACTAAGTGTTAAAAAAAAAATCAGTTTTTTCGATTTTTCACCTTCAAGGTTGTAATTTTTTCCAGACAATTTGGACTCAAAACCAGCACTGAAGAATCATCTATTAAACAAAAATAAATGTCATCGAAATCGGATGAAAACTGTGGAAACACACAAACAACATCTGATCACACACAAACACATTTTGAGAATTATAGATAATATTATTGTAATAATTTAAACTATTTATTTTTATTAAAGTTTTTATGAAAGATATATATCCAAGAAAAATAGTAAACGTTGCTGAGACTTAATGGACTGGAAGTAGTGGAGAGCCATTTTCACCAGCAATTTGGACTCGAAACCGGCACTGAAGAATTATCAAACAAAAAAAAAAACAAAAAAAATTTCATCAAAATCGGATGAAAACTGTGGAAACTTATAAACAACATCCGATCACACACACACACAAATTTTGAGAATTATATATCAATTTCATTCCTTGCATGTGAGCCAAGCTTGAAGTCATTTTTACTTTTCTCATTATTGATCTGTTTCTGTAAATACTTCACTGGTATTTCATGGCTTAATTTCATGACTATTTCAATATTTATAAAATATTCATTATTTGAAGAATGTCTATTATTGTTCCGTTTTCCTTTGCAATAATTTTCCTTTTCATCCAAATACAGTGAGGTTGGCTAGACAATACAAAGACGATAGAAGGGAGACTATTCTTACATTTGTTTAACCCAAATCACTTCTTGGCCAGAGAAGTGCAAATTAACTATTTCAGTTAAATTTCCCTAGGCAATACTCTCCCTCAGGAGGGTCTCAGACACTCTGACGCATTCCCAGGGGGAGAAGTGCTAAGGGGACTGGACTGTTTTTTGTATGCTAATAACACATGGGGACACCACTTTAAACTGTGTCTTGTAACACATTACGGTCAACTGGGTATGCACATAAATCCTAACCCATATCTTTTTCCCAATTATTGTGACCATTTTGCTTGAAGTTTGTATTTTCTTGATTTCAGATGAAAACTTTCCAACATATTTCAGTGAAATTTTCACTTTACCCCAAAATTTAGTTTACATATCATATGGAAGAAAAAATTGAAATAATTAATGTTGATCCCTTTTTGATTTATAAAATGTAAATTTTGAATCTAATTTTTGAAAATATGAATTTATCTTATTTAAAAACTTTTTCATTATTGATTTTTTGACAAACTGCAATCAAATTTTATACGACATAAATCATTCAAAACATTGTAGAAAAATGTTTTTGTTTTTAGTATAATCATTTCATAAATGCTTTATTTTATTAAATTACTCTTAAAATAAAAAAGTTACTTCATTTATTTATAATTTGAAAAATATTTTAAATTTCTTGTTTAAGTTGTTAAATGAAAAAAAGAAAAAAAAAGGACTTGATAATAAAAAAGTACAGATAAATCTTTTGAAATAAGTGTTCACACTTAAATAAATACAGTGAATTGTATGTAGGTACAACTAAAATAATTTTTTTTTATTGAAATGAAAGCATAAAAATAGATAAAAATAATATTACTACCCCAGGTTTCCAAAATATTTGGCAAAAATCAGGGAATTATCAAATTCAAACGGAATTTCCAATACTTATTCATGAATGAACTGTATATTGAATGGGTTATTTCATTAGAAAACTTTGTGGAAATATAGTGATATGGGGGTTGTCCCCATCTTGTGTGTACTAGAGAAGGGCTCAATTTTTTTTTTTTTACAATTATATAAAAGAAAAATCCGTGAAGATGTTATTTCAGTAAAAATTTATGCAATATCATGTGTGAACATATAGAAAATTTGTCCCTAATCTTACCAAAATTAATATCAAAAAAATTATTTTTCTAACAATGCTTGCTTAATTTAATGAGATAATTTGTTTAAGACTGGACAGAGAAAAAAATCTACACTTAATATTTATTTCTAAAAAGATTACTTGTAATTTTTCAGTGCAATTTTGAAATTCATCACATTGCTGTTCATAAGAGTTGATTTTGTTAAAGACAGAATGAATAAATGAAGAATTGAAAAATGTGAAGTTTAATGCCATTTTTGAGTGTGAGTCTTTAAAATAGGTACCTCCACTATTATAGGTAAGGTTTAAAATGAATTCTAAAAAGTGAAAAAGCTTTCTTGAAACTTTCATTGAAAGCTAAAGAATTTAAAATTTACTATTTTCAATAAGCAAAATACTCTGTTGTGTATTTGAAACAGAAATTATATTGATTGAAATCAATTTTTTCCCCACCAGTGAAAAAAAAGAAAAAGTTCTTAGTTTTAAAAATCTTGCAAAAATAAAATATTTCTTAAATGTCATTTAAGAAAAATTAACAAATTCAAAGTTAAATTAATCTGATTTGAAACAAATATTACTTACTAATAGCATAAAATGTTGTATACAAGCATTTCTTAACCATGGGATCTTGTTTTTCTGACATATCAATCGTTTTATTGACTGCATAATGTGTTGACAAGTATGGTAAGCAGAAATGCTAGCAGACAATAAATTTTATGAGTTTTTTTTTCCATAAGGGTGGGGGACAACCCTGAATACACTGGACCTTTTAATGATAATGTCATGTATGAACTTACATACTTAGAAAAACTTAGGCCATTTAAACAAAATCAAAATTCTTTTTAAAATATTTAAAACCAACATTTACCTAAATTCTTTTTTTATTATTAAATTGGTTTAAATTTATTTACTAAATAATTATAATAAATACAAGTGAAACCCTTTTTTACAGAATAAACAAAAGATCAATCTACTTAAAAAAGTTACAAAACCCTTACTTTTGGAAAGTCGTTTTTAATTTACAAATTTTAAAAACTATGTACACTATATAGTTGAAATATGTGATAAAGTGAATTTCACTTGCATAAAAATTGAAATATTCCAGGCGATATTTTTCGTTTTAGTTTTTGACAATTTTTTGTGCTTAACTTATTGGCTGCATGACTTCAATTTTAAACTAAAAAAAAAAAAGAATGAGGTCCGAAAATTTTTATTTTATCTATTTAAATTTGTTTTTCAAATTCTGAAACTCATTTGGTTATATTGTGTTATGTTTCAGATTTCTTTTGGGGGAAGGGGCAATAGCATTTTCATTTTATTTCAAATTAATGACTGTTCAGGTCCAATAGGCTCAGATTCTGAATATTTGAGTGAATTGGTTTGGCATACAGAATTCATTTGAAATGCTGAACTTGACAGTCCATTGATTTTATCTTTTTCACAACTAAAAATTATCAGCTTCTTATAACGGGAAAAGAGGATTAACAAGTGAGTTACAGGGTGGTCCGAAAGTCTTGTCAACCCATACTTCTCTTCCAAACTGCAGGAGCTTGTGTTAGCTATCTGAAAGAAAATTATATTATGTAAGGGGGGAGGGAGTGACAAGACTTTCGGCCCACCCTGTATATTGCTCATTTGTGCCTGGCTTAGTATTTGTAAAGTGCTGTTGAATAAGCATATGTGTTTAGTAGGGACATCCACTTTTTTGGCATAAATTTTCGACACCTAAAGTTTAAAATTAAATTTTAAAAATGAAAAATCTTTCTTGAATATTTCATTTTAGCTTTAATTGAAAGTTTAATTATTAAATTTATTATTTCCATTAAATAAAATATTCTCTAGAGTCACAGATTCGATTTTTGGTTAATTTGTAGTATAAGCACCAAAAGTAATGAAAATGTTCCATTATGGCGTGGAATTGCCTGATTATTTAGAAAATGACATTAAAAATGTGCGCTCTATTACCGTTTCGGAGTTATGAACAATATAAGTTTGACTTCTTTCGCGTCGCGTCGACAGAACGGCCGCCATTACTGGCTTTGTTTACATACGTATGGCTCGAATAATCATGCGCGGAATCTTCCATTGTTTTGATTACTACGCAATGCGCGAAATTTAAAATGAATGCTCGATTCCAAATATAGCAGTAAAAATAAAATCAAAATTACGTGCTTGAAAGAATAAAAAAAAATGAAGCTTTCTTTCTTTTTTTTCTTGAAAGTTTCTTTAAAATCCGACAATTAATAAAATAGAAATTACGTACGTGCCTGAAAGAAAGGTAAAAAAAAAATATTTTCTTGTTTTTTTTTTCTTCAACGATGTTGTTTTAAAACATGCGATATGTAAGCGAGGTAAAAAAAAAAGAACAAACGAAAAACAAAAAAAACGTATGTTTATCTCTCCGAATGTATTATTTTTTTTATTATTTAGAAAATAAGGAGCTGTTGTATTGAAATTTCATGAAATAAAAAACATTTGTCTTTAAATTTATTACAGTGTAACCCGGATATAAGAGAGTTGTCGGGACCGGAGAAGTCTCTTATATCCGGGTTTCTCTTATATCCGGGTTTGGTCTATTATATATACATTAACACAGGCTCTAATTTGTGACCAGAGAAAATATCTCTTATATCCGGGTTACACTGTATAAATGAACCAGCTAATTAAAAAAAAATCCTCTGGTCAATTAGTAAGGAAGAGAAATTCATTTCATTTTATTCAAAGAGTAAATTTGGAGGTTAGTCTCACACTTCTTGCTTAATTTATACTTACTTAAATCAAACTTTGTCATGTACAAGAGGGGGGAGGTACTGCACTGTGCTGAGCTGATCTTACTCGCTACAGCAATGCGCCACAGCCGTGCATCTAACTCTCAAGAGCAAAAGTTAAATTTTAAAAGATGCAAGGGAGGTAACTATCCTCATTTGATCACTGCATAATTTTTTTTAACTGAAAGAACATTGTTAGTAGCGATTTTTCCTTATATAATTGTAAAAGAAAATCCCCCCCCCCCAACTGAAACGTGCACACGAGATATAGAAGTTGGGCTGAGATTTACCCCTCAAAATATTTTCACAAATCTTTCTAACAAAATAATCTATTTAACCACTTAAACAATAAGTGTTTTACTTTTATATTTCGTAAATGTGATAATTCCCTGATTGCTGGTATTTTTTTAAAAACGGGTAGCTTTTTTTTTTTCTTTCATTCAGGAAAAATATTCATTTTGGTGGTAATTATTTATTTGATGTGTGAAATTTTGAATCAGAAACATTATGAGTTTAATCTTTTAAGCTATATTTTTACTCGAATGACGATGAAATTACAAGTTGTATTTAATTTATTCATTTATTTTTTACATCAAAGGCATTTTTTTAGCCTTTTAGTTTTATCCACACAAAATATTTCACTACTTCTATCAATGCTACAATTAGAAAGACAAAATTTGGTCATAATGAGAAAGTCCCCACCACTTCCTATATTTCTAATCTAATGGATTTCTTTTCTAATATCAGAAAGAAAAATAAGTCTAAAATGCCTAAATTCAAGTCTAACCTTAAAGCTTACTTTAATTATTGTGAAGTGGTATCGAGTTTAAAAAAAAGAAGTTACACTACTGATTGAAATTTGATGAAATATTTTTTATTCAATAAAGTAAAAAAAAAAAAATCTGTTTGGGGAAAAATGTACGCCTTTTGTTAAATCCTAATCCACTTCTTGGCATTTCTAGAATAAAGAAAAGTCCTACTTACTCGGTGGCTGGAGAGGACACTCACCACATTGTCCTTGTTCTGCCTTCAATATGTCTGTGAGAGTGTTAAACTCTCAAACCCTTCTTTCCTCATTACGCGTCCCAAAACTTTCAACTGTCTTGATTGTTAGCAGCAGTTACCTATTCTCCATGTTTAAGGCTTAAACATTCCACGTTACTCACATATTTTGTCCACGGTACTCTCAGTATTCGTAGGGCGAAGCACATCCCTGTCACTTCAAAAACGTCTTCACGTACAATAAACTTTTTCTGGAATTGTAATTTATTTATTTGGTTGTGAAGTGTTAGCTTAATTTGACACAAGGCCGCAAAAGTGAGAATCGAACTCACCGCAGTACGGCTGGTCTGCAACTATTAACTTGCAAATAATTGCATTTCAGTTATAGATCTCAGCTATAAAGTAATTTGCTTCTGATGCAAGGGAGATAACTCGTTATTTATTATTGCAAAAATATAATTGTCGCACAAGGGAGATAACTCAAATAAAACTTAATACACGAACTTTGCATTTCAATTTCATTTATTCAATTTTTTAGAAAATATCTTTTTGCGCATTTGTTATCTATTTGCATTCAGCAATATTTGCCTCGGTACAAGGCTTTCGTGTCGCTTCCAAAAGTATAATGTCTAATTCCAAGGGACCCATTCCTCCAGGTTGCACCTGCCCATTGTACGAAGAGGGGTACCTTTGAGTTTCAAATAGACCAATTGTGACGATTAAAACAAGAAATCAAGAATTAATAATTTTGCCATTTTCATTCACTTCCCCACTGACTTCATAATCAAAAAGGCATCCTGTCATACATAAAATTAATATTTGAAAACTTTAATTTGGGGCAGAATAATCGAGTTTCAAATAGACAGATCGGGACGATTATTCAGTTTTGGAGAACAATCAACCTAGATCTTTATTTCAACCACAATTTTCATAAAATATTCAGGAAATTCCTTTCCTCACCCACCCGATATTTAATAAAACAGGGTGGTTGAAATAAGGATGTGCAGGGTGGAATTTAACAAAAATAAAAAATAATAATTAATCCACTTAATTTTTTATTTATTTATTTATTTTAAAGGCATTAGCTTATCTGCGATATACACACACCTTGCTTAAAGAGACTGAAAGAACTAAAATAACTAAAAGAAAAATAATTTCCCAAATGCGTTAACATGAAAATATGTGATATTCAAAATATGAATACCGATATATGAGTAATACTGTCCATATATATATATATATATATATATATATATATATATATAATATATATGGCTAATTTGCTTTTTAAGCTCCCCGCTAAATATGTATGAAAATTTTACAAAATCGTTATATATCCATGTAAATTTACATGCTGAACTGGAAAATAACAATTAAATTTTAATAAAATCTACCGTTTTGGAGTTATTGACAATAAATTTCGGATTCAGTCGCGTTCAGCTGTCGGCTATTACTGGCCTTGTTTAACTACATTCAGTGCGGAATATTTTGCGCATGGAAACTTAATTGACGGCCTTTTTACTGATCTTACTCGTCTAAATTACTGCGCACTTAAGTTGGGCCGAAAAGCAATGAAAAGTGTTGTTTTTTTTTTATAGTAAACCCCTTTTTCTGTGTAGAAAAGTAATGGCAGCTGCCGTAAAGCTTTTATTTTAAATTAAAAATAAAACAAGTAATTAATGCGCAAACTTTGTAAAGAGCATGAATAAAATTACAAAATAAAATTACAAAATAAAAAAAATTGCTAGAAAGGAATTAATAATTAATGAGCAAAGTTTGCGCATTAATTATTATTTCGTGTATTGCATTTTTTTATTTTGTAATTTTATTTTTTAGATAATCATGCTCGTTACACTCATGCTCGTTTAGTGTTCTTTATTTTATTATTTAATTTGTTTTTTGTTTAATTTTTAAAGAAAGCTTTACTATAAAAAACAACAGTTGAAAAAAAAGCAACACTTGTCATTGCTTATATATATATTACAAATTGTCCCACATAGTAAAATTAAAGCAGATATATAAAAAAAAAAATAAAAAAGCAAGCAGTATGTGAAGGGAACCAATAATAATGTTTTATTTCTAACGTCCCCAAGAGGGACGCTACAGCGCTGCGATGTCTCTTCGATGCATCTTTAGGACGTATCTTAATTTTACATAGTTTACACATAGTTTATTTACTTAGTCTAATTACGTATTTACAACGTATTTTAATATTCTATGATAGGTTCACTTATTTAATTCTCTGTAAAAAAAAGTCATGAAGTCTTTACAGTTCTATTGTAATAATAAACCATTCGGTCCTTCGACTTAACTTCGTATGCATTGTATTCTTCACTTTGATTTACCATGCTTTTGCTTTGATGAAAATTAATTTATGGGTGTTCAGGCACTATAACGGTTATCAACGGAGAAAGTAAAATCGGTGAGCTGAGTTCAAATTCTGATCGAGTCTATGACATTCACTTTTGCACTAATGTTCTTGGTAAAGGAACGAATCCATCACTTTTCCTCACAGCTATGCATTAAATAGACTGGGATCTCTACCAACTCGTTGCAACGAGTCTGAAAGAAGGGCTACTCTGGATTCTAAAAGCCATAGCAATTCACATATAATAATAATGGAAAATAAATTGTTTGGTTTGTTTTGTTTTGTTTTACGGCATATCAACCTCAATGGGTTATTTAATGCCAACAAAATTTTTATTGCTGATAATATTTTGTTTTGTCAAAAGTCTGTTTCTGGTAATATTTTTCCTTCAAAAATGTATTGCTGGTAATAATTTTTTTTCAAAAATGTATTGCTGGTAATAGTTAACTATTTGCTAATAGCTGGGACTCCGGGTTAGGGCGAACCTGGGAACACCAGCAATTAAGAGGTGGTTCCAGGCTCCTCCTCAAAACCTCCTGATCAGAGGCCTTGCTGTTGGACGTAGTTTATCGTCTTACCCAGGACGCGGATGTAGTTTATCGTCATACACAGGACGGAAAATGATCTGTGGAGAACTATAATCACCTACGTCCTAAAAGGACATGTTTTCTTTTTAAAAATCACTGAGCCTACTCACAAAATTCGTGTGGTTTCCAGACCATTTTTTAGCTTTAAAGAAAGATGTCGGAGTTACCTCCATTGTAGGAGTTACCTCCACCTTAGTTCCCTAACTCTTCACCAGGGGTCTCTCTCCCTATACTATAAATACTGGGAAACTTGCTTCTTTCTCTTTTTTTCCTTCAGGCCTCGTGCCGAATCCCACCTCGCATGGTGTTGAGGTAAATCTCTTTTTCTTTTCCATTTTAGCGACAAGACGTAAACTCTTAGAAGATCAGCGTTTCTCATTTCTGTGAAAACGCTATGAACATTATAAACATTCACCACAATATGAACACTTACGAACATTTCCGCCAATTTTCATGTAGTATGGCCTTTTAATATTCTACCAGGAGTTACACACGTGTCTCACACACAACAGCACGTAAACCCACACACGGTCCTCTACAAAGATAAATTGTTAGAATAGAAACAACCATCAGCATTTTCTATAATATGTAATAAGTTTATCTACTTTATGAATTTAAACTTGGAACAGAAACAGCCCGTAGAATATGAACAGCGTTTGTTTAATAACTCTACTGCTCAAAACATTTTTCACAAGGTTTTTTTAATTGGGAATGAGTTACTTGATGATGCATCCGTGCTGATGTAAGTGCTAATAATGACCAACTGAGAACTTGTGTTAAATTTAATCCGCTTCAAATGTTATTTTATAGTTTATATTTATTGAGAAAATAATTAAGATAAATTATACAACAAAAAACCGTGATGAAGAGTAATAACAAGAGCAGCTCACACGACACGGGTCGAAAATTATAAAAAGTTTACTGTAAAAAAATGTTACAAGTTATCCCGGACCTACACAATGTTAGTGCATTGTGTGCCGAAAATTTGTGCCAATAACAAGATATGAAATAAGGAACAAAATATATTCATGCACATTGTACAAAATTGAGATATTTCCCTTCTATTGTGAATAACACAACATAAATCACATTAACTTTGAGGGGAAGAAACACACTTTCAAAGAAAAACAATATTACCTAATCAATAAGTTGATTGTTTAACAGTTTTGAGTCCATCCATATAGTGAAAACCCGCGTAAATAGCGAAAATTGGCGATTTTTACTGGTTTATTTTTTATTTTTCGTTGATCTTTCAACCAATTTTCATCAAACTTGACAATTGCCGTTTAAATGTATCCTCTTTTACATCCCTGGTAGCACACTGACAAATTGAATTTCAATAACTCCAAAATAATTGTGGTCTGAAGTGAGGTCTTCATGTTGCCTGTTTTACCCCTTCATGTCCTCGGCTAACTTCGATTGAATAAACACAGACTACTTCATGGAAAAGATCAAAAAATTGACCCTGACTCCCGGCGATTAGTCTTCGCACAGTCCTAGTACAGACTCACCGGTAAAAAACTCATTTCTATCTTTTAATATATATGACCAAGACTACTGTTGACCTTCTGTTAGAGACAATATTATCTTTTATTTCTTCTCTGGTTTGATTTAATTCTTAAATTTCTCAGAGACTGAATCAATATTGTTTTGAATATTTAAATGTAATACATTTATATATTTACTTTTGTAAATAAATTATTTAAGTATGTAAGTATGTGTAGTGGTTATTTAAGATTATGAATTTATGATGCAGTACTAATTACCAGGTATTGATAGTTTGTGAATATATGAATAGATAAGCTTTTTAATTGTGCAAATTGAGATAAGTGTTCATTGTCACCTTGTAGACCTATACATAGATGAGACTAGATCACTGCCAGACACCCTAGTTATGCCGCTAAACTATATCTAGGTCTTGTCCGGCAGTTTTGTGAATCAGCACACAGTAGAGAGCTTGCATTAAGAATACATACTGTTCGTACAATTAAAGGAGGGAAATGTTCTTTATGGTAGCAAAATGTGTAAATATTTAGGTCTTGTTGTAAGTACACTTATATAATATAACTCTGGTGTGGGACTAAATACTAAATATTTAAGATATATATTTCCAGGTGAATAACCCTTTCAGCAGAAATGAAACGTAATGTTTTGAGTGAAGCACAGATGAAAAAGAGCGCTGCAGGTGGGGAGAAAATAGGAAAACTTCCAAAATCAACATCGTGGCTCAACACAGGTGCAGTGACGGCCGCTCAATACCATTCCTTCAGATATAGCATCCACATCTACATTCAGTCCTGCTACCTATCGTCCAGTTTCAGCAGTCACACCGCCATTGCCTGTTGCTGCTGTCATTTTACAAAAGGAAATACCCATATACGTAAGAGTAAATGAGTTTGCAATCCAAGAAACAGATTCAAATGGAAGGTTAGTGGTATGCAACATCCACTCCAACGAACTGGGTGATATCATTTGAAGAGAAAGAAACAACATCATACTACTTGAATATATTTAATATCCAGATAGAAATAGAGAAATAACAGAAAAGATGTGTCTACAGACAATGTGCGTCTGTGGATTTAACTTAGGAGAAAAGGCGTCCGGGAATCATGTTAATATTTATGGTTGAAAAAGAGGTATCTTTCTGTCCACGGCTAGCTTCTTCAGATAATAGTAATTTCTCTTGAGATAGCCGGCTCCGTTCTTTCGTAACCTGATGCTAATGGCTGGACTTGTGGTGAAGAGAGAAGACTTGCTTTGTGCTTCCTAAGTAACGTGGTGGAAGAAAAAAAAATGGATTCTTGAATTTTGCACTTATATAGTCAGTTTTGCGTGAGACTTACAGGGGCAGTGATTGCTCCCTTTTTTTAGCCATTCAACGTCATTGTTTTATTCTGTCCTTGAGTAATCCAACTTTCTAATTAATTATTTTAAACTCAATTAAGTTCTCTGTCGAGGTTCAAATATTTATCCAGCTTTTCAATGCTGGAACAGCGAGATCAATTCTCTAACCTGTATCTTTTCTTTTTTTCCCCCACGATAATTGGATCCGATCTCCTGGCCAGGATCGAGTGATTTATTTGAATCTCAAGGTCCCAGACGATTTTGTGTTTTTCATTTCATGACAAATTCTGGTTTATGCGTTGTCGGTATGGTCAAATTATACCTCTTTACACAGTTCCCAATCACTCTTCTCTCTTTGTCATTCCCATTTTTCTACTGATTCGGATCCAAGTCGTTGCCTTATCACTAGGTTGATTATCTTTTCTTTATATCCACATTTCATTTCGATCTGAAAATTAGTCCCGAATTTGACGGGCCTATAGCTGTGATTGACTGGATCGAGAAGCTGGAATTGGTGTGCGACCTTTCTGGGGTGAAGCGGCTTGATCAGGTCATCCCCGTTTGCCTAACTAGGGAAGTGTTTACGGTTTACCAACAAGTGGCCAAAGATGAGAAATCGACCGTGATGCCTTGCAGCCGAGCTCCTGGTCGATAATGACACTGCCTTCTGCAGTCCGTAATTCAGATAGTTCCTGGATGAATGAGGCGTACAAACCGTCCGGAAATGGTATCGTAAAGAGGTGTCATCAAACAGTAAAACGGATTGCTGCGCGGAAGAGTTGACCAATCATGGAGGCCGTATATTGGTACAACGTCATACCCAAGGACCACATGCCCGCCTTGCCTGTACCTGCCAATCTGCTGCATTCGTATCAGATTCGAGTGAAAGGAGTTGAGGTTGTGCTTCCGCCTGACCACCAAGGGACATCGACCCGGTACAGTGACGGGGACTCAGTCTGGGTGAGTGACGGTGCACGTGAAAATTTAAACCAGGTCGCGGATAATCAGTTTACAGTCGGTGGTCGTCGACGTCATGCCTCAGTACGTGGAAGACATACGTCCACTGCTCAGTTCAGGGCTGCCCGTAACGACGGCGAGACGCATCGTCAGGGAGTAATGAATGGTGAGAACCACCAGGCTCCAATGCAGGCATCAGTGGCACCCCGTTTGAGGGAGAGATGGGACCGAACTTTATCGAGCTCCCTCATTCCGCGGATTCTGATTCAGACCCCAGCACGTTTGACGATTAGGCCGACGAGGAACAAGTTCTTGTCCCACTGCGAAGGAGTGCTAGGGTGAAAACCAGCCCCACTTCCCCCCACTGTCACTGTGTGATCATACGATCAGGGAGTAGTGTAACGATAGATATTCGCACTTAACCTGATCCAAAGCGCCCGAAGTGTTTGGCCTGCCGAACCGCTATTTACGTAGGTCCAAGGCGCATGCGTGATATTGAGCGTTTGGGGATTGGCCATCTTGAAAAGATACGAGAACGACCACCCGCTGGAAAAAGGCGGTATACAACGGTGGTAAAAGGCAGTGAAAAGTTGGAAATGGTAGCGAGCAAACGTGAGATTTCGGTGTTGTAATAACTGCTATTCGTTAACACTACTACAGAAACTAAATAACAATATCCTTTGGTCTGTTTTTAAGAAATTGATTCTTTGTTTTAATACCTTCAGAAAGTAACCAAGATAATCTGGGTATCAAAAGCTACAAATGTATTCTTCAGAGAAATGTTTAAAAATTTTGTGGATTCCGAGATGAATCCGATATCAATGAATAACAAACGCCAGGAATGGATAAGGAAAATAAATGTTTTAACGTAATAATACAAACAGGTAATACGGGTTAGTAGATCCAGGAATGCGGGTTAGTAGCACTAATATATATACAGTCTTGGTATTGAAGTATCGCGGTATGACTCCTTACTGAGTCTAGGTGCTCGTGACGGTGACTCTTGTGCTACCCTCCTCTATTACTACTCTGATACTACTCCGGGTATTCACTGGTAGTAGTATATGTATACCTCGGGCGAGTCCATCTGTGTGAAAAGGGGAAACCCCTTATCAAAAAACATCTCCAAAATATTTCCCAAACACTTGATTGCTAAAAATACAGCAAGCAGTTCCAAAGTGGGTAATGTTTTAGATTTTAAAGTGGCTATTTTTTTTTTAGTAAAAACTAAAGTAGATTTTTGAACGATATAAGCCACAAATCCATAAGTTTTTTTTTTTTTGGAAGCATCGCAAAATATGTAAAAGTCTGCAGAATATGTTTCATCCACAGAATATCTGGAAAATTTTAATAAATCAAGTAGAATTAAATCTTTGGATAAACTAGACCAAGCATTCTGATTTTCAGCATAGATGACAGAGTCCAAATCCATTTTCTGAAGCCATACCTCATTGACAAGTATTCTCCCTTTAATTGTAATAGATAAATAAAAAGATAAAGGCTCATATATGTCAGAATTTTGTTTTGCCATTTTCATCAATAGAACTTACTTGCAAATTACACGTTGTCCTTAGAAGGAATATATCTGTAACCTAATAACTTCTCTAACTCAAAAACATGTTTAACAAAATTTCGATCTTTCATCATTTGAGTTTTCAACTCTTCGCAATTACGATTGCAAAAAAGTTTCCTTCACTCATTTCTTGGTTAAGATACAATAACTTTTCAGGAGAATTACTAGTTTTCTCCAAGTTAAAATGAAAGTTCTTTAACGTTTCAGTGTGTAGTGGATCTAAGAAGGATGCGTGAATATTTAAGATAGTGCTGCAAAATAAAATATGCAATATCCACAAACATAAATTATAAGAAATGGCCAAATGGTAACGATATTCAATCACAACAAAAAATACATGTTTGAAACAACAGATTAAATTTTATATACACAATTTACAATTTCTTTGTTTGTAATGATGTGTGCAAAGGTATATTTCAGAGATAAAGTTCTTTGCTATTTCGGAAATGTTCAAGGTCTCTAAAAAGTTGTCTGCCTTTGATTGAAAAGGTTGAATTTAACTTAGACAAAACTAAAAGATTTTTCTATGAAAGATATTAAGTGAAAAAGTTTGTTGTGTAAATTTTTCTAATCTCTCATAAAGAAAGTTTGCTTCTTTGGCGGCACATAATTCCGTGTGTATTTTTCGCGTGTACGAGTCTCAAATTTATTTATTGTAAGATTACAATTATGGCACAAGGCCGAAAAGGGGGAAGAGGTTGAGGTTGGTCCGCACTCACTATCCTATACCTAGCTAATCTGATTCACGACCCATTCACTCGTTACAATTTGCCCATTCACCATAAGAACTCATGCGTCACCAATCAATCCTCCATCCACCATAATACCGCACCCTCTCAGGGGGACCTACAGAAAACCCGCCCCATGGCTTAAAAATTGGATGATAATAAAATTTCAAATGCGACGAAAATTCGTTTGTTGTTTCTATTTATAGTTTTTTTAACAACGAAATTGGCCCCACGGGCTTGATAGCTTGTTGCGACTTTTTCTGAGAAATGCGTGGGCGAATGTTGTATTTTTTATTTTTTAGCCAGTAAGATTTCTTGAAACATTTAAATTAGGGATGTTTTTGAGAAAGTTTTTTTTTTTTTTTATGTCAGTTGAGCCTATTTTTGCACAAATTTTGTTATGGAAATTTCTCGAAGCTTATTTTTATTTAACAACCAATGAAATTCAAGAAAAATGTTTGAAATTGAAATGAGGTTTACTAAAAGTTTATTTAACTTCCAGAAATTTATTGATATGATGGACAATCATATAATTCAATATAAACAGACAGACGTAAGCCACAAATTAAGACAGTGCAAAAGTAACAAATCAAACAAAATCTATTTTTATCTTCTTCAGCCTTAAGTGTTATTATTAGAAAAACATTAATGTCTGATAGAAATACATTTTTTCATATGGAATAATAATAATTCCAATATGTTTTCTACTAGGTTTATGCCAGGGTGGGCTGCTTCATTTTGTCTTAAGTGAACAATTAGAAATTATTTTGGTAGTTGTTTTGGACATAGATACATGAGGTATCAACATGTAGTCAAATTTGTCAGGAGAAACATCATTCTGTACATTAATGGCTACAGCATGGTTTGAAGGGACAGATTTAATTTTTTCCTCATCCCAAGGCAATTTTACATACATGTTCCCTAGACTTTTCATTTTTAATGACATTAGTAGACATATTATTAACTTCAAAAACTTCAGAATCTTCATCAGTGTCAGAAAATTCAAAATCTTCATTTTCATTGGAAACACCAGATATTTCATCATTATCAGAAATTTCAGAATTATCGTTATCAACAAAGATACGAGATATTCCATCATTGTCAGAATCATTGTTCCAGCAATTAGACCTTTGCTCAAAACGATATGCTAGATAATAAAATACTTTAATGTGTAGTAGAAAAGTATTCGGATTTACAAAAAGTTTAATTTCCAATATCTTCCACATCAAAAGCAAAATTGATATAAATATCAATAATTTGATATGTGAAAGATTCTACAGAATCTAGCTACTTAAGTATAGCCTTTTCCTGTAAAGCGAAGAGGTATTTTGGATTTGGTACATTTACTTTGGGCCTTTATTAAATTTAAGGTAGTGTCGATTCTAGACTTGTATCAAGAACGTCTTTCCTTCAATTTATGAATCACGTCCATTTTTAGATAATCTTCCAGTAAAAATAGCTTAATTAAGTTTAAGTAACTTTATTCTAAAGGAACTTCGGGACCCAAAATATGCTTAGATTTCAATGTCGAAGCAGAATGTTTGCATAAAGAATAAAGTTAACACTTTTAGCAACTTCCGTCTTATTTTTTTAAATGAATGGACGGTAAAATTTTAAGCATAAAATTTTCCAGGTTATTTTAACGTTAACACTAACACAGTAACTACAGTCGGGACTACTGGACAGATATTACTTTTTTTTTATTGTGGTGAAAATAAAGGAACTCTCTAATCTTTCCCTGACTTTCCAGGACTGATTGATTTCCCCCTGTTTTCGTCTTTCTCTCTTTACGAGGTAGTCGGCCATTTTCTCCTTATAGTTCGCTACCGGAGTAGATTTCTAGTGGAATAAAGCTTCACTCAAGCTATATGGACTCAGCCTTGTTTCACTTCCTCTCAAACTCTTTTTACAACATTTATAAAAACAGAATTTTCATTTAAATGCAGTCAGAATACTGAAAGAGTACATATATTTTTTGAAGAAACTACGCAGAAATTTACCTGTGAAATTCTCCGTTAACTTCAAAACAGAATTTTTGTTTTCACTGGAAATATTTTTTTAAATGCGGAATTTTACATAAATTCCCTTTCGCTATTTGAGACCACGCTTAACTTTTAGTTTACATTAAGAACGTTTTTTAGAAATTGCCTCAAGGGAAGGCAGAAAAATCTTTTTTTCTTTTTTAAATTCGAATTAACTGAATTTTATTTAGTTTGACAATCTATTTCATGAGAAAAGCTATCCAGACAGACTGTAAAAATTTCCTTAACAATTCACACAGCAGTCTAGTAAAAACGAACACAAATTTTGTTCTTTGAATTCAGGAATTAACAATAATTTTTTGTACAAAATATAAAAATTTTATTCCTACCAAATCTAAGTTCTTGTGCCAAACACACAAACTTAGTAGAAATAGCAAAACACAATAATAGGCACAAAATATGAAACAAAACAACCATTGCGCAAAATTTTAAAAGGAAAAACATTTAGTTTACACAATTACGAAAAAGGTACAAATTTTGCGCATAAATTTCCTTTTGTGTGCTTAAGGCAGGATAACAATTTCAAGGGTTGCCAACGAAAAGTGGAAAATTACAGCGAGGGAAAAAACAAGGATATTTTTGTAAATGACAAAAAGAGAAAACAATATATAAGAAAGTTGTAATAAACAAAGGTTCAACAACTTTTGAGAAAAAAAAAACGAAAAGACCTACTTTCACAGCATTTTTTAAGTCCCTTTTTAACTTAACACATTTCGTGCTTGGGAAAATTTCGTCGAAATATTTTCGTTTTAAGCTGCCCATTCTCAGGAGAATTTTCGCTTGAACTTTGGTCTCGACTGGCTGGCCAGTCACTGTTGCCTTCTTTGGTCTCCTCTTGATGTCAAAAAGCCTTCTTTGATGTTGGCGACCTGCCGTGTTCCCTTTCTGTCCCCAAATCTCGCATTTACTTACCTGAGCTATATTTATTTTAAAATTTACGCTCACCTCTCTACCTCATTATTCGGGAAGTTATTAGAGGTTGAAACAATGTTTCTCATTGGTCAATATACGCAAAAAAATAATTTTTCAGAAACTTCATAAGTTTTGGCGCGTTTTAACCAATGGTCGAAAAAGATATATAATTGTAACAAATTTTACACAAACCGTCTGGCCTACATAAAAAAATACACTTCTCTCAAAAGAACGTGTATTAAAAAAAACAAACAACCTAGACGGTTATACATTTAGATAATTATAACATTTTTAAAATAATAAAAATTAAATTTGTATACAACTTTACTTTTTGCAACCAGTAGCGTTGGCACGCCACCCTTCAGCACTAGCAATGGCAAACGATTCTACGTACCTTCATATGATTATACCATGACTTCTGTTGTCTCGTATGGCTTCACCAATTCGCTGATGTATGTTCTCAGCTTCACCAAACTTTCTGTTAAATTTTGCTGTTGGCCCAATTCCTTGAATTTAGTTAAACTCATTAGGGAGCATGAGGCACCCGTGTCTACTCCTATGAATACCTTTCTTTGGCTTATTAACACTTTTACTAGTAAATATGGTGTTCAGAGAACAGTATCGGTGTGCAGATCCAATTTTACCATGCTTATCTCCCTTTTTTCTTCATAACTCTTATCCACGTTATTCACTGTTCTTCTTTTCTCATTATGCGCTGTTGCATCAGAAGGCCTGTCCTCATCTTGTCTACACTTTCGGTGGGAATGTCCTATCCCTCTGCATTTGAAACATTCTTTGTTTTTAAACAGACATTTATCAGCAAGGTGGGTGGTGCTCCCACAATGGTAGCATTCACGTCTCCCTGGTAAACCTGTGGATGGATGTCTTGGTTTCGTTTGTGAGGTGTTCCATGCATTGTTTTGGGATACTTCCTGGTAGCTTCCATAGACACTGCTATTTCAATAGCCTTTTCCAATATTAGTGTTCTATCATCAAGTAGGCGCTCTTGAATTTTCTTGTTCTTCGCTCCTACAACCAAACGATCTCGTACGTGCTCGTTTACTTTTTCATCAAAATTGCAGTGCTCCGACAGCTACATAATGGTATCACCGTCCTTTTTGTCTCTTCTGTTGAGCAAAAACTGCTCATGGATTTCATTAGGAACGGGCCTATGTGTCTTTCCATTAAAACACATAACAGCTCAAAAATGTTATCCTACGGCCTGTTCTCAGAAAGGCCTCAAAGGACTGCATAATGTTTAGCGCCAATTAGAGACAAAAAATTGCACGTAGCTTACCTTTAGTTAACACATCATTAGCTGTGATGTTTCAACATAATGCGCCCATTTTTCCTCCGCACTGTCCCATTTATTTGTAGGGATACAAAAAACGCTTATCCCCCTTTGGTGGAATATAAGACCCGTAGTGACATGACAACCGCTTCGTGACGTCTTCTCTCCATACAGTGACCCAAAGCGGCAGTTGATTGGAGTTTGTGAACAGCAACCAAACGAGAAAGTTGTTTTCATTTTGGCCCGTGCCTTTTAACCCAGTCTGAGACTAAGTCTGTCTCTCCAGCAGCTTACAAGCACATAGTGCCATTTCCCTTTGGGACATAGATGAATCCGACCTGTTTAAATATGGAATCCTAAAAAATGGCTTCTCCGGGTCAGGAATATCTTCAAATTATATGTAAAACCATTCCTTTTATTCCTTCTTATACTTTGTTTTGCTATGTAGATATATAGTTTTCCAAGAGGGATATATATATATATATATATATATATATATATATATATATATATATATATATATATATATATATATATATATATATATATGGTTTTGTGTGTAGCGGCTTACCATATATAGCGTCGGGTCGATTCACTAAATGTAGCAAGAATACCAAATATATAGGTACTTCTACTATTTATATTAACGATTCTTCGACGTACAGGATTCAAGAAATAATAACAACAACTCCAATTTGTTAACCAATAAACATATATTGAATAAAACACAACAAGCATGAAATAAGAAAAGATTGTATACACAATGTGGATTAAAGAGAAGAAAGTTCTCTCCCTTTGACTGTAGATTGATTGTAAGCAACCGTTTGAAGAAAGTTCTCTTGTGAGATAAATGTTCCGAAATAATTGTTAGAACAAAGTTTGCACGTGAAGAATGAATAACACCAAGAATACAATTGCTTGAAATGTGTTGCGAATAAACTGGTTTGAATCAACAAAGTTCTGATTGATTGTGCTTGACGAAAGTTACAGAGAGAAAATGTAAGTTTGTAGTTACGAAATTCTGTGTCTGTGTGTGCGTTAGAGTGTGATGTGCAAGATCGTGGATTTGTGTTGACGGCTGGGATCTTACTGGATTTTACTGGATCTTACTGACGACTTGCGAAAAGTTGCCCAATTTAAGGAAAAGAGGTAGGCTCCCACGGAACGCGGGAAAACTTGATCTTACATTAAATTTATGTGATTGGTTAAAAATGAAACAATCACTACACACGTACTAAACAGAATAGGTAAGTATGCCCAGAACCAAAAGATTCAAAGGAACGACTGCGATGGCTAAATTGTCCTATACAAAGGTAGTAGTAATTTATTAACCAATCGCAGGCGAATAAAATGACTTGGAGTGTATGTGGGTGTGAAAAACATAGGGACCGCTACATGTGTATGTCGTAGTTTATATATGTTTCCCTCTGAGAACAAAGCTTGTCTGTTATTCTTTTTCCTTTCAGCCATTCTGTTCCGCCCTGTCCGTGAGCTACGGCGTTGTTATATCACGGATATAACAATGCCCATAACAGGATAAACGTAATTGGGAGAATAAATCTTTCTTCCAAGTACTCTCGTTACACCTTCATTGTTTCCAGCAGCGCCATTTCTTTGTCTGTATTTCGGAGAAATCCGTTAATCCACTTCGCAATTTGTTGTTTACCCCTACATTCCGTTACCGTATTTTACTGATAACCATTGTTCGTTAAACTCGTCGCCAATTGTGGTATACTATTCAAACATGCTGAAACGGATAAAGACCATAAAAGACAGAATTTACTTAAGAGATCATAAATATGGCGGCCATTCGTCACTGTCCGTTTATTATTAGGTACCACGACAAAATGCTCCCTAGGAGTAAAGGACAGATAACCCAACAGGTTGGGTTACTTGAAACGAAGGGACGCATCCTCACATCTCGGTTCAATATATAACATATTTAACAAAATTTCCATCTTTCATTATTTGAGTTTTCAACTCTTCACAATTACTCTTGCAAGATTTTAAATCAAAGTTTCCCACTCTCATTCTATCTATTCTCGATAAACAATATCTTTTCAAGAGAATTACTAGTTTTCTACAAGTTAACATGAAAATTATCTAACATTTCAGTGTATTCATCTTCAGGAAAATATTGATATGATGGACAAACACATAATTCAAAAGAAATAGACTGGCAACAAATCCAAAAATAAAGATAGTGCAACGGTGACAAATTAAACAAAATCCATCCTTATCTTCTTTAGCCTTAAGAGTTATCATTAGAAAAACCTTCCTGATGTCTGAAAGAAATACATATTTGTTCATATGGCATAACAACAATTCCGACATGTTTTCTATTAAGTTTATGCTAGAGTAGGCTGCTTTATTTAGTGAACGAGCCTCATCTGTCTTAAGTGAACAATTAAAAATTATTTTGGTAGTTGTTTGGTCCTCAGATTTAAACACAGGTCTATGAGGTATCCAAATGTGGTTTTCATACTTATTTGGAGAAACATCTTTCTGTACAATATTGGCTACGGCATGGTTTGAAAGGACAGATTCCATTTTTTCTCATCCAAAGGCAATTTTACATAATTGCTTTTATGTTCCTAGGATTTTTCATTTTTAATGATGTTGATATATTGTCAGCATCAGAAAATTCAGAATATTCATCAACGTCAGAAAATTCAGAATTTTCATCAGCGTCAGAAACTTCAGAATTTTCATCAACGTCAGAAAATTCAAAATTTTCATCAACGCCAGAAAATTCAGAATTTTCATCAGCGTCAGAAAATTCAGAATTTTCATCAACGTCAGAAAATTCAGAATATTCATCAGCGTCAGAAAATTCAGAATTTTCATCAGCGTCAGAAAATTCAGAATATTCATCAGCGTCAGAAAATTCAGAATTTTCATCAGCGTCAGAAAATTCAGAATTTTCATCAACGCCAGAAAATTCAAAATTTTCAACAGTGTTAGAAATCTCAGAATTTTTGTTCTTAACAAAGACACTAGATATTTCATCATTGTCAGAAGTTTTCGAAACTTCAGTATCATCGAAGATACTAGATATTTCATTAGTGTCAGAAATTAGAAAACGAAGTCTTCAGACTGACACTTCTACTGTTCAGACTCATTGTTCCAATAATTAGACTTTTCCTCAAAACGATATGCAAGATCACAAAATACTTCCTATGTATTAGAACGATAGTCGGCTTCACAAATAATTTAATTTCCAATATCTTCCATGTCAAAATCTAAATCAATATAAATATCTATTATTTGATCCTTGAAAGATTCTACAGTATCAAGCCACTTAAATATAGCCTGTGAATATATAGAACGAAGAAGTATTTTCATAGCAATGCCTAAGAAACCAGGCGCAAACGAATGTGATCTCCACCGAACAATCAGCCTAATGAGCCACGTAACAAAACAATAGAGCGCGCAGCAGAATCAGACCAGAGATAGGACAAGAAGAGTACGGGTTCGTCAAAGACACTGAAACAAGGAACGCTATATTCATGCTCAGAATGTTATCAAAAAGAGGAATAGAACTGCAGAAAGACGTGCACTTATATTCTACAGACTACGCAAAGGCGTTGGACAAAGTACGCCACAAAAATCTTTTGGAATTGCTCAGCAATCTTGATATATTTGGGAAAGATATGAGAATAATCAAGAACCTATACTGGCAGCAAACGGCCTGCATGCGGATAGAGATTGAGTACAGCAGATATACAAAAATAGAAAGGGGAGTAAGGCAAGGATGGGTCTTCTCACCGGACTTATTCAACCTATAAAGCGAGGTAATTCTGAGAGAATTAGAAATCCTACCGGGATTCATCATTGGCGGCCACAATCTTAACAACATAAGATACGCAGATGACACAGTGCTGATAGCAGACACGGAAAAGAAATTGCAAAACCTCCTACAGAAGGTATCAAAGGAGAGCGAGAAAAAGGACTAAGCATAAACTACAAAAAAACAGAATGTATGGTCATCAGTAAAAGATGAGCCCGAAATGCGATTTACAGGTCCGGGATACTAAAATCAAACAGATGCGGAAATTTAAATATCTGGGAAGTGTTCTGACAGAGGACGGTAAGTACGACGCTGAGATGCGAAGACGTATTGGAATGGGCAAAGACTCGTTCCAAAAGCTAGGCAGAGTATTACGAGACAGGAGGATTTCGTTGGTAACAAAGAAAAGAGTACTGAGCTGCTACATGATATCTGTCCTCCTTTACGGCAGCGAATGTTGGACGGTCTCCTAAAAGATGAAGAAAAGACTCGAGGCAATGGAGATATGGTTCTACAGAAGGATGCTAAGGATATCATGGACCGAGCGTGTGTGCAACGATGGGGTTTTGGAGAGGATGCAAACAAGGAGGAAGCTTGTACTTAACATCAGGAAGAGGCAGCTGAAATTTCTGGGAATGAGAAAAGGCGGTTTGGAGAATTTCCTACTCACAGGGCGAATAGAGGGAAAGAGAGACAAAGAAAAGCAACGTGTGATATACCTAGCTAACTTAAGCAAGTGGATGACAGAACAGGGTCTAGAAGAAGTAGCAAAGGGACAAAACTTATTGAGAGCTACAAGAGATAGATGGAAGTGTAGAGCCATGATCACCTACGCCCTGAAGGGACACGGCACATAAAAGAAGAAAACTGTTATATTAAGCGTTTGATAGCAAAAGAAAGGAATAACGACGATTAGATTGAAACAACGTTTATTGTTGGTAGAGAGTACAGAAATAGCGATCTGAAGTAAGCGTAGCGCCGGGAGTTGACCTATTACTTGTGCTGGTGATGGCCAAGGTCACAGGATACGGTCAGTGCACGTTTGGTTGATCGAGGTCACGGTGGTAGGTCGTTTCGTTGGTTAGTAGACCTGTTATGTTGAGTCGGAATGACGTCGGATTGTTGTGGTTTTGGTAGGCCTGTTCTTTGGAACGGGGCTCAATGGGGTCGACTGTGAAGGGAATGCCTTGTAAACGAGTCGAGGTAGATCTGTTCTATGGAATGGAGATTGCGGTGTCGACTGCGAAGGGATTGTCTTGTAAACAAGTCGAGGTAGACCGAAGTGACGGTGTGGGTTGGTAGGCCTGTTCTATGGAATTGAGGTTGCTGATCGGGGTCACGGTGGAAGGTCGATTTCTGCTGGTTGATATTTGCCGAGGTGACAGCCTCGTCGACGATGAAAGCTTGTAGCTGGATAGTTAGCCGCTCGTGGATTGTGTTTGCTGAGGTTGGTGTCGATGAAGGCTTGTAGCTGGGAGGAGTCGAGGTTGAGATGTTTTCAAGTCAAAGCTGGATAGCCGAGATGGTTGGTCAAGCCTGGGAGTGGTAACGGTCATGTTGAGTAGTGGCGACGAAGGCGGTGTCGACAGCAGCAGCAGCGCCCTGTGTGACGACTGGCCGGCCGCAGGAGCTCGCTTCATAGGCCGGATGTGATGCGTGGAGCCCAATGCGCAGAAGTCGGCTTTTAATATTTCCTTTTCGGCCAGCGTGCAGAATGATTCAGAAAGAGATCTAATTGCGACGGAGTATAAGAGTACGTTTGCTTTGGCCTTAAATTCAAGGTACTGTCGTTTCTAGATTTGTAACGAGAACATTTTTCCTTCAATTTATAAATCACATCCATTTCCAAAGTATAGTTAGAATTTTAGTTATAAATTTCTCCGGTTTGGTTTTGGACAGGATTTTTGTTGCTGAATTTTCATTTAAAATAATTTTAAAAAATGTATGGCAAAATTTTACTCTTAAAATTTTCCAATAGTAACTCCAGTTTTGAATACTGGATAGATTTTAATTTAATATTTTTTTATAAAGAAACAACGGCAGAATTTAGCCTTTAAAATTCTCCGATGAGTTTTTCAAGTAACTTCAGTCTTAAATACTAGATATATATTATTTTTTATGAAAAGAGAATTTTCAATTAAAATAATTATTCAAGAAAATAAAAGACAGAATTTACGCATTAATTCTTCTGTTTAGTTTTGAAGTTAACGCCCGGTTAATACATTTAGTTTAGTTCAGTCACGATACTGAATGGATAGATACTAATATTTTTTGAAGAAGCAACAGCAGAATCTTATCTTTAAAATTCACCGATAACTTTAAAACAGAATTTTTATTACTTTAGTCAATACTTTTCTCGCGAGAGTAAATAAACCAAGATTTTGATTGTTTAGGTCCTGATAGATAGATAGATAGATAGATAGATAGATAGATAGATAGATAGATAATGAACACACTGAGACAACTAGATAGATAATGGACAGACTGAGATTGATAGATAGATAGATAGATAAATAGATAGATAGATAGATAACCTCGCATGCTAATCATATGTAAGACCAAGTTCTGTAAATATGTAGCTAAAGTGTTTTATTTCAAATGTTATATACATCCGTTTTTATTCACTCGTGTATATAAGTTTTATTATATTACGGGTATATATAATATTATATTGGGATGGTAAAAATGATTTATATCCAATAGTCATTCGAATAGTTTAATATATATATATATATATATATATATATATATATATATATATATATATATATATATATATATATATAGGTGGAGGGTTTATTTATTAAGCTTACCTTAGTATTGGCACAAGGCCTCAGGCATGAAACACCAGTTAAGATCAAACTCACTGCTCACTTATTTACCACAATTTGCTCTTGAACAAAGCCAAGTCTGAGGCAACCAGTTTGGATCGAACCCATTAATGATTAGAAGTAAAGATGGTAATTTTCTAAATGTAACTAAGATGTGGTACAAGGCCGAAAGTATGGAGCGCCCAGTGAGTATCGAACTCATTATTCACTCGTAATTGATCTAGCGAGACAAGCTTGATAACCATTACATCACATCAAAGTGCCCTAATTAGTAGTAATGAAGTGCGAGGGTAATTTGTTAATTACGACGAAATGATTAATCTTCTCTGTTGATATCCACATAAAACCTTTATTTTTTTACACTGATAGCTACAAAACTTGTCAAATAATAAATCAAATTTATAGTAATCGCATAGAGAAAAGCTACATGTTAAATTATTGACACCAGTTTATATGGATTGCTATTCAATTTTGATTAGTATTTCTTTCGTTCTGTATCTGTCATTTTTATCGCAAATATCGGGTCGACATTATACGACCGTTAAATAATCCGTATGGATAGGAAATAAAGAATAATCTTTCAATGTGAAGTGATGTTGTGGATTTGAATCAACCCGCAAGAAAGAAAAAAGCGAGAAAGGTTTTTAAATATAAAAATATAAAATATTTTTCTTTTCGTGCTAATTTTTCTCATCGTGTATGAGTGTTAAAGTTTCTTGTTTGTAGTTGGTTGTTCAAATGAAAAGAAATGTGATTTCTTCGAGTGTATGTGTGGAAAAAAAGGCAAGGGAGAAATTGAGGAGAAAAATGTAAATGTCACATAGCTCGGTGAGGAAGAGTGTAAGTGTCACGTAGCTTGGTGAGGAAGACGGGTGAATGCGTAAGGGAATTTCTGTTAAGCCGTGGTGTCGTAAATCTGTTGCAGTATGTTCCCGCTCTTTCTCCTTACTGGATTGTCTGGTCTGGTAACTTTGCTTATATACTGTTCAAAGAGATCACAGAGCATGTATATATATTTTTTGGCGGGTTGGAAACCAACCCATTGGTTGAAAAATGTTAAATATTTATTTTCAAAGGATTAACTTTTTAACCGGAAGGATACACAGATCGACTCAGAAACTATTTTTTATAATTTGATGATTGGTGTTTATATCCGTCTTCGCTTCACAATGAACTTATCCAATTATCTTTGGGTAAGCCGTCTTATCATGAGAGCACCTTATTAGTTGGCTATGAAAACTAGGCTAGTAGACGTCATTCAAATGAACCACCGAGCTATATTCTTTTTTCTTCTTTTTTCTAAGCTTCGCTATACCGCTATATTAGTTATTTACAATAGTAATACTAACAAACTGGTTCAACAGGTCATTCGCACTTGTATTCGTTTATAAATAATAATGAAAATAATGGTGCAGTAGAACTGTTTTATATAACCCCAAATTTATGTTCCTGTCTTAAAAAAAAAAGATTATCATGTTCGCAGATGCTCGTGTAACAAGGTTGCCAGTAAGCTATATTTCAAATATATCTTTTGTTTTTCTTGGAATAAAAATGACAGCTTGCGCATCCAACCCCAATAGAAAAGTGGCAGCTTATACCTGTTTCTATCACTATGTCGGTTGACTGCAGTAGAGCGATAGCTAATAAAATAATCCTTGTGTAATGTTGAATCACTGGCTTCACAATTGCCATTGCCTTGTACCAGACTAAGATAAGCGTAGCAGATGCTTACAATCCGCATGAGGAGAAACTATTTAATTTGTAAAAACAAGAAACTTGATTTTTATTTTTTTAAATATGAAATTCTTATGACAACCGACATAACTAGCGTTATGAGGATGACAAAATGACGGCATTTGATGCAATCACGCCATCTTTTAGTAACAGTTATTCTCGATTTTAAAAGAATCAGCCGATGTGCATTATATATATATATATATATATATATATATATATATATATATATATATATATATATAGTTTATGAAAAAATAGGTAATCCGTATGGGTAGACCCAAGGAGGATAAAATCCAGAGAGCTCGATGTAAATCAGAGCTAATAATTTAAATAAAAACAGACCACTTTAAGGTTCCATGTAATAAATTATTTCACCCTTTGGAAGTTATTACCTTTGGAAGTAAAGGTTGTCAACCTTTGGAAGCAAAGTCTGATGATCCGCACTCCTTGAAAAGGGCTGTGGTGAAATAATTTATTACCTGGAACCTTAAAGTGGTCTGTTTTTATTTAATATATATATATATATATATATATATATATATATATATATTGTAATAAACCGTTCTTGTATATAGAAATAAAATGTAAGTTTAACCGGAGAATGAAATGACAAGAAAAGTTGTTGAATCAATAACCGCTTCAGGTAGAAAAAAAGTTGACGATGCAATTATAAGGAATTGCAAAATGACCAATTCTCGAATACTGTAAATGCTCAATTTAATGTCCGGGGCTCTTATTTAGAAAAATGGCGTCTCAAGGAAGCGATTCATCGAGAGCGGCGTTAAATCAAGAGGGTTGTGTATTTAAAAAAAAATGCAATTTTTAGTCATTTTCATCTTTTATTTATACAACTGCACGAGGAAGCATAAAAACAAGAATTTAGTCTTCTATCAGTATGGCTGATGCTAACCTCCAGGAGTTTGACCCATTGTACCTTCTCGGAATAACGTTTTCTGCTGACATGAAGTAGGAATATTATATTGAACTAATTGCTAGGTCTGTTGCTAGGAAAGTTGCTTCACTGTGTTATGTTAGACAATGTTTTCTTGCCATAGACTATCTTACATATTTATAAGTTTACCATTCGTCCTTTCTTTGAATATTGCTGTCATGTTTGGTTTGATGCTCCTGCTATATATTTAGAGATTCTTGATAAAATACAAAGACGTATCTGCAAAGTTATATCTGACATCTCGGCTTCAGTTACTTTTCCATCACCCTAACATAGCTTTCCTGTGCCCTTTCTATAAATACTTTCATGGTAATTGTTCTGATGAACTTTCCTCTATGGTACCTAGACTTTATGAATTTAAGCGTCGTACTAGATTGGTGGTAAGGTCTCATCATTTTACAGTTGAAATAGCTAGATGTAACTGCAAGTTAGTTTCTTTTTTCTCGCACTTCTCGCTTGTGGGACTCTTGGCTTATTGCGTCAACTTTGATCTTCAAAAATTTAAATGCAATGTCAATCGTTATTTTCTGTTTTTCATTTCTGTTCTTCTCTCTCCTTAATAGCGTTTTTTTTTCATATTCTCTAACACTCAGTAACCCCTGGCGTTTTTTATTGCTTTGCTTGGGATTAAATTATTTTTTTAAAAAGCACCCCCCCCAAAAAAAAACTCTCACTTTTCCCACAAATATAATTTTGTTAAATAGTTCAGAGATCTTCCTTCGACAAACATCATTATCTATGTTTTACTTTATCACCAAGACTCTCAAGTTGATATCCTGCAATAAAAGTTATTAACTATATTGACTATGCAGATGACCTAGCTATCACTACAGACACCATTACCGATGTCACAGTTCTCCTACATCATCTAAAAATGCTGCTAATGATATTGGGCTCAATACCTCTAAAACTGAATTCATAGGCTTCAACCATCAAGGGTCAATACAAACTCTCTCAATGAATCAATAAAACCTGTCTTTTACATACCTAGGAAGCAAAATAAATTCTACTGAAAAGGATGTGAAAATGTGCATAGCTAAAGCCTGGGCAGTCTTGAATAAAATGGATGTAATCTGGAAATCTGATCTACCAGACAAATTCAAACAGAGATTCTTTCGAGCCACTGTTGAAGCAGTTTTAATGTCTGGTGCCAGTGCTTGGGACATTAACTAAGACCCTAGAGTCTAAGCTTGATGGAAACTACACTCGGTTGCTAAGAGCTATACTTAACATTCTTTTGGAGGCAACATCCAACTAAAGAACCGCTCTATGGACACATCTTTGATATTTCTACAATCGCAAACGACTCTTTACAAGACAGCTAGTGAGCAAAATAAGAACTTGCGAATTATCTACTTCTCTGGACACTAAGCCATAGAGGAAGACAGGTTGGTCGCCCAGCAACGACCTACATTGACCAATCTATATCTATAAAAGGCAGGATGTCTGTGTGTGTGTAACGAATGCACGGCCGCAATTTTCGACTTATTTGCACCAAAATCTACATGCACATGCTCCAAGTTAGCGGGAAGGCCAAGACCGATTTTGCATTTCCCAACTCCCATCGATAGTGGAAATAATCGATTTTTTCATGCTTCTACGGCAGTTTTCATGTAGTTTGCGGCCATTTTCTACTGGCCAGAGTGAGAGCCTATAGCTGGCTGCCACGAATAGGCAGGAATATTTTATTGGCCAGCGTGAGAGCCAACAGCTGACTGACACGAATGTTAACTAGCATACTAGCATGAAAAAAAAATCGATAGCTGCATTCGTCACAAGTGGGAAAAATTTAAATCTGCATGGTACTTTACTCCAATTGGCTCATTCGCTTGCTTAAACTCAACGTTGATTCTGATTCCGCAGAACTGGGTTGGGTGTGAAAAAGTATTTGTTGTTAACATTCTTTTTTCATTCGGTTTTTCCAGTTATGAGTCCTTTTTTAAAGCTGATCGTTTTGTGTTCATTTTGTTTAGTTCTTTTTTTGTAACAGATTTAATGTTTAGTATAGAGCTTAGAAAAAATTCGCAGTGTGAGATAGGCAAGAAGTAAGGCATGTAGTAACATCAGCACGGCAAAGGGCACTCCTTTAAAGCCAAGGAAGTTCTTCTTTCGTAACAGATTTAATGTTTAGTATAGAGCTTAGAAAAAATTCGCAGTGTGAGATAGGCAAGAAGTAAGGCATGTAGCAACATCAGCACGGCAAAGGGCACTCCTTTAAAGGCAAGGAAGGGCAAAAATATTTTAAGTCAAGTGATAGTGATTGCTGTATGAGTCGTACGATTTTTGAATCAAGCACGGGCAACGCCGGGCCATGCTGCTAGTTATGTTATAACAAGGAATGCCACCCTAATGACCTTCCGACCTTGATTAGTTGGCGTGATAGACTCATGAATGTCCGAGCTAGCTCAACCAAATAAAAAGTTAAATAAAATATAATAGTAAGTTGTTCAAATTTCTTCAACATCATCATCATCATCATCATCATCATCATCATCATCATCATCATCATCATCATCATCATCATCATCATCATCATCCCTAGAAGTTGGTGTGTATCTGAGAAACAGAGAAGGAAAGTAATCAAGACAAGATGGACGTGTTTCGATAGAGATTTCCAAGGTGATGAATGCATTTATTGAAGCAAATAGCAATCGTCTTAAAGCGACAGTTGTGTTGCGGGCTGGTGTACGCGTTGAGAGATAAACACGTGTGTCTCCTGAAATGCCCACAATGAACACGGCTGACTCGGAGTATGAGTCCACCTGAAAAAGTGTAAAAGAAACATCATGGACCAATATATTTGTGTACAAACAAATGATTGTATTAACAATAAAGGGTTACATATACAATAGAATATTGTTGTGTTGCTAAACAATGAACATTAATGTAGAAAACATTTAAGCTAATGAATTGTTTGCGTATGTGTAGTTTGGTGTAGGAGAAAGACCTAGAAAAAATGAATTGAAAGGTGCGTACGTACGTGCGTGTGTGTATTGTTCATGCGTGTCCCCAAAAGGGAACACGTTCTTCCACGAGAAACTTACATGTTGACGTCTATGCGGAAAAACGAGAAAAAGAGGGCGAGAAAAGACATCACCGAGTATTTATAGACCGGAAAGCGTCCCAAGGTAGCGGCTTTGAAAATTAGAATGCGGTCATTCGACAGTTGTCAGGAAGCGTAAAAGAGAAGTAGGCCTTTTAGTTCTAGTGAAGCATGCGGCAATGGCTACCAATAAAGAAAAGGCCATAATTCTGGACAATGAACTTAGAAAAGCAAAGAGTGAAATATAAATACTTTGAAATTAAATATGAGGCTGTGCATGATTTTTAGAAGAAAGCATATTTTGATTAACTTCTTGTCTTTAAACTCACAGACCCAAATAAGCGCCCACTTTGGTTTCTCAGATATATTTGTTTAGTCACCCTGGGGCGTTAATTCGAGAACGGGCGCTAATTCAAGTATTTACGGTACGCTTCTTGAGAGAAAATCATGAGTCAAACACTGAGTCAGAAAGAAAAGTGATTATCATTTCTAACTGGCTTAATTTCTTTTGTTTGTAATTTAAAATCTCATCCTATTGACAATGTTATATGAAAGTACACCTCATTACCTTAATTAATCATAACATAAATCTCTCTCTCTCTCTCTCTCTCTCTCTCTCTCTCTCTCTCTCTCTCTCTCTCTCTCATTCCCTTTAACTAAGGATTTCATGACATTGGAACTGAGATTCAGTCCATATGTCAAATTGTTATCCATAGTGACTAAAACTGCCTTGGCTGTTGCTACAAAATCACTGTCAAATTTATCTAATTAATAAACTCTCCGATAGTTGACCTCTTTTAATATGTAAAATAAACAGTTAGAATATGATCGCAAAAACAACTAAATTAAGACTTGTATGGCCAGTATTTGCTTATTCATATGATGTCATCGCCATGTTTTTTGGTGTGGTTTAAGAGGCAAATATTCTCATATGCATCGTCATCATCAGCGTTGTTGGAGTGATAAGGACTACTACAATGCTAATAAATTACTCTCGATAACATGCTTGTTCTTTTTTTATGAGTTCTTAGATTATTATCAATCCTATTTCATTTTATTATCAATATTTCCTCTTTTTTCTTTTATATTCATAACTCGTATTTTCTAATATCGATTTATCTGTTGGGATAACTTTCCTTTCTTTACCCTAATTGGTATACAATGTGTTTAGCCGGTCATTTTACCTGTAACGGACAAACACTGGAGGCCCTTTTTTTTTTCTTTTTTTTTTTTTTTTTACAGAGATAGTGTTTTCGTAGATACCGGATAGAAAAGATGCGTTCTTGACTCGTCGGTAGACATGGCTTTTTGCAACATGGCGAAATGAAATTGCATTAGTTCGGCTAGAACTAGAAAGAGTACCCAGCTAAGATACCCAGATATTATGAACAAAACTCTTGCCAGTTCTTTGAGAACTGTTAGTTTCACATCTTTAAAAAAAATTTTGCATATCTTTATATGAATTAATGTTTTAAAAATATGACTTGTTCTACTCAAAGCAATGGAGTTATTGTCAATTTGTTTGAACACAACAATTTACTTTTTAAAATAAAGATTCTGGAGACAAAAAATTACTTTATTTAGTTTTTATACTGATCAGATTTTTAAGAACCTTTAATTTGTACTTAGTTTGTTTCTCATATCAAATAAACTACAAATTCAAGTTAATTTAAATACATTTTATCGATTTTTGAGATTGCTTGAGAATAACTGTTATATACCGCACCTATGAACACTAATGAGTATGTCCCAATCCTCATGAATACGTAGGACACCATTGTAATATGCTAAGTAGTGCACCACTAGCAGTGGTTTACCTACTTCACGCCTCTGGCGAGTATTGCATTTTGTTGATGTTATAAAGATTACCATTTAATTTCCAACCTACGTTTTGGTTATTCCTCATTCAGTAACATTTTCTAGGTTACAACAATAACAAAACAAGAGTTCTGAAAGTCTATTCAGTGAAACCTCGGTTTTCGAACGTCTCACATGTCGAGCAAATCGGTTTTTGAACAGAAAATTCGAGATGAAAATGCCTCGGTTATCAAACAAAATTTCGACATTGCCGAACCGAGTTAACCCGAGCGGAATCATTTCTTGGTCGACCGCCATGTTGTATACATTCGTGTGTTGCGGTGTGCTTTTCTTTTCCAATTTTATTTTACTGTGTCTTTCTTTTTCTTTTCATCAGTCCTCAGTCATGGCTCCAAAAAAACCTCGCAGTGATACTGGTAAAGAAAGAAGAAAAGTTAAGAGAAAAACAATTGTTGATGATATTGTCTCTATGATGATGATGATATTGTCTCTTCCTAATCAGTTTCATATGGAAAAATCAACGTTCTATACTATTCTTATAAATAAAGAGACGATCATGTCTTTCCTTCCCTTTTCCAAACAATAACATCTCTTTTCTTCCCCTTCCATTTAAGCCATCAACTCTCTTACATGCATGTACGGTGAAATTGAAGTGTTCGTCTATATTTTATCTGTTTAGCATTGGGTTTTTTTTCTTTCTTAGATTTAATGATTTTCATTAGTTTTATGTATTATATGATTTTCATTAGTTTTGTGTATTATATGATTTTCATTAGTTTTATGTATTATATGATTTTCATTAGTTTTGTGTATTATATGATTTTCATTAGTTTTATGTATTATATGATTTTCATTAGTTTTGTGTATTATATGATTTTCATTAGTTTTATGTATTATATGATTTTCATTAGTTTTATGTATTATATGATTTTCATTAGTTTTGTGTATAAACTTGTGCACAAAGTACTGTTGTTCAAGTTTAAATAAGCAATCATCTTGGGACCAGGAACGGATAAATCCATTTTACATAGATTCCTATTGGAAAAATCGTTTCGGTTTACGAACATTTCGAGTTACGAACGGGCTTCAGGAACGAATTAAATTCGTGAACCAAGGTTCCACTTTATTTATGAAAGTTTATAATATTCGCATTCTGACTAATGTCTCTCTGTTGTTATCACAACGTGTCAGGCTGTTGTGTTCTCAGGCCTTCTTTAGCTGATTTTTGATCAATGGTCAAGGAATTTATTTAATAGTCAAGGAAATTTGAACTGAATCTTTATATTTAATCGACGGGAATATATTCTCATTCTGTTGTCCATGTCTAGGGATATCTCTCATTTTATTTTTACTGTTCAGTTATTGTTAGTCCTGTTTCCACTGTGGCCGTGCTACCCAGTCAAGGGATTGAACTCACAATTATTATGCTACCAAATTCACAAACCAATGCTTTAATCCTCCAAGCTATTGTGATTAAGATATTACTCCACCTGAGAATAATGTAATTAATGGTAACATCTCTTCGCAGAAATTCAGACATGTATTACGAAAGATTACGTATAAATTTATAGATTATATTGATTTGGCGCCAAATACTGTTTTGTGCTTATCCAGACATGTCATTAAGAGCAGCTAGTTTTAATTAACTTTATTCGAGAAATCATTGTGACAGTTGTTACATCAGCGTGTAATTAGAAATAACTTAAAACGGGTGTATTTTGTTGGTATCAAGAGAACTGCGGCCGGGAAAACTGCCCTCGGACAATTGCCTCCTGGACAATTTCCCCCTGGACAATTGCTCTCATAGGACAACTGTCACCCGGACAATTGCCCCTATTAAGAGAAAAGTAAGAGAAAGCAGGGGGGGGGGCTAAATACCAATAAAACTAATTAGTGTTTTATTTCCATGTTTTATCTGTTATCCAATAAGAAGAATTATTAAATAATAAGATTTATATTTTTATATCGCTATAATTATACAAATAAATTGATAATCATGGGCTATACACAAATACAATAATTATTAACGGTGGAGTAATGGATAGCGGCTCGGATTGAGGTATCGGTGAGCAGTGTTCGAATTCCAGTCGAATCCATTATATTCACTTACGTGCTAATACCCTTCGGAAAGGTGTGAATCCACTTCTTCTCCCTCTAGCTATGGGTAAATAGCAGGACAGACTGGGTTCTATAGCCTTGGGTGGCAACTGGTCTAGGAGAAGGACAACTCTGAATTCAAACCCGGAGTGGAGCCCCGAAGGCGGATGGACGGCACTTTGTGCTACCTTTCGGCAACTCCTGCAGCCGCGTTGGTACCAAACTGTATTGGTTCATCCTCTCCTTTGGACTCTGCTAGCAAGGCCGAGAGGGGGAACTAGACGTTTGGGCAGCCCTAGTTCTCCATACATCCCGCCCAGGTTCGTAGCGCACCGCGCTACTCCATCGTCTCTCGAGACGGACGGATGCCGACGACGGATTAATAACTGTCTGGTTAAACTAATGTTTATAAAAAATAATTAATAATTACAATAATAAATCTTACATTTCATGTTATCCAATCAGAAGAATTATATTTTTATGGCTTTTAGAAATTTATCTTTGGTATTGAAGTAAAAGTAAAGCTTAAATAAAATGTGCCCTTTCCATTGCCCGAGAGGCCAATTGTCCAGGGGTGCAATTGTCCTATGGGAGCAATTGCCCAGGGGGCAGTTGTCCAGGGGGCAGTTGTCCAGGGGGCAATTGTCCTATAATCATTTTGTTTTATGATTCAAAGACAGAAGAAAATGAACATTTCCAACGTATTATGCGTTTTCATTTTATGATACAAAAATGTGACTCAAGCGAAAACAATTGTGCAGTTTATAGAGAAGGTACTGTGAATAATCGAACATATCAAAAGTAGTGAAGATTTCTTGTTGAAGGATACTCCACAATTGGGTAGATCAGTCGAAGTTATAGCAATCAGATTAAGACATTATTTGAGAACACCTAATGTTATAAGACTCAAACAGATCCAATATATTAAAAATATCCAACTTGAAAATCACTTGCATCCGATTTGTTATGTTAGTCGCTTTGATGTGTAACTTCCACGTAAGCAAATGGGTCGTCTGTGTGAAATTCTCCACTTAAGCGTAATGAAAATGTTCCGTTTTTAAAACAAACTATAACAGGCCATGAAAAATAAATACTTTACAGAAACTTGAAACGCAGGAAATTGTGGGTCAAGTGAAATGAACCAACTGCGTGAAAGTTAAAATTTCAAAAGAAGGTGATACTCTGTATACGGTGGAATTGGAATGAAGTCTTCTATTAGACACAGGAATATTTCATACTGAATTCGACTCATCTTGTTACATTCGGCTGCTACTCAGACTATATGGACTCTCATTTGAACTATTTGATACTTTGTCCTTTTATTTATACCCACAGCGCAGACGGAATAAGAGACAAAAAACGGGTTAATAAAACATAAAATTGATAGCTCCATTCTAATGTGTGTTAGTTGAAGGGCATAACATTTGTAATAATTTAATAACCATACATGCTTAAGAGAAAAAGCGTAATATTCCATGAGGATAAATTCAAAACCGTATGTTTCTCTGGAGATTAGGCAAAAATTGTTACAACTGGGAATTTTTTATTTATCCACCATGTTCAGTAGACATTTATTTTGGTCTCTTAAGACAAAACATTTGAATTTTCTAGAACACCGTAAAAATCCTTATTTGACGAGAAAAAGCATTCTTGGAGGATGGAAATATGAAGCTACTGGAAGAAAAGTTTCTAAGTTAGTAAAACAAAATAGTAAATGTGTTTTTCAGCAAAATTAATGTCGAAAAAAAAGAAGAAAAAAAAGAAGCCGAATTAACTTTTAACGCTATTCAATAGAAAAACAGTTAAGAAGGTATAAAATATTTCAAAAATTGTGAAAAAGTCTTTGGATCTAAATTGAAAATTCTCAATCTATACAAAGTTTAAATTTCATTCTGGTTAGTTTTTGATATTGCTTACCAAGTAACGAAACTTTAATATCGCTTTCTTTATTAACAAAGTTCTTTTTAGTAGCGTGCCAATTAAAAAAAATACCCTCCCACTAAATAAACAACAACAAACAAACAAACAAAAAACAAAAATAAAAAACAAAAAATGATATATATGCTTTTGAACTCTAAATTTACGTTATGCCACATATCACGTGAAAAATGCATCAAAATATATTTTAATCGAAAGGTCGAATTAGAATATTTTAAGTAATTTAAACGCCGTGACTAGTTTTATTGATGGATAAGAATTGGTATAAAAGATGAATCGTTGTTTGTTTCTTTAAAGGAATGTGTTCGTCAACTGTCTTTGCCTCCCATCAATCATTTATTGTTTCAACAGATTCTTTCTTTGGTTCTCAGGAATTCCAGACGGACGACTTCGTTGGAATTTAAATACTATGGTTTTTTTGTCTTAACTTTTTTTTTTTATAATTAAGTGTTAAGTATTATATCGGAAACGTGATTTTTTTTAGTGAAAATATATTTGATTTTGTTTGTGGGTGTCTGTGTGTCTGTGTGCGTGCGTGCGTGCGTGCGTGCGTGCGTGCGTGTGTGAAATTATGTTCTACCTGCGATCAGTGAGCACATTCTCTCAATTGTTTTTACGTTATACAAACCGACAAGGATTGGTTAGTGATCTGTTGGTTCTAATACGGTTAGCGTTCCGCCTAACAAGAGAGAACTGTGACAAAACTTACGTGCTCAGTCTGTCTGTCTATGACAGGAGCATATAACGGATGAGACGAAGAGAATGGGTGGTGTGAGTCATCACGAAGAAGAAACCAAAATTATAAGCGGAAAGATAGGTAGAGGAATAAAGAAGGGGGTCGAAACCACAAAGAGCAAAATTATAAAAGGAGTGACCAAGACAGAGAAAGATAGAGAGTGTGGGAGAGAAAGAGAAAGAGAAAGATAAAGAGAGAGAGACAGAGAAAAAAATGGGCGGAAAGAAGAAAAAAAAAAGAGAGGAAAAAAGCAGAATATAGATGAGCTAGAGTGACAAGTGGTTGACAATTTTGCTCTAGGTGACGTTCCTCTTTCCAGGTCGTTCTTTATTCATTTCTTACTCAGTCGGGTAACTGTAGTCGAACTGACAACATGAAATCCCCTGATACCTGTATTCTTACATCTGCTCAAAGGAAAGGCAAACTGTGACAGGCTGGCGAAAAGCGAAAAGAAAGAAAGAAAGAACACAAAGCGAACAAACGTAGGATCGAACTCTGGAGCGAATTCCATTCGAAAACTGGAAACACGTCAATACATAGAACGACTCAAATAAATAAAGTAATCACCTTTCGTTGTAAAATAATTTAAAACCTTGGATATGTGCCTTCCGGAAAGAAAAAGGATGATTTAAAAACCTATGCCAAACATTTTTCAGGAAAAGGTAGGAAGAACTGTATTTTAAGTTTTGATTCCTTTTTTTTTTCCTTTTTAAAATCAAATTACCCCTTAAGTTTGAAACATAACACACTGAAGAATTTGCCCTTGCTAAATAATAGATATTAGCAAAAGATTAAATAAATAAAACAATTTAAAAACCTAAAAATGTGTACTCCGTAAAGAAAAAGAATGATTTAAAACATTGGCCAAAAAATTATTCTATAAAAGGCAGGAAGAATATCTTTAAAATTGCTTAATTTCTTTCTTTTCTTCTTTTAATTAAATTATTCTGCAAATCTGAGGCACAATAGCTGAAATGAAGCCTATCATAGAATTTGTCCTTGTTAAGCTATCATAAATATTAGCAAAAATAAGTTTTAAAAAATTATGCTTCTTCTTATACAAGAGAAATGCTGAGTAATAAAATAGAGATGGAAAATGGTAGTCACTCATAAATTGAAGAAAATTTGGAAGCGAGATTTGGCGAATATTTTTTTGACTGAATTTTTGTACCTGTGTTAAACTTCAATCGAAAAATCACGAAACCTTAATAAGAGGGGATGCTGAAAAGTTCTAGGCTCAACCCATCTTCGAAAATCCAATGAAATGACCAAACATCAGAAATTATTTTGGAATGCCTTCTTGATCAGGCCGATAACACTTCAGTCGAGCTTCGTATTTAACGAAGTTTCAACTTAACTTGGAAAAAACAACAAAGATTTAACGCATAATTTTTATTAGACAATAAGTTTATCTGTTTTTGAGATCGATTGAACCGTAATCCTCTGTTTTTCTGATTTTTTATTATCTGACTTTTTTCCTTTTAAAATATGCCATGCTTTAATATAATAAACGCCTTAAGTTTTAATGTTTCTTCCTTAATACATTTTTTTTATTGAAAGCGCATTTGTATGTGCGTTGGCGAGATAGAGTAAATCCCGTTTGTAAGTCAAAAAGAAGAAACGATAATAATATACGAGATTCATTAAATAGAGCGAAGATTTGATTTCGTTGGATTTCTCAATAAATCATTGAAGCTGCTGTCAGATTGTTTAATTCGTTCAATCATACAAATTTCAAATATAGAAAAATACGTTTAAAAAAAAAGACAATAGGAAAAAAAAAATTATCGCCATCAGACTTCCTTATTTTCCCTAACGCAGCCAATGAAAATGTGTGACAGTTATTTTAGCTTTTTGTTTTGGCATATTATCATCAGCGAGGTAATTTTTATTCTATTCATAGGCTTGTCGCAAAAAAAAAAAAAAAAAAGAAAATCAAAACATTGGCATCCCCTTTGATATGAACTAATTTTAATGTGAAATTCTTACTTAAAGGCCGCCCCCACTCAAAACATTTTGGTGTCTAGCCTGTCTAGCCCACACTTTTCAAAATGAATACAAACAACTTTGTTTTGTAATTATTGCTACTGTTAATTTGTTAGCATTTTGTTTTTAAGATTAATTAATTAATTAATTAATTAATTAATTAATTAATTAATTAATTAATTAATTAATTAATTGCGAATATGTTTAACTACATTTTTAATCGAAATCAAAACACCAGTACAAAGAGTAAAGTAATATAACTGCATTTCGTCAAGAAGTTAATTTAATTGTATTTGTTTTATCTCAAACAATTAATCTATAGTTTTTAAAAAGGCTTTTGAAAATTGTTGAACTCTTCCTTTTTAATTTTATTGTATGGCGTTTAAGTAATAATAACCGTGAACAATCAAATCTAATGCAGGCTAAAAGTCATTTTTTACGACGTTTTACAAAGCAAAAATATTTCATCGTATTTAAATCCAAAAAAGTTTTTTTTTTTTAAATCTTGTCTTTATCTTTACAAAAAATTAAAAGAACGTCGTAAAAAATGACTTTTAGCCTGTATCAGATTTGATTGTTCACGGTTATTATTACTTAAACGCCATACAATAAAATTAAAAAGGAAGAGTTCAACAATTTTCAAAAGCATTTTTAAAAACTATAGATTAATTGTTTGAGATAAAACAAATACAATTAAATTAACTTCTGGCATAGGAGTAGTTAGGTTTGCCTATCGCCTTGTTCACAATCCTTCGCTCGTCTTTTGAACAGGAGCAGGGGTTTATTTTTTGTTTCCTGCTTAGGGTTGGGTTTTTCCGGTCCCTTCTATTAAATTCTTATTCTTTTCCACTCCGAGTGGCTTCTTGAATCTTGGTGGTATTATTGCCTAGCTTGGGGTGAAATATTTAAAAAGAAAGAAAGATTATGAATTTAAAAAAAAAAGTTGTGCATACAGAGATTAATGTGCATCAGTCAACGACATACGTAAGATTTATTTTCTTTTTTACTATGATGTTCACCCTGTGCAAAGCTCAAGAGCCACTCGAGGTAGAGGGTTACAGAGTAAGAGGTACAGCTAATGCAGATATGTGAGGAAGATACCGGTTAACCCTAGACTTGAACAAGTTAAGATTGTAGTGATCGGAGAAGAATCCTCTTGGGAGTCGGTTCCGCAAAGCATCGGTTCATGACAAGAAGCTGCTCGAGTGGAACTTGCATCTCACCAATACGAAAGGCTTAGCTACAATTTGCGTGGCATGCCGGGTCTTAGCCGTGAAGTTTTGAACAAGTGCAACTAAGGAATGTACTTCGTCTGAACACGTTTCATGGAAATAGCGATATAGCAGCTTGCGATGTTTTGTCTGTGGGAAAGTGGTTCTAGGGTGGAAAATAATTAATCACCCACAAGGACGTGGAAACGCTTTTGGACTATCGAGACTGGAATGTGAAGACAGGGCAGCTCCTATCCATATATGGCAGTAGAACTTACTGGAGAGTTGCAGAGAACGGACCATTTTACCAGAATCTTTAGCGATGGATCGTCTGTACGAATTCCAATCGAGATTTGGGTTGAGTTTGTTCCAATAGGCGCTCAAGACGCGGGGGCATCGATGTTTATTTATTGAATATCTGTAGAAATTATATTGTACTATTAAAATGCTTAGATCAAAGTACTTACTACTTTATAGTAACTATGACCCACGTCTCTACCTTTCCCATTTAGATAAAAGTCGCCAGGTGTTCGTGATATTTACTGAATCGGGATACTAACAGATTCAGCTACTAAATAAATAAAATAAAATAGAATAAACAAAAAAATTAGAGAAGCAAAAATAATCTTACGATATTACATACAAAGTGTATTTGTATTTTGTTTGTAAATTTTAATGTTGCGAGTGCTAACACACACACACACACACACAAATATATATATATGTATGTATGTATGTATGTATGTATGTAGTCGACAGTGGATAAAGGTGTTGGTTAGATCCAGTGACAGGACCCAAAGAGTGTGAGTTCAATACCCGGTTAAGGCAGTGGAGAACTTTCAGAGGGAAATTAACAGGAGATAACTGATAACTGACATCGATTAAACATGACACGCGGAACTAGAACAGTCTACCCCAGTGAGCGAAATAAAGGGTTCAGTTCGACATTCCAACCACCTGAAGAAGGCCGGAGCGTACAACGGCCGAAACGTTGTAATAAATATGGCAACAAAGATGAGGACAATAGTCCGAATAATGTAAATAATATATATATATATATATATATATATATATATATATATATATATATATATATACCTTGCACTGCAGACATTCAGTGACAGTGTCTTTGTTATGACAATATCGAACAATTCGAAGATGCTTACGAAACCAAGAGATGAAAAAACCAACGTTGAAAAAGGCAAATAATAAAATAATAATGAGGATACTATCCTCTAGAATTTTAGCATTCAGACAGAGATAAACTCCGGAAGATCGACCAGATATGATTATGAAAAATCAACTTGAAAATGCATGTCTTCTGATAGATGTTGCAGGCCCGGTCAACAAAAACATATCTTTGAAACTATTCGAGAAACTAAGTGAATATATGGAAATAGAAATCAGTAGAATGAGACATCTCAAGATAACGTTACCTGTTCGGCTTTGGGGTGATTTTCTAAAGGAGCAAATATAGATCAAATTCCTGGCAGCCCCAAAATATGTGAGTTGCCAAAAATCAAACTCATGAGTACTCCCATTTTGCATAGATTTCTTTCCATGCAGTGACCTCAATCACATATTTTTCTCCCTTAATTCATGGCACCTCATCTGCTTGCATCTTCTGATACAAAATAAATTTCTGCCTCTTGAATTCCCTGGTTGAGACTTCGGAGAAACTCGTTCTCCACAAAGCACAACAAGAAAATACGTCTATTGACTTAATAGTAAAAGATAAATGATAGTAAAAACTTCTAATTATAGCAAAAACTTACGAAAATATTAAATTAAAAACATTAGAAATATTACAATCTACAGTAGAAAAGAAAGAAATAGATATAAACAGAATTAGGTAGATAGATAGACATGATATTAAAGAAATAGACAGCAAAAGAATTAGATAGATATGAAAATAGATATGGAAAGAAAGAAATATCAACCGAATTAGATTGATGGATAGATATGAAAAGAAAGAAAGAAATAGATATCAGCATAATTAGATAGATATGGAAAGAAATATCAACAGAATTAGATGGATGAAATGAAAGAAATAGATACATATAAAAAGAAAGAAAGAAAGAGATAGCAACAGAATTAAATAGATATGGAAAGAAATATCAACAGAATTAGATGGATGAAATGAAAGAAATAGATACATATAAAAAGAAAGAAAGAAATAGATATCAGCATAATTAGATAGATATGAAAATAGGTATGGAAAGAAATATCAACAGAATTAGATGAATGAAATGAAAGAAATAGATACATATAAAAAGAAAGAAAGAAATAGATATCAGCATAATTAGATAGATATGAAAATAGGTATGGAAAGAAATATCAACAGAATTAGATGGAGGAAATGAAAGAAATAGATACATATAAAAAGAAAGAAAGAAAGAGATAGCAACAGAATTAGATAGATATGAAAATAGATATGGAAAGAAATATCAACAGAATTAGATGGATGAAATGAAAGAAATAGATACATATAAAAAAAAGAAAGAAAGAGATAGCAACAGAATTAGATAGATATGAAAATAGATATGGAAAGAAATATCAACAGAATTAGATGGATGAAATGAAAGAAATAGATACATATAAAAAGAAAGAAAGAAAGAGATAGCAACAGAATTAGATAGATATGAAAATAGATATGGAAAGAAATATCAACAGAATTAGATGGATGAAATGAAAGAAATAGATACATATAAAAAGAAAGAAAGAAATAGATATCAGCATAATTAGATAGATATGAAAATAGGTATGGAAAGAAATATCAACAGAATTAGATGGATGAAATGAAAGAAATAGATACATATAAAAAGAAAGAAAGAAAGAGATAGCAACAGAATTAGATAGATATGAAAATAGATATGGAAAGAAATATCAACAGAATTAGATGGATGAAATGAAAGAAATAGATACATATAAAAAGAAAGAAAGAAAGAGATAGCAACAGAATTAGATAGATATGAAAATAGATATGGAAAGAAATATCAACAGAATTAGATGGATGAAATGAAAGAAATAGATACATATAAAAAGAAAGAAAGAAAGAGATAGCAACAGAATTAGATAGATATGAAAATAGATATGGAAAGAAATATCAACAGAATTAGATGGATGAAATGAAAGAAATAGATACATATAAAAAGAAAGAAAGAAAGAGATAGCAACAGAATTAGATAGATATGAAAATAGGTATGGAAAGAAAGAAATATCAACAGAATTAGATGAATGAATAGTTAGACATGAACAGAAAGAAAGAGATAGCAACAGAATTAGATATGAAAATAAAGAAAAAAATATCAACAGAATTAGATAGATGGATAGACATGAAAAGAAAGAAATAGATAGACATGAAAATAAAGAAATAGATATCAACAGAATTAGATAGACATTAAAATAAAGAAAGAAATAGATAGCAACAGAATTAGATAGACCTGAAAATAAAGAAAGAGATAGCAACAGAATTAGATAGATAGGAAAATAAAGAAAAAAAATAGCAACAGAATTAGATAGATATGAAAATAAAGAAAAAAAATAGCAACAGAATTAGATAGATGGATAGATAGATATGAAAAGAAAGAAATAGATAGATAGACACGAAAATAAAGAAAGAAATAGATATCAACAGAATTAGATAGACATTAAAATAAAGAAAGAAATAGATAGCAACAGAATTAGATAGACCTGAAAATAAAGAAAGAGATAGCAACAGAATTAGATAGATAGGAAAATAAAGAAAAAAATAGCAACAGAATTAGATAGATATGAAAATAAAGAAAAAAAATAGCAACAGAATTAGATAGATGGATAGATAGATATGAAAAGAAAGAAATAGATAGATAGACACGAAAATAAAGAAAGAAATAGATATCAACAGAATTAGATAGACATTAAAATAAAGAAAGAAATAGATAGCAACAGAATTAGATAGACCTGAAAATAAAGAAAGAGATAGCAACAGAATTAGATAGATAGGAAAATAAAGAAAAAAAATAGCAACAGAATTAGATAGATATGAAAATAAAGAAAAAAAATAGCAACAGAATTAGATAGATGGATAGATAGATATGAAAAGAAAGAAATAGATAGATAGACACGAAAATAAAGAAAGAAATAGATATCAACAGAATTAGATAGACATTAAAATAAAGAAAGAAATAGATAGCAACAGAATTAGATAGACCTGAAAATAAAGAAAGAGATAGCAACAGAATTAGATAGATAGGAAAATAAAGAAAAAAAATAGCAACAGAATTAGATAGATATGAAAATAAAGAAAAAAAAATAGCAACAGAATTAGATAGATATGAAAATAAAGAAAAAAAATAGCAACAGAATTAGATAGATGGATAGATAGATATGAAAAGAAAGAAATAGATAGATAGACACGAAAATAAAGAAAGAAATAGATATCAACAGAATTAGATAGACATTAAAATAAAGAAATAGATAGCAACAGAATTAGAAAAATATGAAAATAGATAGCTATGTAAAGAAAGAAATAACGTCAGAGTCGGATGGATTGGTATGAAAAGAAACAAAGAAGTGTCATGAGCTTCAACAATAAAATGATTGTAGCACCAGAACTAAGCAGTTCTCACAATATGTTAAATTAAAATTAAAATCATTTCAAAAGTAGTAAAATTAATTGGATTCGAAATATTTACCTGATTTTTAAAAGTTGTTTCTCTCCTTTCAGTTCAGTTTTCTGTAACCTTCGATATTTAAAATCTACAATCATTTTAAAGAATGTTTTCAAAAGTTAAAAGTGTGAAAATCCGTGGGTATTTGATTTACAAACATTTGAAACAAGTTAGGATGAAATATTAATCGCGCTCTCAAATATTTAACTAACTTTTGATCAGATAAAACGTTCGAATGTCAATTATAAATAATTCGTTTGTTATTAATTGATATAGTTACACAGATAAATATTTTTCTGTCTTGATAACAACTGCTGCCGTGGGTTCTGAATTTGTAGGATTAATATTTGATTATATCAGACGATTAATTTTTAAAGTGGTCTCATATACTTTTTTTGATATTAAGGTATTTACTCATATTGAGTTTGTTGATTAAAACTTACAATTCTTAATAACAAAAGTCGATTATTATTTTATGAAAGGAACGCAAGCTTGAAGACTTTATTTTAATAATTTTTACTCCCGGTTACGTCCGTATAGAAATAACGGAGCAAATATTGATTTTGTGTCAGTGTTTTTTTACGGCTTGTTTTATTCGCGTTTATTTTCTATCTTTTTCAGCTTTCTTTTGGAATTGTGGATTTTTTATACGAATAAATAGTAAGATATCCTCTTTTATAATATGTTAAAAATCGGAGCAATACTTTCATAATTAAACGTTTAGCGTTTGTGGAAAACCTACTTTCGTCTGCACGCGCTTCTACATTCTTGTGTATTTTGAGTTTTTTCTGGGAAAAAAAATGGATCAATCGTCGAAGAAGGCAAGTCAAATACAAGAAGATATTCCCCAAAAGAAATACTCAACACCCAAGTCTCACTCAAAAATGAACGATGCTTGCATCATGGAGATGACATCCTCAACAATCGGGAAAAATTGTGAAGTGACCGCAAATCCACCGAGAAGAGACGCCACATTCCATTCACTGGATTCTTTAAGCAGGATTTCTTATCCTCGAGCACAACCTAATGAGTATGAAATGTTTTACAGGGCACCAATAACAATTTCCCAAACTTCAATAAACGACCCTTTGGCCAACGGGATCAAAAACAAAGATAACCATGAAACTGAGCAACTTCGGACTGAGATGACGGACTCTGATGGATTGTGCACTTCGGACAGTTATACGGCTTCGTCGGAACTTTCAGAGTCAAAATATGACGTATCATCTTTGACTCGTCCAACGTCACGGTTGGCCCAACGACATCAAGAAAGAAAAGAACAATATTTACTTGAGCAACAACAAGGGAAGCGGTTCAGTGAGCAATATCCTCACGTCTCAAGTTCTAATACAGATGAATACACTCCAATTTCAAGTTTGTGCTACGACCCGGAGAAATCCTCAATGTCTAAGTCTTCTTCCCATTACCATTCTTGTCGGAAGTATGAGGATTATTTGGAAGCAAGCCGTGTTATAAGATCGACTGACTCACAAAGCACAAGTCCTTATGAATCAATGGAAGATAGTGCTTCTAAACGTCGTAGTGGGGATGGAACCTTACTTTCCGCAGGTCTAAATCGAACCCGGGAGCAACGCGTACAGAGATCATCCCAGAATGAAAACTATCGTCACAAGAACAGAAAATCAATGGTAAGAAGGATTTGTAATCATTTCTTGTTTTTTTCCTCTTGCGTACCAAATACAAGTGTCGGCACCATTAACTCATATTCTTCTGGATAAAGTTTAAAATGACGCCTTCTTTTTTTCGTATATCTAGGCTATAATTATAAACTATAATTTTGAAAGGTGAAAATTTCATTAATGTATATTAGAAACTTTCAACGTTTCAATCTGAAATCAAGAAAATATGAACTTTAAGCAAAATTGTCGCAATATATGGAAAAAAGTAAGTGTCAGATTAAACTGACGCCAGGAAGATATAGTTTTAGGTATTTATCTGTACGTCTATAAAGCGTGATATTAAATTATTGTCTTTAATTCCACAAGTTATAATATCGATTTTCAAGACTTGGAGATCTTACACAAATTTTGATAAAAAAAAATCACAATGAAATCGGTTTGAATATTTTTTTTAACTCAATAACGGTTGATCAATTTGGATACTTGTTTTTGTAAATACAGTAAAATGTCGGTTTTCTGAACGCCGATTATCTGAATTTCCGAGTAGTGTATAAAATTTCAAGGTCCCGCGAATATTTCATTTGACAATTTTGTCCCGTGTACAAATCTTTTTACAGGTGGTTGAATGTATTGCTATTCCTATGTCCGTGAACAGAAGGCGGTCGGTCGGCTTGATGACAGTCAATCTCTTAATTCCCAAAATAAAATCCGTTATTATAAAAATAAAAATTCGATATTAAAAGTGTAAAACATCCGATATTATTTATAGTTTTGTGAAAATAAAAATCCGGTATTAATTATAGGTTTCTTTTAAAAAAATCCTATATTAATTATAGGCTTCTTTTTAAAAAATCCTGTATTAATTATAGGTTTCTTTTAAAAAACCCTGTATTATAGGTTTATTTAAAAAAATCTTGTATTAATTTTAGGTTTCTTTTTTTAAAAAATCCTGTATTAATTATAGGTTTCTTTTTTTTAAAAATCCTGTATTAATTTTAGGTTTCTTTTTTTAAAAAATCCTATATTAATTATAGGTTTCTTTTAGAAAAATCCCGTATTAATTATAGGCTTCTTTTAAAAATCCTGTATTAATTATAGTTTTCTTTAAAAAATCAGCTATTAATGTTTAAAAAATTCTAAATATATAGGTTTATAAAAATTCAGTATTTCTAAAAGAAAGAAAAAGAAAAAATGGAATTCTAGTTTTATAATAATTCGGTATTAATTTTCCATTTAAGTTTCTATTTATAACCCTTTAATACAGTTAAAACAGTATTGAAATAATTTAACACGTAAATAGAAAAATTAAAATAAAAGATTTCAACGCCTAACAAAATTTGTAATGGTGTCTTCATGAATGTTACGACTTTGTTTCTATTAGAAATTATGAAATTTATTGCTCTTTCCGTGTCTGTGAAGAGAAAGTAGTCGTTCAACTTGATGACAATCGGCCACTTTAAACAGTATTGAGATAATTTTAACATAACAAATGAAAGGAAATTAAAAGAAATGATCGATGGCCACCTCGGTGAACATTATTTACACAAACGTCCTCGAAATAGTCAGTGCCCTTCATGTGTACATACTCAGTGGTGGTAAACCTAAATTGACGCGGGAAATGTTATGCTCAAATCACAGAGATTGCGGTGAGAATGCGCAATATAGTGAGCCTCTCCCCAGCAGTTATCTTCACCAATGGAATTGTTCAGTGGCAGATCATCACAAGCGGTAGGTAATTATAGGAGATTGCTCGTATAAAGAGGTGAAAATCTAACTCTGGTGTTAAAAAGCACCAGCGAGATGAGCGCAGTTTGAACTGAGAATTCATATTTTATGGTTCACATTGATTCTAGCATAAGAACTGAGGACTATTAAGCCATGAAGTATTCAAAGATTCAACTTCAAAATTGTTGGTTATAAATAGATAGATTCTGATGACCTCAGCGAACCCGTATAGCTAGGTACAGCATCTACTCCACCCTCACCGAGAAAACATTTAATCAATGACAGTTACATTTTGAGGCTATATGGAAATGCTTATAAGGGCATATTCTAAGGTCAATAAGTACTTCAACCCATTGTTTTTTTAAAAAATCATTTCACTCCAATCAAGGTGGGAATGCCACTAGTACGCAGCGGGTTATAGGGAGTGAAAGTGAAATAGAAAACTGAGAATAGGAAGGATTGAGGAAAGGACAAAAAAATGAACGGGGTTCAAGAAGACAGAAGATAGCGATTGATGTTGCATTTAAATTTTTGAAGATTGTAGTTATCAGGGAAGCAAGTAAGCGGAAAGAAGTTCCACGGGTTGGAAGTGCAAGAAAAGGAACTGTTGGAGTAGAAGTGGCGGTTGCATTTACCTATTACAACGCTAAAACAGTGGGACCTAGATGCCAATCTGGTAGCACGCTTAAATTCATGTACTCGGGACACCAGGGCAAAAAAAAAAGCTCGTCAGAGCAGTTGCCATAGAAATATTTGTAGAAAGTGAGAAAGTGATTGAAGTCGGTGAGAAAGTGATTGAAGTCGACATGCCTGATGTTATTATTTCTATCACTAAAACAGCTTTATTTTAATAACAATTTTAATTTAAATGTAAAAGAAAACTCAATGGATTTCGGCGAAAAAATGTTGCTTCAGGAACCTTCTATGACTTGGGGCATTGTAGCTTAAACTTCATTTGTTTCGGTGTAGATACTTCAATGCACTTACGTAGATGTATTTTTATAATTGCATTATAATTCCTTGAACTTTCAGCTACATATTTTCGTTATTTAAACCACAGATAACGTGATTTTATTTGTAAAATAGAACATCACGAATTTTTAAGGAAATAATCCCTGTTTTTAAACATTTTATCAATTGAATCATTGCAAAGCATTTAAAATTGCTTTTTTACGTGTTTACGTGTTTATTTGGGCTCCCGTTTTTAAGATTGGATCAGTTATCTAAACTAACAATTATAGAAATAAAATACTACTCGCCTGTCTCATTTAAATAACTGTGATTCCACTGTACATTACTTATATAAGCTTTTTTTTCTCCATTTACTGCAGGACTCAGAAATTCCTCAAGCTTATAAGACATAGGGAATAATAGCGCTTACCCTCCCACGATAGCTCTTGATATGTTAGAAGGGAATTTAAATTTAGAGCAATTTTCCTAGAATTACTGTCCTGCAAAACTAGAGAGTTCAGTCTGCCCTACGATTGTACTTATAGCTGGGGATAGCGGGGAGATGGATCCATGATTATCCCAATGGAATTAATGCGAAGTGAATGCAACAGGCTCGATCGGAATTTGAAATCGGCTCGCCCTTTCTATTTTCTACATCGGTAATCGTTACGTCAAATATCTGTTTTCCATAATTATCGAGTAGTTATAAAAAATATATTTGAGCGTTTACAATAGGCTGAATTTTTTTTCCATTTCTGCTCTCCTCACAGAAAAAAAAATGAACGTTTTTAAAAACGCCAAATTGTAGCAAACGTTTAATGAAATATACGATGTTAAAAAAAGAAAGAAACAGAGAAATGTTTTAGATGACTCTGCGTAGGGTAATGGTTAACGAGCTACTCTCGTAGATCATTACTTTTGAGTAGTGAGTGCTCCATATTTGTGGCTGTGTGTCAAAACTAAGCTTCACTTAGTATTTTAGGGTACGGTGTAATGATTAGTGAGCTAGTATGTTTGACTATTAACACTGAGTAATGAATTCAATTTTCACTGGGTACCTCATACTTGTAGATTTGTATTAACACTAAACTAGGTTTAGTAAATAACAACTGCATATTTTAAGATTAATTAAAGTTTTCAAAGAAATATTTAGTCATTTCAATGAACATTGCTACGTGAAATAATTTTGTTGCGTTTGTAATTACGTACATAATAACTATAAATAACCTTTCGTCTGTATCCCTAAAGATCGCGTCAATCAAGGATTCTTGTGATGTGGTTAACACGTACATAAACACATGTCGGCTCACATTCAGGGTAAATAATAATCAGTTATCTATGACACACCAAACCACAGTTGACGCGGAATTACGAGCGTTTCTTTTCTTTTTTATTTGCAGGCGTTGTTGCACAGCAGAACTCTAACTTTGAAAGTTAAAGACGAAAATAGGCAGATAAATGTATTTAATCATAATCTAGAACACAGCCATCGTCATTTTCTGATGACTCCAGCTCATCGGCGAATCATATCAAAGTATTTTTTTAAATTACCTTATATATTTACCATTCTATCGAATTCTCATCCAATGATACTCGCAAATGATGGCCGCCATCTTGATGTCGAGTATGATCATTTTGCGATGGTCATAATATAGATCAAGATGGCGGTCATCATCATTTATTTCCAAATATATAAGTACATGGTGATTGCCACATCTTACCCAAAAGAGAGCCGCCTGTTTACCCTTCACATTACTTGTAATGGCTTTCGTCTCGTTTCAGCGTCGATGTCATCTAAGATGACTCTTAAGACCAGCATTCGATTTCATAGCTATTATTTATATATGACAGATAAACTCTGTATCCTTGATTGGGTTCATTAGATGTGCATGCCCTACAACTCATCTGTATACTACAATGTGTTTTCATAGTCCTGATGTTGATTTGTAAAGCCAGTTGTAAACAACACAGGTATTGTTGGTAGGACAACGAGGCAGGTTTGCATAGATGGGTTGATTCTGATTGTTATGAATGACCTTTCTGGGGGTTTACATAATCTGCCCTCGGCAACAGCATGCGCTCACGAACATCACATTTCCAAGGCCGCATATTAGTTGGCAAATCGGAGTAAGTACTTGTTCGGAGTTCACGCCCGATCTGAGAATATCTGAAACATTCATCCTCAAAGGTGTTGCATCTCTCCCTAATAAAGTGTCTTCACTCTACGATTTAAAGTCAGTTATTCCAAATGCTGCACAATGTATTCACATTATCTTTGAACCTCTTCCTAGGCTTGTGTTGTGGATGCTTTTTTGTCTCCAGTTCCTGTAGAAAAGTTGTTTGGGAATCTATATGCTATTATCTCCCATTCTCACAACGTCTCCAGCCTATCGCATCTGGTTGACGTACACACACTTATATACATACATGCAGGTATATATATATATATATATATATATATATATATATATATATATATATATATATATATATATCGATAAGTAACTACCGGCATGCACACGGATACACTCAAATACATGCATACATATATACATGCACATACGTGCATAGATACTTGCATAAATATATTTATATATATGCATGTATACGTATATACATGCATAGATACATATATTAACTAATGCATTTGTACATAACTACATGCCTACATGCGTGTGTGCATATACATGTGTATATATGTACTCTTGCAAACGTGTACATACATACGCACATACATACAGGCTTATACACATATATACGTACATATATATATACACACACACACACACACATATATATATATATATATATATATATATATATATATATCATGCAGTGGTATATATTCTCCCTCACGAATAAACACAGACGCACATGCACGCATACATATATTTATATATATGCAAAAATAACCATGCAGCGACACACGCACACACACACACACATATATTTTCTCTAACAAACACATAGAGACAAACTTGTGTGTGTGTGTGTGTGTGTGTGTGTGTGTGTGTGTGTGTGTGTGTGTGTGTGTGTGTGTGTGTAACTGAATGACAAAATGTAAAAATTTGTTAGTGACATGTTTCGTCCCTAGGAGCGACTTCTCGGAACAAATTGTATTATTTTCTGTTTTATCATTCACTTGCCCACCATCAGTCTGATCTATCTCTCTCTCTCTCTCTCTCTCTCTCTCTCTCTCTCTCTCTCTCTATATATATATATATATATATATATATATATATATATATATATATATATATATATATATATATATATAAAATGTGGACACTGGACGGAGATATCTTGGTGCGACATATTAGCGAATCAGCCGCTATAGGACAAGCGTTGTTTTCACTGCCTTATCACCATCTATGAAATGAATGATGTAACGTTTGTCTGTCAGATAAGAAAACCCTAGTCTAGGCCTGCACAATTAAAAAATATCAAGTGCCACACAGATTGCAGAAAATTAGCCGCGAGCCGCAAAAGTAAATTTTTAGAGTAAATTATTGAGCATGAGTGAGATAGAAACAGATATAGAGACAGAGGGAGATGAAAACAGATATATATAGAGAGAGAGTGGGAGATAGAAACATATATATTGAGAGAGCTAGATAGAAGTAGATATATATAGAGAGGGAATAGATATATATAGATAGAGAGAGAGTTGAGGGATTTAGAAAAGGGATATATATAGAGAGGGATATAGAAACAGATGTATAGTGAGAGGGAGATAGAAATAAGTATATACAGAGAGGCATGATGAGAAAATTATTTCTTTTCTTCGGAGAGTTAAAGAAAAAGATTAATTAGATACAAAGACAGTCAAACATTGGCTGAGTTGCCGTATTTATTCTAGAAGTTTTATGTCTGAATTTCTGGGATGAGGAGTTATCATTACTTACATTTATTATTTCCATCGTTGGGGTCTTTGGGGTTGAACCAGCTGATGAAGAGGGTTACGCTTGGCGGACATGCTACTGAAGGCGCCAATCGAAATTATAACAGAGCCAGCGGCAGTCCATTGCAGTTTCATAACTGGATTCTTCATGTCTCATTCAACAGAGGAAGGTCATGAAATCAAGTGTGTGGGTTACTGCTGGCAACTCCAGGTCCACCTGAAGCAAATTCATGCCATCAGCACTTTCTTCTACTCTGATTTTCTTTCGTCTCCAACCAACTCTTGCAAAGCTAAACGACGACGATATTTATTATTTACTATTTTCATTTGTTGTTGTTTTAACGTTTCGGCCACTGTGTCCTTCGGCCTTCATCAGATAACATTTAGGTTATTTCGAACTGAACCCTGAATTCAGTGACATAGTAATTGGGAGTTCAATCCCTGGGCCAGGCAGTGTGCTCTTGGACTCTGTGGAAACGGGACTAGCAATAACTAAGTAGTATTAAATAAGAACTAGAGAACTCGGTCCTCCAATCTCTCAATACAAGCCACTACACCACTATTTATACGGTGTTTAATATATAATACTATACGGTGTCTCAATACAAGCCATTACACCACTATTTATACGGTGTTTAATTTATTAAATGAATTTGAAACCTTTATCAAATACAAACTTGATTCACACTAATTATCTTGTTCTTTTGAAGAATTTCCTAAAGTCTGCCAAAAGATCGTGTTCAGCAGCTTCACCTACACACACTACGAGTAGAAGGGATCTTCAGTTCTACTCTGGCCACACACACACACACGATGGGGATGTGATCTAGTTCTACCACCCCCACGCACACACATTCCGAGTCAAATTGAGGTTCAGTTCGACCCTTCCCTTCAGTTCTAGGACGACATATTGATGTATTTGAATTTACCTGTAATCTACCATGGAGGTGACTGTCCCAGCAGTTATGTCTGGCCACACTGTAATCTGTAGGATTTAATATACTGGCGTTCTAACCCCTGTTATACGTTAAAAGAAGACATCCCCAAGACATGGGCAGTGGAACGAGAATAATCTACCCCCCTCCCCGTAGATTAAATAATGGGTTCAGTTCGACATTTTCTGCAGGTTACCTGGATTGATAAGCACTTGATGAGAACCGAATGGTACAACGGCCGAAACGTTTTGATAATCTATAACAAAGACGGGGATAATAGTCCGTGTGTAAATAATATACATAACAAAAAAATTATTTTGAAAACATCTGGTGGGCCACACTGGTTAGCCTGTGGGCCGTATTTTATGGAGGCTTGTCCTAGTTAAAGCTGTTTACTTATCCTTAAAATTATTGCCTTCATTACTCTCTACGAATTGTCTTGAATCATTATCTACCAATCAAGTGCAGAACGTTCTTGTGAGATATCTTATGAATCGTCTAAGAATGATGAAACGTAGCGATTATGTACTCAAACTGAAAGACAAACACTTACCCTTAAGTGCCTAATAGCTCTCATTAAGCTGACCTTGTGTCAAACCCTACCGCCGTGGCGAGGTGAGTAAATGCAATTCTCAGCCTTTTGGCTGGGATTAATGCGCGTTATACGTTCTCTTTAAACAATAGAGGGACCTGGTCCCAGGGAGTTTAACTCTGCCGCAGCACCCCCTCATTGCATTAAAGAGAGAGGGTTGGTGGATACTGTTATATTCCATGCTAATAGGAATATATACTTGACAAACACGGTGGATAGGATAAGTAAAGGTTTATTGTAACAACCAGTGCAATAAGAATAAAGGTACAGTTATGCACAAGGTCATCGCAAGTCAATCAAGTAATGAGTGCTACTAATGGAAGGTTGGTAGTTCTTGCGTAAGTCTGAGTCGTACTCAACAGATCCCAGCTAATCGATATCTACTAGCCCCCCCCCCCGGGTAGATGTGGCACAAGGCCGAGTTTTACGTGGGTCTTCCGAAAACGTACGCTCGGCCAAAAAATGCCCGTAGAACCCGCATAAACGGGATCGGGTTGGTCAAAACATCCCCGAACGAAACTCTGCCCTTCGGCAGAGCCTCGTCCGGGTTCCTCTCTACCCGAAGGCAGAGAGTTCGACTGTCTAGCTAGAACAGATCCCATCTAATCTCTTGTAGTCCGTTGCCTTACGGATACTTATAGGTAGTTACTACCTATAGTATAGTTACTCATGGGGTGACAGGTTATTCCATTACATCAGATGCCAACGCCAGCGTTATATTAATTACAGGGACTGGGCAATTTTTGTCCTTGTGCCATATGTACCCACCTCATTGAAAACGACTTTGTGTTATATCCCGCCACCGTTAGAAAGCAAATAAATATTCTCTTAGATGTTTAATAGAAGATAAAGGGAGCGTTTATTTGTTTTTAGGAAATTTTCCGATCACCTTGAGATTATTAAGACCTCCTCGTTTATTAATTTCGCACCCCGGCGTAAACAGAAAACAGTAATTATTATAGTTGCTTCAAGTTTTTACTTACGTGCTTTTATGGTAGGCCCGCTTTTATGATTGTTTGAATAAGTTGTATAAACAAGTTGATTTAAGTTTTTTTAATGTTTGACAGCAGTCTCGTCCCCAGGATTTATCGTACTTTCTAATAAGAGGACAATACACGAATGTACTTTTGTTTTTTATGGTTTTTATGCGAATCGAAATTTAATTTCTGCGGGCTTTTTCGCAAAGTAATTAAGTTTTGTCAGGGTTTCCTCGGTGCTGCTATCTTATCAGAAATGTGTAGGAAGTCCTAGGGGCGAGGTTGAATCTTACAGTAGTGGTTTTCAAAAAACGTTTCTTTTACTTAAATTCTTCATTTTTTGATCCTTTAAATCAGTGATTCCCAAACGTTTTGGGGTTGACCAAAACACACCAAAACACAATCTAAGGCCAGCCCCAATATATAGACACAACCATGACGCCCTCCCACAATGTATAGTCAACCTTTGATTGGATTTTCTTCTTGCTAGTATTACATCTCAAATGAGTATCTTAGTGTTTCTCATAATAATTGTTATATAAATGGGATACACTGTAAAATGAAGGAAAGATACGCTTCAGGTGCAATATGTGTGCGTGTGCAGTGTATGTTATGTTTCAGATGTACCACGTCCACCCTCTGGCTGTCCACTTTTTCCCCCACCGCCTTCCTGGATCTTTCCACCGTCCCCCTGCGGGAGCGGTACCTCCCACTTTAGGAATCACTCATTTAAATGATTGTATGCTGAGGAAAAACCTCCCCTCCAATTATTAAGATCCATCTTGTATTAAGCCCCAAAGAGTATTGTGTGTTGACTTTCAGAAAAAAAATAAGCGTGCTAGCATTTTTACTACAAAACATGCCAGTTTCTAAAGAAATAATGATCAGTAGAAAATGAAATATATTTATTTTTGATGAATTTTGTCGATTATCTCCAGGTCTCTTAAATTAAAAAAATCATTTAATCTAATTACTTGTAAATACATATACAGAGCAACCTCGGTTATCGAACGTCTGACATTTCTAACAAATCGGTTTTCGAACAGAAAATTCGAGATGAAAATGCCTCGGTTAACGAACAAAATTTCGGTTCTCGAACAACATTGCCGAACCGAGTTAACCCGAGCGGAATAATTTCTGAGTCGTCCGCCGTGTTGTATACATTCGTGTGTTGTGATGTGTTTTTTTCCCAATTTTATTGTACTGTGACTTTTTTTTTCTCTACATTGATTCCTATTAGAAAAATAGTTTCGGTTTACGAACATTTTTGGTTACGAACGGCCTTCCGGAACGAATTAAATTCGTGAACCGAGGTTCCACTGTATATAGTTTTGCAATGTAACATATTTTCAAAGACCAATATCCTATAAAGATTAAAGAAATACATTCTTTGCAGCTTCAACCTATTTCCCTTCTTCAAATACATTCACTGTAGGATCGACAGAAAAGAAAATTTAGCATTATTTTCTGTCTAGTCAGCGATATTTTCATGTAGAGTCATGTTTTAATTAGAAGTATAGGCCAAATGAAGAACCGGCCATTAAACAACACATTCAGTTTGCTGACATTTAACTCCTGTTTCTCTTTCTGTCATAATCTATAGGATGAGGAATTATCTTTATTCACACTCGAACTAATGTCTTCATCATTATTATTATCACTACAACGGTTCGATTATTGTGTCATCCGGCCTTCTTCAAGCATCTGTTGATCAGAGTAATCTTTATAGAATTTTGAACTGTTTTTTTAAACCTTTTCACCCCAAGCAAGGCAGTAATGCCACTAGAACGCAGGGGCTTACAGGGAGTGAAAGTGAAAGAGAATGAGAAGCTTGAACATGGGGAGGATTGAGGAACGGACAAAAAAAAAGGAACAGGGTTCAAGAAGACAGAAGATGGCGATTGACGTCGCAGTTAACTTTCCGAAGATTGTAATTATCAGAGAAGCACGAAATGGGAAAGGAGTTTCACAGGCGGGAAGTGTGAGAAAAAAAGGCTGTTAAAGTAAAAGTGGCGGTTGCATCTATCTAGTTTAACAGAACACTTTCTTCAATCTACGGCGGTAGATTGTTTAGCACGCAAGGGGTTACAGAGAATAGGAGTGAGACCAAATAAGAGTGATAGAGGAAAAGATGAAGAGAAGGATAGGGGATAGATCAAGGCATCTGGAGACGTCGATTGACATTACATTTGAATAGTTGGAGATTATAGTTATCAGGAAAACGGGAAAAGGGGAGAGAGTTCCACAGGCGAGAGGTGCGAGACATGAAGCTATTGAAGCAGAAGAGACGGCTAACTTTAACAGTTTCGACAGTGAAAGGGTGTGAGCGAGATGTCAGCTTAGTAGAACGCTTAAATTCATGAAGTTTGGGAACCAGCGAAAGCAGCTCATCGGAGCAGTATTCGTAAAATAGACAGAAGGAGGCGACGGCACGTCTGTGAGAGAGTCATTAGCAAATTGTTATTTTTAGTTTTGCTCAGTTATTGCTTGTCTTGTTTCCACTGGGTATATCTATACTATTTGGCCCGGGGATTAAAGTCAAAATTACTAGTATTTTCTCATCCTATCCCATCCCCCGTTGTGATGGGATTTGACACAATGTCGGTTTAAAGTGGGGAACCTTGGCGCGTACATCTGGCTTAAGGTTAAAAAAATTGCAACGTTGCGCTGGTGTCGATATTCCACCAAAGCTTCCTCTTCAGCACAATGAGGGAGGTGCTGCCGCTGGGTTGGAATCCCCGGGACCAGGCATCCTTCATTTATTTCTTTATTTGCGCTATGTCCAAAGACAAAGACACAATTTGAGAGATCTAAATGTAGCTACCAATCCAGAAGGAAGGTTAACTATTGAAGTCAAATTTGCTATACCGCCAAATTCACGAAACAATGCACTAACCTATTGTCTATCCCCGTAGATTAAATAAAACGTTCAGTTCGTAATTCTTTTCAGATCACCCACATCGACAGACTCCTTTTCCTCATATTCAACTTTTCATACTAACTTATTATTGTTCTCAAGAAAATGACACCTTACCACTTTTCAATTTTGATTCCACATTCTTCTTGTCTTGCTACTGTTTAATAATATTAGTATAGTTTGGTATAAGTCCACGTCCAGTAATGATCAATTCATTATTCTACTATTAAGTAGAAAATTGTAAAATAAAACTAGCTCAGTATCTGTCTATATTTCTGAGATGAGGTATTATGTACATTATTTACATTATTCGGACTATTGTCCTCATCATTGCCGCCATATTTATTACAACGTTTCGGCCGTTGTACGCTCCGGCCTTCTTCAGGTGGTTGAATGGTCGAACTGAACCCTTTATTTCGCTCACTGGGGTAGACTGTTCTAGTTCCACGTGCCATGTTTAATGGATGTCAGTTATCAGTTATTTCCTATTAATTTCCCTCTGAAAGTTCTACACTGCCTTAGTTAGATCCAGTGACAGGACCCAAAGAGTGTGAGTTCAATACCTGGTTAAGGCAGTGCAGAAGTTTCAGAGGGAAATTAACAGGAGATAACTGATAACTGACATCCATTAAACATTGCACGTGGAACTAGAACAATCTAGTCAGTGAGTGAAATAAAGGGTTCAGTTCGACATTCCAACCACCTGAAGAAGGCTAGAGCGTACAGCGGCCGAAACGTTGTAATAAATATGGCGACAAAGATGAGGACAATAGTCTGAATAATGTAAATAATGTTAAAACTAGCTCGCTAACCAAAACACCACACCGAGTTGCCCAAGTCTTTCTTCTATTACTGATTCACTTTGACACCGATAGTAAAAACAACAAAATTTTCTTTTCATCAATGTTACCGATTAAATAAACAGCAAATTCTCTTTCCTTCTTTAGTTATTTCTTCTTTGTTTCTTCCAGTTTTAAAAATGATTTGTTACTTGGAACAAATCTTTGCACATTAACGTGCGAATTAAATGTCTTAGGTTGAGAATTTTCATTTACAGAATGGGTGGGAGAGACTTCGAGTCTTCTAAGAGTTAACTTCTTTATTTCCAAAATAAGTTCAGACAACAACTATTATTACTAGATAGTAAGCAAACACTACAGCACGAATACTCGAATGAAGAACTTAGCAGCTGTATGATGTCTCTGTGATCAAATTGATACAGGTGACGTCCATTTCAGATGAATTCCCAAGATGTGGGAAGTGAGTACATATCTTGATTCGGGCTGCTTTTTTATTTCCAATTTATGCTATGTTTGTGTGTATTCGTGTCTATTTTTTTAGATGTGAGAAAGAAATTCTGTCAGAAAAAATATTCTACAATTAAAGATTACCTAAAGTTCTTTATTTCAAACTTCAGGTTTAGATATAAGTTGTTAATATTTTTAAACCCGTATATAAGTCAATCACTTGAGACAAGGTCATAATTATTTTTCTATTTTACCTAAAACTTTATTTATCTATGGTAGTGTCTACGGTAATTTTATTGTCAGCAATTTTATGACAGCCACTTTCCAATACATTGCATTGTCTCTCAATAATGGAATGTGTGTGTGTGTGTGTGTGTGTGTGTGTGTGTGTGTGTGTGTGTGTGTGTGTGTGTGTGTGCGCGCGTGCGTGCATAACAGAGAAAAGGAAAATGTGAATATGTCTAAAATAGCTGAATGCTTTGTGTTGGCTAATTTACAATAAAAATCAGAGTTCGTCGTATAAAAATGCGAGGCGTTTCTTGCTCTTGTAAAGCACGTCGTTGCTACAAAGTAGTTAGGCAACACGCCCAGTGTATGCCATATTGTCAATGTCAGTTAGTTGGCTGGTTAGGTTTTTCCCATATGAGTTTCTCTCATACGATTTGATGAAATATGTAATGACATGTACAGGCACGCTTTTTAAGTGCCACCATTTTTACCGTTTCGTGACGTGGAGACACACGCTCTCATTTAAAAAGCTTTCAATGTTATTATTTCTGAGTACGACGTGGGCACATGAAATAAAACATTATGAGGGTAACTTGCTGATAAATGTTTCTCCTTTTCTAAGCAGATTTTCAAGAAAAAAACAGTCCGATCGTATGACTACAAAATAAATCTCTTGGTAAACGTCTTAACTTTTTTTTTTACGCAGGATTTGCTTTTAAAATCAATCACGTACAATCATAGATAGTTTCTGTTTGTAGTTTTAAAAGATTTTCTTAAATATTTTAATGCTTTAAATATTTAAATATAAATACACCATTTATTTCTTTATTTCGTTCGAAGCAACATACTGTAAAATAACAGAAATTGTTTGATTTGTCTTCTTATCTAACCTTTTGTTATTTTATGAGAATCCAACCGCAACAACAGATTGTTTGTTTAACAATAAACAATGACGATGATAACGGCTGACATTACAGGTGTGGGTACCTCGACGTGGTGTAATGGTTAGAAAGCTTGTATTTCAAGAACAAATTACTACTAAGTAGTGAGTTCGATCCTCCCCGAGTGCCCCATACGTTCGGCGTTGTGCCAGATATAAGCTACGCGTAGAAAATCATCATTTATTAATAAGATGGTAGAATGATGTCTCTGTGGATAGCTGTTTGATAGGAGGGGTAATCCGAAGGTAGACAATTTTTGTACAACTGGTACGGAGTTGGGAAGCCAATAAGTATTACGTAGTGAAAATATAATGAAAATTGCAACAACATAAATTCTACACAACAGAAAAGAACTTTTTACAATTGTTAGTTGTAACAGGCGCCGTTATAAGCGAATACAAACTCAACCTAAAAAGACTAAACAATTTTACATAGGCTTTTGGGTGCCAGGTATGCCACGTCTGACATCTGACAAATGCTATAATGAAACCGGCTAAGTGGTAAGTACGATGATCAGTCATTTTATTTGTTTTTAGTAAGGACGTCAGTCTTCGTGTGGGGATTTGTACGAGTTTAGAATTACGATGAGAGACACTTGCGCTGTAATACCAAAAAACTATATTCTCTGTCTATGCTGTAAACAGTTACGGTTCTTAACAGACTTTTAGAAAGGATTAACTTCATACCTAAAGTGAAGCACTGTGGAGTAGCGGCTCAAAGTGATGAATCGGAGAGCCGAGTTCTAATTCCAGCCGAGTTCATTTCATTCACTTATGTGCAAATACCTTTGGAAAAAGTATGAATCCATCTTTTCTCCCCAGCTATGGGTAAATAGCAGGAGAGATTCGGGTCCTATAGCACTGGCTGACAAGCGATCTTTTAATTTGAAAACCTCGACACATAGATTAATGGTTTGTTTTTGTATATCAACCTTGATGGATTATTTAATGTCGAAATATAAATATTTTGTATGCAATTTTTTATTTTAGTGATAGTTTTAGTGATATAAGTCTTACTAATTAACCCATAGATAGAGTATAGAAGAGGTGACTTCATTCATTTCCCAAGGATATTTGTGTGTAAGTAAATATAACAAACCCAACTGGAAATGGATCTCGGTTCTCTAATTAACAATTCCGAGCCATCATTCATTACCCCCACGGCACATCCAAGTTTACAGCACCTGGTATTCCCAGGCGGTCACCCATCTAGGTACTGACCAGGCTCAACGTTGCTTAACTTTGGTAATCATACGGGAATCGGTGTTTCAACGTGATGTAACTGTAAGCCACCTATGGTGTTAAATAGATTAAGCAACCCGCAATTGACCAAGCGGGTTAGTATGCCTATAACTACTAGTCAATCACGGGGTGTGGGGAGTGGTTGCCCCAAGGAGTGAGACGACTCTGGATCTGTTCTAGTAAGCTTTCAACCCGTTACCCTTTTTTTTTCTTCTAAAGTTAATTGCCACGAAAGCAACAACTGAAGTTAGAATCAAATCCCATGATAAAGACATTTTGATTCCTTCCCAAGATACAAATACTTGTAATTTTTGCTTTGATTGCTTGGATTCGATTGTATTTGATTGTTTAACGGCATATCAACTGCTTATGGGTCATTTAATGCGAAATTTAATTTTCTAGGGAGCTTTGAAATAAAAAAATATGTTATTCTATTTACACAATTGAATACATGGTGAACATATGCATGTTTCTGTGGATATACTTACTAGCGGTGGTGATATGTGTATTTTATGTTGTAGTTTTGTTATTCTACTTTCACAATTGAATACATGGTAGATGATACTCAGCTTTTGTGCATATACATGTTTCTGTGGACATACTTACTAGCGGTGGTGATATGTGTGTTTTATGTTGTAGTTTTGTTATTCTACTTTCACAATTGAATACATGGTAGATGATACTCAGCTTTTGTGCATATACATGTTTCTGTGGACATACTTACTAGCGGTGGTGATATGTGTGTTTTATGTTGTAGTTTTGTTATTCTACTTTCACAATTGAATACATGGTAGATGATACTCAGCTTTTGTGCATATACATGTTTCTGTGGACATACTTACTAGCGGTGGTGATATGTGTGTTTTATGTTGTAGTTTTGTTATTCTACTTTCACAATTGAATACATGGTAGATGATACTCAGCTTTTGTGCAGATACATGTTTCTGTGGACATACTTACTAGCGGTGGTGATATGTGTGTTTTATGTTGTAGTTTTGTTATTCTACTTTCACAATTGAATACATGGTAGATGATACTCAGCTTTTGTGCAGATACATGTTTCTGTGGACATACTTACTAGCGGTGGTGATATGTGTGTTTTATGTTGTAGTTTTGTTATTCTACTTTCACAATTGAATACATGGTAGATGATACTCAGCTTTTGTGCATATACATGTTTCTGTGGACATACTTACTAGCGGTGGTGATATGTGTGTTTTATGTTGTAGTTTTGTTATTCTACTTTCACAATTGAATACATGGTAGATGATACTCAGGTGCTGTATATGTATTTTATGCTGTAGTTTTGTTGAAGTTATATTTTGAAATACAGTTTAATTTAAGAAATTGAAGGATAGTATATGGCTTAATGTCATGAAAGTTCTTTCATGTTGGTTGTTTGATTTTGTTTCGCGGCATGTCAACACCTCTGTGGGTTATTTAATGCCGAAATCTAAATATTTTGAATGCAATTGTATGTCTTCAACTACAGATAAAATTTATTGCTGCTAATGTCTTTATATATGATGGTATTTTTTTATTATAAAACATCTATTTTATACTTTCATAGTGTTTTGTTTTTGTTTGGAGGTTCACTATCTACCCGTATTTGGGACCCTAACAAGTGCTACCACCTCGGGTCAGGATGGACCTGGGAACAACAATTAAGAAATGATTTCACGCTCCTCAAAATCTCCAATTCCTCGAACAGAGGCCTTGCTGCCACATGTAATTTATCATCATACCCAGGACTATGATTGCTTGGAAAAATGATTCTTGGGCGATGTCCAAAAGTAAGTTACAAGCATTAATCGAACATGTTTATTACTGTAAAAATAAAATAATTTACATATGTCGCTATTACTGCTATGCTACCTTTCCACGAAATCACCATCGATACTGATGCGCATGTCTTATCGATGCATTAGTGCATAGACACCCTCCCCCAAGAAGGCGGCGCCAACCGACTGGAAACACATTTTCAACACTGCCACAATAGCATCATTTATGCAGAACTGTTTCAAAAACTTCGTTTGAAGGCTCTAAATAGATGATAATTTGAAGGAGCCAAATCAGGAATATGCAGTAGATGCAATAAAAATTTCTGACAATATCACATTTTTTTGTCCGGTTGGACGTGCGTTGGGTGGCGTTGTTATGCAGAATGATGTCACCCTTGCGCAAAAGTCCTGTTCTCACTCGGCGAACAGTTGACTTTAATTTGTCCAGCGTTTCACACCATCTGACTGCGTTAACTTTCTGGTCATTCTGTATGAGATCCATTTGTGTCCTGGAACATCAAATTGTTCACTAACTGCTAAACTTTAATTTCTTCAGGGATTAACTCTTTGAGCCCTGCGTTCCTGAACAATTTAAACCCTTCTGCCTGAGCTTCTGAGTCAAAATTCGCAAATAATTGGTATGTAATGTTTTACGGTAGATATAAAAGTAGTTACAAGTGTTTACCCACCGTTCAACCGGTGGCTGGGCATTACGTCATTTTTCTCTACCACCGGTAAGGCGGTGGTCAGGGGTCAAAAGGTTAAGTCGTCGATGATGATTGATGCTTTTAAGGCTTTTCAGTGAATTTGGGTGCGCTCCCAGGTTCTTACGTTCATGAAATGTTGAAACACCGGTTCTCCTACGATCACCGAAGTTAAACAACGTCGAGCCTGGTCAGTACATAGGTTGATAATCGCTTGGGAATACCAAGTACTGGAAGTTTCGATGTGCGTCTGGTGTAATGGGTAACGGCGCGAAATTGGAAATGGGATAGTCGAGTTCCAATTCCAGTCGGGTTCGTTATATTCACTTACGCGCAAATACTCTTGAAAAAGGTATGGCTCCACCTCTTCTCTCCCAGCTATGGATTAATTAGTAAGACCTGCACCAGGAAATCATTATTATCTCTCCAAAATTTTTATAATCTAAAATTCGTTTCTGGTTTTAAATAACCTGCAAAAGGTTGATAAGCCGTAAAAAAACAAACCAACCAATTAATCAATGCAAGTCATGGAATCATCTTTAGCGCCTTCATTATCGTCTGTTTAGATTTCTCAAGTGTTAGTCTCACACTGACAATGCTGTTGCAAAAGTACAAGGTTGGCCCCAGTTGCTTGATGCCGTGTTCTTCAAAGAGGATATTTATGATGGCGACTATGTGAGGAAGTAGCATAGTACTAACTATGATAACAGATGCACAATATTTTATTTTTATGGTTATAAACATTTTTGATTAGTAAATGTTTGTATCTTACTTCGTATATCGATATGCAAAGTATATTAAGCGATATTTATGTACAGGTTTTTAAGAAGTGACAACAAACGCAATTATGAATCAGCCCAATTATTTTTTATCTACCTCTTTGCGATGAGAATATAAAGTCTGTATATGGAAGACGTATTTATCAAAGGTTAAATCTGAACGTCGCTTCCTTTGACGAAAATGTTATATTTATCAGCTGTTATTAACATTTTATTTTTTCTCATTTTTATTCTAACAGATCCGCATTCTCGCATGTTGAATGCTTAGAACAGTGTTATATTAAAAATCTTTTAAAGAATATTTAGATTATAATTAAGATAATTTGATAAGATATGAAGTCCTGAGGCGATATGCACTTCTGTGCCTGTACTTTGACGGCTGTGTCTGCAGATATGTCTTCTTAACGTTTAATGGGAGAAAGAAAATTAGTAATGAGAGAGTAATAATTTCATGTGAAAAAGAAAAACGTTTTATTTTGTAAATTAACTCTAATGTGACAGATAACAACAACAATAATAATAATAATAATAATAATAATAATCATAATGATAATTTTTGTACATTTTTTATTTGACAGATAATAATAATTATTATTATTATAATTACAATAATAATTATTATTATTTTCTTTTGTATTGTTTTCATTTTCTAAGGGTATCTTGAGTTATGTTCGCTCTGCATCAATCGTGCGACGTCAGACAGAACCTATTTTCAATGTCACGTGACGGGATACTGAGTTTTATTCTGATTTTCTCAATGTAGGACTTCAACGCCACAATGATAACTTGGGCAATATTGTCCTGAACGTTTCACATTCTGGCAACTTCTATCTGAAGGTCCAGTGTATATCTTGAACCTGTAAATTTCTGTGACCATGATATTATGGTAACTAGGAATAGCCAAGACAGTCATCATCTGCTAAATAATAATAATAATAATAATAATAATAATGCTTCATTATTGATATGGCAGTCCCTGCAGACTGCAATGTATCTTTGAAGATATTCGAAAAGCTGTCAAAATACAAGGACCTTGAAATAGAAATCTCAAAAATGTGGCACATGGGAACATCAACAATCCCTGTTGTAGTTGGAGCCTTAGGATTGGTTGGAAAAGATTCCAGTAGACTAATTGAAGGGATCCCTGGAAGTCCATGCCTCAAAGAGATACAAAAAATTATTCTGACAAGTACAGCCCACACTTTACGAAGGGCTTTATCTATGTAATATTTTTTTTTTGCACTGGAAAGTGTCATGATACCATTTCTAACCTTAGGTCCCTGGGCGGGACCCGGAAAGAAATGTGTAAACGGCAGATATCAAAGAAAATAAAAACAATAATAATAATTATTATTATTTTATTTCCTTTGATTTCTGATGTGTACACATTTCTTTCCGGGTCCCGCCCAAAGACCTAAGGTCAGAAATGGCATCATGACATTTTCCACTGACCAATTAAAAAAAACAACAAAAAAACAAAACAAAACACACACACACATATCTTACATAGATAAAGCCATTCGTAAGATGTGGGCTGTACTTGTGAGAAAATTGTTTTGTATTTTTTTAAGGCATCGGCTTCCAGTAATCCCTTCAATGAGTCTACTGGAATCTTTTCCAACCAATCTGAGGGCTCCAACTACAACAGGGATTGTTGATGTTCCCATGTGCCACATTTTTTAGATTTCGATTTCAAGATCTTTGTATTTTGATAGCTTTTTGAATATCTTCAAAGATACATTGCAGTCCGTAGGGACTGCCATATCAATAAGGAGGCACTTTTTATTGTTTGCGGTCTCTAATAACAATGTCTGGGCGATTAGCTTTGATTGTTCTGTCTGTGTGTATTGTGTAGTTCCATAAAATTGTTACAGGTCCTATCTCCGTAACCGGGTCTGGGTGGCGTTCATACCAATTTCAGATTTTCTAGTGCAGATATTGGCCCACTCTGTCATGCCGGATTTTATATTCAGTGAGTGCCAAATCCGTGCAACCTGATACAAGATGGTCAATTGTTTCTGGGTAATTATCACAGAATCTGCATTTGGGGCTAACACAATATTTTAGTATGTGTGTATGATAATTGCAAGTTAACAAGCATCTGTCCTGTACAGCAAAGATAAAACCTTCGGATTCAGCTTTTAACCCTGCACTACGTAGCCACGGGGTTTGTTTACATCAGCTTGTTTGGTACGGCAGAGTATACATGGCAGACCATGAAGCGGTTTATCTTGCCATCTTTTCTGTATCTGGTCGGTTGCATTTGCTTTTGTTTTCTTTTTTAAGTATTTTGCAAATTCAGTCTGTGTATTGTACTCTACTTGTATTTCTGCACCCATTCGAAACTCCATTGTGAACTTGTTGGCTTCCTTTATTACGGAATAAAGACAGTTACTACTTTCATGTTCTTTGATACATATCATCAACCAGTCTTCTGTAGTTTCCAGGTATCTTTGAAGACCAATTTTTGTAGTTTTGTATGACATTTCTCGTTGAACTAATCCTATGTCTCCTTCGGATCTGGGCACATACAGGCGATCAGCTTTGGGATGATGCATGCGGTAGCAAGTGAGAAACTTTCTCGTTTTGGTGTCCATTCCCTTAATGGTCCAGTTAAGGATGTTAAAGCTGTATTGCACCACAGGGACAGCCCAGGTGTTTATGGCTGATATTCTGCTTTTTGAATTCATTATTATTATTATTATTATTATTATTATAGTCCCCGTATCGCAAACATTTGACCGTATTGTATCAGACTGAGTGTCATGATGGGTATATTAGTCTTTGTATATTTATAACCAAGCGTCACTTTGTTGACGTGCTGCACTAATAATGATAATAATAGCAACAACAATAATAATAATATTTTTCCTGGTTGCATTGCACTTAATGTTTGCATCATCTGATGCAAAAAAAACATGTCTCTTGAAGTATCTCCGTATTAAACATAGCAAAGGCAAATAATAATAATATCTTTACTGTATATTTGCTTGAGACTTAAGTGTAATAAACAATTATGCCACCAGGGGAACCGATTTAACAAACTAACTCGACCTAGAAAAAATGCATTTTATTATTTTTGACGTGAAACATTTTCAAAACAGTAAACGTTTGCCTCATTCTTAATTTCAAGTTTTCAATACTCATCGAGTGCCTGATCTTCTGCCTGATTAAGATAAGCTTTATAACTATCAATAATCGATTATTCTGAGATACAAATTGGTGCAGTTTCAAGCTAACATTCTGATTTCAATAGTGGATGTCATATATTTTTTTTCAGTCATATACAGAAAGTTTCTTTCTCAGGTTCAATCCCCAGCCATTTTGGTTGTATTCTTTTTCCAGTTCGCTGTGATAAAGCACAAAGTATTGAGGGAAAGCGGTGCGAGAACAAAGAGGAGTGATAGAGGAAAGGATGAAGAGAAGGTTAGGGGATAGATCAGGGCATCTAGAGACGTCGATTGACGTTACATTTGAATAGTTGGAGATTATAGCTATAAGGAAAACAAGAAATGGGGAGGGAGTTCCACAGGCGAGAAGTGCGAGACATGAAGCTATTGGAGTAGAAGAGACGGCTACATTTAACGGTTTCGACAGTGAAAGGGTGAGAGCAATATGCCAGCCAGTGGGAGGCAACGGCACGTCTGTGAGAGAGCGTCTGCAGACGAGATGCCAGATCAGGGCCAATTACATTGCATATCCGTCTTTGGATTTTATCAAGGACCTTGAGACAATTAGAATTGGCTCCAGACCATATATGGCAGCAATACTCCATGCAAGGGCGAATGGTTGATTTGTAGATTTGATGGATCGACTCTGGCGAGAAAAATTTCCTGACGCGGCACAGGGAGCCAACTTTCCAAGCGGTGGACGGAGCTATTGACTCAATGTATTCGTTCCATCTCAGGTCAGCGGACAATGTGAGACCGAGCAGTCG